>OY728158.1:1680905076-1682155076 GCA_963277665.1 Viscum album
GTTTCATCTGGCATCAACAAAATACGTCTGTCAGAAATTCCTAGTGATAAATATGGGGCAAAACCTACTCTATGCACATAAATATGATGGCATTTAGTATCTGTATACATGAATGGGATGAAATGAGAATGAACAGACCCATTTTTGCATCAAATAATAGTAATATATCCCCATTCTAGTTAGTGAATTTAATAATAATATCATATTAATCGTCAAAGGTATGATGTAAATTCCCCCTGACATTTCACAGACCATCCAAGACATCATTATAGAGACATAATTTTTGTTAGGGGAATGGATACATATATCCAACCTCAAAAATTGGGTGTCTCATAAGTATTCCAGCCTAGATAATAAACATACCCCTTCCCTCGTTAAGGACGGTCATGGGGAAAACCCATTCACGATATATGGTCAACCAGACCCAGAAGATACACATGATCCAATATGAGTTAATCATCTCATTCCAATGACCACTCCGAGGCAGTCATATTCCCCTTCCAAAATTCCAAAATCATGTTTGAATATTTTGATAGAAACATGTGAGATATTTAAATAAGATTTTGTGCCAAAAAACCAATTCCCATAGCAAATGTACTTCGTTTATCAAATGAGTGAATCCAAAAATAAGCCATGTTGGAGAAAAAAATAGAATAATGAGCCGATTTTTTATCTCTAATTATTCAATGGTGGAGTTCATGAATCCATTAGACATTAATTTTTTGCAACCTAAGAACCTACCCTCATGTTACCATATAAAGGGGGAGGTATAATTAATTCTGAAATTCATACAACAACACTTTATCAGGAAGGCTTACATCATGCCTACTATCTCATCGATCTTAATAGCACATCCCCTAATGAGGTTCATGGAATCCCTATGCATGTTTAAGTGATCAAGGAGAATGTGGTTTTTTCCATTAATATAATCCACTAGGGTATTACTTCTAATGATAGAACTCACTATGAAAGTTTTATATATAGTATAATTTCTTTTCATCATTAAGGCCCTCCCTTCAGTGATCTATTAAAGAGAAATCCCAGTAATAATATGGAACTTAGGAAGATAATTCTTTACACGTATGATATCTTATCATAGGAAAGTGAAATTATTTCTCAACTAGAGAGAAACCCAAGGCGAAGAACATTATCCAAAAACCTCATTTCAAACATATTCCTTCATAACATAATAGAATAATTACGAAGAAATATCACTACTTATGATAAAGAATCTATGAAGCATCCACGCTTGTTAGACCAGGTAAAGGAACTAATGGAAAAAAGACAAAAAATGTGATTAACTTGAGGAAAAAAATAACTAAATATAACATACTTGTCATGATCTAGCCTTATCCACCACACAATACAGCATTCCAAAGGCATTTTCCAAAGATTGTGTACTTGATATCCACCTTAATATATTAAAATCAATTCATCATATTTGATAAAATGTATTACCCATTGATGAGTATCAATATCATTTCAAGGTAATATAAGGGATGCAATTCTATGTTTACATGATAGAACTTCTAACTTCACAAAATATACATAGGGATAAAGGATCCCTTCGATGAACATACCTTAGTGTATTAAAATGAATGTAGATACTGGTGTAAAATTCTTTATCTGGAATTCATTTTACAGAATGGGTCATACACTGAGAGTTGCATTTCACTCTGATCCCAAAGCATTCAAGATTTCTAAATGTGGTACCATGCAATGTCATAACTTTAGGATGACTTCATAAAAATCACCATTTTCACAAACAAAGATATTCACAACAACCTCATTCCTCGTTCGATACTTATCAATGATGGGAAAGAAGAGAGTAGGATATTTAAATTATTTTTCATTAAGGATATTAAAATATCATGCATGCCTCTTTTTTGATGATATTGGACATCAGATAATGAGAATATCAGAAATATCTTAATGATCGTCAATGGTTGGTGATTTAGGTTCTTGAAATATGACGCACCCATGCCATGTTTAAATTAATATCTAAAAAAATAGAAGGTATCCACAAAATTATTAGCCAATCCCAATTATATCTGATCCCATACTACATGGATACTTTATCTTTTTAACCCAATATTCATGGTCAGAAAACCATGCTGAATGATTTGTAAAAGTGGAATGAAAATATCCCCAAACCCTATAGGTTGGGTGTTTTTTCACCTCATCAACAACCTCCTTATAGTGGATTTTAGTATTATACCTTTTAGGGGAAATTTTGTAGAATGTATATTCATAGTTCATTCTATACCATGAACTGATATCATCACTAGGAATGTGCACAAATAAACTATATAGAAATTCTATTTGAATTACCATCTGTGAAAAAACTCATAGAGAATGTGAAAAGTATATGGAAATTCCTTATGGATAGTGTTGAGAATGGTAACCTCGCAAATTATCTAATCGGATGTCTACAATTAATTACCCATATGTGGATGAAATTTATTCCACCCCTGGTGACACTATAGAACAGGAGGCTAATTTTTCGAAGGAATTTGAAGAGGGGGTTTCTTCTCAAAATAGGGTCCCTATAGAATCAATTGAAGGAGATGGGAATATACATAAATAATGACTTTCCCATCATTAGGGGATCCACTTTTGTTATCTGAAATAATATCTTCAAAAGGAACCCAATAATGAATGGGTAAGGGTCAGACTAGGCGTCTCCTACCTCGTAAAGTGGTTATTCAGTTAAATTGGAGAAAATATTTTCCCAATCTTAGGATGATAAGAAATAATTGAGGAGACTAAATGCCAAACTACTTCATGGAAGCCTTTATGTTGGATATATTCTTGAAGAGGATCCTAAAATCTAACTCCCATATGAAATACATCACAATGAGGGGTTTTTATAGGGATTAAAGTGGTCCTAGAACACCCAATCCACATGGGATACCAACCACACATATACATGGAATCCACAATCATAGACCAAGAATTTCATCCATTGGGTGTACTTCTAGAACTGGTACAGGACCACCCATACATGCACGACCATATAGGGAACCCATGGAAAATACTAGTGATTTTGCCCCATATTGACCCACCAACAACTGTGCCTACTCAATCACTGGAACAACTTTACATTCTCTAAGTGCTCATGAAAGCACTTGATTCACTCATGGATCGATTGGAAGAAATAGAGGGATGGTGACCATTGATAAACCCTGGAATGAATCATTTCATGAAATAATAGATCTGACTCTTCCCTGAATGAACTTCAGGTACTCCAAATTTCCCATTTTAAATGGCTCTGGAGACCCGGACCAGCATTTTGATGCATTTTGTCTCTCGATGTGATCCTAGTACGAGGAACCCTAGCTAACATGAGGTAGTAAAACTCAGGTTATTTTTGAAATAACTAAAAGGACAAAATATTTTATGGTGCACTATCTTATAGAATTGGTTAATTATAGTGATGGAAGTCTTTTGTCCGAAAATTCTCTTCTTGTTTTGGTCAATGCTATAGTAGAAAACAATCCTCGTCCTCTCAAACAGAAAATAGATGAAGAATGACTGGTTCTATGATTTCATTTACCAATGGAAATGGTTGAAATACTCATTAAACATACCAATCCCTAAATATTACTTCTTTCCCATATATATATATAGAATCATCCAGATAGGTTGCGCAAGATGCTTATCCCCATATAATATTTAGGATGGTTTCAATACCACACAATGATCCCTAAAAGAGTGGAAGGATACATTTTAGAGACCAATGCTATGTCAAGATTAATTCTATCATCTTCAACAAATAAGAAAGAAAAAGCAGGAGGTCTATATTGTTACACTCAAATATATCCATATACTGACTCATTATCCAAATCACTCTTTGCATCATGCAAATTCTAACCTAAAGAATCTACAATAATGACAACATTGTAAGGATGATGAAATAAGGAAATGGTGAAGATATTTTTAGGAGAGGAAAAAAAAGGTATATTCATTTCAAAATTACCATGTTCTTGGAATCTTCATATCATCATTGGAAATCAACATGATCAATACTCCAAATCCTAGGGAGGCCACCTAAAATAGTAAATAAGATCTACCAAATTATTGCCCCTTACATAATGTACAGAGGCACAACATCAAGTAGTGTTTTTTTCAAATACAATGTGGAGAAGTTAGTTGAATCTAGGTAATTGAAGTTGATAAATTCAAAATTGGATGTGTCATGTGTTTCTGTCACTCATCCAAAGGAGGAGAATAAATTGAAATAAGTTCGAAGAAAGGCTATGTAGAACGTTAGTGACTGGATAATTATAATGAATATCAACCTATGTCATGTTATCTTCCATGAATAGTTGTAGTCATTGATTTTTCCATGGGCCACTTCTACCACTACATAGGCAACTCCAATGAAAGATCAATCCTTTGAAATATAGTCTTCAAAAAAGTGACATGTGTATAATAGTAGGAATAAATTGTTGGGAGATAATCCTATGTTAAGGAAAATTTTATGCTTGACTTTAGTGCACTTCATTCCAACATTCTCAAATATACGATCACCGCCCCGCCAAATGATATAGTTTGGTTTTACCCTACAAGTCAGAATATCAATCCGATGAGAAGTTTATATTTGGTTCCATTAATGTTATCCATTTAATGAATCCCATATCATATTATGATAATTATTATGAAACTAATTTCCCTACACTTTATTATGGAACTAGGGGACGTGGCTATCATAGTTGAGGATATATGGGAATATGCGGTAGTTTTATGAGGCACTATTTTAACCACACCCCTGCTCAAACTGTTTATGTGGCCAAACCTCGTGGGAGTGCTATCAAGTGAGCTCTGCAAGATAAATTTTTTTCTCCCAAACATAATCGTATATATCCAAAAATGATCATTGTGGATGTTCGGTTAGAGGATACTTCTTCACAAAATCAACCATGATATGTAGCAAGATCTAGCCGACCAAATCCACCTAGAGAAGAGGCACATATAGCTCCGATTCTGAGGGTTTCTCAATCCACATGAGGAGCTTTAGCTCAAAATAAACATGAAAAAGAACATCCCCATTTTAGGTAAATGAGGAACATTGGACTCGAAGTATGGTGTTGGATAAAATTAGCCTTAGTGTCATCTATGTTGTTAATCTTGGATGTTTTGAGTCTATCAAAAAACCTCCTGGAAGTACTCATGGAGGTATTATAAATCCCTAAGGTGTTTGAAGTTGAGGTTTATACTTTTGAAGTGTATTGTACAAATAATGGTCCTAAATAAATCCAAATGTTCTTATATTTCACATACTAATATGGTGATTCCATCATACAAGGGAAAGGTAGAGCCTTGAATATGTCTGTACGTATAAATGTAATCGATATCTGATGATCCTTCCTTGAAAATAGCTCAGGAGTCAACCTCATTCCTATCTAAAAACATCATCTAGTGGGATTCATTGAATATCATGTGTGCCCATATACATTAATGTCACATGGATTTTATAAAATTTATAAAAAACATCTTCGAGAAATCAAACTCATGACTTAGTTTTACGATCTCATGTATGATTTAGAATTAATAGTTATTATGTAAAATACGACCATCTGTGTTCTTTTGAAAAAAAAATGTATATCTACATGATTATATGCCCTCATCATACCACTATTCCACATATATTTTATCAATGGTCATATTAGGAAATTTCATGTTGAAAATACCCAATAAAATCTTTTGAACCATAATACATTGACGTATGATTCTACCATAAGGAAGGGAAACAATCCATTGCTTATAATTTTATTTGAATAAATACCCAAAATTTCTTGTAGATGATTCCATTTAATCCTTTAAATTAGCGTAGTGAGGAGTAATTTATTTCTATCAATCAAGTCAATGGAGTGAGACTGAATTCAAACACACATCATGGGATATCCATGACGTAAATCATGATAACTAAGCCTGAAAACCTATGATTTGTTGAAATATAATTGAAAAGTTAATGAAGACTAGATAAAAGTTTCTCTATTCCATTCCTATAGGTTTAATAAAACCTTCTTCCTTATATAGGGTTGAATATTTTTTTATTTAAATGCTTAAATGTAAAATTCTCACTCTCATTACCTCATTCCCCTATTAGAGATAAAATGGAATCCTATTAGTAAGAGAGCCTAAAATGCTTTCTCCATCTTCATGATGTCCAAATTTCAACTCCTCTACTAATCCAGAGAAATATTCTTCATCACCTACTTCCTAATAAGTGTGGAGATAGGTAATGCTTAGAGAAGAGGGGGAAGTGGAAGTCCTTTGGGATGCCCCTCTGGTATTTGAGGAAGGTGTCTCAAGTAATGTTGATGAACATATAAAGATAAAATTGGTTATCGAAGAATATAAATTCCCAACATTGTGTTTCCAAGGATTCTGAATAACATAATATGAATAATTCTATCCCAAAGAAAAATTATGACTATTTCTCCGGAAATTGCACAAAGATTCCATGACATAGACACAATGTGGACTCCCATTACATGGGTTTTCTAAAATACTTTTGAGGATACATGTAGGCATCAAGAAGTACACACTTGACTAATTCCTCCAAAATGGAGGTTGATTTGAACAAAATCATAAAGTATGACTTGATTTTAGAGGTATAATATCGAAAATAGCTTTCCAAAATATTCCATGTAAAAAAAACACTAGAAAATCAGGGTTTTCATCAACTTCAGAGATATCTCCACACATTGTTTGAAAGATGAATTCCTCCCTCCAATAACAATACTAATAATTAATGGAATTACTAGTTATCAATACCCATTATTAATTTATGTCTATCTAGGATAAAAAAATTCTGTATGGATTTGTAAGAAGAATATGACACCACCGCATAATCCTTTATGAAGTTTCTGCTATCGGGTGATGCTTTTTAGTTTATTGAACTATGGAGCCACATACCAATGTTTCAAACACTGTGTCTTCTATAATTTTATAGAACTGTTTTTTGAATTTTATTTTGATTATCGTGAGTTCATGTCCTGACAATGTTCTAACCACCTATATGTCTTGGAAGCAATTTTTTTATAAGACATGACAACAAATCCTCAAGAAGGACCCCTTAAAATGTGCTTGTGGGGTAACCTCCGAGAAGTTTCTGAGTTATTTTTTTAGGTTATCATGGTATCAATGTTGACCATAAAGAAAAAAACCACTCCATAACGTGTCTTCTCCTTGAAACCTCAATGAGTTAAGAGGAATTCAATAAAACCTCACCAACCTCTGATATTTCATAGTAGATCTCATATGAATGTGTTTTCCCTTCAACACACTAATAAAGAATGAATTCAAATATTAGTATACTTGTGACTATCATTGAGAATTTTACAACCACAATAAGTAAATATTAATACAATATGTGATAATCCCATCCACTGAGAAAAAACCACTCAATCTATATTTATTGGCCCTGTAAGAATCACATTGTTCCTTCCTTGTAAAATATAATGATTCTGGGAATGAAAACATGAATTATTATATTTTTTAAACCATTATTCATGATAAGACTAAATATTTATATATGGATAATATATATCAATAATTAATATTTTATATTATGAAACAAATGCACTATTAGAAGCACAACTTGATCCATTTGTTCTATTGTAGTAACACACTCAAATATATCCTCATTCATCAAATTTTAAAAGGATGCCTTGCAGAGTGAGTGGTTATTCTATAATAGTTCTATATATACATTTTTTCATCGGAATGTATTGAATGGCCAAACATCGGAATCATTCAATGATTAATACCAATCTATAGAAAAGACATCATTAAATGCTATAATTTTGTATGAATAGATATTATCTATTCAAAGTGTCCACAAAAAGTAAGAAATGAATATTTATAGCACATCCAGAAGCCCAATAGGGAGGATAATTGAAGCTCGTAAAATGAATAATGTGGTGTTAGAGTATAATTTCATTTCCCAAGTGAATGTAGTTTTTACTCTTACATTCCTATTGTCATATAGTTGCACCAATAATTAGGTCAAATATCATGCACTAATTATAGTACTCAAACTGGAACTACAAATACCGATGGACTACCTAGAGGTGGGAGGTAATTTGATTTTGGTAATTAAATAGATTTATGGGGATTATTTCCTTGTATGAGAAGAGATAATTCCACTTATTGACTATGTCTTCATGTTAATGAAAGAGTTCCCATCCGATCCAATATTGAATCAAGTCCCCAGATCACAGAATTACCAATAAAATGCATTGGAAAATGTAACTTCAATATTAGAAGATCCAAAATGGGATGAAATAGTCATTAGAATTTCCCATCACATAATGGTCTCACAATTTGTTTGAATTTTAATGGAGGATATCAACAATGTTAGTCTTATAACTAAACAATATGGTCAACACTGGGTGGATGATGCGGATCATGGGAAACCTTAATGATGGAGTACTACAACCAGATAGAGTAATGAAAGATACAATTTTATAGAAATTATCCCAAATCAATATTTATGATATCCCAAATCACTAGAATGTCCTCTACAAATTGGGATTTTATGTATTCCTCCTCATATGAATTGATAGAGAAGATACCATTATTGTTATGAAAGTAGTACAAAACAGAGCTTCTGGTTCCTAGTAGTGGGTATATAATGTTTCAAAAAAAACTATTGGACATTTATACCCCTAGAAGACACATAATTATATAGAATTAACCCACAAATCTTATCCCTCCCATGTGCATTCCAACTTGTTTCATCAACCCCCAGAGTTTCTACACACAAAAATATACCCCTAGACATTTTCCACATGAAGAATAGATGTTGTGGTACTATACTACACATCTATTGCCAATCAATTCAAATAAATCTTCACTATAAAAGACTTTCTATCAATACAAACTAATGAAATACCCATTAAAAAATTTAGGTCCAAAAGAATATTAGATTTGGGAAAGTCCACATTATTAACAGATTTAGTGTAACCCATACAATAATAATGGAAAATGGACCAAATTTCTATTCTTCTATGGTGGAAAATATTTATCATGAATATTATATCAAATCCAACCATTTTTTCTACTATCGTGCAATGGCTAAAAAATATATAGAGATCTTAAATAAAACCTTGTCAACCATACACAAAAAATGGTCAATAATGATAAAAAATTTATCCTAGTAATATTTTTTATGACTTATAGCCTTATAAGACAACAACCTATACTACTAAATGGATGACCCAATACTCAATGGTATACAAAACTGAAAGAGTATCTGTCACTAAGTTATAGTTTCCATTGATCCATGATTCTATTTTTTATCAGCTACACCCATATGATCAATACCAAAAAAACGACTGGATGAATTTGAGTGTATGGATAAAAAGATATTACCCACATTACATAACTATGATGACTATCAAAATAATAAAACATGATCCATTATCACGTAGGTTCCTCTCCACTCATTACTCCAAAAGGAACTAGTAATTATCATTAATACTCTGATGATACGAAAAACGATTCCTACAAATAATGAATCAATGACGGTGGAAACATACTCCATATAAAATGTATACTATAATAAATATTATTCCAAAATTTTAATATATGGAGATATCATTATAACCCCAAAAAATAAAATATTATTAAAGAATTATTATAGTTAATTTAATTAAGAACATAAACCAAACGAAATATGCTACATTTCATTGTTGGTATTTGTCACATGATCTAGAAATGTGTGACATAACATTAATGTTGTATGATATCAAAAAATGTCACATCATTATCCCTATCACTCAATGATAAACTATATGAAATAATTTCCAAGTTATGTGACCATAAACAGCATGACACCATTGACCCTCTTTGCATGACATAAAATTGCATAGTTGATGTCCCTCTAAATCAATGTTATGAAACCCCCAAAATGTCATGGGATGATACATTCCTCGTAACCCCTAACGTATATCGATAAAAATGAAAAATACGTCCTAATGATATCCTTCTAACCCACCCTTTGGTCTTGATTTTTCCTTGTCCACAGTTGATGATGAAAATATTTGAAGCTACCAGGCATAATCCCCACTCACATCATTGTCACTTTATAGTAGTACATGGGAAAATATTATGTGTATAAGTACTAACATGACCATTATTCCTTACAATAAGAAATAAACCCACACTAACAACATCCTTGTTGCATGAAAATAAATTGCACAACCCTTTCAAGAACTATATGTGGATTTATTCTCATACAAATGAGATATGTAGAGAAGATCATACCACCCATCTTGGGTCTCAATATGATTATAGAAAAGGAATACCCCTATTTTGAGTATCTATGAATCATTTATACACATGGTTGATTTTCATGATATATGGATTCATTATCATTACGATGAGATTCGTAGTGAAACATAGACATACGTGTTTGGGGGACAAAATTCATTTGTGACGTTTTGAAACCCCGTTTCCCCACTTCAAAAACTTATTGACGTGCGGACAATTTTCAAGAACTACATGTGGCAAGACTATTACTAAAACAAGATACATAGTGTCACTCAGATCCTATATCCAAGTGAAATAAAAATTATTCTTTTGTGTCAGGTGACCCACTCCCGTATCAGAAGACAATATACCGCACGGTAAAAATCATCATGGAATGGTGATAAATTGAACAATATTTCATGAACTACGTGTGGAATGATTCATAATCCAACATGATACATAGTGACACATGGGCCTCACCCCATAGTCTATCTAAAATATAATTATCCATGTCCAGAAGGCCTGATCCAATCTGTATGAGGTTAAATTGCGTCGTTCTTCATGATATTTTTGTGGATGGATTCATTGTTCAGCAAGATATATAGTAATGTCTAGATCTATAATCTTGTGTCCAATGAAAATATTTTATTCCTTGTACGATGGATCATATTCATCCTCGCCAAATGATGTTAAACTACATGGGATTTTAAAAACTACATATGGATCAACTCTTATGTTTATGAGAATCATAATGATGAAAGGATCATATCTTCTTTCCCCACCACTACAGAATCTAAATTTCTATAAACATAACTTGTGTTGAATTTGTGTCATGGAATAAACCTTTACAACACCTTGTTTCTCAATCCGATCATTGATCATGTGGTCTAATGATTTTGGTTTTAATGATTACATAAAAATTTATTTCATATTTAATCACATTGGTGTTTTTATGGCCCATTATAAAATACATTAAAAGTAACAACAGATTTCATCATCACATGATAAGAAACTCCATGATTTCATTAATAACTACATGTGGGTTGATTATCATTTCAATGAGATACATAGTGAGGTTCATATATTCAATCTTGTTCCTAGTCAAAAACTAATAAGGTAAATCCCCCACTCTCTCAGGTATGATCTAGATATTCATGATAGGATCCAATATGGCTTCTCACTCTATAAATTATCTTTAAATAAAAAATTCAATTTCTAGAACACATAGATTCTATCATTCTAATGGATATTTATTATAGAACTACAAGTGGCATGATATTAATTAAAATAACATACATAGTGAATCCTAGGACTCATTTCACACTTTCTTCCATGGGGTAAAGAAAGATACCCCCAATCATGCGTTCAAATAAAGATCCATGTATAAGAAATTAATGTGGTCCCATTAATTAGGGAGCCAAATGAGGAAATAGAGATATCTACCTTCTATATATGAGATATATATATGAAAGGGAATATACAAATTGTCCCCAATATTAGTCCAAATTATTCATTTTTTCATGAACATATCTCTTCCACATTCCATACTTCTAATCATGGACACTTTTGGACCTTCATAACTTTTATTTGTATCATATTTATAAAATTTATAATACCAGAGTACTCCTTCAGTTTTTTTTGATATAACACGTCCCAGTTGTATTTTCCTAAATATTCCATCAAATCATGTATTTTTAACAAAACAAGTTCACTATTTTACTATGTTGTAACGTGCCCCTGTTGGATTTTCATAAAATAGACAAAAAATAGGTTTACAAAATGTGATAACTTCTCCCTCAGGATAGGCCTCTTCTATCGTTGTAATTTTTAATGAAATTATATTTGAACATGCAATTACAATTCCATATATGATAATACCTCACATATTTGCCCCATATTCTATCTCATGATCTAAAAACCCCCAATACCATAGTCTATAATTTCCCCCTCATGCTCGAAATATGTTGGAATGAAATTGGGCTAGAAGGCCACATATTACCTTTTGTCTCCAAAATACATTGATCAGAGTTGTGTGACCTATAACTACAGACACAACAAATTTTGTGCATCGATTAGAGATATATAGGACCTCATTCCCCCAATTTATTAGAAATTTTGTTGTGAAATCCACTTCTCCTACTCTGGTACAATCCTTCCTAAATACTAAACTCTCTATTCGTGGAAATCCAAATCTCCATAAACTCAATTCATCTATAAAAAATAAAATGTTATAATTAAATAAAACTGCTCTATCGAACTATAATATAACATGCCCCATATGAATTTTCATAATGTATCCCAAAAAATAGAGTTTCCTATCAAATGATTTCACTATGGACTATTTTGTAACATTTCACAGGTGGCTTTGGGTAACATCCCAGGTATTTATAGAGTAATATTTTTTCATATATATTAATATTTATGTATAAGATATTAATTGTATGTTAATGGGTATGATTTTTCGATAGATTACTCGACACAAAAGCATGGGGTTTTCTTAATTCTTACATTACCCACAACATTGAGTTATACCAAAAAATAATACAATAATATTATTATTATATTAACTTATAGATAACACTGAGATGTTGTATTAGAGAGAAAGAAAAAAACTAACTATAACATGATTACACATTTTTTTAAATTTTTTACATGAATCCCAAAAAATTAAGAGGCTTAAAATGTGAGTGAAACCAATTTTATGCATGAAATACTATAATATTTTTAAAAGGTTGTTTTACTACATTTTAATGGATAAACCATTTTAAATAAAATTTATGCCAATATTTTATTTTATATTTAACTAAATAATCTTCTTAAATAAATTTGGGACATTAAAATTCACATTGATAAAAAGTTTGGTATTTTTTCATAAATTAACATTTAAATGTATATGGAAACAATTAAGTATTTTTATTCAAAATTTACTTTTCCTAAAATTTATTTATATATTTATACTATCCTTTTAATTTTTTTAATTTTTAATTGGATTATTTTTTATCATTTTATCCAATTCTATTCATTATTTGTAATTTCACCTTGAAATCTGATATATACACAAGTCAGTCATTTAATAGTTTTTATTTCTTATAAATATGTTTTCTAGTTTTGACAATGAGAATTAATTTTAAATAAATTACTCCAATTTCTATGTATTGAACATGGAAAAATTTATTCCATATTTGGAATAATAATGTTCATATTTTTTAAATAGGTACCTTTTATTTTTAGATATTATGAATAGTAACTTCAGTAATTATTTTTATTTAGCATGGATAAATGTTAAATCATGCAAATAAGTGTAAAACAGTAATATTACAATAATTTAAAACATCCATAAAATGTGTACTAATCATATTGGATATGGTATTTCTGATTATGAGAATCCTTAGTCCAATCTTTTGGCATTTGGGAACCACTTGGGTGTGAAAATGTCATTTTATAATTTTAATTTAATTAAAAGGCAAATATAACATAAACATGAATCTTGTAATAAAAAAAATTAATATATGGTTTTATAACTGATATATTGTGCTATAAATAGTTATTAGAAATCTAATAATATTTTTGACAACATGTTATTTTATTTATAATTTTGATACTTTAAATAAATAAATATATTTGTGGCACAATGATGATATAATGATTAACTTATTAATGAATGACTCAAATAAATGATATTATAAATATTTAGAAATATTAATTTTAACATTTTATTCCATAAAAAATTGATTTTATAGAATTCTTATGGATGAGTTAATACCATTGTTTTTATGTAATCATGTTTTTATGACTTTAAAAAAAGTCAATTACTAAATAGTGTCAAAATTGACATAAAACAGTTTTTAAAGAAAATACAATTTTATTAAATGATATAATAGTCCTAAAAAATATGAATTTGTAAAATTAATTATACATTGTTAAAAATTTAGTTAATGATACACGTTTAGTTTGATTTTAATTTTATAGTAACTACACTAACCATATATTATGTAAATACCAAACATGGTAAAAGTTACCGCTTTTAGCTTAGGGTTAAAGCTAAATGATAAGGTTAACTTTTAATCCAAAAATTTTCTAAAACCCTTTAATTGAGATTATTTCATACAATAATCATATTATTCTTTAAATATACCACATTTTAACTATTGAAATTTTAAAATCATTTTATAATAATATAATATTTCAGGATATTCATAAAGTGCCACTCCTCCCTCATCAAAAATTCCATGATCATTACTGACTTACTCACACCTCTCAATCCCCCTAGCTTATCCAAAATTTTCTAAATTAGTCTCCCAAAATCCCCCCATTCCTCATATAGGCCACACTTTGGTCATAAATCCATCCTAAAGAAAACTTTTGTGAAAATAAAATGGAGATACTCGAAAGGAAGGTATTTAATTTATAACCTATTTCAAAATTTATTTCCTCTTATACTACATATTCTTATTATGATTCCATACTAAATTAATAAATATTTTATATTCAAAATACTTATATTTTATTAAAGTTATAAGAAAATTTTATCCCACCTTTTATGGATCCTACGAATAACAATATGACCAGGTGTGCGTGCGTACGACTTACCATCTCCATGTTGTAGTATAATATGTAATTCAAGTATAATTAATTTGGATGGTTATAATGATGAGTATTAAGGATTCAGATATTAAATATAACATGAAAATTATTATTTATAATTAATATACCATCCAATTAAATTGCATTTAACCACTAATTGAATGATTTCATCGCATGTGAATACGTACATCATACCATCTCGACGATGTGATGTGAGTTATTCTACATGATATTCATTAAATTATGATTATATAAATGATTTTTTTGAATAAATTATATATATATTATATTTATATTTACTCCATTTTCTCTACAATTTATTTAAAACATACTTTTTTTCTATAATGTGTAAATACGATAATTTTATTTGAGGAAGTGTGGGCTACCACCCCCCTCAAAGTGACATGAATCAGTCATGAAACACATGGAACCTATAAATGATGTCATTAAATAACTTATTTAAGATATGTAACTTATATATTATAATATAATTATAATATACCTCGGTATCTTTTAGCTTTCATTCGATTTATATGACAATGAAATGAAAGTACGTAGCTTTCTTACGTACGTATAACCTACGATCTCCATTTAAGGTGATTTTAATTTCATATCAATAAACATTATGGACTATTATAAAAACATATATACAAAAAATATATGATACATAATTCATGAATTATATTCTATAGATGATCAAATTTTGACCAAATGGACAATTTACGTCAAACATGTTCATTTTAAACTCACATACCGTATATCAACAAAATGACCAAAAAAACTAAAATAATTATGTAATTTTCATCAGATGGTAACAAGTGATATAAAATGAATAATAATATTTAAAAATTATCTTATGAAACTGTAAATTAACCTAAGTGTATTTTTATTGAACATAATGATCGTACACGATGAGTCAGACTCAAGGTAAGGGACTTCATCTCAATCTTGTTTAAATGATGCCAATTTTGATGTTATGCATCATATACTTTTATAGAGTTTATAATCAACCCGTTGAATTTTAATTTCATTGAAAGGGAATATTTTTTCTATAAGGAATTTTACTAAACCACAAAAAAGTAATGTTTTTTACATATGAAACAACAACAGCTCCACTGAAGATGTAAACATTATTTGATATTTGGATTCTTGTATTAGACATAATGTTTTTAAAAGAAAAAGAAACCCTTATTCCATTTTTTGGTTGTTTTGGTATTGAAAATGATTTTGAATGTTAATTTACTATTTCAATATTGTTAAATGATCTCATGTGATTTTAAATAAAATCTTATTAGTGAAATTTCAATAATTGCAATATTTTATGTGTTATGATTATATAATTTTACTTGTACATTTGATGGGAGGTTACCTGATAAACCAATGATGTGCGGTTACATGGTAAACCAAATACGAGTGGTTATGTGATAAACCATATATGGATAGTTATATTATAACCTCCAATTCATATGGTATGGAGGTCGGTTGTATGGTTTTTCCATTTAATGATATGTGTGGAAGGATACCGTATGGTTATTCAATTTAAGTTTGTTTATGTCCCAAGATACCTATATATGTTATATGTTAATTTTTATAAACATTATTGTAATCATTTGGGTACAAAAAGGTAAATCAATTAGCTCATATTTAGTGAATATTTTTTTCTACTTATTAATGCTGAAAAGTATTAAATTAAGATAATGTATTCATGGTTTTTATGTTTTAGAAATACTAACAATTTTAATTATTTATGTATCCCCAAATTAGATTATTTATGCTAATCCCATGATTTGAAATTATTTTCATAGGTAATAAAAAAGAATTGATTCCATAATGGGATCATGGAATAGTCATGCTGTTTAATCATGAAATGAACTATTTTTCTTTTTAAAATGTTTTTGTTTAATATAAAAACATATAGTGAGTAGAAGTGGCTAAATGTAACATTCAAGTTGTTGTGTATGAGTTATGAAATAATTCCCTAATTCTATAATCCTTAAAAGAACTCTGATGTGATTAAATGTTAAATTACAGACTTAACTAAGGATTATGTACTGCTTAAGGATGGGGGCTTAAAGTTGATATCATATGTTGGTTTAGATTACTTTAGTGGTTAGGATGTTATATGGGTGTAGGATAAGGATCACATATAACCAAGAGGGTTATTATCATATAGAAACATTTTGAGGGTTATGGAAAATTAGTTTTATTGCATAAATACCTAAATAATGGAGAGATAAGGAATTTTATGGATTATAGTAATATAAATTTTTTTATGTTATCATTACCCTATAGAAAAATATTTTTATAATAATTCATTTAATTTTTATGTGATGATTATTTTCTGAAAAGAAAGGATCATTTATCAATATGGATGGAACGATATCTCTCAAAACCATCTTATCCCTCCTCGATGATTTGATCAACACTATTATGATAATAGCATGTTTGAATGATTTTGATAGCTTCTTGAGTATTTAAGGACCATGTAAGAGATTTTTTGATTTATCAAACACAAACTCTTTTCTAAATAAATTTATGGGTCATGGTATAATTTTTTTTAGACTTCAAGATCTCATAATATCCATCTCTATTAGAAATTTAAATTAAAGAATATTAGAAAATGTTTACTATATGGAATGTAGATCAACATTCCAAAAGTGAAAGGGAACAACATGTAGACCATTATATAAGTTATTATTTATTTTATTAACCTTAAAAATGAAGCATCATTGGATTTATATTTATAAATGATGAGGATATTTGATTTGTAGGAATGATGTATTAAGAAATAAGGTGGAAATTCATAGTTAATGGATGATGAAGATTGAGGAATGATTAAGAAGTATACATACAATGGAATAAAGAGTTATGTTAGATTTCATATAGATGAAAATTTTAAAAGTAATAATTCTCTTTTGATGATGGGATTACATTGGGAGATTTTTCTAGTATGTATAACTCTAATGTTTGACATATTCATATGTTATTCAAAAAATAAATATCTTTTCTTTATTGGGATTAATCGATAGCCTTTATAGTTCATATGATCATATTTTTAGGTGATTAATTGTTATCACATTTTGTGATGACAAATTAAGGGAATTTGATAACCTTTGAGGATAAATAAGGTTATGATTATATTTGAGGAATTTATCTTATTTTTGATAATGTTATAAGAATGAGAAGGTTGAATAGAAAGTATAACCCATAGGATCGGTAGCAATACATCATGTCTGGTAAGGTCGTGGGAGTTAAACCCACATCTGATGTGGGATAAGGATTTATCACCTACCACTGGCCTACATGAAGTCCGTAGTTAGTATGACTTATTCTTTTTGGATAAATGATCTTATGGATTAGTAATAAATTGATTTATGAGATATATATTTTATCAAATGAATATACTTAGTATAGGAAAATCTTTTGGCGATTAGGTGATAATTGTTATTTTGGAAGACGTTCAACCTTTTTGAAAAACTATATGCCTATGGAAAATATAATACATTGGGATTTAATATGAGGATTAATGGTTAAATATTTTTTTTGGATGAATCAACGTTTTTTTGTGGACATGTATAGTTTTGGGTTATTTATGGATGTGTTTGTCCAATCATAGATAACACATGTTTTTGGAAATTATTTTTCGGTACCAGGAATTATGAGTGGTTGATGTTATTTGGAGATAAATGTAAAAATTTATCTTGGAAGAATATGTTATCAAAGTATTATAAATTTTAGGTTTCAAACTATGTATGGATTCTTTTAGATTAATTATATGTAAAATTATCTGTTTAATGGTCTATGTTGGACTTCATGTATTGTTGTTGAATTTTAGAGAATAAAAGTAGTCTTATTTCTTATAAATGATTATTAGTTTTTGGGAAATTATCATATCTTATCCAATCAATTTTGGTTCTGATTAAGGATTCAAGATAATAAGATTATATAATTCATCTTTATTGCATTATATGATTTTATAGACGTTGATTCTAGTATTTTAGGTGTGACTATGCCAGTTTGAATACACATTGTTTGGTGAAAATTTTATATTATGGTAGAAACTTCTTAAAGGATGAAGTTGTACTTAACAAATAAGTATGTTTCAATATGTTCATAGTTAATATCATATAAAATTACTAAACTTTATGAAGTGGAACATAAAACAAAAACATTTATTGTTAACTTTTTTTACTTATAAATAAAATAACTTTTATACAATCACATGTATTTTATTTTTATATTATTAACATTCTCCTGGTCATGTTTTCTATCACTCTAAATCAAAACAAGATGGTCAATTTCTCTTCCATATCCATGTTTTCCCACATCAAAACCTAGTACATTTTATCTTGTGTGTCCTATTTACTTATCTATAATCAATTTAAATTGGTAGTTTTATTGACTCTATTTTTTGATATGGGATTTTCAATGAAGTTATTAAGCCAAATTTTAAAATTGTGAACACACTATTTACAAAAGTCAGAGAAGGATGAAAAATACCATGTATTTATAAAATAATACTATTTAATAAAAATTAATATTAATGAATAATATATTAATATTTTGTTAAATGGGTTTCTTTTTCTGATACCTTACTCGATACATAGGAACACGTTTCTCCTAAATCTTACATCTCACAAAGTGTTGAGTTGTAACGAGTAATAACAGAATAATAGTATTATTATTTAAAATGGTAGATAACCTTTATTCATTATATTGGATATAATGAAAAAAACTGACAACAATATGATCAGAAATGTTTTCTAAGTTTTTAAACATTTATACAATAAATTTTGAAGTTTTAAAATGAGAATTAATAAAATTTTAAGCATGGAATAATCAAATATTATTAAAAGGTCATTTTACAACCTTATGAAGGAAAAACCTTTTTAATTATAAATTTTTGCCAATTTTTTATATTCAATTTGATGAAATTATTTACTAATTTTAAAAAGGGAAATAAAAATTTACGTTTGATTGAAATTTTGATATTTTTGCTGATAAATCTGTATTTTAATGAATAGTTAAATAACACTACATTTTAATTCAAAACTACCTTTTATATAATTTCTTAATATAGTTAGATTGACTTATTAATAGGTTTTAAAGTTTATTTTGATTATTTTTTTATGATTTAATAAAATTTTTGTCATTCGATGAAATTTCTCATTAGATTTTGAAATAAACTCATTTTAATATTTTTATAGTTTGTACTTTTTAAGAACCCACTTTATAGTTTTGACAACAAGAATAAATTTTAAATTAATTACTAATGTTTTTGTGTTTTGAATTAAGAACAATGGATTCCATGTTTGGAATCAGAAGGTCAAATATTTTTAAATAGATGTCTTTTATTTTTGGACACTACGAATTGTAACTTATGTAATTATTTTTATTTAACATGGTCAAATTCTAAATCTAGTAAATAAGGGTAAAAAAATAATATATTAATGATATAAAACTAACCAAAAAAATTTACCAATCCTAATTGATGTGATATTTCCAACCATGAACACTTTTAGGCCAAACCATTAGATTTTTAGATCCAATAGGGTGTGAAAATGATATTTTCAAATATTTAATTTAATGAAAAGGGAAATATTATATAAACATGTATCTTTTAAAAATAAAATTTCAATATAGGGGTTTTTAACTGATATATTTTACTGTAAATATATATTAAAAATCATAAAATCATTCCTATATCATGGAACGTTATTTATCATTTTTAGATACTAAATAAATATATTTATTTGCGACACAATGATGATGTAGTGATTACCTTATTGATGAAAGATTGAAATAAATGATATTATTAATATTAAAATAAATTAAAATTTAAAATTATGATGTCATCCACAATTTGTTTGTATAAAACTGAAATGTGAGGGTTGGGTTACATCCTTTGTTCAAATAAATCCTCTTTTTTTGACTTAAAAACAATTACTAAATAGTGTCAAAATTGACATAAATGAGTTTTTACCAACAATTTGTATTGTATTACATGATATAAATGTCCTAAAAATATATTATTCTATCAAAATAATTATATAATGTTTATAATGTCATTAATGATAAACTTTTGGTTCTATTGGAATTTGATAGTAAATATAGTAACCATAAATCAAGAAAATTTAAAAAGACATGGTAATAGTTAATGTTTTTAACTAACGGATAAAGCTAATGGATAAGGTAGATTTTTTGACATAAAAATTTCTAAAACCGATTGAATGAGAGGGTTTAGACCTATACTCATCTTATCCTCAAAATAGATCACATTTTAACTCTTAGAATACAAAAATCAGTTTATAAGAAAATTATAATTTAAGACATTACTAAAGTACCCATACCCCCTCCTATAAAAGGTAACCACCTCTACCCACTCACTCACACTTATCATGCACATTGGATCATCCAACATCAACTAAAAGAAGCTCCAAAAATATATCCCTTCTCCATAGACGCCACACATTGTAAATAAATACATCATACAGAGACCTTTTATGAAATTCATATGAAGATACATGAAAAAGATGTATTTATTTCATCATCTCATTTAAAATCCTTTTCTTCTTCTACTTCCTCATATTTTATATTTTCCATAATAATTTATTAAATCTAGTTTCTTATACATATTTATATGTTATTATAATTATTGGACAACCATATACCTCATTTTATCCAAGATACGAATAACAATATCACCATGCGTGTGTATGTATAGATTATCATCTCCACGCCATGGTGTAATTTTCTATTATAAAATACATAATTTGGATGGTTATAACGATGAGTATTATGGATTTAAATAGTGAATATAACATGAAAATTATTCTTTATAATTAATATAACATCCAATTCTATACCGTTTAACCAATAAGTGAATGATATCAATTCTTGTGTGTATATACGACTTAACCTTTCCACAATGCGGTGTGATTCATTCTACATGTTCATCATTAAACTGCGATTATATACAATAATGGAATCCATAAATTTGATATATATATATAATATAGTGACTCCAGGAATCTGTAATTTTTATTTACAACATACATTTATGAATTACTTAATGTGTAAATACAATAATTTTATTTGATTAATTGTCGTATACCGCCTCCTCAATGTGAAATGACTCAATCATGCCATACATAGAACATATAAAGGATGGAGTTAAATAAATTATATAAAATATATAACAGATATATTATAATATAATTATAATATATTTCTGTATCATTTTGTTTTCATTCAATAGATGTGGAAGAGAAATGTAAGTAGCATTCATGCGTACGTACGACCAATCATCTCCATGAATGGTGCTTTTCATTTCAAACCCCCAAGTTTTTTGGAATATTATAGATATATATATATACTAGAAATGTATAATGTCAAAATAATGAATTATATTCTAGAGATGATGGAATTTTAGACACATGTACAGTTTACATCAAACATGTTCGTTTTCGAGTCAAGTACCAAATATAGAAAAAACAACCAATATGAAAGTAATCAATAATGTAATATTTATAACATGTTAAATTGTGATATAGAATAAATAATAAACATTAAAAAGGTTCTAATTTAAGTATAAATTATCCAGATTTTATTTCTCAGTAACGTAAATATCTTATGTGATGATTCAGACTCAAGGATATGGTATTCGTCTCAATATCATTTCATTGAGGAATATTTTGATGTTAGACACAATGTTATTTTAAATAATGTATAATCAACCCATTGAATTTTAATTTAATTCAATGGGAATATTTTTTCAATGAATTGTTTTACTAAATGAAAAAAAATTATGTATGCGGTGATAATGACCCCTTTGCCACCGTAACCATTATTGGATATTTGGATTCCACTATACGCATTAATTTTTTTAAAGTAAGGGAAATGTCGTATTCCCTTATTGGGTGTTTTGGTATTGAAATTGGGGTTGAATTTTGATTTACTATTTCAATATCATTATTTGATCTCTTGTTATTAAAAATGAAATTTTATGATTTAAAATTTGATAATTGCAATATTTCTTGTGTTAGGAATATATATTGGTGCATTGATATTTAACAGGAGGTTATATGATAATCCAGGGATTGGTGGATACATGATAAACCAAATATGGGTGGCTCCGTGATAATTCATAAATATGTGGTTATATCATATCCTCTAATGTATTGGGTTTGAATTTTAGTCATATAACTATTATATTTCGTGATATGTGCTGAAGTTGACCGTATGGTTATTCCATTTTAGTATGATTGTGTCCCAATTGACCTATATATTTTATATGACTCTTACTATGTGATTTATTATAATATTTTGGTTTCTAAATGGGTAAGAAATAATCTTATATTCAGTGAATTGTATTTTCTACTACTTAAAGGTGAAAAGGTATTACTTTGTGATAAACTATTCATGATTTACATGTTTTTACAAGACTAATTATTTCCATTATTTATGTATCCCATAAAAATATATTATTCTTATCCCATGTTTTGAAAAATTTTTCATAGGACATAGAGAACAATAGAGTCAAGGATGAGATCAAGGAAAAGTCATGTTGTTTAAATAGGAAATGAACCATATTTCTTTTAAAAACATTTTCATTTTATGGAAAAAATGGATAATGAGTAGAAGTGTCTACTGGTAATATTCAAGTTTTTTTGTATGAGTTATGACCAAATTATCAAGTGTTCTATACCTAAAAACATCCCTCATGTGATTAACAGTAAAATTATTGTCTCAGCTCAAGATTCCACAATTTTTAAGGATGGGGCCTTGTTATTTGCATAAATTATCCCTGAAAATAGGGTTTTCAACCAGTGGTTTCTTCTTCCTCATGATAGATCCCCCTATGTCTCCATAATTCCTTCCATCATACCACTATTCATATTAGGAAATCCCTAAACAAAATATTATGACATTATATTCCTCAAAATTGAATATGATGGAACACTCCCAAACAGATTACCCAGAAAGGGAGATCCATTTAAAATTTGGTTAAATATAAAGACCTTAAATTATTTCATCTATATTGTCCTTGTTGAATGAATTCAAACTACATGGAATGATATTATTTTTTTATATTGTTAAAATTTATATCTTAACATCCTTATCAGTATATATTAAACATTACAAAAAAACGTGGTCGTAAGAGGATAAACTACGTAGTTAATGACTAGTTCAAACGACATTAAACTATATGATGTTTCAACATTTTCCAGCAATGGACCATCCACTCACTAATATCATCCATTTTATAAATTTTATCCTCCTTCAAACAAAGAAAATTCATGTAGGAGAGTTTCCAATTCATGGATCATGAAAATATATATTCTCTCTTTATTCACTAACAACTTCTCTTGGGAGAACCACCAATCACAGTCTTGAGAAATCCAAATCTCCACAAACGTTTATCGACCATCAGTAACATAATTTAAGAATTCATAAGAAATCATTTACCTAATTTTTTTCTAATATAACCCAATTATATTTTCATAATCCACCAACAAAAGGGAATATCCTCCTTATGATCCCACTATTTTAATTTGAAGTAACCTTCCCCGGTTTTTTTGTAATTAATATCCCACAAATGGTTTTTTGAACCAATGGAAACATCATCATTCGGAGAGACCTTCTATATTACATAACAGCATATCATAGTTTTAGAAACCATTAAATAATGGTTCATTATTCCCAATCAATGTTATAAACAATTTTGGATCATTCTTGACCCACAAGCCCTATTTTGGTTACTTTTCAAAATTTACTATCAAAACATGTTTGAACTAAAATACCAACCATAGTAGTCTAGCAGGCATGAAATTAAACATACCACAAAAATACACATGTTATTTGACAATTTGGAATCCCACAAAGGTAACTTTGTGAAGAGTTCAAGTATCTTCTCACTAGGTCTTCCCACTATGTGGTTTAAAAAAGATCAAAAAATTAAAATAAATAGGAAAAATAATTTTAGTATAAAAACCAAAAAATTGAGCTTTAAGGAAAATCTATGTCTCTCCTATTGTGTTTTCATTATATTATACTTATCTAAAATTTAGTTTTATGGCATAAAATGAACAAACATTGTTGGGTTTGTTCATATAACTTTTAAAACTATAAAACTATGCTCGTTAGGATCCATTACAAAGGAAACAAGTAGAGAGCTATATCATCATAGTAAGTGTAATTATAGTAAAATTATATTCAATCAAATGAGTCATTATTAGTTTTTTTCTTATGGACATAGTATGGATGGAAATATAATAACTAGTTATTGGACAAAAATCATTTTCATTTATGGTTCAAAGTGGATAGGAACATCCATATGTTGGAGCCCTTATTTCAAATTTTATAGTTTAATCTTGATATATGTATTGAGAAGACGGAATGTACCTTGGGATATTTTAGTATATTCTCATAGCTTAACCAATTGTCTAGATGAATCCTCCTCATATTTGTAGAGCTTCTCGTACTCCAAGCTGATGGTATCTCTTCTTTGTGAAAAATCCCTCACCAGGGATCGATGGAGTTAGACTTTATATTCCTTTACATCATTTAATTCTTCTTCATGGTGTATTATTTGGAGATACTTCTCAAAGAGGGCATCTTGGTACTCCTACACATTCTTATAGTGGTTGACCTCATTAAGGATTACATTAGCTCTTAGTTATTCATCTGACCCCCCATCTACGCCTCGACCTGTTGTGATCTTCTCTCCTCTTCCATTTTCCAGATTATAATTTTCACCAAATTATGGACCTCCTAGTAATGAAATCTACCATATCACCTAATTATAGTATTGTATGTAATTTCATGAATCCAAGATGGCCTGACTTCAAGAGGCATCTCTCTAATCAGCTTCTTGATAAATTAACATACCAAAAGGTGTTTAGTTTATAAATCCTCTTATGTCTCTAGATCAGACATAGAGTCACTCTCCGAGGGAGATACATAATATGGGATAAGTTCACTGAATGAGCATAATTATTATTAACCCATAAAAAATTACTCATCTTCACCTACCATTGTTACTGTAACTTACATGGAACCCACCATATCAATTCTAGTCACTAAAGCTGATTGTGAGGAATAATATGTGACATTTATCATCGATATAAAGAGGGAAACAAGTAGAAAAGATAGTTACGTGACCAAAATTGTAGATGAATGTCACTCGTTACTGAGTAGACCGTTTGATTAAAAACCTTTTTGTGCCCCAACCTTATGTCTCATATAAGGGACCTCCTAACAATGAAAATCCTCCCATTTTATCCTAGTAGATGGGATAAAAATAACATGATATTCTCCATCTTCATGATTCTCAGCTCCCACTCTATCGGAAATAGGATTTGGGTGGACCTATATTCCTTTCAATAAAGTGAACTGGAATTGTTCTCTATTGAAAAAGAATAAGAAGTTGAAATTTTATGCAAAACATCATGTGATAGAAAGACCATTTTTAAAAATATGCAATAATGATTAAACTCAGGTATGTCCAATTCCATACTGAAATCATTGAAGTCACTGAGGGGTCCTAGAATATCAATGTATGGATTAATTTTATCCATAAATTCAAGATAAAAGGAATCATGCTTCCTAGAATACTACCTAGTAGGGGTTTTCGAGACGCATTCCTCTGGACAAGAATTGGCACCTCCATCGGTCGCCTCTACAGTCTTCACAACAAACAATCAATTTAATGCACTAAAGAGTCAACATTAACATTAGTGACTATATTTTACCCTATGAGATCCTTGTCAATCCTTATAGAGTAATGATGTGACCTGAAATTATTATTTCATGGTCCTCAAACTACAAATGAACCAGTATATTAGTGGTGGGTTTTTAGTGGGGGTTTTTCACACACCCAACTATTTTCATTTTAGAGGGGGTTATGAAAAACCCCATATAATCATCGAATTTAGATGGGATTCAAACCCCCCCCTCTAAATTTTTTATCATTATTTTTTAATCTTTTGTTGGATTTTAGATGTAGTTATGTCAAAATCACAGCTAATTTAATAATTAGTGGTTCTCTAGGTTTGTTGGAATATTAGAGTCGATATATATATTCGTTTTGATATTATAGGGGGATTTGAACCCCCTTTAGTTTATGACCATTGAGGTGGTTGGGAACATCATTTAATATATGAGAAATTAGGGGTTCCGGAACAACGAATAATCACTTAGAAAAGTGGGGTTTGAACCCCTTCTAAAATAGAAATTAGATGAGGTTTTGAAACCCCTCTAATCAAAAACTATAGAGGGGTTTAATGAACATCGAATAATGTATTTAATTATAGGGGTTTTTAACAGATCTTAATATTTATTTTATTAAATAATATCATATAAATTAAAATATTATAATGTATATGTGTGTGTGCATGTAGGTGTGTATATATATATATATTACATAAGTACATTTTCAAAATTTATTTAAACGCATTATTAACACACATATATATATAATGTCATTATGTAAATAATATAAATAAATACTTATACATATAATGAAAAATTTATACATATATAATTATTGTTATACATAATATTATTGTAAATATAAATATATTTATTCAAATATATAATATTTATATATAGTTTAAAATGACATTTATAATATGATTTATGTTATACATATATTATTTTTAATGCATTTATATTGTATATTTCTGTATAAATACATTTTTATTATATTACGTATTCAAATATATATTATATTGATAAAATTATATATATATATATATATATATTATATTATATTTTATATTTTATATATTTATATTATATATTAGTATTATATATTTATGTTAACTATTTTTATTATATGTTTTTATTATATTTATTATGTTATAAATATTTTATTCTATGTAAATTTATATATATTATAATAATATGATATACAAATTTTAGTTTAACATTTAATTATATATTAATTTACTAAATTAATATATATATATATATCATTTTAGTATATTATAAATTTCCAACTATATGAATATAATTAATTTTCAATTTGTGTATAGGTGTATAAATTAGATAATATAAATTTTTATTATTACATGAATAAATATATCATGTAAATGAATTTAATATAATATATGTATAATATAAATCATAAAATATATAAATTTATAGTATTTATAAAACCAGCATATAATTTTTATAGTTAAAAAATATATATAATAATAAGAATAATTAACAATATTATTGTTACAGAAACACACACATATAAAAGTATAAAAAAATAAATAAAAATAAATAAATAAATATTATAATTATATTATATTTATAAATATTATATGAATCCATAAAAACACATAAACATAAAAATAAAATTTCATAAATATATATATATATATATATATATATGTTATTATATATATATATGTATTATATATAAATTTTAGACACAACTATATTATATATACACCAATATATTTTTTATTTAAACATATATACAGATATATATATATATATATATATATAATATTTTCCAATTTAAATACATATATCGTAAGAAATGTAAAAAAATATAATATATTCCAGCGTGTTTGTCAGGGGCGTCATCGTGTGTTGCAACGTCTTAGGGTGGTCTCTCTCAACGTGTCCCTCAGTGTGTTTGATGGTGTTGGGGAATCTCGGAGTGGTATCTATGAGTATGTGAGGTAGGTCAGTGTGTGTCTTGGGTGTCGTGGTGGTGTCGGGGCAGTGTCTTGGGTGTCATATAAATGTTTATGTGGTGTCTACAGTGTGTCTCAACCGTGTTGGGGGGGGGGGTGTCTGGTTAGGGAGTCATCCTATGTAGGGGTGTCTGGTGGGGGTGTCAAGGGTTTGGGGTGGGGTGAAAGGGTCGTCCACCTATAATTCCCTTAAAAAAATAAGTCTAGAAAATGGGTAGTTATACAAGCACCCCAAAATCAATGTTTTTGATTCAACTACAGGCGGTTCTAACCACCCCTAAATTGATTCATTAAATGAGGGGTTGTTAGAACCACCCATAAATTACTTATCTATGGTCAATTCTGGGAATGATTAGACGGGACTAAAACCACATCTAGTCTAACCTCCAATAAAAACATAAACATTTTACCAGCTTTTACACAGAAGTACCTCTAATCAAAGTAGGTGGGCACATTAGAAGAGAATTTGGGTAACCATCTCTAAAGTGATTATAAGGTGCTATAACCCCTTCAAAATTAATAAAAACCCAATTCTCATAGCCCATTTTTTAGTGTCCAACATAGGTAATGGATATGAAATATCATGAGGAGAGAAATGTCAAAAGAATCACATAACAATTAAAAGACAATATCTGACATTACAGTGTCCCTCTCCCCTATATATAAGAATGGTTGTAGAAACATATGTGTATCTTTATGCATTATCCCACAATATGAATGATTAATCTGAATCGGTACACAACTCCCCTGAGGCATCTATTCAATCCTTCAAGGATCAGTTCTAGACCCCTTCATTGAGGAACGTTACATGAATTTTAAAAAAGTAAAACATTGTGATAATGGTATGTCAAGAAAGTCATAATTTCAAATTGAAACAAAACGAAATAACACTGTTAATGCATCAGGAGAACATTAATTACCTCTTTCACTTACTTTCCCAAGATGGAGAAGTCCAGTTCAGTCTTCTTGGAAATAATGACTTGAGGTGATGGTTGAAGAACACTAACCCATTTCCTTCAACATGGTCTTTTAATATTGGGACAATAATGATGGTTCAGAAGCCTCATCCACTACATTAATGGGGGTGCTATTGGCCTCTGACTTTAGTAACTCCAGTGTCTCCTCAAAGGGTTATTCTTCTTCTTCTATTTCTAGATATAAAATAAAATACCCACAAGATTAATAATGACAGATAAAAGAGTAGAAAGGTAATGGGTTAAAAATAAATACAACAATAGGGTCAAGGTAGTCTACCAATTCCTATTCAGGATAACCAGATACCCACTAATTATACCTAAGACCAACATATAAGACATCAGCTTCTTGTTTGGGATTTGATCGTCAATTGGTTATAAAATTTCTCCCATACCCGGAAGATATATCTTTACATTGCACAACTACATTTTCGGGTGGTGATCAAATGGTTCCCAGGTATCTCCCATATCTGGGAATTTCATGTTGTCCTAAGGAACATATATGAATATATAACAATGTGAGTTAATATCATCCAATCCCATATCATGAGTGGTTTAACTTAATTTGGTTCTGATGTGGTTGGCTATAAGGAAGACCTGACACCCATCGGCTTGGAATAATTTTTAGGCCGCTTTTCTCTCTAGAAATAATATAGTGATGGAACCCAAATCTCATCACTATGATAATGACTGGACATCTATGGTGTAGGAGGTGTGATTTTCATAACCCTATCATGCCCTATGGTATTTGATCAATATTCGTAAGAAGGTTCTAGAGATCCAACATCATCACCCACAATTCAAATCGTCATACCATTCTTACCATGAATAATATTTTTCACGGAAATGACCTAATAAATACATTTCTTCAATACCCCTTGAGGGTATGAAGAGATCCACAACTTATCATATGCATCCTATACCATTATTGACTCTATTGATGGAGGTAGAATTATTGAAATTCTAGACCTATCTATAGAAAATATGATCCAAAACAATCAGGATACCATCATATTCTTCTATAGCATAACATACATATGTGGAATGATGCTTGAATATGTATGACTTTGGAAATGGATATGAAATCAATAAGCATCGTAATCCTCATAGATGATATCACTATCAATGTAAGCTTCTAATACACTATCTCAGAGTGTTAGCATGTACAACCTTTGTTAATAATTCATTTCCTTGTCATCATCAGTAAAAATAATTTTCTGTGGGTTACCATATATAAATAAATTGAATTCCCTTTCATGTTCAGCATCTGCACCATGTCATCATATATAAGGTTCAGAGGTTTCACTTTGGAGACAACATGGATAAATTGGTGGAATTTGATGTTAGGGATATTGATTGCGCTCTAAACCACATATTAACATCTGTGCCATGCAATCCAACCCAGTATCACTTGAAACAACCCTGAAATTACAAACTGGACCTTCGTGTTAAACGTATGAAGAAACAAATGGTAAATTATTGCTAGGAAATATGTATCCAAACATATGTACTTCCCCAATACAAATTTGATCGTGATAAAAATAGTCCTTGTACTCACACCATCAATGGATTCATAGATCGGATGTAGCTAAATGCCAACCAACATAGTGAGGAAACCATCTAGGCCAGTCATCACATCACCCATGGAATTGAACTTATGACCTGAACCATTATACTACCCCTTCCCTAGTATACGCCAGAATGTTCCATGATCGCCTTAATTCTATATAGTAGGGAATAGTGTAGGGTACCTATAATTGGTACCTTCTTCTACTAATTCTAGAAAATCCTTCATCCATGTTCTATAATGGATGCCATCCATTGGGTGAGGATCCTTGTTCAGAAATTTTTATTCTTCCTTAAAGAGATCATTGTCCAAAAAAGATTTACTTTCAGTATCATCACATATTTTCATTAGTTGGATGAAATCATTATAAATTTTTCCATGAATTGGAGCACAAAAAATTATATACATGTCCCATATGAAAATACCAAACTCATTGTTCATCTGATGGAAGGAAATTGTTTGTGGACTCCCTTTACTCAACTAATAAGGAATGATTTCCATGTTTTTGTATACATATACATCCCTTCCGAAAAAACATCTTATATATGTACGTTATGAAGTAATTTTTTTGAATTCCACACAATTCTAGCACAAACTATATAACAGCATCCACTCAGGCCTGATTCCTCCTCCATAACAAAAATCTCAATATCCCTCCCAACATTGTTCTAAACCTCTCTGTGAAGTGCAGAAGGTTTAGTCATTACAATGAGGGTTTTATTTTATTGGATATGTGGATTCAGATCTGGACGACAGCTACTTTGATGCATGATACAACTAGTTTTAATTTTTCCTTGGTTAATATAAGCACCTTTGGATGAAATTTTGGCAGAAGGTCTATTTCTATGCTTCAAAAACAAGGACTGAATAATGTATCTCTAAACCCCATGGAATAATGTGTCCCTAACTATTCATTGATCATTCAAAAAATCTATATTCACTTAATGTTTACACACATTTATACATTTAAAAATACTTCTCTTTACCTTGACGATCAGAATTAATGGAATCATAAAAATATTGACCAACAAGATTTATCCTCTAAAAAATGTTGTAGTAGATTGCTCAAAGAAATTCATAAAATCAACAATTTAGAACATAAAAGAAGACATCATTTTCTCCAATTAAGTTAAAATACTGACAAAAAAATATTTCTTAACATAGATGGATATGAAATTTTGGTTATGGAAATGAAACTCATAGGTCCTTTATAATGGTTTCATGCACAAGACCATCGATGAGGTTCCATATGAAAACCCTCGATCAAATCATTATTAAAGTATCCCTAATGATTTTTCCCACAAATAATAATCACTCAAATGTTAATACTATAGGAAATTCATCAATATAGCTTAATGGGAAAGAAATAATGTTAGATTTGAGTAGAAAACCTATGTGTCTAGAGAAAAAATCACCATACCAAAATGAGAGTAAAATGGAAAAGCTATAGTTGTATTCATAGACCCCACTGGCATGTGCTCCCAACCTACAACATTAATATGCACTGTGGCCATATACCCTAAACCTATGAATCAAAAATAGTCATCATCTTATACTGATGTCCTTCATAGTTGACCAATACCCTATTCATAATCTTTCAAATGTTATACCTTAGAAGTATACCCTCATCTCTCGATCGGAACCAATCCTGTGGGGGGGGGGGTACATTGGATTACAGTCTATTTTGTCACATAGAGTTAAAAAATTGTGAAACCAATGTTGACCATGTTAAATAACTAAAGATACCATTGAATAATCAATGAAACTTACCCAAGATGCAATACAAACACATATTTATTGATCCTACACCAGGGAGTTGGTCTGTTGAATTGTACATCAGGCCTCCAATGGAGAACTGCATTGATGACTTAAGCGATTCTCCCCCTAAAAATAATTCCCATGTTCTACCTCATGAATAAAGCAGCCACATTCCATCGCATCCATTCCCGAGGGGGGGGGGGGGGGGTCTTTTGTTGAAACTTTTTTATGTCATGTGGAGTGAAAAGATTATCAATAGTAACTCAATCATGTTATAGAGTTGATGAGCCCCAAAAAGAATCAAAGGGACTTCCCATGCTAGCCGGAACACACACCTGTTCAAAGAAATACCCAAGCAGCCTACTTCATGACAGTATTGGGAAGGCCACACCTGCATAGAATATCGGTTATAGAAACCTACAGCTTGGACCTATGAGGGATAACTCCTTCGACTAGAGTACCCTATATTCTTATAAATAGAACCCCACGACCTCTCATTTTCACTACTATAAAATCAGAAGTAGCTTGCAAAATCTGTTCACCCAACCCCATCACATACATCTCCACAAGTATCTCAGGTTTCTCTCCAAAAGCTCATAGAAGGGGGAATTAAGGGGAATTAGTGAGATCAATTTCCATCCATGGTCTAAAACATAATATACCTACCTAATCACCCCTTTCCCCTAGTGGAAAACAATTGACATGAGATCCTTCCGTAATTGGGGACCTACAAAGCCTCATCCTGGACCACCTAAAAAGACAATTGGAAACATAGATGAAGCCTTACTCATGTTTTTTCCTAAATGGTTCACTTTCAAAGACATGTCCATATTTCACAGGCCTATACCCCCATAGGTGAAGCACTTCCAGTTCCTCCCATACCATACGTGAGGAACCTCTTCTCTTTAACCTAAGATCAACATGAGAAAACCACACCAATGGTAGATCTCCTATACTTTTGGACCCCTATTTAGATAGAGACTATGTTAAAACACCAATTTAAGCCTCCAATCATTCAAATCCAAAACAAAAATGAGAACAGCAGCATGCCTCCCATTTGGATATGCATTTATGTTTGTAAATGTTTCTCGCAAATGCCCCACCAGATCATTATGATCCACAATGTGAACGTTGATGTGCATTATGATGATCACGAGGACCCCCAAAAATTTGGTGGTGTTAGGGAGTTTCTGATCATGGGTAACAAGGATATGACTATGTCATTCATTAGTTATCCCTAAGACATGGGGACTCTGGTTCTAGGCAGGAGGGGGAGAATCACAATTTCATTCCATTTTGGCATCGAATGACATCCTCCTCTTCCACTACAAAACCTATTTAATGTAACCCATTAATATTAATCCCATATCCTTAATTAAATAAAGCCTCAATCTTACTCCTCATCTCTCCCTAAGAGATCTGTATATAAAGGTAGCCTGACCTAAAAATTTATGATCTGAAACGTGAAATAGATTGGGTACATCCAAGCCCCTTTTTCTTCTCCCTCCATCCCATCCTCTTCCACATGTGTATGAGGAGAAGTGTGTGGTTTTCAAGATCATATGTATACTATTTTTCCTAAAATAAAAGCATGAATCATCATGACTTGTGGTTTTAGATGATATATATGACCATGAAATCCACACAACCAGATACATGTTTTTGTAGAGTATCTTCTTCAAAATATTATTTTTTTCCTTCATTTCGAGTCCACTATAGTCATTATTCCTCATGGAGATGTGCCAAACATCTTGGAAAATCATATCATGTGGTTTCTGAAATCTCCATATTCCTCTGGTTTCTTACCCCAATCATAACTCATTTTGGAATAGAGGCTGACAATGGTCATGACATCCACATAGTCCCAAAATCCATTTTCATCATTCCAAGTGTAATCCCCCACTAAAACCATGGGCCTCAAACTACATATAATCCACAACCATATACAATATGTACATAATCCTTAAAATTAATCCCCAATGACAATCCACATTCACCATGGAAAACATTATTGGAATATTCCCTGAAATCCATACATTGGGATTTCTCTTCACGATTAAGCCCCAACCATGTCACCATATTCATCCATGAGCCTCCTCTTAAGGTGTAAGCCTTGAAAATACATGAAATAAATATGATTCGAGACATCTGCCATGAACCCTTCTACAGGGAATCCTTTTTAGGAGATATTCCAAAATTATTACTCTTAAAGGGCCATACTCCCATGTAGGACAACATCAATGGACTCTATATGTGTATGTACTTATAACTAAACTATTTTGGCCTAAATTATTGTCCAAATAGAAAACACAGAATTAATCCTAGATGTATAAACCTAACACCCCAAATAAACCCTACTATCTCTGTACCACATTCCCAGTATAGTATTACACAAAATGATAATTCTTGTACATTTATGGTTCCCTAGACTTATTTAGATTTTTTTCACACATTAAACATTGAATATGAACCTTCTTCATATATTTACATTCCCCATGATGTTAAATTATATGGTTAGGTCCTTATCAGTTGACCGTAAAATTTATGGTGTTCCCCTTTAAGCGTAACAAAACTGCGTGGATTTAGAATCCATTAACATAGATATGTAAGATTCCCATTTGGGGGTCTGATCCAGAAACAAAAACAATTATCAACTCCCTAGAAGACTATATACTCCAAAGCACCCAACTAAGTGGCATAGAAACTATAATCATTATAGTAATGACCAAAGAATATATAATCAGTAAAAAATATGATACCATTGATGGAGATCCTCATATACATAAAAAATCACCATTGATAAATAAACACATACACATAAAAATGATTCTATAATCCATACATGTTAATAATTGATTGTTCATTCATGGAATTTCCACATCATACTAGGTTATTAAGGAAGGATTCATTAAAATATATTAAATCTATAAAAGAGTCCTTGATCGGAAGTAACTCCCCCAATAAGGCGTAATGAGCCTGACCACCCATCCTCTTAACCAATTTAAGTTCTTATGTATTATTGGCCAAAATATTAAATAAGAACCAATCATTGGAAAACTGTTCCTTCAGTAATTTAGAATCGTAGGGTGTTGCTGGTTCAAAGAAATTTTTTTTATGGAAACCATTTGAAAATACTAATACCAAAAGGGAAGATTGTACAAAATTCAACCCCTACAATCAATCATCTATCTAACAAATTTTCATAGAAAACATTCACCATTTATGAATAACTAATATATCATATATATAATATAAATCAGTAACTCTAGACTTATTTCCACCAATGAAAAATAGAAACAAAAGATGTATCACATCGTTTTATGGAGGTGATTGTCCACATTTAGCAACAAGTAAAATTTTCATTTTTTAATGGATGGAAAGGTAAGAACCTAGAGACAATATTATAAATAAAATAGAATAAATTATTTAATAATATCATAGATAAATATTTTATCCATCATAATAAATAACCCTGAATTATGATGATGGAATATAAATCATATCTTTACATGAATCCAGTAGACCACATGTATGCACATGTTGTAATTTTCGTTACAAGTTAAATGATAATGAGGTGTAAAATGGTTTATATATATCCATAATAACAATATTTTATGTTTCATATAACGAAGTAATTACTTTAGAGTTGATTCCATATATTTATAGGATTCATTAGAAGAAATAAAATTGTATGTACGCAATTAAGAGTCATATTTGTTCATTGATAAACATCCTTTGGCGTACTCATTTGGACATGAAATTTTGATATATGATAAAATCAGGATCTATATCATATTATGAGGGTTTTTTCGGAACCTATTTTTTGTTAAATTTTCTTTATATGATTAAAAACTATGTGTGGTGAAGAGAGGAGAAGTTGTAACCACTAATAATGGAGGGAGAGGAGACACTTTGAAATTTTCAAATGTTTAAAATATATTAACTTAATAATAAATAAAATGCTCTTAAATGACTCATATTTTTATATTATATAATATTTTGATGAATTATGGAATTATAATAGTATTTTGATGTGCTTAAATGAAAAATGTTCCCTTATATATCATTTAAACCACTAATATAAGCCTCTTTTAACTTTAATTAAAGATATTGAATGTTTAATTTTTTAATATTCTTTATGCCCAAAAATTTAGTAGAACATATTTAATTATAATAATATTTATTATTAAATAATTTTATCAATTTTGGGTGTTAAAAATTTTGTATGTGGTAGAAATTCAATTTATAATAAGTTTTCAAAATTCAGAAAAATTTGTTTTAAACAAACATTATTTTAAAGCATAAAAATTTGATTACTATCATTCCATTCCATATAAAAATGATTGTATTAATGTAAAAATATTTTAATGGTTATTTAATTTAAATAATTCAACAATAGAGATTAATTTAATTTGTTAATAAAACCGCATTGTGCAAATAAATTATTTTAAATGTGATTTTATGACCAAAAGGAACTAATACTCAAATAAAGAATAATGATAATTCATTTGTAAATATTGATATTATTTTTAATTAAATGAGGACAATATAAATTTATATTTATATTGAAAACAAACTGTTCTTTTAAATTAAAATGAAATAACAGACTTTTATAACATTGGTATTCTTGGGAAAAAGTGTTATTTTTTGAGAAAAATCCAATTTCTTTTAAAATAATCAATTTTTTATATAGTTGACTGAAATATTATATTTTTTTAATCAAATAAAATTTTCATAAATAGTAGAAAATTATTATATTTTAAAAAAATTCAATAAAACCCAATTTTGAAGAAAACATGTTTTTAAATAACAAAATGACTTCAGTAAAAAGTGAATGTTTATTTATTATGAATTAATCAATATATTTTTATTGATTATGGTGACTATGAAAGTATTTAATAATACAATTACACCTATTCAAACCAAAAAATTCAAAAACTATGTTATAATAGTCACATTAAATAATAATATTTAATTGTATACCATGGTTCATTAAACTCAATGTTGTTAGTGACACAAACTATTGACATAAAAATTATTTATAGATAAATATATCATAAAATATTCCCAAAGATATATACTATGAAAATTGTATGATTACCCCCATGAAATTTCATTACTCTGATAGACAAAATTGAGGAATTTTCTACCTCATCACTTCTATAGGTTTCTATGTGGCATCATCAAATTTAATGGATATCTCGAATAATTTGACCACATTAGTGATAATTCTCCATCAAACTATATATCATTGATCTAAAAAATCAATCAGTCATTCCTCTATAAGAGTTATATTGCTTAATTAATAAAACCTATGACTTTAGTACATGTAAATTATTTTTCATGTACATACTTTAGAGGTATACAGAGAACACATTGTGAACATGAGAGATATTCAGTTGGGGAACCAACAATATATGACACCCTACATGTACGATCAATAATTTTGAAGGGGCTTATATATCTAGGGGTCAAATTTATATTCCTGAAAAATATAACAACATTCCTACATGGATATATTCAAATTAATACCTTATCACAAACATAAAAAACTAGATCAGATGAATGATTATCAACATAGCATTCCTATCAAATTTGAGCTACCCTAGTGTACTGGGGAATAGTTTCCCCATTCATTTCCATTTGTGTAGAAATCATTATGTACTAATAGTTTTTGTTAGAAAACTTCATCCTTTCGAATTTTTGTTCTACAATTCCTTCCATATATGGGTTTATAAAGAGTCGTTTATATAAATTAGTGAAATATGTTATTATAATAAATTCTTCCAAAGAAAGGTGTTGATACCAAACTCCTTTGAAACTTTATTGAGAATGCTCTCATCATGAGTTTCAATGGTATGATTAGACTGAAGATCTATATGAGTATGATATATAGCACTAAAACTCAACTATATAGCCAAATCCTACTGATGTAATTTTAAAAAAATCTAATTAAACCACATATATAATGAAAATATAATAAAATGGGTTACCTTATGAAACCATTCCAATTCTTTATAAATATCCAAGAATGAAAATAAATAGTGAAATATTCAATAAAAGAAATCAAATATGATAATTTTTTATGGACATTGTGTATGAAAAAAATATTATAGGTACCTGTAGTTTTTTTGGGGATACTAATGATGAAATCATTTTTAAATTTTTTCTTACACCCATTCTATTATGGGTAATGGTTATAACATTACCTTATAGTTCATTCTCATGGACCTAACATTTTGAAATTCGTGTGATTAGGATACATCCTATACAATATCCATTATAATTTTTTCCCATTATAAATAATAATTCATATCAATATACGTCTTCATACATAAAAAATATGTATAGAATGATGAACATCATATTTACCAAAAAAATCCTTTTCAAATATGGTATATATCAAAAAATTAATAATTCGATAACCAAATCATTCCATTATAATCATTTTTGATGTAATGAAAATTTCTTACATTATGTGGTTCTGTATCCTATATCTGCAACTCTTTAATCCAGACCTGGATGGATGGATAATCATTAATTTTAGAAAGATATGATCATTACCATTTGATCATGATTTCTTGATCCATATTCTAAAAATCAATAAATATTTGATCTATATGGATCCACATCATAGAAAAACTAGAATGGTATTTCCAACATATTTCTTTATCCACGTTTTTTTTCTGATGTGGAAATATATTTATAATTCATAATAATTAATCAAAAACATATATCTCCTTTGGCCCATATTCAATAAAATTTCGACAAATATATATCATAAACATTTATGATTGGTATATGCATCACACAATTCACCATAAAGATATTTCTTCTATATTTTAAAAGAAATTATTACTTCTACCAACTCAAAATCATTATTCACGTAATTATTCATATGAATTTTAAATAGCAGTAGAGTATAATGTATAACCATAGCATTTATCATGAGTATGCATTTCAATCCCTTGTTCGATGCATCATTAATGATCACAAAACCTTCTCCACTAAAATTGTATTTATATATATCTGTGTTAAAGTACTATCTATTTAGTTAAATGAGATTTTATTTTCATTCATCTATCCAATTAAACAAGGATCATTTCTTGATCAATAGAGTTATTGGATTAAATAGCCATGGGAAATATCCCCCAAGGTTTCTGTATTATATACCGAAACCATGAATACTATGAATCATAGATACCATGTTTCTTCTGGGATATTTTTTTATATTTTAATTCATTCTATTGACCACTGATATACCCACAAACTAGATTATATGATCGAATAATGTGACCTTTTATAGCTGAAATTCACAGTTGGAAAATTAAACAAATATCTTCTCCTTCATCTACATGTTCAGCAGAATCATAAAATGTTCTTTATCCACCACCATGAACATTGAATATTTTAGAATATCTTTTTTTATCTATAAAAAAAATAAGGTAATACCTCAGGATTCTATTCATTAAATTGATGAAGGTAGAAGTATCATTGATATGTATATATTTAATTACTATAATTTCATAATTAACATAACTGATATACCTTAGGTATATTATATTTCATTAATAAAAATTGATGATATCTATCTCAAATATTATCAATGAAAAAATATTATGCTCATTGTAATTGATCAATAAAATAATCAACATATGGTATATGATAGTTTTAATTATTACTAATCTTTTTATGTTCTTGATAATCAGTGGAATTATACAATGAACAAAAATTATTTTTTAACAAAAATAAATGGACTGATCCATAGTTTTGAACTATAGAATACAAATCCCTTTTCATTATTTTCTTAGAGATTAATGTTCAATTTCTAGAACTCAGAGGTGTAGGACTGGGTATGAGTTATATTGACAACTCAACTTCATTATTCAAGGTAAGACTGTGAAACTCTTATGAAAAATAATAATAAATTATCATTCTAATGGAATTCATTGGATGGTTATTTTCTCCACATATATTAAAGAAAAATAAACTATTTTAATAGGTATATTTAACCATAAAAAATGAAATTTATATTGCAAGATTGTATTTATTTTCTCATCAATAAATAATCAAATGTAATTTTTGAATATTAACATTTATTTTATTTATGTAAAAAATGATATGGGAGCTATATTGAGATATACAATACATATGAAAAATCATGGTAAATTAAACTAGAGATTGAATAACAATATTTATAGGAAATACAACTGTAGAGAATTATATTATAGAAGATTTATAGACATGATATTCTTTTATCATCCCATTAGATTTTTTATCAACAAAAAACTAATTATATTGGATATAAATAAACATCGGTAAATAATTTTGGTAGTATTATTGATTTCATATGACAATTATAAAATTAAATAAATAAATATTTGATAATTCCTATGACCAAATCTACATAATAATTTAGGATATGAATGAACATAACGAGATACATTTAATGGATTAATGGATCTTAAACTGACTGTGCTTAGATAAGATACATCAATTATTGAACATGATTATCACCACCTAAACTTCATTATTCAATCATCATTTCACATATAAAACTAAAATGGTGTCCATAAGCATCAAATATCATAGTGATAAATCATATAATCAATAAAATCATTCATTAGATGACTAAACTATGAGAAATTCATTCAAATATACAAAACATTAGGTTTATCCTATTTCATTAATGGTCATATTATAATTTTAACTCTCATAGTGGTTCATAAAAATATGTTCATTAAACCAATTATGTTACCTAATAGTGTCAAAATAGTTACATAGTATAGGTATTTCCACCATACACCTGAGTTATGGTCAAGATATAGTTGACCAACTCATTTTCCGGTTATTACACTAAGATGCATCAGTTCCAAAACTATATACACATATTTTATTTTTAAAATGGATTTATTTATTGGATTCAACATAATATATAACTTTCCATAAAATTGGAAAGTTATCCCACACCTAGAAAATTTCTCAATGTTTTCAACAAGGTTTTATAATCCCACTCTCAAAAAATTACTAAACCCTACTAAAATAACAATAATAAGGAAAAAACTTTAATAAATAGACATTAAGTATTATTATATTTATATTTATGACATTAAATTTTGATCCACAATTGAATGGTAAATGCATTTTAAAATTAGAGACTATATACCTAATATTAGTTTTTCATGAAACATATTCATCATATCTAATAATAATTTTCTTATATAGAAGTTCTCTTAGATGAACCTTGTCTAAAATCTGTCTTCAGAACTTGTGGAATATAAATAAAAGAAAGGGTTATCTTAATGTCTTATTAATAGTAAATATATGTGATAATAATAAATAATCATGACTAAGAATAAAATAACTATGAGGTTATGGTAACATGATCAAAACATTAAATATTCATACACAATCAGTCAATGATTCTTAATTATAAATCATTATATACATATTTTTCATAAAAATGATATAATTTATAATTTTTTCGAATCATTAACAATCAATCATGGGCTCTAATGACTTATCATATGAAAATAACATAATTTTTTATTATAAAAATAATAATATAAAATAATTTCCTTAGTCAAGGATCACTGAAAATACTATCATAGTAAATTTGGATCCCTCCAAGTTATGTAATTTTCTTAGTTAGGGATCACACAAAGACTATCATAGTTAAAAATTCATCGTACTGATATTGGTTCACACCTCATTATAGTACTTATTATCTCATGATATATCTATTATTACAAAATCCAATAGAAGGATATATAATTACAGGCCCACCATTCATATATTGAAAACCATTAATATGTGTGCCATAAGGTCACAAAATACTAATCATATCATCACATTATATCTGGTGGAAATGAAACATGTTTCATAAAAATGTCATCATTTCATCATAATAGAACCCATATAAAATCATATTTGAAAAACATCTCAACATCATAATCATTCCACATCCAAAAAAGAACCAGTATAGTGTCATTGGATCATATTCCTAATAAATAATAACTAACATTATAGCATGCAATAATAGTTAAAAAATGCATTGAAACGATAAATAGAATATGTATTGATGAAAATAACATTTTCATTGTGAAATTAATTATTTTTAATATAAAATTTTACAAATTATGATGGAAATTAATTTCTTTGAACATACCCATAGAGACATTTATATGATGTTTCAAACATTTTTGAAGATAAGATGTTGTGGAATTATATTTTTATTCATTAAAATTATGATTATTTTATCACAATATGTAAAAAGTACTGAATTCATATAATAACAACTAGTTTATTTTTAATACAATTTGTGATAAGTTAAAAATGTGTAAAATTAAATTTAAATAATTAATATATAATTTAAAATAATCATGTAAATTATTTAAAAACATGGACTATGATAAAAATGGATTTCATAATGAAAGAGATGAAAATAGGATATTTTTCCTGTGAAAATATTTTCATCCATTTATAGTACCAAAGAGAGGAAAATGGTACTAAAATAGAAAAATTATATAAATTTATAGAGGACAAAAAATGAATGTGGTTTATCAAATAAATTTCATATAATTTTCTTAAGGGAAAAATGATCAGACAAAATCCTAAAAGAAATTGGATTGAAACATAAATCCCTTACCTCAAGTCTCTTCTTACTCATTACTTATTAAAATCCCATTTATAAAAATATATATTTATTATAAATAAATATCAAAAAATAAAATATAACATATCTTATTTACATATAATATATTATCACCCTTTCATAACAATTATTTACTAATTTTACTATTTCTGGTGATAACTACTACACTTTTCATATATGTTTTATTTACTTTATTTAGGTAATTTCACCATGGTCACAGTTTCATCATCTCTATAATCTAAATCTTGAAATAGGTATCATCATTATTCATAATATACCCCTTTATTTTTATTCATAAAAATCAATAATGAACAATTAATTACCCCACTTTATGGAGATGGTTGTTCTTACATATACACTAGCGATTCTTATAATTATCCATGGTTATAATGAAAAAAAGGATAATAATAATTGAAATTAATTCAATAATTATTAAATACAATTTATCATCTAAATTCATTAAATATTTCATTATTCACATAAATTTAAATTGTATTGTCAAAAAGAATCAAATTTCATCATGGATGTGGTATCCCAAATGTATGCATGAGCGACGTTTTCATTTTTTAACATAAGGAAATATAAGAGTATAAATAAGATCATATAATTCAAGAATCATAAATATTTCAATATATATATATATATATATATTTAATCCATATTAATATCCACACATTAATAAGGATGATGGAAAATAAATCAAATATCTATGCATAGGAGGTAGTCCGTAAGTGCACACAAGATTTACTTTTTGTGTCCCATATAATAGAAATGTGGGAGAAAATAGATGATCAATAATTATTATAATAAAAGTTTATACTAAATATTTTTGAAATAAATTATTTCAATATGGATACCATATATTTATAAGAGGTATAATAAATAATAAAATTAATTGTACATGATAAATAGTTATACCTATTTGTTGAGAAAACCCCAAAGGCATAAACCTGAATCCTTAAATGGATTGTATTATGATAAAATCAAGAAATCTATATAATTTTTAACTATATTATGAAATTATTTTTTTATTTATATGAGGATAAATAATTATCATGAGGAACGTTGAATATAGGATAATTATTATCCTTTTATAATGGTTAGGGAGGACACGCATGGAATATTTCCAAGTGTTAATATATAAAAATGTCATAGTAAAGAAAATTTATAAAAATTAAATCGTACTCAAATAATAAATGAAATAGGGTTAAAAAAGGAAATATATTAATATTTGAAAATATTTAAATTAAAATATATACTTGTATTATATTTTTACCCCATGTAAACCCATTTAACCCATATCTGTTATAAATTTTTCTTATTGTCTTAGAATTCTTTATAAAAAATCATCATAAAATTTTTAAATTTTATTATTTATAATTATTCAAAATATTGATTAAATTTTAAATGTTTTAATTCATATAGTTGTATGAAATTTATTTTAAAATGAGTTCTCAAAGTGCAATGAATACCTTTTTTTAGCAAAAATGGAATTTTATGCACAAAACATGGTTTACCTTCATTCCATGGAATGTAAATAATTGACATGGTTTTTTAAAATATTTGTATCAAAAATTTATTAAAATCATTCATATTATGATATTAATTTAATTTATTAAAATAATAACACAATGTTCACAAGAAAATAGCTTATACAAATAGTGTTTTAAGCACAAAAACGAACTTATAACAAAATAAAAATATTCATATTGATATTTAATAAATTAAAATTTTTACTCTTAATTGAGTCTTATATTAATTTTATATCATAATAATAACATATTTGTACTTTTACTTGATAATAAATGCATTTTTTTAAAAAAATTGTAATTTTTTATTTTCAAAAATAGAAATGAATCATTTCAAAAAAATCCAATACTATTACCTTAAAAAATTTTGGACATGCTATTTTATATAATTATATTCATTATATAAAATATATTTTCCTATAATGGACGAAATTAACTATATTTTTTGGATAAAAATTAAAATAAAAAAATTGAAACAGTATTTATTATCTATAAAATGACCTCACAAAAAAATGTGTTCTTATTTCTAATGAATAAATCAATAAAATTTTTATGGGTATGTTCATTATACATATATTTCATACAATGGTTACGAATATTCATACCATAAAATTATATAGTTATAATATTAACATTATATAATAATATTTATTAGTACATTTTGGTTCATTTGATCTACATATTGGCCGAAAATAGGTTATTAATGAAATATTTTTTCTTTATATAGAAATTTGTGATAAAATAATAGAGTTTTATTATTTATCCTAAAAATAATTTATTATATTATTTCATGTTATTTTAGAAATTTTCATTTCTTGAATTTGGTGATAGTCAGGAATCACTATCCCCTTCCAAATATAGATGTTCTATTCAATTATTTAAATTGGTATAGTTCATTTTTAAATATCATTCTATGATCCGAGTATAATTAAATATGTGTGTAGGATAAGGATATTACAAAACAAATTATCACTTATCATTATAGGAATTATTATTTCAATGTAATGTTGTAAAGTGTGATTAATTCTCTATCATTGTTCATGAGGTTGATCAACTATAAGATTTAATAGATCATGTGTAGTTAGTGGGTATTTTCACTGATTGAATCTATTTATGCTTATTTTGAGGATGATCACAAAGATAATTTGATTTTTATTTAGTGATTTCATTGTCATATAATGTTTTTTCACAAAAATTTTAAAGGTTGAGTAATGTGCTCCTGATATTTGTTAAATGGGTAATGTCCACTTCTGAAATAATGTATTCATATACAATTCGCTGATTAAGGTGGTAATTTTATATGTATCCCCAAAAAATTATGCAAATTTGTAGAGTCACCTTAGTCATGATTATTATTATTGGACTGTCATAACATATATCTATCATATTGTAAATAATCTAATATGATTGGAAAAAATGACAAATTGTTTTATAGACTGAACAGTTATATCCAATTTTGGAGAATTTATAGGAGGATTTATTCCGTGAATATATTTAATTTTTAGGAAGGATTCCAATTTGATATTTGCTATGATTATTTACATCTTTTCTTGGGAATTAATATGATGCTGTATAAATCAGTTGATTCTTATGAGTATCAGATGTTATGTTCCGATCAGAGAAATTATGCCACTCAGGATCTCTTATTAGAAGAAGTTATATTTACTCAATAGTTGTGGTCACATTAAATCACTAGTGATCACCTTTTGGTTTTCAATAATGTCATGATATTGAGTTATTTATTCATTAAACATGACATTGTATTATGAAAATGTATTTGGTTATAATTATTTCAGGAATGTGGCATTGAGATTTCATTTAAACCATGAAAAGATAATTTTGTAACTGTTGTGTTGAGTTTGAAGTCACCCAGTAATGAAATGTGTGACATAAGAGATTATTATAATGTAATGGAATAACTCTTTGTAAAGATTCATTATATAAGAGAGGATAATGGAAAAGTTTTCCTTTTTTAAAATTACATTGTAATTGAGTTTTCTATAGTGGTACCCCTGATGGTTTCTCTTAGAATTATCGTTAATAAGTGTCGTTTTGGTGGGAAATTTCTTCTATCAGTTATGTATGTGGTGGTTCTCAAAAAAACTCATGATGTGAATGAGAAATTCATTAAATTAATTAATAAATGTTTATTGGGTTGAGTCGACACACTTGTCCACTAGTGTTAAAACTCAGTCCATTCATGGAATGAATGACCGCATCAAATAGTTAATGTCAATCTATCATCCATCCTATAAATTCAATTATTACCTCAGATACTCCTAAAATTATTCAATTATTCCAAAACTACAACTGTCTAAAGGTGCTTCTTTAAGGTGTTTTCAAGGCATTTCAAAAGTGATTGGACAGAAAATTCCCCTGGTCGATCTCATGGGATGTAGAATAAATTTTCAAATTTATCATGTTCTTTTCTTCCATTTATATTTATTTAATCTTTTTATCAAATTATTCATTGGGTTTTATATAAATAATTATTATGGATCTCTTTTTATGTATTTATCTTGATTGTGGCATGATCTTCATAGAGAATTGATGATACCTTACTGGAGAGGTGATTAGTGATATACATCTTTATTTTGTAATCATTCATAAATTGTTTAAATCCGTGAGGTAAGGTATTTTTTTCAAGTCCTTTATAATTTGAAATCAGCACATGATCCTTAGCCTGGTTGGTAAGTACTCTTTAAGTGCATCAAAGCGACCAGGGATCAAATCTAGGCGGAGGTAAAATTTACAGGGTACTGTACCTGGTACTGTAGATAGAACTGTAGAAGGAACTATTTTTCACTGTAGTTGGAACTGGTTTGCACTGTAGTAGCCAGGATTATGCCCCCATTTGGGCCTTCAGGCCACCAATTTGGTCCCTGAGCCCGGTAAGGCCTTCGATCCACCCATACCTTTAGGTCAGTAAGGCCTTTGGGCCGCCTCAAGGCCTTCGGGACACCTTAAGTGAAGATGCAAACCAGACAACCTATAAGGAACAAGCTCTAAAAAAAGGATGAGCATGGAGCTTTCACCATAGTAGATGCTAAACGGATTTCAAGAATGAGAGGGTGTTACACCTACCATCGGGACAATCTTGTGCATGCACGGTAATGCCTAGATAAACAACCATGCGAAGGTGGAGAGCTGATTCACGAGGAAGATGATGGGGAGGAGCAGTTCCAAGTAGTTAGTCTGGGTTGTATGTAATGTTTTAAGCCTACGGGAAATGAATTATTCTATGGCCTATGGGCCATGTAATACATACGCGTACGGGCCTTATAAGGGTTCCACATCACCCCTTGAAAGGTGGATTATCAAAATCAATAAAAAATTCAAATCCTTCGGGCCGTTGGATGATTCTAATTTGAAATAAAAAAAATTTCCTTCCTTGTCACCTTGTGTGGTAGTGGAATTAACCTTAACGAAGTAGAAACTAGATTACAGAATAAATTGGGTTTTAGTTTTAGTGATATCATCTTTTTCCTCAATTATAACAGTTAGATTCATGATTTTATAGATAGTGTGATATCTATGATTAATATTTTTATTTAAATTATTTTTTATGATATTGTATATCATGTTTATTTGAGGAATCTGGTCAAAAAAAACATAAATCTGGTAATTATATATTGTTAAAAATAACAATGGTTTGTGTTTAATATTAATCTTTTTATTTTATTTTTATGGAAATTAAATGATTCATGGGGAATGTATAATTGAAAATGTATTTTTATATAATATAACAATACTATAATTTTATATTTAATGAATGATTTTAAATTTTATAGTTATCAGTATCTAATTACATTGATTTTATATGGTTACAACATGTGATAAGTGAATTAGTAAACGTAACATGGTGATGGTCTAGTTATTTGATAATGATAAATGCTTATAGATGAGATAGGTATTTTCCCTATAATGATAGGATAAATTTTTAGGGCCAAGATTCCATGATTAATTTTTAATTTCCTTTTTTCCTTTTAATTGTTATCATGAATTGATCTCTATGATGTGGTGGAATTTGGGAATCTGATGGATGGTAGTTTGACAAGTCATGGGAAGGAAGGATCATGTTTAGGGAAGTAGTAGACACATAAGATGTAATGATTCATAGTGACATGCATGGTGGTTTTGAGGATGAAAACATGATAGAGAGAATGTCATGATGTTGGTTTATTATTGTTTTATGGAATTTTTGGTATCTTTCTTATTACGACTCTTTTTAATGGTCATATAGTGAGTTTTAATATCTCTAAATACCATTCCCCACATCATGAAGTTGATGACCATTCAAGAAAACTAATCTATTTAATGGTATCATTTTATGATTAATTTAGTTCATGTAATTACGAAATATCAATGAATAACACTTGTTTATACCCTTGTATTAGTTTTTTAATTGAGTTACAAATGAAGATAACGCATGAGAAATAATAGAATATTTTGTATTATGAATAGAAAACAAAGACATAAATTTATAGTAAATGTATTTTATAATTTGTTTATCATTAACTAATGGATAATGAATTAATTAAAGAAATTATGTAATGGTTAAATAAAATAATTAATGAAACGATTTTTAATGAATGGTTTTATATAGGAAATTCCTTCCTTTATAGTGGATGTTATGTGTTTGAGAGATGATAGATGCAGTTGAGGTAATTTCTATGTAGTTTTCCATATTTTTGTTGTGAACTATATGAATATATTTTTTATGTAATTTCATATGCTACAACATCATGTCAAAAAAGATACTATCACCAATTCGAATCTGGAAGGGTGTTTTCTCTGATATCCTGGTTGGTGGGGAATGGATGGCTAACTATCCCCTCATATCCCAATCCATTCACCTAGTTGATTTATGTGTTGGTACAAACTATAGTTATAAATCCCATTTATATATAGAGGGCTAACATTTATTTTGAGTATTTCACACACAATGATATCTAGATATTGTATATTAATTATTATTATTGTATTGTTGTGTATAGTTGGGATTACCTAATTTTTGATAATTAACCTACTAGTTGTAGTGGCCGCCAGAAAATACATAGTTACATTCTAGAGTTATGGTATCAAATGGTTATATAATGTGATACATTGGATTTCAATTAATTGTTTATGAGATGTTGTGACACAAGGGTGTAAGGTATGATATAGTATCCCATCTGTCCTTATGAATGATTACATTTTTAGAGAGATTGATTAGGGCATGAAATATTGGCTAAGAGTTTAAAAATAATGGGGAAGTGGTCATGGTGCCTTATTTAATATATTTTGGATTTTATATTATTCTAATATTTGGCTCATGGTGAGAGAGACATTGTGAGGTGGGGAACATAGTATACCTTCTTAGTTGATGAGTTAATTTTTTATGATTATTAAGTTTCACATGTTGTTTCTTTCATATTAGTTTATATACAAATTACAATCACAATATCTATTTTGGATCATTAATTTTATCCAAATATATAGTTTTTTGGGCAATTTATCTTATCTCTCATTTATTTATTTATCCTAAGAGAGTAGTTTAAACCATATACATGTATGATATAACCTCAGTGCATTTCTCCAAGCCATGACCCATTGGAGGCAGGATTCACACATTGTTATATCCCTTATTTAACCGGTATCCCTAAAGGGTTACCTCTGGGGAGGGGGTATGGAAGTAAAAAAATTCTTACAAATCATTGTAATCTTTATGATTGAATTGAAATATTCTCATGGTGATGAATATTATATGAAATTGAAATAACAACATAATCACTAAACATGAAATGTAATAATCTTCCCCATAATGTACACTGAAGGGTAGAAATAAGTTACACAGACATTATATTTCATTTTAAGTACATGAATTAGGAATCTGTTACTAAGTAAAACTTAATTAATATCTTGAAAGATAATACATGGGCCCCTAATACTGTTTGGACCTCTTTAATTTAGTCTTATTCATCCTTCATAGTTTTGAATATATATATATTTTTATTAATTTTAAAAAAACTTAATAAAATTCCAGTGAATAAATTAAAAATGAATAATAATAAAAATTTAAACATGAATGGATGAATAAAAAACATGAATGCTTCACATTAACATTTTATTTAAAAATAAACCATATAACAAATAAACTAATGTAAAACTTCTAAAAATTATATAAAAAAAGAAAAAGTGACTGAAAAACTACAAAAAACAATGGTATATTAGAATAATACACATATAAATATATTATTCATATAAAAAACACTCAAGGATCTCAAAACACATTATCAAGTAGAATAATATTAAAATGCCAAAAAAATATTTCAATTGTTATAGTAATTCTTCTACATTATCATGTAGTAATCAGACTTATGTAAAAAAAATAAAATGTTTGTTAGGTTTTACATAACATGGAAAATTTCCAAGGCTTCTTAGTGGAATAAGTATAATTATCATTAAGAAATAAAAAATTTCTACTTATTACTGGTCATATGTTTATGAAAAGTTATACCTGAATGACCAACCATTATTTCAAAAATAATATCAAAATAATTTACAAATATATGTTCCCTAGGTAACTATAGAAGAATTTTATTTGGTTTAAAAGCACCTAACATGTCATTATAAAATTTTTGGAAATAATTAAATCTCATGCAGGCCATGAAATGTGAAATGAGGTGCCACTTATAGTATAATAACCCTAAAATGAATATATTATTTCAATAAAAATAGATTATATACTCAAATATCAATTATAGGTGGATGTAATGAATGTTTCAAAAACAACATTAAAATAAATTTCTATAATTTTAGTAGATAATTATATATTAAGGTAGCTACAATAGCTAGTAGTATATGATGATCCAAGGTGGATCCCAAAATTATCCTTTTACTCGTTCTTTCTGGACTTCCACTTTATGATTTATTTAATATCCTTATAATTAATAAACATCTCCTAAGAAATAATTATTTATTTCAACCCTGAAGATATTTCACTTGATATCTACCAATTACCTGGATCAAATGTGGTTATACCCTTATCCATATTTTCCATGGATTTTGGTTTCTGATGAATCTATACATGTCGACTATATATTAATTATAGGGTTTAATAAGACCCAATTCCTAGATTTTTATTTAATGAAGAGGCTATAGTTCAATAGTGATTAGAGTATAAACACCACTCCAAGAAGATAATTGTTTACCATTATCATTGTGTTCTACCTCATCAAAATAGTAATTCATAAAATTATATTTACCCATAATAGTGGGTAATTTAATACCGCTAAAGTACATGAATCATGTCCTTGTTTCTGATAGTTGACATCATCATATCAATGAATGGTGAAACATGAAAAAAAATATACAATTAAATAATTTATTTCTTAAACATAATCTCACCATCAAATAAATAAAATACTACAAGTAGAACAGATAAATCAACCTTGATAAAATAACATCTTTGGAAGGGGGAATTAATATGTATTCATGGTTTTATTGATATAGATAAGTATTATAATAGTATTATATAGAATATGAATAAAAAAAATATTCATGAAAATGTAAAAAATATAAATAGACTGACCATAATTTCTAATGAACTACAGTATGGTTCATTATTCTTCTTATTAAACTAGGAAAACAAGGAAAATAATATATAAAAATGATCATGGACTCTTTATACTAAGATGACTCAATGAAATTATATATAATAAACATGGTGGGAATATATATGTGATAAAAAATAAAATCATCAGTCCCTAACACAGCTCCCCCAATTATAAATGATGTGTTTGAAAAAACAAATATATAATGGTAATAAAATGAAACATGACAATATAATGGTGGAACATACTGAGATAAAGAATCAACGTACTCCAAATGGCTCAAAACCAAGGATAAATATCATTCAGTAGTTGAAGAAAACTCAGATAATAATAAATTCGATGATGGTTTTGATGCTTAAAACAATAAAATATATCCCATAACCATATTTTTTTTAACATAGAGTAATAAGAGAAGAAAATTCATGATTAAGAGCAATGGTAGGGCCTGAATAATAACATCACAGAACCAAACATCCATATCAAATGTCAAAAAAATATAATTTACAAACTCATAGTGATAACGACAAAAAATAAACCTAATTTAATCATTGATAATTACAAAATAAATAAGCATTGTTGGGTCAAACATATAATAAATACATTTAGGTTTGTAGTTTTAACAAATTAGGAAAAACCTTGAATAATAAAAACCCAGATATTTCTTTCCAAATTGACCTATTTTCACTATAGGAAAACCTTATTATTTTACAATATACCAATAAAATCTCCAATAGTATTCACCAAACATGATACTATTCTAATCACATCATAAATTACATAAATTTTTATAACATAGGAAGATTTTAATATAATGGTGAATTGAAATGCTCATTAAGGGTAAACAAAATAATTTTCAAAAGATGATCTTAAGTGATATAAAATGGTCATGTGGGTAAGAAAACATAATTGAGGTGTACGAAAATAGAATATGGAAATAATATCTTATAAATAGTTGATCATAAATTTTGGTTCATACAATTAAACATTGAATTTTAAATGTTTAAAAGTATTTTGAGGACATAAATTTATAACTATAAGACATGAAAACACAACCCATATTTTTTCAACTTCTTAGTATTATTATTCCGTAGAACAATCTCAAAACCAATAATTAAATCCAAAAAACATTATGATGGTCACATAGAAAAATAAAAACTATTTATAATGATTTTTTGGGAATATAAAAGTTTCACAATTAAATGATCGTAATCCTTCTTTATCTCTATAAATTAAATGATTTTCAGAAAAATATTATAAATCAAATAAAAAAGTTGTAAGAATATTGGGGAATTTTATTTATCACCCGTATACACTAAAACTAATCTGGTATGGACGATTATTTAATATGGTAATTGCATTATAGTTTTACAAGAGAGTAAATCATTACCTAATTAATTAGTGGAAATATAACAGGCTCACTCATAATAATTTTTAATATCCAACAACTATAACATGAATTACACAAAAAGTGGGCTACAACTCAACGACAAATCCACATGAGAGGAGGTGGACATGATGATGGAATGGATGATTTGAGTTGTTACGAACGTTGAGAAGGGTTCCTATATTAGCAAACCAGTCCTCATGATACTAAGAGGATTGAATTAAAGGGAATATTACCACATAAGAGTACTTTCACACCTAGGACAAATATATTAATCAATATGAAGAGTTTATAAAGGACGACCCATGAAATCAGGTAACAACTCTCTCCTAGAAATTATTTCGGGTTACTGATGCAAATTATCTTAAGCAGTTTTTGAATGAGTTTATGATGTCTTATGGTGTTTGAAAACTAGTATAATCTATTTCGGTTTATCACTTTCTTCTTTAAACATGATATGACAATAAAAATATAATTTGGTTGTTATGCGATATAGGGGTACAATGTCATAATAATAATAATAAAAATGTAATTTTCAATCAATAATAAAAAAACAAATGCCCTCCTACAAAATAATGATAATTTATAATATAATATAACAATTTCAATATTTAATGGAAAATTATGAATAAAACTATAATATTTTAAAATTATTTGAATAAAAAAATTTAAAACATGAATTTGTAACATTTTCTTTAGATAAAAATTAATACAATTTTTTTAATATATAATGGAAATATAATTTTATTAAACATAAAATGAATAAATGATAAATATATTAATAATGGATAACTGAATTGAGGGCACCAAAAGTTTGTCAAGATATAAGTGTTAAAAAATATTCTATTCACATATTTATAAATCACGTAATAAAATATCCTCTAAAAAATATATTAAAAGGATTTGTATTTAAAAAATTATAAATATTTAACATTAATATTTTCAGTGAACATAAACTGTTATTGATGAAGTGTGAAAAAAATTATTTGATCAACAAAAATAATTTGGATATTAAATAATAATATTTTAGTAAATTATTCCAATACATTTAAAGAAATGATTTTAAAATTATAGATGAATTTTAAAATAGAAACTCCTTGAATGAAATTATCATAAAATGAAAATTAAATAAAATGAATAAAAGTAAAAAAAAATTATTTCAAAAAAGATATAAATATACTATATACATTAATATATCTTTTTAATACGATACATGACCTAGTTGTGTGAATATAAAATAAAAAATTATTATGAAATTCGTGACCATTAAATCTATACGACATGAAGGTGGGACTATGAAATTAAGCATTAAATAACATAAATAAATAAATAATTAGTTTATAAAAATTAAAAAATGTATTAGATACAAAATAAAAATTATAATAGGTTTATATAATAAAACATGTTATAAATAATTTTGTTTTGAGATTTGAAACACATTCATAGTATGTAGAACATGAACAAAAACCCTTTAAATGAAATATCAGGGTTTTTATTTATAAATACAATGAATTTAATAAAAATATAAAATATGGTATTCATTGTTATGTGAATCAATCTAGGATAATATAATTGAAAACCATTATCACAAAAAGAAATAGATCTCAAGGAATTATAATTGTTCCCACAAAACCCTTACTATAGATTCTATCATGGTCAGACATGTTTTACCACCTTTATAGTAAAATAATACTCAGTAATAATTTTTAATTAAATTTTAATAATTTACAACCCTTATATTAATATTTTATATTTACTAATTATATGTATATTTGTTTTTTGTAATTTGATCATTATATAAAGTATCTTCATGCATTCCATGTTTAAATGAGTATAAATACTTCACATATCATTCAATGTTCATGAGTTCATTATAATTAGTCAACTAATAATGTTGGAATGATTTAGAATTTTTATTCTATAAATGTTAAAATTAATTTATTTTATGTTTCATATTGATTTCTAATGTCCTAAGTTCATTTTAATGGATTTTTAGGTTTGATTAATAATGAGGAAAACATTAAGTTTCGACTTATTGTTAAATTTTTTAAAAATAAAGGTGGAATCATTATAATGTTTTGGAAAATGATATATACCTTAATAATTGAATGAACTGTTTTTTATTGATATTATATATTTTAATTTCAATTAATTTTATACAATTTAATAGTTTGTCAAATATAGATTCAAATAATGAATGTTTTCGCATTATTTGTGTTTTAAGCGGATAAATGTTATTATTTCTACATATTTATATATTGTTAATATAAAGTGAAAAATGTTTTAATATAACATTGATTATGTTATTAATTTTATAGTTAGACATTAAATCTATTTTTAGAACCATTAATGTCAGTATGAGAGAAAAAATGAACTATATCGCTCTTTGTGGTGGCAATCCACACATTATATAGATAAAATTTTCATTTTCAAATGGATGAGAGGGTGTTTTTTTGTTCCATAGAAAATAAAATATATTTCATAACAGTAATTATACTAATCTAATTATATAGGTAATTTTATAATATATTTTGAGGAGGTGGAAGAAGAAATAAATTTGAAGAAATTTGTTAAGCAAATTAACTCTTCCTTTGAAATCCTTATTTGGTTAGAACTTAATATAATTAGAAATAATTTTATTGGTCACATAAAATGAATTTTGAGTTTGAAATGGTTATTTAGATGATATATTCGTGATTATTTATAGATAAATAGGAACTCATGTGTTTTTTAATTTCTTAATTATGTTATCCTTTTTAGGAAAACAATTAATGGTGTTTTTAGAAATATAATGACTTTATGTTTCAAGAATTATTGTTATAAATAAAAATCAATCATAAGTAGACTATTGATTATAATTTTTACCATTAATTATCGTACTTGAATAAATTTAAATTTATTTTATTATATTATTATTTTTTCAAAAAATATTCTCATTTAAACACACATTAGAATCATTTCAATAGTTATTTTTATAATTTCAATTCAATGATAACTGTATATAATGGAATTTTAATATAAAACATTAATTTAATTTTAAAATAAATTTTTTCCATTAAATACAAGATTGATTACAATTCATCAAAATATTTTAACTTTTAATATTGTTAAAAGCATTCAATTTTTCTTTTCTAGATCATGAAAAAGTGTTGTATTCATTCTAAATATTTTTTGATGATAATTATAAATTTATATACAATTAAAAAATGTTAATATAATCAATTAAATTTATTAATAATCAATATTATCATCTAAAACTATTCAAAATATATTTTTATTCATACCTTATTGATGATAAATATTTGATAATAATAAGTGAGAGGACTGACATTTTTTAAATGTGAATTTCATATTTGAATATAAATATAATATACAAATATTGTATATAAAAAAAGATAAAAATTGAAAAATGATATTTGTTGTGGTCAATAAATCGTATCTTTAGCCATTTATATGTATGATTATATTATATTTTGTGACATTCTACCCCAAATTAACAATTTTCAGACATTTAACCAATATTATGTTTATTGAATATTGTTGTAGTTACTTATATTTTTGAATAAAAATAAAATAGATCATATTATTATGTTTGAACAAAATATTTTTAAATTTGAAAGAAATTTTAAATTATTCAATTTATAGAGTTTTTAAGAAATATTTTTCAAAAATGTACACTTAATGGAATGATTTTTTTTGCAAAAATTCTTTTTCAAGAATAAGATAAATTTACACAAAATTCAATAATAATAGCTATTCTAATGAAATTTGTTTCTTTACAGATAAAAAAGATATTTATGGGACATACAAAACTAGCTAATATAGAATGGTAAAATGCAAATATTTATTTTAAGGGAAAAATAGTTATTTATATTATAATAAATTATAACATACATTCAAAAAAGTACTCAATGGGTTTCTAAATTCCTAAAATGAAATTTTAAATCCTTAATTTAGTTATTAAATCTATAGTTTTTTGAAACAAATGAATAATAAAATTCTAATTAAATCTTATATGAAGATGATTTCATAAATGATATAGTATTTATATAAACAGATGTTTACACTATTTAACATACAGACAGGATTTTAAAAAGATCTAAAAAATATACAATAGTATTAATTTGACATGATTAAGAAAAAATGATGTTCTTTTTATCAAATAAAAAATCCAATATTTAGAGAATTAAATTTTAATTAAAACCTTATAATACAAGAAATACAATTTATTTTTAAGAATTTAAATATTTCATAAAATGATAAACTGTATCAATGTTATATATGCCTAAAATAATTTTCCATAATAATTTAAAATATTAATTAACATAAACATTCATTTGTAAATAAATTAATAAAATATAATTTTTTTAGTAGTCCATCATATGAAATTATATTGATGGAATTTTATTAACCATTAAATATAACATCTAATGGGGGATTAAGTAAACATAATAAAATTAAATTTATTATTTTTAGCTAATTCATTATATAATTTATTTTGAGACAATATATAAAAAATATAATTGTTTAAAAAATATATGTAAATTCATATTCATGAATATCGAATAAGAATAAAAGTCCTATATTATTAAAAATACATAGGTTTTAACATCCCCCCTAATGAAATTCGAACCCCATAATTTTATATTGGGACCAATGATAGGGTGTAAGTGAAAAAAGTAATTTATTTTAAAATATAAATCTCAAAGGGTTAAAGATAACATTTAAATCTATATGTTTCAACTGAAAAAAAAGACACATCATAAGGAAATATGAGTAATGAAAATAAATTTGGTTTTAAAGATAATATTAATGTAAATAAGTGAAGTAAATAAATTCCAGATTTTTTGAATGGATGTTAATGAAACATTTATTATAAAAAATATAAAATTTACTTTTCAATACACATGTAGTCAAATTTTAATTATTTATAATAGAATACGTATTTATCTAATAAATTAAGAAAAACTATATGATTAGAAATATTATGCAAATATATGAAAAATTAGTAAATATAATGGATATAATGTATTCTTTAAAACCTCTAAAATACTTGTCATAGACGAATAACAGAAAGTGAAAATGAAATTTTCTTATTAAGAAAAACATTATTTTAGAAAATAAAATGGCATAATATATCAAATATATATTAATTGATAAAATGAATATATTATGACTAAATAAAAAGATACTTAATTAATAAAAATAATTTCAAAAAATATGGCAAGTGAAATATAATTCCATAACAAGGGAAAATATACATTCATTTAATCAAAAACTAGTGTAACAAAAACTGTTTTTTATCTTTTTTTTGAGGTAATGAAAATAGACATTAAAAATATATACTAATTAGATGTAATGTTATTATTTATTTTATTTATGGGATACTTATCATACTTTTTTTAAACTATCACTGTAAATTTATACGACTCATATATGTTAGTGAGTATGCAAGGAATAGCTATATTTTCAGATGATGATTTCTATATAATAAATGATAGATTTATAAATAAAACTTCAGTTTCAAGAATTATGTTTCCAAAATGATAAATAATATGATAATATATAATTAAATTATTTCATTATATTTATTTTAAAAAAATATCACTCTTTTTTTATTTGTTTCGATGAATATTAACAATTAATTTTTCTCCAAATCCAAATGATGAATAGGAATGATGGATTTTTTTTAGATAAATCTTAAGGAAAAAATGTTAATGTTTCATGATATTCCCCAAAATGTTATTTTCCTAATTATTTGAATTATTTATTTATAATATTTATTAATTATGTTTCTAACAAATAAAAAATTGAAATTGGTAGTATGTTTAATGGAAATATCCCATGAAATATTCATAGACAGTAATATGAGGTTTTTATTAATAAATCACAGAAAACTCAATATAACAAGAAAACCTTATTTTTCACAAATCATTCAATAAATAAAAAAATTATATGACTCTTCATATAAGGGTTTACCAAATTTGAACCCAAAAAACATTACCATATAAGATTCCAAAATCAACGTATCTTTTAACTCCAAACTACTGAAATTCACTCATAGCATTAAATAATAAATATTTATATACCTTTGTTATATATACCCAAAAAAATATAATTATTTAATTAAAAAATTAAATCATTATAGAAATTAACTATATTTACGTCAACATCAAATAACATTCCATTCAAAAAGTTCACCTAAAACATAATAATTTATTATTTAAAAGGCTCAACAAATATTTCCAAAATTTCATTAATTTCTATAAAAAAGAATGTAAAAATTTGTTTTATTCAATTTAAATTATGATTTAATATAAAATTATCTACTAATAATTGTATCAAAAAATATTAAATTATTTATTTTTATAACGTTGTATCATTTAATGTTATCTATTGCTTTCTAGTATGGTCTGTGTTAGTAGATCTGAGATGGAGAAGCCAAGGGAAGATAATAGGGGTGATTTTTTGTTCGTTATACAATTCATGACAATATTATAGATTTGTAGACATGGATACTCGGAAAGCTCAGTCCAATCTAGTGGATCATGTGGGATCTCTATCACTTGTCTAATCCTTTTAAGAGATGGTGTTCTTTCAAAATAGTCGCACAACAATCTCGTTTTCCAAAGACTAGGTCCAATTTCATTCATCATATATAAAATTGGGTCATTATGTAAAATTATATATGAATTAAAATTCATTATATTTTCTAAATAAATCCATCAAACTCATTGGGGTTTTTGGTTTTTAGATTAACATATGAAAATATTGGAATGTTGCAAAACATTTTTCATCTGAGAATGACTAGTGTATTCTTTTTTCTACGGGTTCTTTAATTTTTGAATGATTTTAAATAAATGTTTTATCATTTTATTTCTTATTTTCAGTAGTCCTATTATTATTATTATTATTATTTATTTTGAACTTATTTTCTAAAAATTTTCTCATCACTATTATTAACCAAATTAAGATGCCAATGAAGTAAGATTCTATTACTAAAAACCAAGTAATAGAATAGGTTTCTTGTATTTGTGTTGAGGTTGAGAAAAATCAAACACTACCATTAGTTATCTAGATCTAGAATAGTAGAGGTGGGGATTTCTAAGAAGTTGTTTATGAGAATTTACCATATTAGCAATCTAATTTCTAACACCTAGTTTACATGATCATATATGATGTCTATATATAAAAGTCCATATGAGAAGCACTATGTTTGGAATATTTTATCCAATCCCATACATGGTAATATCAATCTATTTTGGGAAATATAATTTGTTTCCTAATGAGTATGATGAACCCTCTGATGTTAAATACCCATGGATTTCTTTACCTAATCTGACTCATAATCTTTCTCAGCTTGAATGTTCTAATGTTTATGTTATCTCGCGGTTTTTTGCTTCAGTAAACTATACTCAACCCATTTTGGGTTGTTTAATAGTTAATCCATCCATCTAGGATGTGCCATAAGAGACTAACTCCATTTATGTTGAATACAACCAATTAGGTCATGCCCAAGTACAACAAAATAAATATTAAATCCTCCAAAACAGTACAAAAAATGTGAAAATATTATTAGTTATGACAATTATTTTATCACTCCACATTATTAAATGATTAATAAATTTATTGAACATTATAAATTGTAGATAAAAATTTCCACTATATCTTCAGGGATTCCCATAGATAAAAAACATTCCTCGATAGAAAGAAGATAATTATGATCTATAGAGAAACATTGACTCTTGATCTCCCAGAATTTTCATTAATAAACGAAACATGAAGCCACATTTGGATGTTAATTAATATTCGTCTTCATCCTTCAATGAAAAGGATTACTATGTATCATTGGATAAGTATGATCTAGAGGATATAATTAGGATTAAAAATTTCATAAAATATAATAGGGATTTATATAAGGTGGAATTAAATCATTGGATAATGGAACAAGAATGGGAGACTTTGGAGGATATTTTTTCAACGCGATAAATGTTTTTGATTATGTAAGATTTAGAGGGGAATTTTTTAATAATGATTAATTTGAGATTAATTGAAATCCTAATTTTCATTACCTAACACTACATTGGGGATTGATTTCTATTTGATATTATTGATGAATTAACATAATATTTCCTAGATTATATCAAGTATCCTGAATTATTTTTTTTGAAACGGTTTCATGAAATATTAGTAAATAGATTGAATTTTCTATTCAATTTACAATTTACACATTATTATGATTTCAAGGTGGTTTCCCATCCCATTTCATTACATTTTTCATGGTTCATGTATTTGGAATAGTGTGGTTCTAGGGAATATCATCATGGAGTAGTGGAAAAGGTGCATTGGATGAGAATAGTTTTTATAATAATTTTCCACAAAACATTGATGATTCTTATTAGGATTTTTTGTAGGAATATAAATTCTTATAATTAATAATATTATTTTTTGAAGGATATATAAGTATAAATACCTTGGATACTTATGATAAGACAATGAATAAGATTTATATTATGAATTTATGCATTCTTCGTTGTTCTCTAAATGGATGATTGATGTGTCAAGTATGTAGATGGATCATTGATATAAATATTTTTATAATGAAGGCATGAAGAAGGATTACAAATTTATTATAAATTAATTGAATGGGAATAATTTCTCCCAATGTACCTGGAGAGTATATAAAAGGGTTTTTTATTTAATCCTTGTTGAAAAACAATTTTCGATTTTTTTTAAATACGATAAGAAAAATATGATGCCACAAGATCTATGGAGTTTTACAACTGTCTCAGTTGGTATTTCCAGCTTAAATAGAGAAGGCCTTGGAGGATTCATTGTCAAATCCCAATATTGGTTCATATTTCAGACTATCTATTTTATAATGATACATTATTTGATTATCAGTTAAATTTTTGTGATGATAAAAGAGTGGGGGATGGTCAAACTTATCATGGTTCTAGATCATCATTATGTTTTATTTTTTTTCATTCATTGTGCAATCTTTTAAAATACCTAGATGGTTTATCCTCATTAAATCATATTCTTTTAGTATACATTACTCTTTAATTTATAGTTTTTTTATTGGAATGGTTTGGGTGACCAATCTAAAATTATTTTAAATTAATCCTTCCATTGAAACTAAATGTCATTCCATAGACACATACACCTATATTCGGTGCTAAAAACATATTATTAAAATAGTTACATTGATTCTATGAAACAATAACCAAAATTTACCAACCAAATTTGAAAATTTAATAACCTATATTTATCTAGCTACATGTTAAAGACCATTTTATTTTAAATCTTAAGTAAATTAAAACAACATTTAACAATAAAGAGTCATATATTTTTCATTAAAATGAAATGTTTCTCCCAATATCATAAAATTATTATTTCAAAACAAGTATTCAACATCTCACATAATATTATCCACCCATAATAAACAACTATTCATATCATATTTGACATCAATTATTAATATAGTGAGAAATTGTAGAATAAAAAGGGTTACCTCAAACTCTCATTAGTATATGACATTGGTGATAAACATGATGAATTAATGTGGTATTATAATTATTTTATATATTTTAGAATATAATATATTTAAATTATCATTTAATAAAGAAACCATACACTATTAATCATGAGTCATAAATGATGGGTAATATCTTTAAGCACTGTATATGACATTAGTAAAATGATTGTTAGATTATTAGTCTATAGTGATGAGCTATGAAAACATAACAAATATATGTTTGAAATTTTTATCTCAGGAATCAGATATGGATATAATATTAGAAATAGTAAAATATAAATAAATTCATTATGGTTACTTGGAAAATATAAAAACACATGTTAAATATTTTCCTAGAATAGAAGAATCTTCCATCTAATAAATACTTTTTTATCACCTTAAATCATGTTGTTTCCATTAAAAATAATAAAAATCATAAAAAAACCCTTTTTAGAATCGTGGGAAAATATATTAATCACCTTTATTTACTCATATTCACCTATAATGGTATATCATATTATGATTTTGTTACAAAATAATTTTGGTTGAGAATAAATCCTTAACTAATAAAATTGAGGAATATCTCCAAATCTTACCCATATTTTGATATAATTTAAATAACAATTAACATGAATAAATTACATAGTGTATATCAAATTTAATATAAAGATCATAATACTATAAATTCCAACAAAAATTCAAAAACCCTTACGACATCCAAAAATCTGTAATGATTTTAATATTGTGTTGTATAAGGAATCTAGCTTAAAACATTACATTATCTTGAGTTTCAAATCAAGAATTCATTTTATTTCATTTATAGGATCATTAATATTTAGAGTTTTAAAGAAAGATGGCATAACTCAAACTTAATAGAACCATGTATTACAAATTGGTCACATCCCTTTAATATCCATTTTTTTATTCCATATAAGACTTTTAAAATCAAATATGTTTTAATATCATGAAAAATATTCATGACTATCAACATGACTTATTCATTGTTCACAGTAACCCTTAAACCAAATGATTTTTTTTGAAAATATAGGAAATGATAAAAAGTAAAAGTAAGGTATAAAATAAAATAAGAAAGAAATTAATTAGTTTATATTAAAATAAATATATCATTTATGAGTGTTTTCCATTGATATCACAAACATTGAAATCTAATAATGATTTTGTACCCATGAAATGTTATTTTCGGGAAAAAATATTTCAAAAAATCTATTTAATAAAAATTACATCAAAATCATGATCATGAGATAATTTTAAATAACATGATAACACACTATACTTGTTTTCTTAAAAATATACCCAAGAAATTAAAAATCATTCCATCAATAAAATAAAATTACATAAATTAATTAAATTAAAATATTTCACTGAAAACTCATCGGTATCAATAACAATTTCATGTATATTTTTTGGGAAACCATGTATATTGAACCATTTTGAAGACCCTTTCAAATGGAATAACCAATATATTTAACGTCCCATATAATATTACAACAAACATAATCATGACCAAATTCATTGGAAGGATATAATGGGACACCTAGATCATAAATAATTCCAGAAGACATTAAAATATATAAAACACAAAGAAGCTGGCATTTACATCATAAAACATATAAAAATAAACTTTTGATCCCAAAAACAAAACATTTTATAAAATTATTATATACCCTCAATTTGAAACTCAATTATTCAAAACTAATATATCCAGGAAAATAAAACATATGGTTTATATTTTATATAATAATTCCATATTAAAATGTAAAATAAATCTCAAATTAAAATTTTTTTAGTAGTATAATCTCTTTATTATGTATATGTTAAAGTTTAAAATTATTATTTTTTCATATATTGGGAGTCAAAATATTTGTTATAACATATGTAAAAATATTTCTTTTTAAAACTTAGATATGAAAAAAAACACACGTAAATATTAATTTATAATCCATTAATTTATATATAAATTAATTCATTAAAATAATGTTTATAAATAGGTATATGGAAGAAAAATATTTAAAAAGTAAATTATAAAATCCAATAAAATAATGTTTTAATGTAATGTGTAAAATACATGATAATATATTTAAACCAAAGAATAATTAATGGAATGAAAATTTAATAGATTTTAAAACAATAAATTTTTATAGAATAATTACAAAACACATTTATAATGTCGTTAAACAAAACATAAATAATATATGTTGGAAATAAAATAAGTCTCAACCAAAGGTAATTGCAGCTACAAATCCATTAACTCATGTCCAACTTGTCATATATAAAAATAAAAATACTATAACAAATATGATAATTATTTACTATCTGGAGAAATTTTTTCTTGATACATTCATTATCATTATCTATATTACATCATTTAAAACCATCTTATATTTAGTTACATAATTAGTTAGATTTCTATCAGATGTTTTCAGGATGTAAAATTTATAATCCCAAAACAGCATTAGTGTTATGAATGTTGTCAATGATTTCATTATTCCATCATCTCCAGAAGCATCATCAGGGTATTGTAGTAATTTTAATGAACTAAATATAAATTTAAAACCAACCATGAATGAAGGTTATGAGAAATTAATTATAGTATAATCATGGAGATGGTATGTCATAGACACGCATGTGTAACCTTTCAAATTTTCAAATAACATTTTGGAAAGAAGGTAAGTATTATTTTATCATTCTAGAAGGTTATTGTATCATAAATATCATAGTATATTATTAAATAATCTTATATATATTACCCATGGATATGGTGATATAGAAGGAATCATGTCGTATTACGGAATTCGTAATCCACATATACATAGAAATGATGTTATCATCCTAGTGGCGAAAAATATAAAAAATATATGGCATATATCGTTTATAGAATTATATTTATGTATTTAATATCATTTATACATATATTCAATCAATCATTATAACTATCTAGTAGAAATAGTGATGGAATAATAATTACTACGGTTGATTTATTTTAGACCATATCAAAATTTATAGAGTAATGTTTTATAAATATTTAAAAGATTCACCCCTAGTTTTAAACAAGTATTAACTTTTGTTACCAAAATTGAGGTGAATAATATTTACAATAGTTAATATTAATAATTCCCAAAAGATTAGGTTTCACATATTTAATTAAATTAATAATTATAATTTCAAATATAAAATCCTTTTTATCAAATTCTGTTGTTATTGTTTGAATAATTTAATATAAATATAAAAATGAAAACATGAATGAAACTGATTTTCTAGAAAAATATAATCCAAATTATGATATATTTTTTAACAAGATATATTAAAAAATTCATTCAAATTTATTTATTTTTTTATTTAAAGTATAGATAAATAAATTTATATTTGAAACCAATATAAATTTAAATTTTAAATTTTAAATTCTTGAATAGAAAAGTAGGTTTTCGATAAAAACAAAATTTTACACTCTTCATTGCATAATGAATCATTTAATCTAAATATAAAAACATAACCCAAATATAATTATGATATTATTTTTAGAAAAATTATATTCTTTTTATCTCATATTATTCTAATAGTTGAAATTTTTTTTTATAATTTTATTTCACAAAAAATTATTTCCATTTTGAAAAGATGAAATTTTTTAATAATAGAATCAATTTAATATATATTGTGAACTTAGTTAAAAATCCTTAATCTATAAAAATATATTTTAAATGACAATTTTATATTTATTTCATAATTTATATAGTCATATTCATAATAAATAATTTAAATTTTATTTTATGAATACATATTTAACATAATAATATTTCCTTATTAGTTTATACATGTTGTTTTCTGTCATATATTTTATCAAAAAAAGTCTTATTTTAATATATTGAGTTGTTAAAATACACTGATAAATAAATTGTATTCTAATAATTTTATATTCCTGGGTATCAATGTTATATCAATTTATATAACTTTTCTGAGAAAAAATGCATCGAAAAAAAGCATTGTAAAACATCCTTTTGATACGATGGAAAGAAATATACGAATGTAATATAGTATAAAACATAATCAGGTTTCCAAATATAATATCATGTGATGGAATTGAAAATATGTAATTTCAAAGAATGTCTATTCTTGAGATAATGTTATATTTTTTTTAGAAAAAATACCATCAATTATTCAAAATTATTTGTGATTTGATTAATTTTATTATATAAAAATTATTTTCCTAGGGTTGATAAATTATTTTACTATCACAAAAAATAAAATCAAGAAATATAAATTCCTAATAGCATTCCATTTTAAAATAAAAATATCATCTATTAGCGGGGCATCAGTCATTATTACATATATCTCAGCACATTCATCGAGAAATGAATATTCAAAATTTATTTTTCATTCCCAAATCTCTATAATCAATGTATAATAGATTATATAATCCATAAAAAGATGACAATTTACGCATATGATAATTAATAAATCACATTTTAAACATTATAATATAGTACCAAAATGTAATAAACCATCATACTGTAAAATAAAATATTTACCTCTTATATTTCAACAACAATAGAAAATGTTTAACATAGATTATTCAGTAAATAGAAAACAATTTATCATAATTATCCTCAATAACATTGTCGTTAATGAACTATTTAAACTCAATATTTTTTTGGTAACATCACTTCCAATTCATAAAAGTGTAAAATTATTCTATATAGATAACGCTTCATGTAAAACCTAATCAATATAAATACCTCAACTGAATAAAATTTCTCTCTAAATACATAAAAACACATAAATTATCCATCTCTAAATACATGAAATTTGGTGTCTATGACTTTGAAATTATGATAAAACATAAAAATTTAGACCGTAACGATATTAAAAACTCTCATACTATCCTCAAATGATACAATAATAATATTACTTATTATATATAACTTTCCATTGATTCCAACATTGATTATACATCCTTATAAAATTTAATAATATTAAGCAATAAATTAATAATCTATTTTCAGGAATTTTGATAGTATTTAATGTTTAAAATTATATATAATTAATACATAACACTAAGATAATAAAACCATGTATTATAATGATTAAACATAAACTCAACATTTATTTTCCCTAAATATAATAAATTTAAAAAGAAACATGTTTCTTTTCAGAAATATATTCAATACTTTCAACACGAATTATTATATTCTCACACTTTTCAAAAAATTAAAAAAACATTTGAAAATGTGGTATGAAAAAAATTGTATGGTACATATTAAGAAAACATGTAATCTCATTAGTTTGTTTCAAAACCATAAAGTCATATAATATTGCTTTCCATTACCACAACCAAACATGAACTCAATTTTTTTAATTACACATTAATGAATCAATAGTATAAATTTTGTTCAAAAAAAAATTTTATGGAAAACATAATGTCAAAATCATAATCCTGATATTTTCATATAAATCATGAGAACCCTTGGAAAGATGTTTTTTAAAAAAAATAGTTTTTAGACTAAAATCACGTTATCATTCATTCAAACAAACGATTATTATATTACTATTTGAAATAAAATGATTTACATTGAATCTAATTATTGAGAATAGAAAATACATGTAAGTCCCTCAGGGAATAATATTATTTTATCCCTTATAAGAACCCTTATTAATTTTATAACTTATAAAGTTTACTTACTATACATTTCTTTAAAAAATTAATCATTACCCAATTATGTGGATTGAGATAAGTGGATTACTATATAATGAATAATTTGTAACGACCATAACATGTATAAAAAACATATAATATCACATTTCTTTCATAAAAATCAAAACGATATTCTCTTTAACCATTAAGGAATACATATTGTGATATTGTAATATCTCTTCACATCAAGACCCTATTTTAAATACAACAAAATATAGAAAAAATGGAAGACATGTATTTCAAAGATGAAAACATAGAAGATAAAAATTGAATCCAAATTAGTGGAGGGAAAACCATTGATATTATATATGTATAAACATTAATATTCTTTTTCATTTTGTAAACATAATTACAAAATGTTCATTATAAATAAATAAATAATAATACTTATTATTACGTTGTGAAAAAATTAAAATGATAAATTATTTTTCCATAAAAATTAATATATTTGAATATAAATACTTTTATAAAATGGATTTTTATGAATGTAAAAACAGAATAAAAATATATAAAAAAAATTAATTGAAAACATTAAAATGCGGTTTTAATGCTAATTGTTACTTATGTCATGATTATATTTAATTCAAGGAAACATTGAATGAAAGAACATTTAATAAAGTTATAAACACATTAATATTTTGAGAATAATTTTAAAATGCCTCTATATTTTAGTTCATTCCCTAAATGAACAATACATGTGATTAAAATTCCTTAAATCAAAACTAATTTAGATAGAGACTAGAAATCACATACCTTTAGTCTAACATGTCACATATATATCATAACATGTATATAGTGATCTTCGGTTAGCTGTTCAATTCAATAATGACAATTATTATTATTTTCACATTATCATTATTTAATTATTTATTTGATGACTTTTTTTTATTTTGTTGATACATCAGTTATGTTTAATTTAGGCATTTTGAGGATGTTGACTACATAATACATGAACAGTTTAGTAGGATGAATGTTGTAAAAAAATACATTATTATATCTTATAAAGAATAATTATTAAGAATAAATTATAATTTTTCTAAATTAGTTTTTATTATGAAACAAAACATAAACTATAGTTATGAAAAATTAATAACATTACGATCATGAAGATGATATATCATACGAATTCAAGAGTAATGTTTCCATTTTTATAAATTAATTTGGGAATAACGGTATATATTATATTATATTCCCAAAATTATTATTATATAACAAATATAATATTATATCATTAAATATATATATATATATATATTATCCGTGTGATGCAGCGATGAATAACGAAGAAACTATATTTTTGAAGGTGATAATGAATAATAACGCAAAAATGACATTACCATTAATTAATGCATGAAAATGTATGAAAATAAAACATATATTATCATGGATGATTTATAATTAATTCATAAGTATCATATACATTCCTTAAATCCATAATTAAAAGATGATGTTACAGGTAGTGATGAAAAAAGAATTACATTGGTTCATGAGGTGGTAGTCCATGATACACATGAATGACGATTTCATTTCCTATTTGATGGAAAAGATATTAATTTTAAAAAATATATTTAATAGACTTATAGTATATTGAAGATACTGATGATATTATATCACAATGAATATAATTGTTTAAATGTATGTATAATATTATATAATAATAAATCATTTGATTAAAAGTTATACATCTTTTTTAGAAAACCTCCTTTAAATTATATCATACACTATACAAGGTTAGTATTATTCCAGAAATAATACTTCTTGGATTTGGAGTGATATTTTAGGAGAGATTTTATAATATTTATTGTCATAACTAGTGTTCGAAATAGGGGTGATGAATGAAGGAGAGGTGGTTCATTTTTATAAGTGAGGGAAATAAATAATATAATTACCTAAAATATTAAATAATATATATATATATATTAATCATATAAAGGGAAAAATGAACCCAACATTATAATATAAAATGTCGTATAGTTGAAATGAAACCCAAAAATACAACTTACAAATGTTTTGTATACAATTTAACTCTAATCCCATAGATAATCCACGTTACAAACATTTTAACCATTTTGGTGATAAGATAAATTTTTTCCTCGGTAACATAATTATATGATAAAGAAAAATAGGTGAATTTAAAAAATAATTGGGAATAATGATTAAAAACATGGAATAAATTTTTCTAAGTTCCATATCTATTTCTTCAAGAAGTTACTTTTAATAAATGATCATAGAGTTCATGAATTATTATTTTTAATAGAAAAGCCTAAAGGCCTTAGATTTTTATTTATTATTAAATCCTCCATTTTTTTCTTGGTTTATAGTGGACCCATACAGGATCCATAAGCTCAAGGTATAATACCCAAAAATGAACTAAATTCGAAAATATTAGACACACCTATTAACCCCGCCCCGAGAACATGAACCTTTAATCGCCAATGTTCTAAACACCATATTTTTAAATAGCTAGTATTTCCTATTGCAGAAATGCACTGTTCTTATTAAAAATTCCCAATTCCATTCCCTCACATCCTTCAAAATATGATTATATTTTTCATGATGGCCACAACATGGTCTAATTTATCCACATTTTGGGTTGTGACTATAGATATGCCCAGATAGACACATGCAAGAAATCCCATTCACAAAAATGGTTGAGACTTGTCTTGTGAAACCTTTATCTGAGTACCTTCATGACCTTACATTTCTCGCTACCACTAGACTAGAGAAGCCACCTGATCACCACACTATACTGTCCAAATATATAGTCCAAAAAACCCAATATCCAATGGCCTATGAAAGCTACCATCCTCAATCAATTGAATCCACAATCTCTCTATATTTATTATTGACACATACACTGTCTACTATCTTTTATTTGAGCCTAGCATCTATTGAATCACCAATCTCATCGTCAAAACCCCTTTATCATCACTGTATGCCACTATATCATGATTTAAATCCCCAATTATTTTATCTTAAAATAATAGATATGGTACCTTGGTAATCATGATTATTGGTCCCCTTTATAACTAGGCCAAACCCCAACTATTGAAAATCGGTTTGTACATACCTTGTTTACCTGCAAAAATAATTTTACAATTAAAAAAAGAAGAAAATAATCTATATAATATCAGGAGTAAAATAAATAAAATACAACTATGGTTTATATAATTTTTAGTATTACAAGATTTAACTAATGTTTAAATAGTGCAATTTTATGCAAAGACCCAAAGAAGGTTTTTATTTGAATAAAATATAATTTCTCTTCAAAACTGTTAACCACATATTTCTAAATGAAAATTCTTTTTTCGAATAAAAATTTTAACTCATTAAATATATATTAAGGCACTAAAAATTATAAAATATAATAAAGAAATGTTTTACATATATTTTAATGGGTTTCCTCATTTTTTTAACCCGGTTTTACACGATCTGCGATACTATTGGTGAAAAATAATTACTATGATTAGAATTGAATACGAACTGAAAATTATATTTAACAATTAAATTAATATTTTTTATAATGACTAGTAATATGGAAAAAAATTAATCAAATTCAAGTCACAAAACTGGTGGAATTTAATTTATAATCAAATATATAAAACATGATAGAATGTGGTTCCCTAGGAATTACATTATTATGTATAAAATGTACTTATAATGAAATTAACTATAATATATATTCCAAAATAATAATTATATAATTCATAATATAAATGAACTATTATTATGTTGAAACATTTTCAGAAAAATATATATATTTTTTAATTATTAAAACAAAAATAAATTTTGAAATAAGAATAAATATTTTTCAATATTCATTGAATGTTTTTTTACAAAATACAATAATATGATCCTAAGATAATTTTTATTTGATGATTTCAAAAATTATAATCTGTTTATCAAATAATATTTTTTAATTTGGGATAAATTATTTATAATATTATCTAATAGAAATAAATAAAAAATATTTTAATAAAAAAATATTTTATATGAATAAATTCACATTACTGAAAATTGAGAGCATAGTTACTATTACCACACAATGGATTTTTATTTTATTAAAACACTCTTTGAGGGTAAGTGGGAACCAACAGAACACCTCCAACAATGACCGCTGCCCATTGTAAGACTAATAACCACACCCATAGTGATTTTCACATTTCAAATTTCAAATTTCAAAAAACACGGGCCACGTCCCAACCCTCTTCACACACCCCATAACAGATGACCCCCATCTCCACCTATACCAAAACTAAAAATTCACACCATCCCTAGCCACGTGTCGTGCTCTGTCCGAGACATCATCCATCGATCAATTCACATACCATCATCAAGTTGCCGACTAATCACCATCACTGCCAAAAAATCATCACGAAGGCCGCCAAACTCTTCTTCGGCGTCCAAAAAGCCAACACCATCAGAACCGAACACCATCGTCGCAAAAACAAGCCGCCATAATTGTCGAGACCTCAATGCGTCACAGTTGCTCCCTGCTCCGATATCAAAGAAACTCAAGGATTCGGCATCATCAGTAAGACCCCGTAGATCACCACCTACGTAACAACATCACCGACTCGAATCCACCATTTTCGATGCACAGACCCACCAGAACGATGGAACCCATCACAGAATCCACAAACAACCCGCACCAGAAAAGAACCATCGACAAAAATAACAGCATCCATCGAGAAGGATGACGAAAAAAAGGAACATAAAACTGGGGAAAACCCTAGAATAAGGTCGGTACAGAAACCCTAAATAAAGACGGGGATAAAACAAAATTATAAATCTCGACGGCCTTGAACCATAGTCCCAAAATCATGTGTACCTATCTCTCCAACTCCGACCTGGAGAGAAATGGTGGAACCCTAGGTCAGAGTGGTTTGGAAAGCCGATGAAGAAAACCCGACTCCGGTAGTGGCTGGAAACTCAACGTCCACCGAACCAAAATCTCAAATCCTCAAGGATACCTTTATACCATCCATGACCTGGAGGGGGATGAAGGTACTTGAGGCCACAGCGGGTTAAGGAGTTGGAAGCCATCAAAATCACTTACCTTCAGCGGGCCCGCTGTAGAAATCTATAATGGCAATCAACAGAAGAGAGAAGAAACCAAGTGCGGAGGGAGAAACCAAGAGCTGAGGGGAGGAGCCATGGGTGAAGGGAAAAGCCGATAAGGGATGCTGAAACCCTTGAGGAATGGAGAAGACGAACGCGGAGAGTGATCTCCATAGAGAGTGTAAAGAGCACTATGTACAATGCCTATAGTTACTATTAAATTATAAATAAATTCATATAAAGTAGGAATGGTTAATATTTTTTTCTTAATATATTTACTTATTATAGAAACAGTTCTTTTTATTACTTTAAAATTACATCATTTTAATAATAATTATCAAAAAATAATTATATTAACAAGTTCTAAATTTTTAGTGTACTGGGAAAATTAATATCATTCACAACATTTAAAAAATAATACATAAATGTATATTTAATTCCTTCTTCTCTAACTTTTTATTAGCCCTTGTGTTTTCTTTAGTACAAGTAGTCACAAGAGGATATACATAAAAGAAAGGGGTCGGCTAAAATCCCATTAAGAGGATATATATGATCCTAACTAAATATAATATAGGTTGAGAAAAATCAAAAAATCATTGTCATAATCATGATATGAAGCATTATATAATGTTATGGAATATGGAAATGCATAAATACGAAACATGAAGTCCTAGTTGTCAACTACCACATGTATTTGTGAACAATGGCAGCATCATGTTCACATATATTTAACTTCTTCCCATGATATACGTAACATTAACCAATGAATTTGAGATATATATAATTTTACGTGCACATGTCACATCAAAACATTTACATTCCACTATATAATACTGGGTGCACCTATCACATCATAACATTTACATTACCTTTCATTCCACATAGAACATATATCAATGTTGAACATAAAACAAAACATGGAAAAGAATTGGTTTAATTTCATAATGAATAAATTAATAAACATTTTTTCCCAAATTAAAGAGGAAATAACATATTACATATAAGAATCAACCACCTTGATTGAAAAAAATGATCTTGATAAATAAATGTTTTTTTAATATAAGAGGACTTTTCGAAAAAATGGATTTTTCATAAACTCAAGTGGAAATCATGTATATACCAAAAAAGTTAATATAATGATAAATAAATGATATTTATGTAACATCCATACTGTAAAGGGGGTCAAATAAGTAAAATACTAAGAAAGATAGTTGGGTTTGAGATTTCCCCTTATCTTATGTCGGAATATTTCCGTCACTTTAAAATCTGGTATTACAACAATATATTCATTAATTAAAAAATAATAACCTTTTATACATGAATATTATTCATTATGGTTTTATTACATACCTTAATAATACTCTTGATGAGTTATAGAGTTTAATTTCATATTTTGGGAGAATTCTTTTTCACTCTTTTCATGATTGGTTTGCTTGTACATATGAATATATGTTCACGTAAAGTGCTAATAGATATAAAAAATTATTATTATATGTAATTACTAATTCTTAAATAGTTTAAATGATATATATATATATATATTGTTCGGTTATGAGGATGAGTAATTAGATAAAATTTAATGATGACCGTTTAAAGTTAATTTTGTAGTTTTTCAATCACAACAAATTCATTTTGTTTTATCAATTATAATAATTCATCAATGTTTGTTACAGAACATAAATAGAGTTATAAATCAATATTTATAATCCTTTTAAACCATTATAATGGTTTTATTAAAATCCATGAAGGCATTAAAGGAAAATAAAAGTCGATCGTCCTATATGTCTGTATATTGACACATCACAAATGATGATTTCATCTTTTAAATAAAAGAGATATAGGAGGAGTTTAATATTTTTTTATAAATTACAATGTTATAATACCATTATATCAAACATAATATATTTAAATTTCCATTTTTATATGGAAATGTGAGAATAAGAGATGAATAGAAATGAAATTGAAAATAAATTTAAAAGAAAAGGAAGATTATTTTACTTCTTGGAATTATTCCCCATTGAGAACCTCATTCGGTAATAGGTTTTTAATGGTTTATATGACCAATGGATCTTATTTGTCAGAGATGGGATTTTTTATAGGTTTGGGAATAATTTGGACAAGGCTGAATCCTTTAGATTGTTGAGGAGAAGATGTGGTAATGGGAGATATTTATAATGGAAGAGAGTGGTGTTTTCTAATTATTATATTCAAATTTTCCCTCATGAATATGAATATTTTGTGATATATCTCTAAATATATCAATAGAATGATGTATTGTTCTAGATTTTGGGATTTCATTACCCTTAAATCATCTAAGAATCCATAATTCATGTATTTATATTTTGTTGAAAGTTATCATCTTTTACAATTCATCAATATAAATTAATTATTATTGACAAATCCAAATAATTCACCCTAAATATTTTTTTGACATTTATAATTCAAAAATGATCTAAATTTTATGAAAATAATTCTCTAAAATCTTTATTTACTTGGAATATGATATAATTATACCAGACATTCATTTATCAGATTACTAAATTTCATTTATATTTTCATGTGTCATATAACTATTTATTTGTACAGTTTTCTATTTATAAGGGTCATATTACTATTTTTGGGGTAAAGTTACTATTCCATCGGTATTTGTTCCCTAACATATAGAAATAATTCTTCATTCATTAATTCATCATTTATAAGGTTTCCATTATGATCTATAAGTAATTTTATGGGATTTATACTATATTATATTATAATAAGAAGGTATAAATCCCATTGATAAATGATTTAGTTATTACATTCTTTAGATTCATGAACATTCCCCCTTGTGATTTTGTTTTACATAAACATGTTAGGGTTCTTATCCATAATCACCTCCTCTAAATCCCACGTTTCTTCGTTATACTTATAGTTGTTTTATAACACCTTGAATTTTTGGGTTCTCATGTCTTGTAGAACATTATCTCTCTCTTCCAGAATGTTTAATGACTGCTCCTCATAAGAGAGATCGTCTGCTAGCTATACCACCTCTGAGTTCAGTACATGTGGGGTATCATGAATGTACTTCCTCTAGAGTGATATGTAGAACACATCATGAACTAGATATATATGCGGTGGAAATGAAAATGATAGGTTAATGATCATATGTGGTTATGGATAGCAAAGGTGCAATATACCATTTTCTTTGATTCCCTTTATATCCAAACCACATGAATCTCTTCCACAATGATATTAAATTTAAGAATTTATATCCAACATCGAAATCCCAGTCCATTCGATGGTTTTTAGCATATTTTCTAAGTCGATTCTGAGCATCATTAATATGTTTCTAGATGTCATTAAGCTTATTGGACATCTCTTGTGCGTGATCAAGTCCATGTATCTTTCTTTTACCAACATCATTCCAAAATTTTTGTGTTTTAAATCTCTTTTTATAAATAGATTCATATATATCCTTATGAATACTTGAGTGGAAGCTATTTTTAATGAGAACATGAAAAATGATAGATGTTGATTCTATCCACCTATTAATCCTATTGAGTAAGATCATAGAATATCGTCAAGTATCAAAATAGTGCAGTCAGATTTTCCATCAATTTGGGAGAGATTGGTCGTGGTAAAATTTAGTTTAGTATTTAAATTCTTATTGAAGGACCCTCAAAAAATACAATGTAATCATGTGATCATGATCAGATACAATCGATAGTGGATCTCTGAATAGCCTCTCCACAACATTCAAATATATCATTTCATGTTGTCCAAGTGAGAGATCTTCCCGAAGAATGATAAAGTGGTTAGTGTTAGTGAGTCAGTCCACCATAGCCCATATCACATCATTTGTTTTGGATGTATTTGGGAGACCCTTGACAATGTCCATAGTGAAATTCTCCCATTTCCACATGAGTATAGATAATGGACTCATCATCCCATTGGAATTATGTTTCATGGATTTAACATTCTGAAAAATAAAATACCTTGACATATACTCACCAATCTTCTTCTTCATGTTGTCCCACCAGAAGTGTCTTATGAGATCACTGTACATCTTGGTCTTCTTGGGATGGATAGTGAATGCTGAGATATGTGCATTATCCAATATCTCATTCATTATCCCAGGTGATGAGGGAACATATAGCATTTCATAAAACCTAATAACACCATCATCATCGATGGGAAACTCTTACAACGTACCTTCCATTAATACATTCACCTTCTTTTATAGCTCAATATCAATACTTTGTGCCTCGTTGATTTTCTATTGGATAAATCGTTGGAATGTTATCTGGTTAAGGTAGGATATATTACCTACCTTTATGATTTCCAAATCCATCCATTTAATATCAATAAACATAACATCTATCTCAATATGAAACATGGATAGAGTAACAAGATCTTTTATGTTAAGAGAATCAGCTACCTAGTTTTCTTGCTAGGAGGATAGTGAATAGAGTAATTGTAGTATATGATTAGCCCTTACCATCTCCACTAAATCATTGTAAGATCAATTTGTGTGAATATATACTTTATTATATTTTTACCAGTATATATATCACACATCTCTACATATAGGTAGTTCAACTAGAGTTTCCCAGAAAACATCATAGTTTATAGATCTAGATGATATGTTGAGTAGTTACACTCATGGATCCTCAACTACCAAGAGTGATACGCCATCACATTGAAAACTTATTATGGGTAGACAACAAAAAATAATTTTTGAATAATCACTATATGTCCTAAAATGTTCTCCAAATTTTTTAAATTTTTATATAGGTTTAGTGATTTGTCATTTATTTTGATCTATAATGCTTTCCCAACATTCCTCTCATCCAGACATTCTTCACCACTTTAAATTTAAAAAAAGTTAGCAGGCTACACAATCCTGATAAATTTATAAAAAAAATTATTAGAAACCTAATATTCCATGAAAACTATGTATTTATGTGTAACTATAGGTTTTGGTCCATTCTATAGTTGCCTTCATTTTTGAAGTGTCGATAAATATTCCACCACATGTGATCAAGTTTCCCAATAATGTGACATAATGCATCCAAAAGACAAACTTCTTGAACGTTTTATACAATTTATCATTCTTTAATGTCACCAACACAATCCTTATATGTTCTTCATGATTATCCATTCTATTGGACTAGATAGTATTTTTATTGATAAAAACTACTGAATCTTTTCCAAGGTAATGTATAATGAATATATTCTTCAAATCCATGAATACTACAGCGAAATTAATGAGTCTGGTGCAGATTTCCAAAAACTAATAGGGGCCGTTCCTTGTAAAGATGGTGGTATTATGAATCTATCCCTTCTTCACTTTAATCAGATGATATACAGAACCCATTGATAAGTATTTATCTCTTCATAATTGATCGAACGTGTCATAAATACATGGAAGATGATATCAGTTGTTTATGGATAGCATTTCGATTTCCTGATAATATATACACATCCACACTGATATATCATTAATCTAAACCAAGATCACTGGAGCACCAGAAGGTGATTTACCAGGTGGTATGCATCCTTTTTCCAAATCCACTTCTATCTTCATATTTAACTCCACATGTAAGATATGTTTCATCTTATAGGGACACATTGAGATATGAGTAGATATAGGTATGAGTTTTATTGATTACACTCCCTCACAATCCATGGGGAGTCCAAGAAAATATGCAGGAAATATTCCACTTTATTCTATCAAAAGGGGAATTCCTACAAGGTTGATACCTTAATTTGACTCAACCATTTGAGAGATGTATTATTTTTTACTGGGAATCAACATCCACACTATTTAAGGAATTTCCCAATGAGATTCATGATCATCACAGCATTAGTAGAGGATCATCTGATGGTTCAAAATATGAAATGATATTCCATTATCCCAATAATTTATATGTTCTATATATAATGGGAGACAATAAATTCCCATTATAGTGTTAAATTCTACCAAGTAATGTATCATGTGATTTTATGGAAGTATCATCCCACATATTCCATCGAAAGAAGTTTCCAACACATTGGTTTCCTTGATTTCAGTAGTTGGTGTTTTTAAAAATATCTATACGTTAATGTTTAATGTATTTGATTAAATAGTTTTAGAGAACATTAATGATAAAAAGTAATGGGTAGAAAAAAACGAAAAAAAATACTTTTTCCATTCTTGAGTAAATATGAATTTCACCATCCCATTATTCATTTTCATGATCCACAATTGCATTAGTGATGGAATAAGTCGTCCCTTTCTCTTTTGTATTTTGTGGCTACAGATGATGATTACCCACAAAGACTTGATGTTTAGTGCACTGTATTGGATAGTGAACTTGTTCCCTATAGTTTAAGCATTGGACCATGGGTGGTTCTCTAATTTCTTCTACCAAATTTTCATGTTTCCTCATATATTTATCAATTTTTTTTGATTGGTGACCTTATCTTCCTTACCAAATGAATTTTTATGTCCCTTTATGGAAATTCCCATGATGCTTCTTCCAACATTTTTTGGACATGGGGGGGTTGTGTTTTCATTCCACTTTTTTCATTAGATCCCCTATATTGAAATTCTATCTTTCATTTCCTATCACCCATAGCCATGAAACAATTTTAAAACTCTATATCCACATTGAAATCACATCAAACAACTTCTTCATAATTTTTTAATGTCAAATTCCTAGATCCTTTTAGAGGATCGGTTTTAATCCACTATAGATTATATCAATTTTGATATCAACGTTGTTAACAAAACATGAATTACACCATTCAAGCCTTGTAAAACTTTATTCATCAGTCATGATATATTAACCTTAAATTTTCTTCAGCACTATGAATTATCACTCAATATTTGTATGATTAATTTGAGGGAATTAATTATCAATAAACTTTATCTTATAGTCTTCCCACTCAATCTCATTAATTTCAGTAGTCGTTATTGTGTCCATAACAATTTCCCAACATTTATCAGCATCTCCATCTAAATGGTAAATGTATAGAGTCATCTTCATCATCTCAGAATAGAGAATAACAGATAAGATATTATCCATAATGTTGATACACTATTCCATGACAACTTGATCACAATATCTATTAATCATTTATGTATGTTTCCCTATAAAAATCTCAATAGACAGTTTATCCATCTTTGTTGAAGGTGTCCCTTCCACAAAATCGTGTTTTTGTTTATAACCTTTGACAATTAGGTATGCATTCAATGAAATTTTGAACTTCGCCTTTCAAAATATTTTGGATGTCAAATGGGTAATCACTCCATTATCCATTGCATGGGTTGTTTGCCGAGTTTCTCTTAGTTCCCATCCTTTTCTAAAATAGAAAATTTGAAAAAAAAATTTAGTCAACACGCCATCAATAATTTTTTACATTATAAAATTAACTCTAAAGGCATATTATATGGGAACCATATATTCATAATTTTCAATAAAAATGTTTCTAGGGTAATTAAATTTACTTATTCTCATACTATTGATTTCTATAGAGTTTCTATAAACCAAATTAAAAAATTAACTAATCCATTCTCTGATACCCAATCTAGGAACCCTCTTTTTTCTTACATTACTATTACATGACTTTAATGATAAACTAAATAAAATTATTACATAACCTACATCTAAAGTTTTATTCTATTTTTAAAATCAGGACCATACATAACATTTAAAAAATAAATCATAAATATTAAATTAAATTCATTTCTCTAGCATCTTATTGGCCCTTTAATTATCCTTAATACATGTAGTAAACGAATGATATACATCAAAGAAATGGGTGAGATAAAATCCCAGTAAGAGGATAGATAAAATCGTGAATCAATATAATATAGGGTGATAAAATCATAAATTCACCAACTAGGTCCTTATATTAATCATTAAATGAAGGAATGGAATGTATAAATTCATAAAAATGAAACAACATTTCATTGTTGTCAACCACCACCCATAACTATAAACATATATAGAATCATGTTCACACACATTTCACTTTTTATCATGAGATACATCAAATTACCCAATGAATTAGAGAAATATATAATTTTGTGTGAATCCATCACATCATCACAGTTACATTGCGCTATATAATTCAGGTCACACATTTCACATTATCACATTTACATTATCATGCCTGCCCCAAAGAACATACGACAATATTGAACATAACATAACGAATGAAAACAGATGGGTTTCATTTCATAAAAAATAAATTCATAAAATATGGGTTCCCAAATGAATGAGGGAACAAAAAAATTGATTTAATAATGAACCACCATGAGTGATGAATAAACAATCTTGAGAAGTAACATGTGTGTACTTTTAAGAAGATTGTTTTTTGAAAAGAAATGTTTTTTTCATAAATTGATGCAGAAATATGTATACCCCCAAAACTGTACGATAATTACGATGAAATTATATTTAAGGAATATCCACTCTGAGCATGGGGTGAAAGAGGGCAAACCAAAAGAGATAGATTTGGGTTCCTGAATTACTCTTACCATAGGTCTGAATTTATCCTTCGCATTTATATCATATAAAAAGAGATAAAATTAATTAATTAATTAATAAAGAACCTTATGTACATGAATTTTATTCATTATTGTTTTATTAAGTTTTTATGTGATTTTTGTGGAGTTTTAGTGTTTAATTTCCTCATTCAAGAGAATTAGTTTTCATGGTTTTAATTATCTTTTCCTTGTTTAAATGAATGTGATCTCATGTAGAATGTGAATAAATATCCAAAAAATTTATTATATATTATTAATGATAATAAATAAGTTTAAATTAACATATAAATAATTTTTTCATATGGTATGAAGATGAATAATTTGATAAATTATAATGATGATTGTTTAGGTTAATTTTGGAGGGTTTTCTATCACAACAAACTTGTTTTGTTTCTCATTTATTATTGTGTTTATATTTTAGTTCCGGAACATAAAAATTGTTGTAACAAACAAATTAATATTTTATTGCAATCATTATAATAGTTTTAATAACATCTTTTAAGGTTGTAATGGAAAATTAAAGTGCAAATCCTAATATGTTCATAAATTAACACATCACGATCAACGATTTCATTTTTTGAATAAAAGAGGCATATTAAAGAATTTAATTAGGGATAATCCATTAAAATGGGATAATAAAGAAATATAAAACATATAGTATTTATCATACCATTTATATAATGTAATGTGATGATTATATATGAACAAAATGAAATTGAAAATAAATTAAAAGAAGAAGAAAGATGACTTTTCCTCTTGGTTTTATCCTCATTGAGAGCCACCTTTGAGAGAAGGTATTTGTCTTTTTATGAAGAAATTGAATTCATTACATGGGATACGGTATTGGGAGACATTTAGGAAGATGTTCTTTAATACTCAAATCTTTCGAGGATTAAGGTGAAGAGGGGGTGAGAGGTGGTATTTATACTGGAGGATAGAGGTGTTTTATCATTATTATATACATTAGATTATTATTTTTGTAATAACCCGGTTCTTATTCTTGAAGTATAGGGTTTTATATTTTTATTTTCCTAAATTATTTTTGAGAAAACAAGGGAAATGTGAGAAAAATCACAAATTTATGGGTACACTATGTGTACTTTTATACACACACCATGTACTTTGGCTGTGTGGGATGAGAATACAGGGCGTGTAGGCTTGTCTGTGATTAAAGGTGTAGAAACTAACTACAAACCATTTACTTTTGTACACACACCGTTTACTTTGGATGTGTGGGATTAGAATACATGGCGTGTAGGGTTGTCAGTGATTAAGTGTGTAAAAACTCACTACACACCGTGTACTTAGTAATACGTGTCGTGTAACCAGTCAGCAAATGAACAGTGGCGTGGGGGAACGTAACCACCAGAGGAACATTTAAAAAGGATATTGCATGTCGTGTACTTGAGACTACATGTTGTGTAGTCAATTTTTTCGTTAAAAAGAAGCATTAGTATCCTCATTCGACAGAGGAGGCAGAGGGCTCACCAGGAGCAGCGGGAGAGGAGGCTAGGACATAGAGGTGCTCCTGATCGCTCACCAGGACTCCAATTCTTCTGCTGTCAATATCGTTTGAACCGGGCGGGTAAGGTATTCCCACTTCTTGAATATTTCCATCCAATTAATTCCATATTGTATGTTATTTAGGATTGAATGGGTAATCTTTTATCGTAGATCTATGTCATTCTTGGTTCTTCCGGGAGGTGCCATTCACGTATATCGATCTGAGGAGATCGAGGTAGGTTGTATTGTATTTAATTATAATTTCTGAGTTATTTTTGGTACTGTTGGGCCACACATTAATGTTCAGGGTGTCGTATGGCTGTGACTTTGACCGTTGAGATACCAAGAATTGGATAAGTCATCTAATGAATAAGTATAAACTTCTTTTTGTGATCGTTAATTTGATGTAGGGCCACCACGAGGGGGAATTTCATTTTTTAGTAATTTGGATAGGATACCCATGGGTATGCCATGATTATAGAATGATTTTAGTTTTATTGAGAGGAAAAATATATAAATTTCATTCTTATGCATTGGGCTCAGCCCAATTACATTCTTTTTCTATGGAATGCCTGAGGGCAGTGTTTTGTTTAGCCTGAGGGTAGTGTTTTGTTTATCCTAGGGGCAATGTTTCTAATGCCTGTGGTTAGTATCCTCTATTCCTGTGGGTGATATCTCGTATGCCGGAGTGCAATATTCGTTATGGATGGGGGTTTCGTTTCTGCATGCCTGAGGGTAAGGACTTGGATGTCTGAGGACAATATTTAATTTTGAATATTCACTTTGGTGATTTCTTATGTTGTACCTACCACGCTAAATCATAGGCTTGGTATTATTATTATCCTTTACATGATAGATATCCTGTTGTAGTTTCTGCTGTGGCACTGGTATAAGAGGTTGTCGAACGAGGCCGAGTCATAGAAAACACATAATTTAATAATATTTAATTTTTAAATAATTATTTAAATGGCAATGTAACTGGTGGGAATGTTGAATTTTGAGTACTTCTATGTTTTCTGCATTTCATTATTGCACACTACTGTTGCACTATTTCACTAATAGTTGTGAACGAGACTTTATGTGGTTTTACAACTAGGATTTATTTCTCACTCCCTTTTTGGGCCATGTCTTGGGCCCAAACATATCATATTGCTGAAATTATCGATAATGGAATGAGTCCTTACACAGTTACATGATTCCTGTAGAGGAGTATGAGAGTATGGGATCGAGCATAGGCTTGCGATGCTGCTGCTTTCGTGTTGCACTGCTTTGGTTTTATTTTTCTGTACTGTTTACCTTGTGTTGTATTGTATCAAATTGCAGTGTATCCTATTTTCACTACTTTATTATAATTAGAGACATGAAGCATCATCATATATATAAATGATAGTTATATTTTATTTCAGTTCTGTTTTCCATTTTAGGTCTATATTGTTTACTTATTCCACTTTTGTATGTTTATATATTTTTCCGATGTGGTACACTATGAAAAATGAGGTCATAGTTTCCCCACTATCATTCGTAGGCCCTCTTTGCTAGTCGATAGACTTTGGCGTTTGGGGAAATGCACTTGAGGTCAAGTGACCAACCAGATAGAGCGAACCCATTATGTGGCACATAGATTTGGGACATTACAAATTGGTATCAAAGGCGTTTCATTTCTTTGGGTTATTTTATTATTTAACGACAATAGAAAGATATCGATTGTTAAGGGATTCAGTAATAAAATATACATGGGAGTAGCTACCCCGTGTGCAAGTAAAAGTCATATTGACTAAAATTAAATTGTGATTTTCTGTTATGATTATTACAATTGATTAGATTTCACCATTTGGTGACACACATTTGGTGTTCTATTTATATTTTATACTTGTGGGTTTTATTTTGATGCACCCCAATGAGATGAGAGTATGCCATATCATGGATCATTTAGGAACATCTTAGAATCACTTGACATGCATATTTTCCCTGCCATGTTAGTGAATTATAAATAGCATGTTGTTGTGATAGATTTTGTGCTCTGAAATGTGTGGTGTTTTGATAAGTACCTTGATTGATACACCTATTATTGATAGGGTATTGGTACATGTCACAGTTGGGTTTATGATTGCTAAACATTTGTTCCTGAGAATTATAGGATCTCTTAGACCGGAAATTGGGGGATTGTGATCCAGTTTTCATTTTTTTGTACTATAATGTAATAGTTTGGGTGCTAAAAATTGGTTCGCGGGATGATTGGGCCCCCACATATCGGAATTTGGCATACCGACGCATGAAATTAATGAAAAGGGGATCCATGGATGTTTCTAACGTCTAATATTTGGAAACCCAGACAACACAGTGTGTGGTTATATGAACACATGCCATTTACTCTTCTATTCATGAAGTAATGAAAAAATTCATTGTACATGTCATGTACTTATATATACACGCAGTGTAGTATAAGGCTGTGTATCTCACCATGTGGGAGGGAACACGGGTCTTCCATATTTTACTGAGGACAGGTCGTGTACCTATGGGACATGACGTATAGTCTTGACCAGTTAGAGACCGTGTGGAATTGGCCGTGTGGCTGGGGAAACAGGGTATTGTACACGCCATGTGTGGGTGTAACATGCCGTGTACGTAGGGTTGAGACAAACCCATGTCAGCATCAGAACAAAAAATTGTGAGGGCTTAAAGGTACACACCATGTAGACCATATACACGTGGTGTAGTCTTTTTTTCATGGTCTTGTGGATTTCTCCATTTTTTCGTTGGCACTCTTAACCTGACAAAAGAAGACTCGATAGTATGTTAAACTAATGTGTGTGTTTGACCTTGTAGATTCATTCCGCTGAGATGACCACGATTTGTTCTCCAAGAGAGTGGTGATGATTATACTCCAGAGATGGCAGGCCAGGGGCTACCGTAGGATCCTTTAGCAATGCAAGTTGCATCACTAGCTGTTATACCGGATGTAGGCGCAGATGCTCAGTTCCGTAAAGGCCTCATAAGGTTCATGCATATCTTCTAGGGTGCACCACCAGTTGCCCCATCTATGGTAGAGCTGACATGTATATTCCAACAGTAGTATCCACATACGGTTTCAAGGGATAGAGGACTATAGCCTGCAGAGTCATGGCTGGATTCGATGCTGATTATCTTCGAGAATCTGGAGACGCCTCCTGGGAGGAGGGTCAAGCTAACAACATACATTCTGCATGATTTTTCCAAGAGATATTGGGATGTTACCACCCATATTGAACATCACCGAGACATGGCGTGTGATGATTTTCAGGCAGTCTTCTATGAATTTTTCATTCAAGAGACACTAAGGGAAGATCGAGCTTGAGTGTTTCTGAATCTGCAGTAGGGCGCCATGTTAGCGATTATCTATTCTGTCTGCTTCACCGAACTACAACGTTTCACACCTGTTTTATTGGGTGATGAGAAGTTGATGGATAGACACTTTTAGGATGGTATTTGATATGAAATCTGAGCAATGGTGATTTTTTTCAGGTATCCTACAGTGCCTGCAATTGTGTACAATGCGTTGAATACTGAGAGGAACCAGCGGGATGGTAGTGGCGCAGACTAGGGCAGTTCGGCATCGGTCTATGGTACTATTTCTATCGGCTAGAGGAAGAGTAAGATTGATTTCTCTCACAGTGGCAGTACTAGCTAGAATAATTATTAAAGTTGATAGGTAATGTGATACCTGTGTGGTAAAGAGGGGAACAAGAAACCTCAGTGTCCATAAGACCCAGTGGAGTATTGAGCATGTGGCAAGATGGGTCATCCTCAACACTTTTGAAGACCATTTACACCAGTGACTGTGAGAGGGGTTCTGTGCAGACTCTGCATGTAGGAGCAGGGCCCATAGCTTCTTACCAATCTGGTAATTGGAATACGTTAGGACGTTCAGGCCAAGGTGGTGGTCATGATCGTGGTAGCCATACACTAGGATCTAAGAGACAGTAGAGTGGGTCAGCTCAGGCTAGTCAGGATGTGTCGCAGGGCTGCTACCCTGGGCTAACATATACAGTGCAACAGATCCAATGGGAGCGGGAACATAGACCTTCCACATTTAGAGGAACTATTCTAGTTGCTTCTATTTTATCTTCAGTAATTTTCAATAATGGTGATACACATAGCTTTATATTTGTTCCCTTTGTGGATAGCATTGGGCTCTCTGTTTCTTCTTCCTTGGATATCCTGACGCTAGACACTCCGTTTGGAATTTGAATCGCATGTGTGTGTCAGTGCAAGGAGTGCACCATATATGTTGGTGGGTATCACTTTCCATGTGACCTCTGTGTCTTAGAGATGATAACTTATGATGTTATTATCGATATGGACTGGTTGGTACCCTTTTTACCCTTTATAGATTGCTATCGTCATAGGGTGAGTTTTATTTCGCCAAAGGGGGAGATTTTCTATACATTGGTGAATGTGATGTCAAGGAGAGTCGAGCTGGACCCGAGAATTGTGGGCAAGGTGGAATGAAAACCTAGATTGTGATATTATATTTGGGTGAATTGGGAACCTGTCAGAAGTATTTCCCTCCAGTGGTTAATCATTTCATGGATTTCTTCCTGGAAAACTATCCAGGTCTTACTCCAGAGCGAGAGGTGGACTTTTCTATCCATCTTGTGCTAGGAGCGACACATATAGCATCCCACCTTTTTATAACATAACTTTTCATTACATTTTACAAAACAGAGGATCATTAAGGTTTAGTGTCTTGGAAACTAGGAACTTAATACATGAATCAAAAAAAATTCTTCTTAAACACTAGAATGGATTCTCCTTATGTTCATCATAGTTTCATTACTGCATCTCATAACCTGGGGACATACATCAATGGAAAGGGTGAGCAGAAGGCCCAGTAAGGGAAACAAGGGAAACATTTAACATGTTAACATGAGATACATCAACAATGTCATGAAAAAGAACAGTAAGGCATGAGAAAGAAATCATGAGGCATATCATAATAAAAATAATGTTTTTCATAACATGAAGATGTGGCTACAACATTTAATATTGACAATCATTTTGTTTCACCAAGGTCCATCCCCAATGTGTCATTAAAAATTTTACCAAGGTTATTCACCATGGTATCAGTCTAAATTGTCATCTCTAGAGATTAAGTCTTTACCCAATGCATTGAAGCGATATCTGGGCTCACCATTGACATGTATTTATTATCATGTGAGCCACATATATCATCATAAATCATTTCATAAACAACCCATATAGCATAAAATAAATGGGTTTCATTTCATAACCATAACATTTTAAAAACTACATTAAGGACATGATCTTTACGTCACTTTAAACCCACAGAAATGGAGAGAGGGTCTCATGTATGTAAATCCCATACTTCAAAATAGAACATTTTGCTATATATGTGAATACCCATTTAGAAGGAATATCTTTTAGTATTCACTTAATAAAAGAAAATAATTTTAGAAAAAGAGAGAGACATTTGAGACAGAAATTCTGCAGCATAACAGCTATGTTTTGGGGTTTTAGAAAACATTGAAAAGAGAGGGTACATAGGTCACCCACTCATAAATGATCCAAAGAATAGTAGATGGACAGAATATAATGGATATAAGAAAATGGTAATGAGATTTGAAAGTCATACTAAATGAAATTAAAAACATGGAGGGAGGACAAAAATAAGATTTCTCTTATGAAAATTCGGCAGCCTAATGGCATCAACTAAACTTCAACAAAATGAATTGAAGAGATCAAACAGGGTCTCTCGTCATATGAAAATAGAAGATCAGTATGATAGATATAGAGATCATACCCCAAAATATTAAAAAGTAACTTTAAATACTTGACATGAAAGTAGAACTTGAAAACGAGAAGTGTGAAAGAACCACTTATAAATTCAACAGCCTAACGGCGCCACTTAAAACTTTAAAATACTGAATTAAAGAGATCAAATGGGGTCTCTCATCATATGATAATAAAAGATCAGTATTATAGATATATATATCATACCCCAACATAATATAAAGGAACATGAAAGACTTGACATGAATGTAGAACTTGAAAACGAGAAGGGTGAAAGAACAACTTATAAATTCTGCAGCCTAACGGCTCCACTTAAAACTTCAAAATAATGAATTGAATAGATAAAATGGGGTATCTCATCATATGATCATAAAATATTAGTATTATAGACATAGATATCATACCCCAACATAATAAAAAAGAACTTGAAAGAGTTGACATGAAAGTAGAACTTTGAAAAATAGAAAGGTGAAAGAATCCCTTAAAAATTTGGCAGCCTAACTGCGTCAATTAAGCATCAACCAAAAATGAATTGAAAAGATCAAATAGGGTCTCTAATCATATGAACATAAGATTTATGTATGATAGATGTAGAGATCATACCCCAACATAATAAAAAGTAACTTCAAAGATTTGACATGAAAGTAGATCTTTGAAAAAGGTAAGGGTGAAAGAATCCCTTAAAAATTCGGCAGCCTAACGGCGCCACTTAAAACATCAAAATACTGAATTGAAGAGATCAAATGGGTTATCTCAACATATGATCATAAAATATCAGTATGGTAGATATAGAGATCATACCCAAACATAATAAAAAGTAATTTCAAAGATTTATATGAAAATAGATCTTGAAAAATGAGATGGGAGAAAGAATCTGTTGCAAAAAGTTTGGCAGCCTAACGGAGCCACTTAAACATTCATAAAACTAAATAATTAGAGTAAGAGGGGATATCTCATTATATGACCATGAAAAGGACAGTAAGAGTAATACAAAAGATCATACTCCAACATAAGAACATAGAGCATAAAAGAAATGACATAAAATGATCATTTGAAAAGAAAGAGAGAGTTTGGATCCCTTACCTTAAAACGCAACTCTAAAAATTCAATGGTTGGGACCTTGAGGGATTGGGGTCACCTTGGGAAGAATCCATGGGAGGTAATGAGACCATAAATTCGTTGGGGGGAGAGTTGGTAGTCGAATGGATGAGAGGATGGCTTGGTATTTATAGGGAAGTGTGGGGACAAGGCATTAATGGCCAAGGGACACCTCATTACTGGTTTTGGAATAACCATGGGCTTTCCCATTATATTTTCCCACGGTATTTTCCAATTGGGACACCTCATACCTTATCTTACTATTCATAAGTCGACCATATTTATTACATGCTTAATACATTATTTAATGATGTCATTAAACACCAGTAACTTAAAAACTATATTATCACTATTCATCGAAAATTCAACTTTCTCAGAAAAATATCACAATTTCACCTTAACCAAATATAAATGCTCGGATTTAAAAAATGAACTCCATTTTATAAAAATAATTTTCTAAATATTATTAATTTAAATTTTAAATAAATACACTATTCACTAAAATTTCATTTTTTTCAGAAAAAGCCCCAAAAATTACCTTAACATAATATTGATGCATTGAGTTCAAAAATGAAATCCATTTTATAAAAATAATTTTCTAAATATTTGTAATTAAATTTTTAATTAAAAAACACTATTCACCTGAAAAAACTAATACTTGACTAATAATTTATGAAACCGTTATTTAACCATTTTATTGAATCACATTACTTAATCAAGGTTCCAAGATTATATTAATGCTTATTTAAGTGAAATTACTAATACATTTGGCCACATTACTAATCCTAAGCATAAAATCACTATTCAGAATTTACTGTTCATCAAAAATCATGTCGATCTTGTTAGACTCTAAATTTTGTACTGAACATAATTGTAGAAGACCATTTTTTTAAAAATCATTACATATATTTAATTATATAATGTTTACATAAACATTTTTTTAAAAAATATCCTTTCTCTAAAATTCACAAAAAATATGCATACTATATTTATCCAGAGATTTGAAAATTCATATACTTCATCATAAGAAGATATCAAAATTTTTATTTAAAACAAAGGATTACACAAGACAGTTATGGTCTCCTTACATAGCTCCTTATCACACCAGCATTGGACCTAAGTGTAAGGTGTGCTAAAGTGAGAGAATCCGAGGGAGGCTCGACGAACATCGCAAGAGTAGTAATTTCTATCAGTTTGAACTTCTCACGAAGGCGATTCAGTTCTAGCATCATACGATGAAGTTCGGATTGGGTTTGGTCCAGAGAAAAGCCCAGTGGTGCTACCTTCTTACCATGTTCTGTTAGATTGGATTCGATCGGTCCAAGACTACTGGGTTAGGCCATCAAATCTTTTTTAACCAAGATCACTTGTATTTAGAGACAATAATCAAAACTTTTAGTTTCCAGCGGTCATACTAACCAATGGACATATAACAGCCAAAACCATTCGGTCTCATTTTAATTATACTCATGTTATCAAATGAAACAGTTTTTTTGAGTATGAAAAATAAAATAACACACAAAATTAGGAAACAAGATTTATTAAAAATTTCAGGTCATTACAACACCAGTGTCCATTCCTCCTTATAGGATGGATACACCAAAATTACAGGAGCACAAGAGGCAGTTAGAGGTGTTACAAGCCATGGGTTTTATCCAAACCAGTATTTTTCCATGTGGTTCACCCGTCCTTTTCACTCAAAAGGATGATGGTACCCTAAGACTCTGCGTGGATTATCGTAAACTAAACTAGTTGACAGTTACGAACCGATATCCCTTATCGAGGAATGATGATGGTTTTGACCATCCTTGAGTAGAACGAGTGTTCTATAAGATGGATTTGTTATCCAGATATCATTAATTTCACCTTAGACCATTGGACATACAGTTTATTTCCTTTCGGAGTAGATACGGTCTATACGAGTACATGTTCATGCCGTTCAGACTCACAAACGTGCTAAAAATTTTCATGGATACGATGAATTGTGTGTTCCACCCATAACTGGGTTCTTTTGTGGTAGTCTTTGTGGACGATATCTTGCTGTACGTTCACACTATAAATGACCATGCCACCCATTTTGAGATAATGCTGAGTACTCTGAGAGAGGATTAGTTATACGCTAAGATCTCAAAGTGCCACTTTTGGATGGACCAGACTCACTTCCTGGGTCATATTATCTCAGAGGCAGGTGTTAAGGTAGACCTAGAGAAAGTGAGGGCAGTATTTCCCTATGGGTATCTTAAGAACGTGTTTATAATAGGGAGTTTCTAGAGGCTAGCTGGTTACTATATGCACTTTATATAGGACTTTTCCCGCTTAGCATCTCCATTGACGGGTTTGACTAAGAAAGGTATAGTGCGTATATGGTCAGAAGCTTGTGAGACTTCCATTCCGAAGCTGAAGGAAAGGTTGACATCCACACCAGTCCTGATACTTCCATAGAAATGGAAGAGTTATAAAGATTATTGTGATGCATCAGGTGTTGGGCTGGGAGAAGTGTTGATGCATGGCAATTGAGTAGTTGCATACGGGTCTCAGCAGTTGTGGCCACATGAGAGGAATAACCCGATGCATGATCTCGAGTTGGTTTCAGTAGTTCATGTGTTACACTTTTGAAGACATTATCTCTTGGGAAAACACATTATAGAGTTTACAGACCACAAAAGTCTTAAATACATCTTTACCCAATGGGGCATGAATTTTTGACAATGAAGGTGGGTTGAATACCTTCAGTCCTTCAACATTGATCTTGCCTATACACCTGGTAAGGGTAACACAGTAGCTGATGCACTGAGTAGGAAAGCTCAGATGCAGGAAGTTCAGGAGGCCAGTGGGGAGTGGCCTCTCATGGATTTGTTCTCTAAGACTCATTTGGAGGTGCATGATAGCAAGGGGCGAACCTATCATTCATCCTTAGTTGTGAAATCTACCCACCTGGATTGTGTGAAGATGAGACAACTATCATATTCTAAAAACCTAGTTCTATGTGAGTCAATGGAAAATGAGGACCCCCTCGTTGTTAGATGATAGGAGATGATGAGGTACTATAAATCCATGGATGAGTGTGGGTTCCAGGGGTTGTACGTGAGGAGTTGATGCAGGAATTTCATGATTCAACTTAGTTTGTGCATATTGGAGTTACCAAAATGTACCGTGACGTGAGACGTCAATATTGGTGGATGGGTATGAAAGGAGAGGTAGTTGGTTTTGTTACGAGATGTTCCATCTGTCAGCAGATGAAGTCAGAGCATCAGAGGCCAACCAGACTATAACAACAATTACCCATTCTGAAGTGGAAATGGGATGATGTCACTATAGATTTAGTGACTGGGTTTCCAAGGTCTCCTAGAGACAATGATAATGTATGGGTTGTTTTGGATAGACTTACGTAGATATCTCACCTTTTTCTGATCAAGGAGAACATCGGTGTTGATGATCTCAGAAAGTTGTATATCCGAGAGGTGGTACATCTTCATGGGGTCCCTCGTTCTATCATATCAAGTGAGGACACATATTTTACATTCTTTTTCTAAAATAAATTTCATAGGTAAATGGGTAAACATGTGCTTTTATACATGGCTTACCACCTTCAGATAGAAAGCCAGACAGAGCATACAATACAGGTGCTAGAGGACTTGTTGTGTGCATGCGTCCTAGACTTTGGGGGCTTTTGGTAGAAGCACATACCCCTGGTTTATTTTGCCTAAAACAATATTTTTCAGGAAACTATTGATATGGAACCTTATGATTCATTATATGGAAAGCCATTCTGATCACCCTTTTGTTGGTTGGAGGTAGGGGAGGTCGGTTTACTGGGACCATGTCTCATGCAGGAGACTTCATAGCAGGTCTAGTTGATTCAGAAGCATATGGATACTACACAGTCTATGCAGAAATCTTGTGCTAATTGCAACAGATGACCCTTGGAGTTTATTGTCAGGGATTAGGTTTTATTACATCATTCACTTAGGATGGGACAAAGGAAGATCATGAGACAAGGTAAAATCTCACTGAGGTATGTCAGGACGTTTGTAATTCTCGTGAGAGTTAGGCTAGTTGCCTATCGGCTGCAGTTACCACAGAGGTATCAGTCCATGCACAACATCTTCCACGCATTTCAGCAGCGCCATTATCTCTTAGACTAGTCTCACATTTTTCATCCCGAGGAGATTAATCTTCAATTTGATGCATTCTATAAGGAGCATCGTATTCTTATTATTGATAGAAGCACGAAGGTTATTCTAGGCCGTTCAGTTCCTCTCATATGGGTGCTATGACAGCTTGGCCAAGTGCAGGGAAAAAACTAGGAGCAGGAGACCGACGTACGTTCTTAGTGGCTAGAATTGTTTCCAGCATTACCTTCACCACCCCTAGAAGGGATATTCGGGGATGAATTTCTTAATAGGGGGATGTTTGTAAGAACCCAATTCTTATTCTTGAGGCACGAGTTTCTTCATTTCCATTTTGTTATGTGATTTTGAGAAAACAAGGGAAATGAAGGAAAAACACAAATTTATGGGTACATGACATGTACTTTTGTACACAGGCCATGAACTTTTGGCTACGTGGGATGAGAATATAGGGCGTGTAGGCTTGTCAGCGATTACAGGTGTAAAATCTAAATACACATCATGTAATTTTGTACACACACCATGTAATTTGGCTGTGTTCAATGATAATACAGGGTGTGTATTCTTTTTAGAGATTGAGGGTTTAAAAACTAACTAAACTCCGTGTACATAGAAATACATGTCATGTAATCAGTTGGCAGATTAACAGTGGGGCGGTAGAAAGTATCCGCTAGAGGAACAGTTAAAAATGACTGTATGTGCTATGTAAATGAGAGAAAATGCCATGTAGTTTTGTTTTATTGTTAAAAATAAGCAGTAGCTTCTCATTCAATAGAGGAGGTAGATGGCTCACCGTGAGTAGCGGGAGAGGAGTCCGAGACTTGGTGGAGCTCCTGATCGCTCTCCGGGACTCGGATTCTTTCATTGTCGGTCTCGTCTGAACAGTGTGTGTAAGGTCATACTTCTTCTTGAATCTTTCATTCCAATTATTTACCTAAGGAATGTTATATAGGTTTGAAAGGGTAATCATTTATCTCCGATCTACATCGTTCATGGTTGTTTTGGGAGGCACCTTTCACGAATATCAATTAGAATAGATTGAGGTAGGTGGTCTTGTGTATAATTAGAATTGTCGAGTTAATTTTGTGCACCATTATGCCACCCGCCCATGTTCGAGGTGTCGTATGGATGAGACATTGATATTTGAGATAACTATAATTTCATAGGTAATCTAATGAATAAGTATAAACTACTATTTTAGATTGTTTCTTCAATCTATGGCCACCCCGAGGGTGTGTTTCCTTTGTTTAGCCACATGGCCAAGACACCCATGGGTATGTTGTGATTATAGCATGTTTTGAGTTTTCCTGAGAGGAAACATATATACATTTCTTTATTGTGCATTGGGATCAGCATGATTGGTTGATTTTCTTATGTAATGCCTGAGGGTAGTGTTTTGTTTAGCTAGAAGGCAATGTTTTGTTTATCCTGAGGGCAACGTTTTTTATGACTGTGGGTTGTAGCTTCCTTGCCTGAGGGCGATATCTCATATAATAGAGGGAAATATTTATAATGCCTGAGGGAAGTCACCTGAGGGTTTCATTTCTACTTGCCTAAGGGTAAGGACATGCATGTCTGAGCACGATGTTTACATTGAATATTCACTGTAGTGATTTCTTATGTTATACCTGCCAAGATAAAGAATAGGCTTGGTATTATTATTATCCTTTACTTGGTAGATAGCCTATTTTAGTTTATTCTAAGGCAATAGTATATGATAATTTTGGTCAAGGCCGAGTCTTAGAAAACTCATAATTTAATTAAATTTAATTGTTAAATAATTATTATAATGGAAATGTAACTGGTAGGAATGGTGACTTTGGAGTACGTCATAGTTTACTGCATTTCATTATTTCACACAATTGTTGAACTTTTTCACTGACAGTTGGGCACAATCCATGTGGTGGTTTCCTACTAGGATTTAATTCTCACACAATGTTTGGGTCTGGTCTTGGGCCCTAACAGATCATATTGGCGTAGGTGTTGATAAGGGAAAGAGTCCCTATATGGGTAAATGATTGTTGTAGAGGAGAATGAGAGCATGTGACCAAGCTTAGGATTGCGATGATGCTGTGTTCCTATTGCACTACATTGGTTTTGTATTGATGTACATTGAACCGTGTGATATATTTTATTAGATTGTAGTGTATCCATTTTTCACTGCTTTATAAAAATTAGAGACATGTTTCTTCATCATATATATGACTGTTAGTTATGTTTTATATCAGTTATGTTGTCCATTTCAGGTCTATATTGTTTACTTCTTATTCTTTTGATTTTTTATATTTTTTTTCAGCTGCGCTACTCTTACAAAATGAGGGAATTATTTCCCCACTATCAGTTCTAGGCCATCACTTCTAGTTGGAAGCCTCTAGTGTTTTGGGAAATGTTCTTGAGGTAATGTAACCAACCAGGTATGGGGCACCCGTTGAGTGGAACCCGGATCTGGGACGTTATAATTTTGGCACAATATAATTAATAATAGTAGTACTGTCGCTAAATATATTAAAATAATGATGTAGATGTCATGAATGTTGGTTTACATCATCCTTAAATCATATATGACTCCATAATTTATGTATTTTTCTTTTATTATAAATCATTGTGTTTTAAAATTGATCCAAAAATCATGTATTTTATAAAAAAACAAAAAAACCACCCTAAAAATTATTCAAGAAATATAATTCATAAATCAAATCTATTTTATGAAAATAATTTTATAAATATTATTAATATAATTTCAAAATGAAATTATCATTTACATGGAGAATAAATATTTAAAATTATAACTGATTTTATAAGACATTGAAATACTACTTATGGTATAATAATTTTATGGTAAAATCATAATACAACAAAATATTAATTTATGGATACATTTAATGAAAGTAAATTATATTTTATATTATTGAATTAATCATAAAATTCTAATTAAATACTTATGACTAACAAAAATGACAACACATAATTAATTATTTTTAAAACATTTATTTACAAAGTCTATGACATAATTATACCAAAAATTCATTTAATAGATGTATATGTTTTATTTACACTTTCAGGGGAATGTTTACGATTGATTTGTCCGGATTAATATTTATAGGGGTCATATTACTATGACTATGATCATGTTAATATTTCATCGATATTAGACCCTTTACTTTTAGAAACACACTTAATTTCATTAATTCATCATTTATAATGTTTTTATTATTTTCTATAAGTGATTATTTGTGATTTATTCTATATTTAATTAGTATAAGAAGGTGTAAATCAAATTGATAAAGTTTTGGGTTGTTGTACTCATATCCACACCCGTCAATTTAATGGCCATCTTATAATGTTCATATTTATAATTTTAATATTTTATTGTTCATTTATAACAGGTGTTACGTGTATCATATGTTATCAAAAATGTGGTTATTTTAAAATCTTTTCTTTTTATTGGATAACCATTACAATTTTTATGTTAAAATTAATTTGAAACATTGAATATTATATTGTAATTATAATATATTTTTGTAAAGAAAAGAAATAGGCTAATCTTTTTATAACATAATATATGAACAATCCACACACAATGGGAAAAAAATTAAATTTTAAACTAATGAAAACATGAAAATAAATATTTTCAAAAGAGAAAATATATGACAATAGAAAAAAGAGATCATGTAGTAAACATTAAATAATAATTTTGTTACACCATTATAATTAAAGATAAAAATAACCAGTACATAATGAATTACATGAATTCATTTTAACCTATTAAAATAAAATAAAAGGTAGTTTAAAATTGCCTTAAATATACATTGATTTAGAGATAATTAAACTTGATTTAAAATAATGTTTTTATGGATGAAAAGTATTTGCTTAAAATACTTTAAAACTTTTTATGGTGTGGTCTAAAATATAATCCTCAATGGATTTCAAAATATAAACATCATTGAATAAAAAATATGAAAAGGTAATATAAATTACATTAATAAATGAATAAAATTATTCAATATGTAAAAAGAAAACTATATACACATTTGAAATGAAAATAAATTCAAAATATGAAACTTTTAAAATGATGGGAATTTCATATGAAACAACACTATGTTATTGGTATACTTTCAACAAAATCCACATGATAGACAGAACTAAAAATAAGAAATTTATATAATAAAATAAAAGAGGGGATCATGATGTTGAATTTACAATAGGTATTATATATAAAATTAAAATAAATTAGGATCATATTGAAATCATTTTCCCAATGAAGAAAATTTAGAGGCAATAAACCCTTATTAATTTTACAACAGTTCATGGAAAATAAATTTAAATAGATTAGATGATGGGGTTTTCAAAAATCAATGAATTATATTATGACATTAAATTTATGATATTCATTTTTAATTTAATAAATGGCGCATCATTGAAAACAAACCATGATATACAAAAATTATACACTTCTCAAGGAATTGAAATAATGAACAAGAACACATACCTTGGACTCTCGCATGTTTTGATTCATTCTAACCAAATGTATAATAAACTTTCACTCATTAATAACTCTCTTTAATTTTTTTATTTATAAAATTTAAAATTAATATTTAATATTCAGTTATTATGTAGTTATTTCATATTTTTTTTATATTCCAAATTATTGTTAGTAAATGTAATCAATACATGTCTTTTTTAGTAAATAGATTTCAAATATAATTCCATGGTTTTGTGTTTCGTTAGTCAATAAAGAAAAACATATTATAATTTATGTTTTATAATTATTTATGGGGTTATATATTTATTCAAGTCGAGTTTTTGGGAATTATTATTTAAGAAGAAAACATTAGAAAGATTTTTTTTAAAATAAATCCACCATCTAAAGGTGGTATACTAAAATTGTGTTGTAAAATAATATTATCCATCCAAATAAATTATTTTATTATTAATTCAATATTGTACTCTCTAGATAAAATTTATTCAATAGAAAAAGATTTTAAATTTAGATTCAAATAAAAAAAATTTCCCAGTATAATCTCATTATTTGAGAATATTTTGTAAATAACATTTACCTGTGATATTATTAATATGATTAAAAAATCCAATAATAATAATATTTTTAAAATAATGAATTGTTAATTTGAACTAATTTTATAACATCCAATATAATGTGGTGGTGAAATTAATATACACCATTGTTGGATAATAAAGTCCACATGTAACATAGGCAATGTTTAAATTTTTCAATTGACGAAAGAGTGGTTATTTTTTCCATCAATATAAACATATTTTTCTATACTACTGATGTCTAGTTAATTATATTAGTATGGATATAAGGTATTTGTAGTATGTGTATGAGTAATGTAACTTCAAAGAACATGGTTAATATAATTACCACTTCCTTTGATATCCTCCTTTTTATTGAACTAAACGCATTTCAAACTGGCATTGTTGTCACACCAGGGGATTGGGAACATGTAAGGTAATTTTTAGGGGAATATATTAATTTTTATTAGTGAAAACACAACATATATAAAAAAAATTCATTTCCAGAATGAGTATAATTTTATTGCAAACATTAATGTATTTTTACAAAATATTATGTAGTTAAGGATCAAGAATTAAATTTAAAAATAAAAATAAGTGTCCAATAAATAGATAAAAATAATAGTTTATAAACATATATATATCCAAATTAACATGTTATAATATTTTTAATTATTATATACATTATTGGAATAACATTTTAATATTAAATACATATTTAGGACATTTCCAGGGATATTTTCATAATTTGATTTTAATTATATCAAGATAAACATGGTTTTAAAATATGATAATTAAAACTAATTATAAACAATATTTTTATCCTAAAACTCCTGAAATCTTCTTTTTGATCATTATATTATCAATTTTAATATTTTTAATATTAATTACATTGACTTTTTTTTTCTGCTTTCCAATTCCATGTGTTACAACTATTAATTATAATATCATTTTAAAACATAATTAACTTAATAACATACATATAAGTTATTTAACATCAATATTATAAAATATAATCATTAATAATCTATTTTTTCTTTCATTTTAATAAAAACATATTTAATATAATAAATATGTGGGGTGTCTTTTTAGGTAAATTTTAACTTCTTATTATCAACAAAATGTCATGTTGAGTGAAAGTGGATAAAAAATAGATAATAATTGACATGTGATAATAGAGTGGTAATTAATACCTTTATTAACCCATTTAAATGTGGTTTTATTCGATATTTGTTTACCATATTCCCCAACATTAACCATTTAAGGACATTTACCCCTTATAATGTGACTAACACTAACTATTGATGTTTATTATGATTAATAAAAATAAGTTGGAGATTTTTATCTCTGTTAAAAATGGTGATTGATGATTTTAAAACCATATTACAATAATTTATATTTTAAGGTGTCAAAATTTTTCTTTTAAAAAAATATTCGTAACACAACAAAAAACATTATTTTAAAAAATTATATTTTTCGAATAAAATTAATTGTAACCAGGAAAATTTATAGTATTTATTTGCATTAAAACTATTGGAATATTGTTCAAAATTTGATTTATTTTACTTTAACAGAAATCTAGAACAAAATTCCTCTGTGATAATAGTTAATTAAAAGACATGTATACAAATATATTTTTATTATAAAAAAATATAAAATATGTCAAAAAATACGAGTACAGTTTTATAAAACCATCATATGTATTCTAATTTTTTTTATTTCCGTATAAAAAAAGTTCCAATAAATTGTTTTCATAAATTTATTGATATTTCATAAAATATATTGTATATAAAAAAACTACATTATCCATTATTCGCCCAAAAAACGATCTTACTTTATATGTCCATAAAATAATCCCTAAGATAAATTTTACATGTTTAATTAAAAAATGAAGTTATTTTTATGAATTTATAATTACATATTATAGTAAAAAAAATTTAAATAAAAAATATAATACAAGAAAAAAATACATTATTTGTATTAAACTTTAATTTATTACCAATAAAAAATGGATACCCAAATAAATGTTTTTAATTCAAAGAGGAATTAATAGGGGGAAATCTCTTGGATAATTAAAATATTACAATGTGTGGGGTTCCCATAATATAATGTTCAAATAGTTTAATGTAAGATAACAAAAATTTCAAAAAATAATACGACCCTCCACCTAATGTCCTTTGTTCACATGAATATCAGCCACAATATTAACCCCCCCCCCCCCACTATGGTTTCACACTATATTATTTGGAATAGAAAATAATTCATTAACATTTGTTAAAATTTTTAATGTTACTATGGATTGAGGAATTATCCAATACTGAATTATTCACCACGATCGAGTTACATTCAATGAGTGAGAGATTAGGGATGTTCACTATTCAAATACTGATTCTAGTGAGAATATCATGAGCTTTATCATGGATAGAGATTCATCTCCATAAAAATAATGGAGTGAAATTCATATATCCTAATGTGTGATGGAATAAACCCTAATAATTCATGATTCATTATACACCAGACCCATCTTTATTCAAAGAAAACCCACACCTATGTTCCATCATACACGTCAATGTTCTTATACCTCCACAATAATCAATGGATTATGGATAGAATAACCACGAGTACTGAACATAAATGAATGTAATATTTGTTCACTTTTTAGATAATATACCATTATATTTTTGGAGAAAACTGACTCTTGATTTATGATTATTAATACTAGGATTTTATCCTTCATTGTAATGACCAATGATTTTAGTAAACATTCTTCATTAAAATATCTATTATGTAAAACATATAATCTCATAAGAAATAATGAACTAAAAATTAAACAGAATAAGGTTTTATTAATATAGCTATTTGTTTCATAAATTATTCATTTTATTGTAAGTTATAAATAAATGTAACTGATATATAAAATAAATATTGAGATAAAATTATAGGTGATTTTAATACAAATTTATTGATAAGATTCAATGAGTGTAGATATATAAAAAATTTCATATAATTATTAAAATGTATTTTCAGACAAATATATTCATTATTTTATGAATATAAAATGAAGAATAGTATATTAATTCTAATTATAATAGTATGGAATTAGAATAAAAATATAGAGCTATTTAAAATTAAATTTTTTAGAATTTTTTATCACTAAATCTTGCATTTATATTTAATAGTTAAATTCAAAATATTTTGAATTTTAATTTTATAATTGAACAACATCTTTGGATTTAGGAAAAAATATTAATTGGTGAACAATGTTTCATTTTTCGATGGAATGATTTATTTTGTGGTGAATATTGGTAAATATAGTTTTCACTAATACTGTTTTACTTAATTCTTCATGATCTATGCATGACATAATACATTTATAAAACAATTTTCCTGATGATGAATGTTTTAATTGAAAAAAATATTCATTTACAAATACTACATTAAATTTATGAAACCAGTGTTAACCTTGTGATTGATAAGTGATATTATATTCGAATAAAAATAATACTTTTCACCATATTATTTTAAATATAATTTCTTAGGTTTGGAAAATATTTTTTCAATCCTTGGAATGAAATAAAATCACAATTAATTAATATTAATCAAACTAATTTCATATATTTCAAAAAAATTAACAATTTTATTTTAATTCATAAAAATATATTATTTAAAAAAATATTTTTTATGCCTAATGTGCACTAAATTGTATATTTATTTTTCAGAACTTTAATAAATATATTTGAAAAAAAAATTTCTACATTTGATGTAATAATTTACAAAAAATATAATATGTTCCATTTCATTTAAAGTAATCCAAACTAGTTACTGATGTTAAAAATGTAGTTATAGGAGTAATAGTAAATTAAGTACAAAAGAGTTTAACCATGTATAAACGAGACGAAACATGTTAAAAACCTACCTCCAAATAAGGGATTGAGGTGTGCCTTGATAAAAAATTATCTAATATTTTTTATTCCCCCATGCTTATTCCACCTTCTATGTTTAACATGTGATAATTTTATATTTAGATGATATATTTACAAAAATTCAATTCCCGCCACTAATAAAATAATCCTCCCACTACCCATTCTAGGGTAATAATAAATTATATATGCACATGAGCCAATTTATTTTTTAATTTACCCCAAATACCACTCCAAATTTGGGTATCCCCAATTGGAAACAATGTTTTTCTTTTCTGGAAATGGATTATGGCTAGTGTTTGTTATTAATCATCTTTTGGTTGATCTAGGGGTTTTCATGTCATGTGATATTATAGTATTGGACTAATAAAGTGTAAATGGTGGGGTAGTTTTCTAATTTTTTGATAATATTTTGGCCCAAAATCTTGAGTTTCTCTTTGGAAAGGAAATGTTTTATGAAAAGGCAGTACACATAATGGAATTTCCAAGAATAGTTCATGGATCACAAATTTATGCATGTAAAATAGTGAATTGTGAACTATTAAACAGGAACAATATACTGGTCGTGTGGGAGGAATGGTTCCCAGAATGAAATAGTTTCACATTGAATTCTAGTGTTTCATGAAAAGTCTCTTAGTATACGAAAGATGTGACAGTTCATAGGATAGTGTGTCATTTGTGGAAATGAGGCGGAGCATTGAGAAACTATGAAGGGGTTATTTTAGAAATGAGGGAGTGATTTGTGCCACTGTGTAGGGAGAATGGTTGTATGAAGACATCATGGGGGAAATGGTTCGCCGAATAATTATGGTATGCGGTGAAGGTGATATTGCAATGAATATTTGGTAAAACTCGATTGATGGAAATTTTTGGATATAATTTCTTATATAAAGAACAGAAATCGCATTATTGGAATAATTTACTGAGATTAAAAATATTGGAGAACTTTGGTGAATTTTGGAGTGGTTTGAGAGAATTCAACCTCATGAAAAAGGTTCTGATTATAAAATCAAAGAATTTGGTGATGTGTGATGTGGTTTTCATGAAATTGATTCTGAGAAGGAGAGATAGTTAATGGAATAAGATCATGGTTCTTGGAACACTTGCATTATGTGGGGAACGAAAGATAGTTTGTAGCTGGGAAATACATGGAGCATGGGTAGTTTGGGAATGTGACCTATTGATGTAGTACACAATGGAGGAATGTTGAAGCACTATGCAGGATATGTATGGAATAGTTGTGAATAGGGGTGGTAAGAGTAGCAGCGCGGTACATGGAGTAAGAAGGCCAGTTCACAGAGGACAAGTCAACGATCAAATAGTAAGCAGAAATGTATATTACATCCACAGTAGAAAACTAGTCTAAAATAGGGCATTTATGTACAATTTATGATGAATTATTTAATTCAAATTAATTAAAAAGACCCTCAAGTGTATAAAATGAGTTCATATTCTTCCCAACACATTGAAAATTGGTGAGTCAATGAGAGTCACCCGTAGGATAGAACATGATAGCCCTAAAAACATGTAATTACAGTGCACCTTTTATAGAGTGAATGTGAAAAACTATTTCACTCCACAATTATCTATGATTAGTGGAATTCGTATGACCAAAAACCTATCGGCATATGCTCCTTCAATGTTTCCATTAATGTTTGAATAATAAAAATTGTTCTTTCTTCACATTCATGTGATTTTTGGTTTCATTTATTTCCTCACCAGAATTGATTAATAGGTTCCAACCAACATGGGAAAAATATACATTTGTTTAAATGGAAATGATGACACCTCGATTCATCCCTCCTATCTCAAGGTGTATTGAGGTCCGTCAAGTGGTATACGATGTGGTTTTCTATTGTAAAATCATCAATTAATTTATATAAGGTAGCACATAGTAAATTTCAGGGGAGTTCCCTTATTTAATGGAAGAATCATTCAGATCCAGAAGACTATGACTATATCTCATTTAAGACCTCCTTAAATTTAATTAATTCTTTCTCTTACAGAATTAATACATTACACTTTTCCAAATGGGATGTCTATGACTGATACAGAAATGAAAATACATGATGATGATTCCATATAATAGAATTTCATCACTACATTTCTTTGTGATCAGATATATATAAATGTGATGAACTACACATAAGTAAAAATTACGTAGAAACAACTTGAAAGTTTTTATTAAGGAGAAAGATAAGTTATGGATGGCACATGATGTGTTTTTTCACAATAGGATTAATGATTTGAAGATGCATCCTTAAGAAAATAGAGATTCAATTTTCAATCAAAATACTGATGTTTTTGGATAAATATGAGGACATGGTGATGAAATCAAACATATTGATATTTTTAAGAAAATATTGGGAATAATTATACATCTTTACAATACATAGGTGTATGTTTATTAGGAAAGGGAGCTTTCCAAACATTCATTGGATGATCTGCTGAGCAGCCTGGTGGAATATGAGATGAGAGTCAAACTAGAATATGATATGAGTCGAGTAATCATGTAAATGGCCTTCAAATCCATGGATAAACATGAAATATTTGGGGATAATATTGATTATGACAATGTTGAAAAGGAAATTCATTCTCACATTTTCATGAAATCAAATATGTTAACAGGGAAATTTGAATCCAAGTTACATATGTATTTTTTTCATTGTGGTAGTGTTTGGAACATTTCCTATCAGTTCACAAGAACATTTGATGAAAAATAATTAATTGGTGGAGATATATAGAATCTTATGAAATGATTTTTCAAAAAGGGAGTCTTCATGTCTAGTAAGAAACAGAAATAATAGTGTTATCTCTACTAATAAGAAGACGATGACATTGAATTATTTTAGGAAGAAGAAAAATAATGTAAATATATAAAAATTGATTCTATGTTGGATTCAAAACAAAAACCAGAGCCATCGAAGAGGAAAGATAGAGATAATCAATTGAAAAATAATTCTGATCCCATGCTGCATCATAAGGATACCTTTGCTAATATTTAAAATCAACGTAACCAATGAAATAAGTGGATCGAAATTTTGGAAGAGTCATCAAAATATTTTTGGACAACTTAATAATGAAATTGATTGATTGGAATAATTTAATAAATTATAGTCATAAATCCATGAAATAACATGAAATTTATAGGAAATAAAACTATGAAATAATTAAATAGGAAAGGTCATAAAATAACTTACCTCCATAATGGTTGATAAGTATAATTCTATAAAAGGTCTAGGGGAATAATCTATTACTCTGACGAGTAAATGAAAAAGTGCATCAATATCAAAACAATCTAAGAAGAAAATATAGATTAGAGAATTCATAGATGATAAGTTTTTGGAGAGAGAAAAGTATAATTTCAATGGAGTTGATAATATTTTGAATGACCAAATTCATACGTCAATGGGTCATAGGGGAATTAATTGTGATTTTGAAACATAAAATGTTAGAAATAAAATGATTCAAAATAAAGGCAGGATTAAAGTTGTAAATGTTGAAAAGTCACTTCAAGTAATGAATAAGAAAACCTCAATTCAAACTAAAATGAGAAATGAAAACTATTTTATGGAATCCCAAGATGATAAACATTCAAACTATCGTCCTTTATAAATTGACATGAGAAGTAATATAATTGAAAATAAATTATTACTTATGAAATATCAATTATATTTCTATCTAAACCATACCATTTCATATTGGGAATATGCACAGAGATACTTGAATGGGGAATATGTTGAAAATCAACAAAGATGAATGAATTCATATCATAATTATAATAAATAAATAGTGTCTTTGGATATTTATTTCAGTGTTCTAACATTGGCTATGAATCTATTGATTATATGTAGAGGAATGACAATAAAAATTCATATAGAACTCAGAAGAAATTCAATAATCATCAACCATATGGAGTCATTCTTTAAAATAGGTTTTATCGTCTAGAAGAAGAGTATGATTATAAAGAACCATTTCACATGGAAAAGAGAGTTGAAAAACGAACTTTTTCCTTCACTAAAAATAATATTTCTTGGAAGGAAAAGAACAAAGTTGAAAAATCCATCCTTTCATAAGTATCACTTTAGGCTAAACATGAATAGAGGTACATGTATTCTTGATATTGTATGCTCATCACAAATGATTGGAAATGATTATATATTAACAAATATCAAGAAGATGAAAATTGAACAGAAGGGATTGAAAATGATGGTACTATGAAGATCAAATGTAGTGGAAGTACTGAAATATATAATGGTGAGATGACGAATACTGAAGTTCTTTATGTTTATATAATGTATCAAAATATACTGAGTGTGATTCAAATCTATAAATCAATACTTATAGAAACGTTCAATAAAAAACATTGTACTATCAATGTAAATATGATGAATTATCTTATAAAAGTATTCATAATATATTAAAGTATATATTAGGTTGATTGAAAAAATAAAATTTGTTACAATACAATTGAAGAATAGTACAATGATTGGAACTGGAGGTTGGGTTACATCAGTCAACAGGATATGGAAAATATATCTAAATTAAATATTTTCATGGATATTAAAAATATGAATATCTAATATAATAATACATTTTGTTCTTGAATACGGGGAATGGTGGTGTTCATTTCATATCATCTCAATAAGAAAATTTCATCAAATCACCTTAATCTCATTCATACAGATATATGGGGTCTAATAAATGTTACTTAAAAATATGGATAAAGGTATATAATTTTTTTATTGATGATTATGGTAGAATAGATTGTGTGATGGTTATACAGTGGAAAAGAAAAGTGATTGATTGAATGAAAACATAATGATGAATTTCTAAAAATGAAACTCGATGGAAATTCTATGTTTTATGGTCTGACAATAGAGGGGAATACATATCCATTTAGATTGAAAATTACTTGAATAAGCACAAAATACAACATGAGGAGGAAGCTATGATAACCCCATATAAAAATGGGGTTGTTGAGTGCCAAAACAGGATAGTGAATAGTATGGCTCGAACTATGTTGATTGAGATTTGTGTCTCTTTCCATTACATGAAAGAGGCTATTCAAGATAATGTTTATATTCATAACTGAAAGGGGATTTATATAGAGGAAATCAAGACACACTATGAGTTATGAAATTGAAATAATCCCTATTTTAAATATTTTTTATGTTGAAAAGTAAATACAATATCCAAAACTAAGAAGGACATCAAGAAAATTATGGCTATGTTGCCGATGAAAGAATATTACAATGATATTAAATGAGTAAAATAGCCTACAATTATTTCAATAAATTTTTTAGAAATATTTTAAAAAGAAGTGATGTGAATATCATAGAAGATACAAGAAAAAAGGCCTTAATAAATTACACAAATGATGGTATAGAATATTAATAAGAATGTGGATAGGAAACAAATCCAAATACTGATGTAGTGGAAGGCATGAAAAACATTCAAGAATCACATTAGGATGTTGACTCAGAAGGAGAATCAGAAGAGGAAGCCATAGTTGGAAAAATTAATCTGAACCAAATCGGAGAAATAAAATAGTATAAAGTTTTCAATCATATATCATTTGGAATTAGAAATCTCCCACACAGAAAAGGAAAATGAATAATAATGCACATTTTGTATTCCTTTATCTTGTGGAACCAACACCCATTAAAGAATAATCAAAGGATTATTTTTGGGTTAAAGACAAGAATGAAGTGATGGATCAAATTGATAAGAACCAATCATGGGGTCTAGTAAATAGACATGAAACCTGAAATGTGATTTGAATGAAGTGGATTTTCAAAAATTAATTTGACGAGCACTAAAATGTGATAAAAAATAAAGCACATATGGTTTGAAAATGCGATTCACAAATTCAAGGTGTGGATATTGAATAAAATTTACCTAGGTGGAAATAATGGAGTCAATTAGACGTTTTCATTCAATTACTATTCAATTGGGATACATATTGTATCAAATAGATATCTAGACTACTTTCATAAATGGTGTTCTTAAATAAGAAATCTATATTGAAAAACCAATGGACATTCTTAAAAGTAATAATGAAATTATGTTTTGTGGATTAGAGAAGGATCTATATGGTCGGAATTAGGGACCATAGGCATAGTTGGCAATGATATATTCTTATCTATGGAAGCTCAAATTTTAAAGAGGAAGAGTTGATAACAATTTCTACAGTAATAACTCTCCTAATGATTAGTTCATGGTTTTAGTGTATGTAGATGGTATTATATTTGAAGGAAGCTGACCAGGATCAATGGATGAATTTTCCAATCAAAATAAATCCAAATTCGAAACATCTATGATTAGATAACACACATAATTATTAAGGATTCATGTGATTTAGAAGAAAACTACACTTTAATTTATCTAGAAGAGTATGCAAGAGAGTTGCAAAAAAATTCAACATAAATGATTCCAAAGTAATTTTGACTCTGATTTTGGTTGGGGCCAAACTATGAGAGCATGAATATGGGACTTCTTTGTATCCCTTAATGTATAGTGGAATCATTGGATGCTTATTTCACTTGACTGATTGAAACCGGATAATGTCTTTGCATCAAGCTTAGTGGCCCTCATTCAATGTAATACAATGGAAGAACATGTGGTTTCAGTTCAAAGAATCACGAGGTACATTTAAGGTACTCAAAATTATTGCTTATACATTTCTACTAGAAATTATAATGAACTTTTAGAATTTTATAATTCTAACTATTTTGGAGATGTGGTGGATAGAAAATCCATAAGATGCTGAGCATTCTTCATTGGAATGAAATGTTGGGGCTAGTTGAGTATGAAAAAAGTCACTTATCTAGGTACTATTCAACCTTAATATATCTCCACTTCCAAGTCTTTCACTCAACAAATTTAGATGAAACAACCACTAACTGATATTGTTGATGAGGTCAAATAGCCAATGGTGATTCATTGTGATTTCAATAGTGAATTTGATCTTATAATCAAATCATTTTTTGGATTCTTGTAAAAAAAAATTGGAAGTAGATATCACTTTATCAAGGAAAAGTGGAATATGTAATGATTAAAATGGATCATGTTGGAACTGATGATCAATTTGATGACATAATAACCAAGAAATTGTTATAACATGGGTTCAAGAGCATCGGTTGAACATCAGTGTTAAGCAACCTCCTCATCCATGGGGTGGTTACGAAGTCCCCCTCCGTAGTAGTGATAACTTTTTAAATCTGTTCTCTATTGTATTGTAGGTTTATGTGGGAGATACAATCCTGGGGGATTGTTCATAAAGCTTTACAGGTAATTATTTGATTCTTTGGGTTAAATGACAATGGGGGATAATAGAGAATTAAAATATTATTCATTGTTTTTCAATTTGGATGTAGTAATATAGATAATAGAGAAATTCAAAAATGATACATTAGGGAGAAAGATGAGTTAAAAAATTAGAGAAAATGAAAATGGAGAAAACTATTCAGTATTATGAAGAAACAATCAGATCTGAGCTTGGACATATTTATGAACTCCATGACATGAGAACCCAATTCAGGCTCCTCTTGTCTTCTTCATTGAGATTTTCTCACATAGATAATGAGTGTCGTATTATTTGTTTCTTGTGTATTAGGTTTTTATTACATCTGGTGCTTCATTCAATTTATCGTAAGATTTAAAATAAACCCAATAGAAATATTATTGGAACCAAGGTTGTTTATTTCTAGAAATAAAGTATAGATTGTGTTTTTTTAAATCCTCCTTTTGTTTATCAAGATGTTTTCAAGTCGATTGATCTTATAGTACAGGCTGATGCGGGTGTTTATGGTGGTTTAGTATCCTAGTTTTTTCTAAATTTTTGGGAATTAAAATCAAAAAATTGTTATTGGAAAATAATTCCTTTCCGAAAATTAAGGACGTGTTATGGGATTTCAATGAACAGATCATGGATAAAATGTTTTGGTATATGGAATGGAGAAAAGCGAACCACGAAGAGGTGATAGTATGTGAACCATGTGGGGGAAAAAATGTGTAGAGGGAATGAGGTTCGCGGTGAAGCCATGAGGATCCTATGAAGTCTCACAGTACATGGAATATGTGATGGTTGGCTGGATGATGTGTTGTTTGAAAAAATGAGGAGTACTATGAAATAAATAACGCTGGAATTTTTAGAAAAAAGTCTGTGATTTTTACCATAGTGTAGGGAGAGTGGTGGTGTGTAAACCACCTAGGTAAAATGGTTTGTGGGATATGTGTGGTACACGGTGAAGGTGGTTCCATGATGAAGACTTGGTAAATATCATTTTATTGTATTTTATTAGATATATTTTCTTATATAAGGAGCACTAATCCCTTCATTAGAATATGATATAGAGATTAAAAATATGGGAGAATTTTTTTGAAATTAAGAGTGGTTTCTAAGAATACTATCTCACAAAGAAAATTTGGATTATATATTTAGAGATGTTTATTAACTATGAAGTGGTTTTCATGAAGACATGTCTATGTATGAGTGACTTTTCAAGGAGGATTAACATGGTCCATAGAGCACTTGGAATACATAGAGAATGTATGATAGTATATAGAAGGGTTTTATGTGTAGTACTTTTGGTATACGGATCAGGGGTGGTTTGCAGAAGGTGATCAACAGATGCAGTATGTGAAGGAAGTTAATAGAAGTGGTACGTGGTAGTCATACACCGAAGTACTGCAGAACATGGTTTGAGGGGAAGTGTGGTATGCAGAGGAAGAATGCCAATTCAATAAGGAAATGTTTGAGAATTAATAGTAAAAAATAGTTGATAACATCATTATTGGGAAATTATACTTCAGCAGAGCATCTATCCACAGTTGAGGATGCATGATGTATTACCAATACACTGAAATGAACCTCTTCTTTATAAACTGAGTGTGTAGGTTCATTGAAAACACAGTGAGCAGGGGTGTCAATGTAAGTGATCTGAGTGATATAATAGGTTATCCCTAAAACCTTGTAAATATATTGCACCATGAATAAAGGGACCATGCTAAAATTTTATAGTCCATAACTAGTGAATAATAGTGGAATTTGGTATGACAAAAAACCTATCATCATATACTCCTTGTATGTTTCCCATAGTGGTGAATCAATTAAATTTCATGTGTCTTCAATTTTCATGTGATTATTTGTTTTCTGCATTTTCTCATAAGATAGGTTTAACGGGTTCTTACCAATGTGGAAATAATATCCATCTGTTTAAATGAAAAAGATGATACCCTACTTCACCCCACCCCTCTCAGGGTTTTTCAGGGTCCTTCATTAGTTTTATCCATGGAAAGTACCAAAACACTCCACCTGAAAGATGTAATCCAATAAGAGGTTCAAAATTTCTACATGATATAATTATTCATGTACATGATTAACTCTATTTGTAAGTGTTGGTGTAGGTGACAGACTAAGGAAAGTGAATTTTCTCAATGCTTATGTATATGCTATAGTTTCAAGTTCATATATTTTTATATGAAAATAAATATGTTAAAATCCTATTCTATTGATTATTAATTATGGTTCATGATTATTATCTCACACTCATATTCCAATTTATAAGTATTATTATTTCATATTAGATGTCTTTATATCCTAACTATTGAAAAAACCTTATTATTTTATATTTTTTTTAATAAAATATCTCCCTCATCCAAATGATTTCATATATTCTTATGCTATAGAATTTGACGACATGTTGATGAATTTCTCCATTACTGAGTATTTATTCCCTTCTCTTTTTCAATATTTCCAATCCCATGGATATGAATATGGGTATAAATTATGAGAAGTCTATAATGGTGTCTATTATGGATAAATATAAGAGAAATGATCACATGTGTTGTAATTTTTTTCGTTTATAGGTATTCATCCAATACACAAAGATATTGTTTCTTGGTTCATGAGATTATTTATGAAATTAAATGTATCACATATGGAAATTAAGTAAAATACAGACAATTATAGCTAATGGAACCTCAATCGGTATAAGAGAAGGGTTCGAAAAAAAATTCAATTTTTTAAATTATATTCCATGATAAAAATTATAGATCATTAGTAAAAGTTATATGGATAAATCCAATCATAGTATAATATCATGAAATAATGGTAAAATATATATTATTTTGTTTTATCGGAAATGTAATTCATGTCTACATACTACATGTCATTTGAGGCTACGACATTGATGTAGCATGGGGTATAACATAGAAATGGGTGTATTGGGTATTAAATAAATTGTCACATAGTGTACCAAAATGTTTCTTAAATTCAAAAAATGTATATATTTTTGGGGGACATGATTTGTGGACTCAAGTTCATATTATAAACCATCATAATGTATTTTAACACATTATTATAGTATGGCATGAGAAACTATTATGAATATGAAAATAAATAACTTTGATTGAATATTTGAAATTTCTAGTTTAGGGTATGTATGTTAATTATGAATTATGCCCTTAAAGTAAATGCTATTTAATTTTATAATATTTTCAAATTTAATACTTTAAAATTTCCAAAATTAAAAGAAATTGTTGTATAAATGAGAAACTTGGTTAAAAATGGTTGTGAGGGTAAATACTATGACTGGTGTATTGAAAAACTAAATAATATGTGATTAGTTGTATAAAATATAATAGATGTTATCTCTAAACTCTCCCAATATATATATAATATCAAACAAATTTGTTGAGCTCAAAAATATTGTACGAATGTAGAAACCATCTACCAACCCTCTAATATGAAAGTATCCTCTCTACATCAGTGTATCTTCCTATATACTTATTACTAAAAAATAGATTAATATGATGGACTGTAGATTTTTCATTATAAACAACTTGGAATATATAAATTTATCTTGGGTGTTTATCATTTTCTATGGTTGTACTGACCAATAATGGACTCTAATTTAGAATAAAATTGAAATGGATGATGTAGACTATATTGAATTGGAGGTTCTTAAGAAAGTGTTCACCAATTATTTTACATTGACTCTTCATATGATGATGGATATATAATTAATTAACTAGAAGTATAAGGAGTTTGAATCCATTATCAAATATGAAGAATATTTCATAAGGTAATGTGGTAGGACAATAGTTTTATACCTGTTATAATAGTAAAAGTAAAATTATTATTTATTGGATTCAACCTCTGCCATAAATATTTTTTATTAATGGGTTTAAAATCTAGGAATAAATCATTTGATGTCTACTAAAGGAAATGATCAAAATTGGGGACTCTAATTAATATATTTAGAAAACATTTTATGTAATATATCCAAGGGGAACAAATTGTAAGTCACATGGTAGAATTAATGATCAACTAACTACATGCTGGCACTGTTTGAGGAGGTGAATTATTAATTTCCTCAAGGGATCCCGGAATTATAGCAAGGTTGTTAAGAGATACTAGAATGTTTAGAACAATATATGTAATTATAAGAGGATGAATAGTATAGTAGGTGATAAAAAATCCATAACAATTGTACCACCCACTCATCAATTCCTCAAAATCAAGTGTTTAGGAATTTCATAAACAAATCCCCCAATAATAAATTTAACAAATATTATAGGCTTTGTTATATTGTTAAACCAATAGAGGAATGGGGAGTGTATGATATCTCTACCACAATGATGGATCATGATACTTGAGTGTTGAAAGGTGAACTCGTTATCTTATATAAAACTAAAAAATCCTTATTATGTTATATTTCTTCATAATATTTCAAATCATAAAATCATTCTATGAATGTTTATTCCCCCCTCTAAGATTTAGAATTTTAATAATCTATGAAAACACCTAGTCTCCAGATGATAATGTCTAATATATATGACTATTCTCTGATCAATATATATAAAATAAATTATTGGTCAATCATGTTTTACTTCTCATGGTTAAATTTAAAATAATTTTGTGTATGTATTGGCTATCCCTCTCTATAGATCTTGTCAATTTTAAGGATAAGTAAATATAATTTAATATCTAAAATCGTAATCATATCAAATATGAATGAATGTATTATCATGAAATAACATTGGATTAATTTTCTATTATAAGACTATATATACCCATCAATGAGGTAATTCTATATCAAATGACTATGGATGAAATTAAAATTGATGACGTTCATATTATACCTGAAAATGTTCATTTATTTTAATGTGGACACATTTTTCTTTCCCCATTCCATGAGTTGGAGTTTTCTATTTAATTGTAATAATGATATATCCTCTTCATGAAGAGTCTAGATAGAATGGATTCAATTAAGATCGAATGATTAAAAAAGCTCAAAGATGAGAATATTGATAAGGGATTTATATGACCTAGTTCTCCAGCATAGGGGTAACTATTCCTATTTATTACAAATTTGGATAGATTAATTATTATTTTAACTTATTTTCATGAACTTAACAAAATCATGATAAAAATCAGGAATCATCTACATAATATTGATGATATGTATGATCAAATCTGAGGTTCTCAATATGTATAAAATATAGAAAAGATCAATTTATAATCAGTTAATTGTAAAAATGTAGGATATTTATAACACACCAAATATTTTATTACATATTTCCATTAAATACATTATATTCATTAGATATAATATATTTAATAATGAATTTAATTTCATTTAAATAACACTTGGTTATTTAATATATAGTCATAACCTATCCATTAAACTTAAATTTAACTCTTTATTGTTTGGAATTTTGGAAAATAGGCATTCACAGTTTCTATCAGGATGATATTTAGAGTCTTATAGAATTAACATAATTTTTTGATGAATTGTAACCAAAAGTTATGAAAATTAACCTATAGTTATGAGAAATAACATAAAATTATGTATAGTAATATGACTCTGATGAATGGAATCCATACCAACGAATGTATAAATAAATTTAGCCACCTTATAAATGAAGATGAATATTTTTGGTGTTTATTTTTTTCGATTAAATAATGATTATAATTTTAAATTAAATTTATCATATTTAGAAAATTATTATTTTTAAAAATGGAGTTCATTTTTATATTCTACACATTAAAAAAGATTGTTTGTGATTTTTTATGATTTTTCAAAAATATATGAATTTTTTTAATGAATAGTAAAATACAATAACTTACAAAAAATGCTAAATGCCTAATTTACTGCAATATATATGATTAAAAGCTGATATAAGACCACTTGGATCGAACACACATGCCATTATTAAAATTTGGTATCACAGGAATTAGGACTATTCGTTTTATTGGGAAAAAATATTAAAATAATTGTAAAAATAATATAAAATCCATCCTCCCATCCGCTATATAAACTGCCCCTCACCCCTTCTTCATCCCACTCCACTCAAGCTTCAATCATTGACTAAATTATACCAAATATTATTCCAAATCCCTCTACACATGTCAATGTCCTTTATGTCTCACCAAAAGGCAAAATATAATGTCTTTAATGAGATTCGCAAGGAGGTGTATTGAAGAGGTGAACCTCTCATCCTTTTTTCTTCAATTATTTTTACAAGTTCCATTATTTTTTTCCATATTCTAATATCACCTCATAAAAATTATATGATAATTCAATCGAATTACATGTTATGTATTGTAATTATTATAATGCAATATTTCTTCATAATCTTCCTTTTCCCCCTCCTTTTATACTATAAATGTAAACATCGTCCGAGATGCGTTAATTTATCACACTCAAGCAAGACGAGTTTTCTATATTAATTAATATATTCAATACGTTTCATGAAACCTTTTTAATTGTTGAAACATATCATAATATATATATTATAACTTATTTAATGTTGTGGAATCCTTACACACTGTTAATATGGAATAATAATACAAAACAAGTTCATGGAGCACAAAACCGCCATGCCAAATCCAAGTGTTTATCAATAATTATCAAATGATCAATCCTCATGGTATATAAAGAAAATCATTATAATATAATTTATATCTATTGAATTTAACTAATAATATATATTTACATTTTGTTATGTCTATCCACATACCTATTGAGCATCTATTCATGAATACAAGTAAACGTATAGTGAAAACCATGGGAGAAAAGGCTTTTGAAACAATAAAATTTTACCTCTTAAACAAATAAAAAGGCCACTAATGAACATAATAATGTTATAAAATATAACTTAAATGTTGATGATTTTCATTTATTATGAATTTATGAATCTAAATTTTATTTTCAGGTCATTAATAACAATAAATAACCCCATCGAGCATAAGGTAAGGGATCCCCTCTCTCACTTTTTTTCAAGAATTTATCATATGTTGTGCCATTTTATTATTAATTCCTAATGGTGGAGTATATTTTTACACCTCAACCATACTTAAATTATTATATATAAATAATTTTACACCATTTACCTTTCATTATTCAATCATAAGAAAACCCATTACCATGCTCAAATGTTTTAAGGGGTTTTCTCCTCTCACATTCTTTTCCATGAGATTTCCTTTGTTTTCTACTTATTTATTTTATGTGGTGTATGTGTATAGCCATTTTTCATATAATATCACTATCCCCTTTATATTAATGATATTAAATGATTTATTTGATGGTTATTAAGTCTTGTTCATATGATTCGACTGATTACATCGTGGTAAGGGACTTTGTCTCAACTTCAATTTCGTTGTGACATACATTGTATATTGAAACTAATAATTATTATGTGGTGTAAATAATTCCCATTGGAGATCAATTTTAATTTTAAATTATATTTATATTAAATATCAATATTCTCATATCATGAATATGTATATTTTCTAATTCGTATGCCATTTTACATATGGTGTTTATTTGGAAAATTGTATTAACTATGGAAATATTGATGAATTTGTATTCCCTAATCTATAAAGATATTAGAAATGAATATTTTTCTCATATTAAATTAACTTCTAATTAATTAATTGTATATTCATTGATGGGAAGCGCCATCTATAGCCCATCGATGCATCCAAAAGACCCATGAGAGAATTAGTTGGTGACAAACCCTTCGAGTTTGTTTCCAAAAATTTGACAGGTTTCTACCCACATAAATAATCCTTTTTAACAGTATTATGGTATCATGTACTAAATACATGACTTACAAATAATAATCATTCTTTTTATTCAATATCAATTATTACTATCCATGAGTTTTTTACTACAAAAAAAATCTATGGATGAAGGTTCAGTCTTAGTTTATTAATAGCATGTGTTTTTCATTTATTCAACATGCCATATTGAATATGCCAAGTTGGTTATGATTTACATAATTTTGTTTTATTATTATACTATTTGTAACCCTTAAAAATAATATGACGTGACCACTTTCATTTTTTATCCTTTAATTGGTTTTTAGGTGGATATCACTTATGGAGTTTCTATGGATGAAGTTTTTAGTTTTTGTTATGTATTGTATCTTGTTACCATTCCAATTGTATTTTGAGTTACATATATGTATATAGATTCTTCAAAACTACTAAACTGATCATTATTTCATGATTTCATTCCTTTTAACAATGCCAACATAATATGTAATTCACCAGCTCCAGTCTAGAGGGGCCATGGTATTACAATATTTTTAAGACATAACTTTATATAATGTATGTAAACAATGAATTTATAGTGATGTTATGAAATATTAAAAATTATACTTTTATGAATTGAGTCATTAAATACTACCTTGATGAATTTTTTGTTTTTTCAACAATAATATTCTGATTATTAGGACATGAATGGTAGGGTATGTAGATCATTTTTTAATTGCATAAATGAACATACAGAAAGGGAAACTATATTCCAAATTTAGTAACTACGAGTTTTTGATATTGAAAGTATACATCATGAGTAATGTAACCATATCTTATTAAATTTATATAGTCTATAAAAATAAATATGATGTTGATAAATGGTATAGAATGACTATCATATATGAGATCTATTGTGGTTTATTTGTGAATTTATATATTCTCCAAATAATTTTAGAATAATATATCCTGATTTCCCAATAATATAACCTAATTATCAAGGATGGGAGTAATTTTCCTTTGGATATTAAAATTTGGTAAAAGATTTTAGTTTATTCAAACTATAATAGTAAGGAAAATAGTGATTACACAGCCATATTGTGGAGGAGGGTTGGTAATATATAGTGATTATTCATTAAGGGATTTGGAATGAATCCTCAGGATGAATGACAAGGTAATTGATTCAGCCATATATCAATTAACAATTCATGAGAAATTTTTTCAAATACACGACATTGAGATAGTTATAATTATCATTAGAATAACTATTTGAAGACATAACTTTTATGGTGAGAATTGTGATATCAATGTTGACCCCAAGATCATGAAATATATATTCCAATGAAAAATTTAATCTTGTGCCGATAGAGATGGTTTGAAGTTATGAAAATGTATTAATTCTCAATACATCTCCACATAGATAAGGAAACATGGTGGATGGATATCATAGAAGGAATGATCATGGAAAATAATCTATTTAGAGGGTAAAAAACACCTAATACTAATTGATATGAAATAGATGAACCACGATGTCAAAATAGGAAGTGATCAATCCTATATTACTCAAACTAATACTCAATTATCTATCAATCTATAGATCAAAAAATCCTAAAAATGTCATTTTAGATTAAATAAAAATATATTTTTATCTTTGATTAAAAAAATAGAATATTTTTATCTTTCACTTTGATAAAGATCGAGTTATAATGTATAGAAACTTGATATGTAACATATAAAGAAGAGAAATAAGTTGGTATATTCATGATAATTCAAATTTCTCATCGTTCTCTATTTATAAATGAATCATGAACATGTAAAGAGATCTAAAAAAACATCTGATGGTGTAACACATAGATAGATATTGCAGATGTTCTATTGTGATCATTAGTATTCCAAAACGTTAAAGAATAATGACTATTGTCTATGGAGATGATTCAAATATTACTCATATATATATTAAAGGGAAAATCGTCACTGTGCATTTAATCATATTTCTCTCAAGGAAATTTAAATACAATAATATGATTTTGTTTGAATTTGATCATGTAATAAAGTTTGTGATTGCAATGAAATATATAAAGACCTAGAAATCTCAAGGAAATTTTTTTCTTAAATACATAGGAATCAATTTCTTATGTTTTGTTCAGGTGTGTTTAGTAAACTTACGTGCGGGATTTTCTATCTTTTGTACCGGTCCTCAGAATTGAAATCTGAGGGCACCAACGAACTCAATGCGCCAGTATTTTCTTAAGGGGACCATTACCGCAGTTGCATTTTTCCGTATCTGTAGTTAAAATTTGTGGATTGATTAAGACTTAAATAAAATTATTGTGTTAAAATTTTATTTTAAGTCCAAGTTAATTCCTCCATAAGGAAGTTGGAGGTGGGGCCCACACCCCACCTAACTTCCCATTGGAGGATATAACTGGGGGTGGTGGGGGCTGCACAAGCCCCTATCCCTCAACTCCTCCTTTGACTCCCTTAAACCCACCTTTATTTAATTTTTTACAACTCCTCAATCTTAATTTTGGAGACTCCCCACCTCCCAAACATTTATGATTCCAACCGTTTTAATTAATAAAATTTATAATTAATTGACACATCTCATTTGAATTAATTTTATTTTCTTGGAATTTCTTTAAAATTGGGGAAGTCTATTATAATATTGGCCTCACCAAATATTTTTTTGGGGAACCTTTGGAGAATTAGAGAAGATTTGTTCCTCTATGATGAAGATCATCATCCCTCGGTAAATAATGCTCCACGACTTCTCCTACCTTCTTCTTCCTCCGTGTCGAGGGAGAAGACATCGCTCGAAAGAAGCGTCACCTACATCAACAACTCTTCCTCCAACGTTGACGGGACAACACAGTTTTCCGCGACGCCTTCTTCCATGACGCCTGACTACCGCAACACTCGTCTTCCATTTCTTTTCGACGTGAGACTTCAAATAGGAAGTAGGGGTTTTTTTCAATTTTAATTGAATAAATTTGTTCTTCATCTGACGTTTAAACCATGTATTATCATCATCCTTATGATACATCAAAACGCAGAGGGCCCGGGCTGAACGAACACAGTTGGGAAACCCTCCATTGACCACTGTTTTATTTTCATGGAAGAGGTGGTAGTGACCAGAAGAAGTGGCAGATGTGTGCCGACCGCATGGAGAGGAACCGCAGCCCGCATCAGCGGGCCGCTTAGCCGAAGAAGAACCGGCCGGCCGAAGCCAGTCGGGCTAGCGGACCGTGGTGCCTCTGAGGCTCCGCACTGCGGAGGACCATGGCCCGCATTCCACGGACCTCTTCGGTGGCGAGCCAGTAGGCCACCTGTTGGCTGGGTTGATGGAGCCCGCTACACCCACAGGTGCCGCACGGAAGGACCGTAGCCCGCCCATGCAGGCCGCTCGAGCCGGGAAGACCGGTCGGCTTCGGTCGGCCATATAGGAGGGAGGTTCCGCTCAGCAGCGCCTGTTCAGGAAGTCGGCGGGCTGCGCCCCCCGCATCGCTCAGCCACTGAGGCCGAGCTGCTCAGCTAGCCGGGCCGAGCCATGCCGGGGCAGGCCGCGCCCTGCTGGTCCGGCCCGTAATTCTCCAGGCCACACCGTGTCGCACCCCTCAAACCAGGCTGCGCCCCACTGCGCTGGGCCACGTGCTTCATCGGGCCGGGCCGACACTAGTCGGGTTGGACATGCCAAAACCAGGATGACCCGACCCGCCAGCCGACATGGCTTAACAGGCCGGGCTCATTTCGCTTAAATGAGAATAACTTTACGAACATGAGTCTGATCAACATGCCATCTACAGAACTGGGATCCTCGTGACAAAATGGTCTTTTGCGATAGTCTATGTGAGTTTTGGTTGAATTTGGAAATGACTAGGTTTGGAATGTTCGTATTTCCAACCAGGCCCTTGGATAGAAAATGCTAATATCTCTAAGATCGGGCATCCGATTGACGCGCCGTCTGCCGTGTTGAGTTCTTTTTTATGAGACGGATCTTCAGTGTACATAAAATCTAGACTTCGTGATAGTTGATGTAATGATCCCTTTTCTTGAGGAGCGGACCCTCCCGGAATCGAGCATGCTAGGTGCAGAAACCATTGTACCGGCTGTGACTACAATGACTACTATACTGAAATCCTCCATGGGTTCAACGATGATGAAAACTGTACTGTAATACTCTCTAGGTTCGACGACAATGACAACTATACTATAATCCCCCATGGTTTTGACAGTGATTACTACTGCACTTGTACCCTTCGTGGGTCCGAAAGGTTTTCTTCTGTTCTAGTATCGTACGTGGGTCTGACAGAGTGGATGGTCTAGTATCCTACGTGGGTCCGAAAGAGTAGTTGTTCTAGTATCCTATGTGGGTCTGACATCTTAGATGAATCAGTGACTACATCTAATCATCTCTATCACTATACGAATTATGTATACCTGTGTGAGTTGAGTCTTGACATTCAATCATTATAATCGATGTGATTGACTTCATTCTTGTGTGGACTGGGATGTGGTTGGGATTTAGATTTGGAGCCAAACCGTGATTTATAACTTACGTATATGAATGGGAATATACCTAAGTAGTGTTGGTTGATACATTGTGATTGTCTATTTCTTCTGTTGCTATACTTCATGGATTTTGGGAGACCTTCGGGGGACTCGGGGTCCCTACTGATTATACTATACTCACCCCTGCACGGGCTTTGCCCACACTATGTTGTGTTGGATGCAGACGACAGACATCACTAATCGAGGTAAAGACTTTTAGAGATGGACAGTACCCAGAGGTGGAACACTTGACGAGACGTACATGGAGTAGAAAGACAGACTCGAGGTGCTGAGGAGACCATCTGTACCGACCCATCTGATGGGATTCCTAGAAGACGACTTAGTGGTTGCTGATTTAATTTACTGTAGTTGTACTAGCTTTTCAGTTGTATTGTACTTACTGTTGGGCATGTATTTCCAGCCCCTTTCTTTTCAACTCTTAATTTTGTATACAGTTCTCCTTAGTGATTACTTCAGTTGCGTACTTTGTTGTGTTTGTTTACTTTTATAACGAAAATTCTTTCCCAGAATAGGGATTTACGCCTTTGGTGCTAGTCACCAGCCCCTGGCCTGTGGATGGAGGGCGTAGGGTAGCCACGACGTGGGCCCTAAGGATGGGTCATGAAAAATTGGTATTAGAAGATTCGGTTATACGATAGAACTCAGTACTCTAATCATTCATTTCAGTATAGAAATACTGTTAATAGTTTTGAGTGTGGTTTTCAGTCCAGGGTGTCTAGTGTTGGTGTGGCGGCCGATGTATCTATACACCAGAACCCTGTCCTCTGATTTCTGACTCAGTGAACAAAAACACAGATTTCAAGTGTGTTTCAAAAGTTTTCATTGTGATTACTTTTAGTAAACTCACTAGGTATACTGTTTTGATCGTGGCACACATGTATCTTTCCCAGATGGCCCCCTGAAGGCATCCAGCTAGGGTTCCGAGTTACAGACAAGATGGTAGCCAACCGAGTGACGAGGCCTCGGTTTAGGGCACCATCATAGTGGAGGAACCAGCGATATCACTACATGCTCAGCCACCGATACCGCCAGCTACAGCATCATAGAGTGCACACCGCCTATGTGAATTGCACGAGATTCAGTAATAGAGGCCTCCCAGGTTCCACAGAGAGACGGATCCACAAGTAGCTGAGGACTGGCTAAAGGATGTTGTCAGAGTTTTCAGATTGGTAGGGACACCAACCAACTTTATGGTTATCCTTGTCATGAGTCTCTTTCACCCAGTTGTAGGTAGATGGTGGAGCCTGATGCTCTAGGTAAATGAAAAAGAATCTTTACTTTAGACAAATTTCGATAGTCTCTTCCTCTCGGAGTTTGTTCCAGCAACTCTTCGTGCGGTGCAGATTCAAGAGTTACTACGTTTGTAGACTGGTAGAAAGATAGCATATCAGTACTCAGCGAGGTACACTGACCTCTCATTTAACACCACGGATATGGTGCGAGTCCTGTTATTTAGGGCTTGGACCTTGGAGCAGGGGCTCAGACATGAGATTTGGGATTCGATGATCTCCCTCAGTATTCTGAAGCAGGTGGTAATAATGGAGTGAGCACTTGTTGTGGAGATATTTATTGCTGAGCTGACACCAACTGTGAGACCCACCGTAGGATGACACATAGAGGAGTCTTCTGCAGCCGATATTAGATAGTTAACGGAGATGTCCAAGCGGACCAGGCCATCAGGTGGGTGACCTCAGGATACAGGTTGGGTGGTGCATGACACATGAAACAGAGCCAACATTATGGGGAGTAGGCAGTGCTATGCATGTTGCGGGCAGGGCCACATGGCTCGTGACTTCCCCTCCCTCCATGTAGATGAGTTGCAGACAGTGGAGGGACGTCCCAGGTAGATGCAGAGATTCGACCGCGGTGGTCCGCCGAGAGTAGCCAGACGTGTAAGAGGAGCTAGTAGAGTATCGAGTGGTGGACTACGTTTCGAGGATCTACCACCACCACCACCAGGAGATCCACCCCGACCATAGGGAGCTGTCAGGCAGAGGCAGGCTCATCTCTAGGCAGTCGAGACCTACAACCATGGTGCACCTGAGATGATTTTAGGTGTGATATATGTATACTCCACCCTTACTGCAGTACTTATAGACACAGGTGCAGGTCATTATTTAATTTCCACTTCCCTTGTTCGGAGCTCGGAGATTCTGACGGAGCGTTGGGTCGATAATTATGGCTAGAGACTCCTATGGGAGAACACTCGACGATTACTCACTGGTGTCGGTAGTGTGAGATTACTCTAGGATACGAGATATTTGGCTAGGATATTCTAGTAGTGACGTCGAGGCCTTACGACGTCATCTTGGGTGTGGAATAGTTGTCTAGAGTCCATGCTGAGATCGACTGCATTAGGCACAATGTGAGGTGTGTCGACACGGATTGGATCACGTCCACCATCACCGGTGAGAAGGGATCCTTTGCATCACATGATGGACTTTCACCGATGACAGGGAAATCGATCACTCATTAGTTGGCTAGTCTCATCATCAGAGCGGTTGATGTGTGGAGGCCGAGTTTTCCTATTGCAGTGGATCAGTATGCAGTCATTTTTCCTGACAATGTTCTAGGACTACCTCCTCGCAGAGAGGTAGAATTATACATTGACCTGTACCCCTGGACAACAACGATATCTACTCGAGCATATTAGATGGATCCCTCCACACATTGTGAGATGCGGGTACAGCTGGAGGACTTATAGGAGAAACGATTTATCTGACCCAATGATTCATCCTGGGATCTCTGATTTTGATCTCCATGAAGGCAGATGGGACCTTACAACTTTGTGTCGACTACCGTCGCCTGAATCAGGTGACCGTGAAAAACAAGTACCCACTCTCAAGGATTGACGACCACTTTGATCAGCTCAGGAGAGCACGATGGTTCTCAAAGATAGACCTCAGGTCAGGCTATCTCCAGCTCAGAGTTCGAGAAGAGGATGCGCAGAAGACGACCTTCAGGTGTCGGTATAGAATCTAAGAGTTCTTAGTTATTCCATTCGGTGTAACCAACTCACCAGCAGTGTTCATTAGTCTCATTAATAAGATCTTCTAGCCATACCATGATCGATTTGTCATTGTTTTCATTAAAGACATGCTGATTTACTCGACTACTGAGGAGGAACATTCCTACCACATGTGAGTTGTAATGGATACACTCTGAGAGCACCTGTTATATGGTAATCTCTTGAAGTGCCAGTTCTGGATTTGATAGGTTCACTTCTTAGGACATGTCATCTCAGAGGCTGGGGTAGCCATGGATCTAGCGAAGATCGAGGATGTAATTTCATGGGAGCCACCCAAGAGTGTGACGGAGGTACGAAGATTCATGGGTCTAGCTGGGTACAATCGAAGATTTGTTCCAGACTTCCCTAGAGTTGAAACATGGTTTTCAGCTTTGACAAAGAAGGGGAAACCCTTCGTGTGGTCATATAGATTCCAGAAAAGCTTTCACGAGTTGAGGTAGAGTTTGAACAATGAACCTATATTCAGGCTACCGGGAGAGAGTGTAGTTAGGTAGTTTACTGCGACACATTAGGGACTAGACTCGAGTGTGTCCTAATGCAAGAGCGAGTGGAGATCACTTACAGTTCATGAAAGTTGAGACAACATGAGGAAAACTACGGTACCCATGACCTCGAGTTAGCAGTAGTGGTCTTCGCCTTGAAGATGTGGCGGCACTATCTGATGGGAGAGTGCTTTATAGTCTACTATGACCACCAGAGTCTCAGGTATATATTACCCAGAAGGACATGAACTTGAGATAGCGACGATGGATTGTGTTCTACCAGGACTATGAGTTTGAGATAGTCTTTACTCTTGGGAAGGAGAACGTTGTAGCAGATTCTCTCAGTAGAAGATCGGGCATTCAGCTTCTAGTAGAGGCGACAATGTTGGAACCTACGTTGCAGATATCCATTGTGGATATAGATGGAGCAGTCTTTCTACAGTCTCTCACAGTCACTCCCCCACTTCTTCAGCGAGCCATAGAGGCGCATCATGTGGTAACCAAATGCGAGACACAATGTCTCATATATCCATAGGGTTGTCCCCTGACGATGTATCAAGACCTCAGAAAACAACACTGGTGGATGGGTATGAAGAAGGTTGTAGTAGAGTTTGTATCATGATGCCTCAATTGTCAGCAAGTGAGGGCAGAGCACCCGGTACCAGTAGGCTTGGTACAGACCTTAGAGGTCCCAGAGTTGAAGTGGGATGGGATATCGATGGATTTAATGATGGGGTTTCCACGTACATCCAGAGGACATGACTCTATTTGGGTGATCGTAGATCGACGCACCCTATCGGCCCACATCCTACCGATCAGAGATCAAGGCTCAGTAGAGATCTTGGGATGCCTCTATGTTCAAGAGATCATACGTCTTCATGGTGTTTCATCGTCTATCATCTCCGACCGAGACGATCGATTAACATTCCAGCTATGGAAGGGGTTTCGGGAAGCTTTTGGGACACAACTACGTCTGAGCACCACCTTCCATCCTCGGAAAGATGGCCAGACAGAGAGGACCATTCTTACTCTCGAGGACATGCTCTGTGCATGTGTCCTCGACTTTGGTCATAGATGGGAGGATCACTTACCCTTGTTGTAGTTTGCGTACAACAACAGCTACCACTCCACCATCGGGATGGCACCGTACGAGGCATTGTATGACCGACCATGGAGATCACATCTCTAATGGACTGACCTAGGGGAGTCATCACTTGTAGGACCAAAAATGGATTAGGCTACAACAGAGAAGGTGCAGATCATCCAGAAGTGGATGAAGACTACACAAAGAAGACATAAGTCTTGTGTTGATAGGATACAGAGACCACTCGAGTTCGAGGATGGTGACCATGTCTTCCTACGAGTCTCAAATCAATGAGGTATGTAGAGATTTGGTCGAGGCGACAAGTTGTCACCTCGATTCATTAGTCCTTTCCAGGTCCTCAGCAGAGTAGGCGAGGTAGATTACATCCTGGCCCTTCCACCTCAGTTGCATTAGGTGCACGGCTTATTCCACATATCTCAGCTGAGGAGATACGTGCACGACCTAACCCACATCATCGATCACGGAAAGCAGGACATCGATGACAAGGTGACATTCATGGAGGTCCCAGGGGAGATCGAGGATCGACCGGAGAAGGTTCTACGTGGACGGTCGATTCCTCTACTGCGTGTTCGCTGGAAGCACATGAAACATTAGGAGAGCACATGGGAGCGGGAGGTTCAGATATGTGCCTGATACCATCGTTTGATTCCATAGTATATGTTATCGCTTTACGAGGATGTAAAGCCCTGAGTTAGGGGTAATGTAAAGACCCCGAAATTTCAAGGAAATTATTTTCATAAATAATTTGTAATTTTTTGAGTCCGTATTTTCTGACGGCGCCTGATTCTGAGGCCCTGGGTGCCAGGAATCAATTTCTGAAGTCTTGTTCAGGTACATTCAGTAAACGAATGTGCAGGGTTTTCTATATTTTCAACCATTACTCGGAATTGAAATATACGGGCACTGATGAACTCGCAGCGCTGGTATTCTCTTAATGGGACCTTTACCGCAGTTTCGTTTTGTCGTATGTGATAGTGAAGATTTGGGGATTCATTAAGACTTAAATAAAATTGTAGTGTTAAAATTTTATTTTATGTGGATGTTAATTCATCCAAATTGATGTTGGAGGTGGGGCCCATACACAACCTAACATCCCATGTGAGGATATAACTAAGGCTGGTGGGGGCCACACGAGAGCCCAACCCTTCAACTCCTCCTTTAACTCTCTTAAACCCACCATTATTTAATTTTTTGACAACTCCTAACTCTTAATGTTGAAGCCTCTCCACCTCCCAAACATTGATGATAACCCAATTAATTTATAACCTTTTAAATTAATTGTCACCTCTCATTTGAATTAAATTTATTTGCTGGGAATTTCTTTAAAATTGGAGAATTCTATTATAATATTGGACTTAGAAAATATTTTGGTGGGGAACCTTTGGAGAACTAGAGAAGCTTCGTTCTTCCACAAATAACACCATCCTCTCTCGACAAAGAATGCTCCATGACTTCTCCTACCTTCTTGTTCCTCTAAATCAAGAGAGAAGACATCACTCATGAGAAGTGTCCCCTATGTTAATGACTCTTCCTCTAATGTTGACGGGACGACACCATTTTCAGCGATGCCATCTCTTGTGATTCCTGACTACCATGACACTCATCTTCCGTGTCTTGTCGATGTGCGACATCAAATATGAGGTAGGGGGTTTGTTTCAATTTTAATTGAAGAAAATTTTTCTTCGTTCCCCATTGAAACCATGTTTTATCTTCATCCTTATGATACCACCTAACACGGAGGGAACAAGCCGAACGAACACGGCCCAATGACCCTCCATTGACCCCTACATTATTTTGATTTAAGAGGTGGTGGTGACCGGAGGAAGTGTCGGCCGTGTACCGGCCGCGTGGAGAAGTACCACGGCCGAGAAGAACCGGCCAGCTGATGCCGTCCAGGCTGGAGGACCCCGGCGCCTCTAAGGGGCCACGCTGCGGACGACCACGACCTACGTTCCGCAGACTGCTTTGTCGACGAGCTGTCCGACCAACTGCCAGTCGGGTTGATGGAGGCAGCAGCACCCGCAGGTTCCGCACAGAAGGACCATAGCACGCCCTTGCAGGCCACGAGAGCCGAGAATATCGGCCGGCTTCGGTTGGCGGGATAGAAGGGCGGCGCCGGTTCGGTAAGTAATGCCCCCCTATATTGCTCGGCCAGCAGGGTAGAGCCATACCGAGCCAGACAACGCGCTGCACCGGGCAGGTCTGACACCAGCCGGGTCAGACCTGTCAATACTGGAACGACCCAACCCACCAGCCCACTAGGCCTAACGGGCCGGGCCCGTTTCTCTTAAATGTGAATAACTTTAAGATCGTCGTCCGATCGACGCGACGTCTATGTCACTGGTATCCTCATGATGAGACAGTCATTTTGGGATAATCTAAGTGATTTTTGGATGACTTAGGAAACCGCTGGGTATGGAACGAGCGGATTTCCTACCGGGCCCCTAGAACAAAAATTCTATTATCTTTGAGACCGAGCGTCCGATTGACGCGCCATCTGCCGTTTTGGGTTCATTTTTATGAGACGGAACATTGGGGTACATCAAATCTAGACATCATGATAGTTGACATAAGGACCCCTTTGCTTGAGGAGCGGACCCTCTCAGAATCAAGCGTGTTGTGTGTGGAAACCCAAGAGCGGGCTGCGACTACAACGACTACCGTACTGGAATCCTATGTGGGTTCGACGACAACAACAACAATACTGGAATCCTTCGTGGGTTTGACGATGAAAAAAACTTTACTGGAATCCTCCACAGGTTCGACAGCGATGACTACTGTTGTTGTATCCTATATGGGTCCGATAGTTTTACTTCTATTCTAGTATCCTACGTGGGTCTGAAAGAGTGGATGGTCAAATATCCTACGTTGGTCCGACAGCTTTGCTGGTCTAATATCCTACGTGGTTCCAATAGCTTAGACTAATCAGTAACTAATTCTGATCATCTCTATCGCTATATGAATGATTTATACCTGTGTGAGATGAGTCTTGACATTCAATCGTTATCATCGATGTGATTGAAATCATTCCAGTGTGGACTGTGTTGTTCTTGGGCTCGAGATTTGGAGGCGAACCATGATTGATAAATTAGGTCTATGTGTGGGAATATACCAAAGTAGAGTTGGTTAACACTTCGTGATTGTATCTTTTTTCTGTGTTTATCCTTCGTGGATTCTGGGTGACCTTCGGGGGTCTCGTGGTCACTATTGAGTATCGTATACTCACCCCTGCACTAGCTATGCATGCAATACGTTGTGTTTGCTAATTTACTATAGTGCAGTTGTACTAGTTTTTTTGTTGTTCTGCTCTTACTATTGGGCTTCTATTTCCGGCCACTTTCTTTTCAAAAATTTCTTTTGTATACACTTCTGATTAGTGCTTACTTCAGTTGTGTACTATGTGGTGTTTTTTTACTTTTATCAAAGCAATGCCTTCCCAGTATATGGATTTACACCTTTGGTGCTAGTCACCAGCCCCTGACCTATGGAAGGATAGCTTGGGGTAGTCACGGCACATACCCTGAGGATGGGTCATGACAAAAGATTATTTCTTAAATGACCAGGTCACCATGATATATATAACAGTTATCCTTCAGAAGAATACAGTACAAAATTTCACATTATCCAATTTATATTTATGTTTTACATTAAGGTTCTCTAAAAATTTCATTTAGAATTGGGTATAGAATTAATCTTGAAAACTAAATATATCCCTTAAAAACATTATGTGTAATAAAACCATTCTAACTGTTTACAAAATGTTATGACCCTTGTCAATGGATTAACAAGAAGGTTATGAAAAACACCTCCCATGATATAGTTCTCATATAATTATAGTTTCTAATAAAATGTTCATATTTTTCCATATGATTTTTTTATATTGGATGTATGTTGAACTCCAACTTGAAAGTACAATGTTAGAAAGAGGAATATTATATTCAACGAACTGATCATTGATAAATGAAATTCCCTCCTTCAATGATTAATTACTATACATGTAAAGAAGTTATAGAAAAATACATGAAATTATTTTTGTATTTTGGACAGTTATATGATCTTTAAAATTTAAATGGCCATTGGGAATCATTACCATTGGTCATATAGACATTTTATAGTGTCCATTAATATAATATATTAACGGTTATCATAAAGAAAAATTGACACAGAAAAAAGAAGCAATGAACTCTAATAGATTGGTCATACTATAAGAGTCCCATTTATTAGAGCTTCTAATGGTGATTAAATTTGTAATATTTTACCTTAACCAATCCCAAGCCATGATTCAACAACAGATGCTAAGGAGAAACAATTTAAAGTAGAAGTTCAATCTCATGGAGATCATGGATCAAATCATGTTCATTGAACAAGACCATTAATATCCCACAGTTGAACGCCTTACACATAAGAAATTAACTATTTCTATAAGTGCATATGTATCTAGACCTCAAAAGCATGCATTTTTATGTTTAATTTTTAATAAACTATTGATTATATTTATCCAATTAAATATTAAATTTTAAATCATAAAATAATTAGATTGATAGAAATAAGATTCAAAACGATGAAACATAAATTGTATTTTTAGTAAATAAATAGTTTCAACCAGTATACTCTTATGAGTGAATATAATTTTTGTGAAATAAATGAGGTTTTTAAAAAAAAATATTTTTATATAAAATTTATTAAATGTAAATGATAATCCAATTTTATTAATTTAATTTTAATTTTTAAATTAATGAGAAAAATATTATTAATTAAATTCCAAGTAATTTTTAATAAATTGGTATTTATATTTAAAGTGTTAATTAACATATTTAGTTAAATTCTTTAAAATAATAACTATTATTTTTTAAATTGTTATGTAATAATTATCCAACTCTAATATTTTCATAATTATCTGAGACATATAAATTTTTGGGTGAAAATTAAATATGATATATTTTATTATATCATAAAGATCCAAATGTGTAGAAATGAATTTCCCAAAATGTTCCTATGAACCAATATAAATTTCAACATTAAAATAATTTATTGTTGAGATTTTATTATTATTATTATAAAACATTAATGAATCTTACATATATTATATTTTATTATTATAAAGTTAATTCTTTGTAAATACGAATCACATCCACATCATTGTAGGAATTAAATTAATGTTATTAGTTCTCCAACTTATAAATTATTTAAAATCACTCTACTTTTTTAGAAACCATTGGTAAAAACCACGTTATGTATTGTATTTTTAATTAAATTACAATATGTAGTACAAAACCTACTTTTTAAAATTATTAAAGAATTCCACTCTCTTTTTATTTATAATCCAACCCAAAATCCCATTACTCTTCACTAAAAACCCCTATATCAATACATTAAAAATTCTTTACCTATATGATTTCCTATTGTGGTTCCCCTAAGATCTATAGTATCTCCTCCCAAGATTTTAAAAACATCCTCTCAAGGATAGGTGTCATATTAATCTTCTTTTTATTCAAGATCCTTCTTGGTACTATACCTTTAATTTCAAATTCTCCATGATAAGATATTCTCTTACATATCCCTATTACTATATCTTTATTTTACATGTTATTATAGTACCTTTTAACTCTTATTAATACCTTCAATGCAGCCTTATATTCTCTCATTACTCTATCGATTGTATCCTATGATTTCCCTTACCGAATATTTGTGTTGTGAATATCCATCCTCATTTCCACTCAAGTGTATACAAATATATATACATATTTCTCATTTATGGGGAAAATACCTGAATTTATATCATGTTCCATAATCATGGGGTAATGGTTTATTAAATTCACCATTATTTTGAGTTCTTTATGTTGTACACTTATGAATCTAAATATTATGAATGTAACTGGTTTTAACTGAGTATATCGACTTTTTTATATTGGGTTATTTTATTATATCATGATATTCCAAGTATGGTGCGTGAGGTATTTTCCAATGTATGTAGTTTTATGAAGAATTTTCATTTTTTTTACCACATATTCTTATGATTTCATGTTCTCATAACATTCCTATGTGTAATTTATGTTATCATGTTATATCGTGACTAATTGAACACTATTTTGTATCCCACCCATATTATATTACCTTAGTAATATCATTGGATCACTTTTACTACAATACCTTATTCTATTGCTTTTATTCAATTTTTGGTCTTTATAGATCACCTCTTCCTTATGTACATCCTCTGGTTATCCCATGCGGTGTTAAAACAATCCAGTGTATCTAACGGTTTGTTATAGATATTATTATTATTTTTCAGTAATTAAATTCGTATTATTATATTATGTACCAATGTACTAATTAAAATTACTCCACATGATCTTTTGAGGTTGTATTGAGTTTATATTTATGTAATTAATAATAAATTAAATTTTATTAAATTTATTGGTTCTCATAATTGGTATCAAAGGGAAGTAAAATTATATTTGTGTTTCGGATTAAATAAATAAATTTAATGACTTCCGGATAAGTCTAAAAAAAGGAAAGCATTGAATAAGTTTAGTAATATTTTGAGGATGTTGGTTCTACGAAAATGCATCCATGTATATATAATACAAGTCAATGTGTGTATGTCACAGTTGTACCTAGGGGTAATAATCTCGAAAAAGTTACTTTGAGTTAGACTCAATAATCACATAGTTAATGAAATGATCCTTAGTAAACAGCTAGTTTCATACTGCCATTGGATATTTTTTTGGTAAAAGTTATGAACCACTATTAATGGGAAATGATTTAAAATAAAAATTTACATTAGAAAATTGATCATGGATAACATAGATTAAAACCATGAAATTCATAGGTTAATGAATTTATATTACTTATGAGTTAACCCTTTAATGTTCGTGGTTTAAATTTTATGTCTTTAATAATATAGAAATACTCATTATTAATTTTCCATTTTTTATAGTCAAAAGGATTGAAATAGGAGAAACCAAGACAACAAGAAATGGGATGAGAAACATAATGGATTCCAAAATGATATTCCCCACATGATGGGTGAAGTAGTTAGAAACTTCATGAATATACATTAACAATTATCTCATGTTTTGAAATGATACCTGAATTAGGGGAATAACTGAACCCCCACCCCCAAAATATCACGTTTTAACATAGATCGTTATGACACAAATGAATCCAAATTTCAAGTGTTCTACCTATCCATTTGTCACAAAATAATGCATAAACTCCTTTGAAAATATTATGTTTTTAATTTAATTCTACATGAGAGGGATGTTCATGTAGATTATTTATAATATGAAAGGGGAAACCGATCAATGGTGGATGATGGTTACAAATGAAAATCCAATGAAAGATATTGAAGCTATATAGTAGATGAAATTTTGGAAAATGTTTTTTATTAAATAATTTTTCTCTCACAATAAAAACTGAAATGTGGGGGTATTACTTTATAAATATCAAATATTTTGAAAAATATATTGGGTGTAAAAGGTAATATTCATAATTCTTACACAATACAGATATATCATTTTCATTTCCTGAGAATGTAAATTTTACAACTTCATTATGTAAATAAAGTCTAACCTATAATGAAATTGGCTATTAAAGTCAACGAAATATATGTGGAAATTGTTTGATATGATATTAAAGTCAAAATAGAGATCAATGAATATAAAGGGGCCCCTTTTGATTGGATACATGAAGAAGATAATTGATTTTAATTCTCATGGTGTGATGGAAAAATCTATTAGAGAGTAATATATTCAAACATCTCACTAGTAAAATCTGTGTGAAGAATTATACCAAATATTTATTTAAGGGGATAATTAATTTTTTATGTTTGTGAAAAAATTAAACCTCGCTAGAAATTTTTTATTGGAGACACCCAAAAATTTAATGGAAGAATGAAATTATAAATTAAATCCTCATATTTTTATCAAATGATTCAACTCTAATGAATAATGAATCTATGTGAGTCAATTCCCAAACACAGGGGTTTGCAATGATAACTGATGACAACAACCATAATTTCCTAAAACAAATGGGTGAGAATAATCCATCAAAACAAATGAAGTTGATCCCAAATAAAAATTTATGATAGGTATGCCAATTATTCTATAAAGGATAGAAAAATAACTATTTAATTTTTTTCTACATGTTCTTTCATATCATGGAATTTTAGAAGAACTATTTAGATAGCTCATCAAAATATAGATGTCATGTTATCATTGAAAATAATAAATGGTCAATTGTTACAACCCATCCAAATAAATTTTCCTATATAAATTTTTTTAGGCAAACAAACTAGTGATCCTTTTGATTCTCCCTATCCTCTAATTCAATGATATTCTAGGCATGAATTTACTTTCCTTGTACAGATCCAACATTAATTAACGAGAGAAGAAAATCAACCTCAATTTCTCAAATCACCTTCAAATTCTATATCATTTCATGGAGTAAGATACATATTATATGGTACAAACATCTTAAAAATTGATATTATTTCATTGTGAGAAATCCTATCATAATTAAATGGTTGTGAATAATGTAATGATCACCCTTGATGAGAAGCCCATTGAAAGTAAATTCACTAATCTGTTTCCTGAAAACTTTCTCCATCTTCCTCCTATCCATGTGGTTGAGTTATCATTTAAGTTCACACATAAAAATTTACCAATATCAATTACAATATATTGGTTTAAAAATTTTCAACTATAGGATCCAAATAAAAAATTCTAGAAGAATCTGGATAAATAGTTTTTACACATATGTGTTTCAGCTTGGGGTGAACTGATCCTCTTTGTCAATATGAAGAATAGTTAATTGGGATTAATTCATGGTTATTAGGAGATAAATAATATAATAATAAAGTAAAACATTCCTCTTACATGGATAGATGAATTTTTTGATCTACTATGTGGATCCTAGTACTTCTATATTGTGTATATCTAGAAAATATTATATCAAGTAAGAGTTATGATGGAGGATATCCCCAATACTATTTTCCTAAAACGAATGGGAATTATGAGTTCTAATTGATTGATTTATATTCACTAATGCTCCACCAATCTTTATAGAATAAAAAATAGTTTCATCATGGACAAATTTGCTAAAATTTGGGGTATTCTTTATTGATGATATTATAATCTACAATAATAAAATGGAGGGTCATTAGGTGAATTTGAATAATTATCTACAGACTTTATGAAAGGAAAATACATTTTCTATATAATGTAAATATATGTTTTTGGTTTATAAAAAGTAAATGTATTTTTTCATTTTATAACTAGAAAATGGATTTAACTCTTGCCTTCAAAAAATGAGGCTGTTGATGTTTGGTCAAGTCCATTATCATTGATAGAAATTCAAATTTTCCTTGGAATGGATCTATACTATCATTGATTTTTTATAAAATTTTCCTGATTTTCAGGACTAATATCCTAGATTACAAATAATATATTCATCTTTTTTAAGAATTATGTACATTTGGATATATTAAAAGAGATAAAGAAAAGGATAATAACTATAGATGTGCTCCAATTTCCCTCTAGTGTGGTAGGATTTGCAATTTACAATGATAATTCAAAAAAATAGATATAGTTTTGTATCCATTAATGCTAAAGAATATAATGTGTATAAAACCTTAAATTTTCATATTAATTTTCCAAACTTCCAAACACATGATCAATAATTAGATGAATTATTGTTTACATATAATATTTGAAGACATTATCCTTATAGGGAAAAGTGTAACATATTTACTTATCATAAAATCCATGTGTATATAATAACATAAAAAAGAATAATACATTCCAATAAAGGTGGATAAATAAGATAATGTATTATCATGGTTCTATCCATTACCATCCTCAAAAGGTAATTAGTTTGGTAGATTCTTTAAATAGAATAGACTCAAAACCCGATCCATGATGAGGAATTAAGGGATTACAATTTTCATGGATATGTTAAAGATGGATATGGTAATAATAAAATCATCTTAATCCTATTATTATAAAATTACTCAATATCCATACATTCTTGAGAGGATCAAGGAAGCCTATAACGATGATGAGTTTTTATAAAATAAGGATGTGAATTTTCTACTATTAGATTTTCTAATGATGGAGCTATAAGGTTTGAAACCCAGTTAGGTGTCTCATTAAAATAATTAACTAAGAGGGAAATTATTGATATTTACCCAAGAAAAATATTCTCTATGAATCATGAAATCACATTAATGTATAGATATTTTTTGTAAAACATCTGCTGTGAAGACATTAAGAGGGATTTTATAGATTTTCTATATTGGTTTTAGGTAATGAAAAAAGTCAAGGAAGTATGAAACAATTCAAGGGTATGTTGTAACAATTCCAAATAAAAAAATGAAAATGGGAAACATAACTATGTACATATGCATAGGACTCCATAGGATACCTAATGGCAATAACACTATCTGATTTTCAGTTAGATGCCTTACACATTTAGCGCATTTCGTGGAAATCAAGGAAGATTTATCTCTTGACATAATCCCAATGATATTCATATGATATGTGTGGGACTACATTAAGATACACAATCGATATTATTTAATCATGATATGAGGTTTAACTCAATGTTTTTCGGTAAAATTTACAATGATTAGGGTACATAACAATTTTTCAACAAATAGTATCATCCACAACTGGGTAGTCACTCTAAAGGGAACATTTAATCTCTCGAGGATATAACAATATAATTTTTAATGGATTTACAAGGATGTTGGGATCATCACATTTATAATGTGGGGTAAACATATAATATAATTTTCCATTCTATAATTCAAATAGAACCTTATTTGACCCTACTATGGAATATGTGTCATAATAAAACATTATTTGATTACATTGTTTAGTGGAAACATATGGAACCTTAACTTAGTCAAGAAATTACATATATGGTTCAAACAATTCAATATTAGGTTAAAATTTTACAAAGTCGACAGAGAATCTGTAAAAATTAGTTTATAGAACCTATAGTTTAATGTCAGAGATAAATGTTTTCATTAATTTTCACCGTGGAAGATATTATTGAATATTATGGACAATGGAAAGCTTAATTCTATATAAATTATCCACTTTTAGTTCCATGATATCATTATAAAAAAGGAATATCAGCTGGAACACTGACCTGTTATATTCCTTGTAAAATATGTGTTCTCTCTATACCTATTGAAGAGATACATACCAGGAACATCACTTGTAACAAAAATAAACATGGTACTATTGGATAATGACCATTCATATATGGAGAACCTGGTGAAGATCCAAGAATATAGTGATAAATTACTAAAAACATGATAAATCAGTTAGTCAAACTATTGTGGATTAACCTATTATTTGTCGATTAATCATTGGAGCCATAATATGTGATGAAATAGAAGTACCCTAACATATTTTACTGCATGAAATTAAAATTTTTAGGGTTAAATGACTAAAGTGGGAAATTATAGAACGGACCAAAAATTTATAAATGATATTCCATTTGTCATGGATTCAATGTGCTATAAAGTAATTATTTTATAGAAAACACTCACTCTATATTTTCTATTTCCTCCCATTATATGTTATTTAAAATTTAAAATATCACTAATCATTATAACCCTAGATAATAGTTCTATTTTATTTATAATATTAATATATTATGTAATGTTTTATGACAATGTCCATTTGATGTATACAATAAATAGGTTGGCCTCAACTAGTATTAACATATCCTATGAAGAACATTTTTCTATGATTAGAGGAAGATATAATCACTAGGTTTTAACCTATATTAATCTCAAGGTGAGATTCAGCAACTAACTCTCAAGTGAAATCATTTTTTGGGAATATTTTGTGCTTCTCGTCATCATGGACCATACCATGTTCTCCTAACCACACCATTAAAATATCACCATCAACCCCATTACTTTTACAGAATTAAGTAATATAATAATGGGGTAATCTATAGAGCCTATCGATATTAATTTTTATAGTTTATTTTAAAATCAAATCATTGTATTTATACCTTTTTATTATTTCTTTTGAAATTATTAAATAATGAGTTTGATCGAAATTTTATTTTGATTCGATGTTACTCAAATTATATTTTTGTAAAATATATAGATCTAATAAAAAAATATTTTTATATTGTTTTTATTTTTGTGATAACTAAAATTATAAAAAAATTATTATTTAATAATATTAATAAATATAATTTATAGGATAATATTATAAAGTTCAACATAACTTTTTTCATGGTCAGCATTTTTTTATTTAAGAAAAACCTAGTATCTTTAAACAATTCGTTATATTCATTCAAAACTGTAATATTTTATTTCTAGTGATTAATTGTGTAAAAAGAAATCTAATTTATAAAATAACCATTTCGAAATTTCAAATTAGTGTTTTTTAAAAAAATTTATAGACATCCAATTTTATCAGAAAAACATTAGTAAGGTATAAATATGTTATATGTATTAGGACATAATATCGAACCAAAAGGGTGTTAATATTCTCTACAAAAGTGAAAATGAATAAATATAAATTTCAAATTTTAAATTATATGTTTTTAATGATATTTGATTATTTTTATAAACACCTATTGTATCATCCAATAACAAATGTATATTTTATGTTTATAAAATAAATTATTTGTATTCATTACACACTTCCAAATCACCATGGGTGTTATTTTAATAAGATTGGTTCATAAAAACGTAAAATAACTAAATCCTTCCAATTGTGTTAATAACATGGTAAAAATGCATGGTATTTTTAGTGGTTGTGATTGCATTATCATATTGAATCCATTCCATATGTTTTTAAATTATTAAATATTGTTTCTCTCTTTTTCTATATAACCAAATAAAAACACAGATTCCACGTCACTAAAAGTCCATGGATCATGAAATTAATCAACTAATATCTATATGGATTCCTAATAATTTTAGCCAAATCTATTAACAAGTTCCCCTAATTCATTTAGATGCATCCTTTCGTGAAAAATGATCCCATCCTTATCTTCCCTATTCAAGAACATTATTTTTACTATAGATTTAATTTAAACAAATTTATATATGGTTATGTTCTTACGTATCCTTCTTAATGACCTTACTTTTTCCATGTGATTAGATACCCCTTTTAATCTCTCTAATACCGCCTATGAATCTTTTTGCATCATTGTTATGATTGAAAAAATATCTATTCAATTTTTCATTTAATATAATTATGTAGTAAAAACTCTTTGCTATTTTCACTCTTTTGTATTCACATAGATATAACTATTATTCATTAATGAAATTCATAATTATTTTTAATAATCTATTTCACACAACTATTCATGTACATGTAATGAATTTGATTAGTGGGGCAGAAATTATATATCCCTCCATCGTATTTGTTATTTTTTTATCTCATGAGATGTCATGTATGGTGAACATGAGAATATCATTATAACTCTATATATGGGAAAATGAGGTTATCCTAATAAATATATGGTACACTAGATGTTATCAATTATGATTGTATTATAACTACCTTTTTCCTCTGTCGTTAGATGTTTTTCAGCTTATCATCATCAATATAGCTTGTATTGTGGAATTGATTCTCATAATACCCAAACACCTTACACTTGAGGAACTAGAGTATGTGTTGTTAATTATGTATTTCATTATCTATATATGTAGAATTATATAAATTATTTTTATCTATTTTTCATTTTTCCACTCGATGAACTTCATTACAAGACATATAACATTTTTATTCCCCTTATGATAATTTTCACCATGTTTTCTTCCACTTTTTGAGCATAAAAGAAAATCTCATACTATTTTTTTGATGATATTTATAGTTTACCATAAAATCCATTCGTAATTTAATATAAAAACCACATGATTCATAGGTCAATAAAATCTCAATTTTACCCTCTATAGAACAGCAAATGATATCTTTATAATCACCAAATATAATTATGGATAATACATGTTATTGACCATTTTATGCCACATAACAATTGGTCAACTTTAATATCATTTTGGATGATAATACAATGATATTACCTTGTGAACCATGTAAATTCTTCATATTAGGTACAAAATGATTCATCATACATATTATTATCATGATGTAATTACTTCTATATTTTAATACAATGAATATGAGTAATGTAATTATTTAAAAAAAATAAGATCTTATAATCATTCTACTCAAGGGATTCAATTTTAACTTTTTGTTTCTAGAAATCCCACATTGATTCAATTCACCTTACAAATAATAAATATCCAAAATTAATTTTTCACTCTCCAAAAAGTAGAGAATATAAAATATCTTCTCAATAGTGCTGATCCAATTTCCTGCTACTAGTGGTTCAGTAGAAGCACTAAATGAAGGTGAATGTTTCCTCATGAGGGATTAAATATAATCTTTTCCCGTACTTTTCTCATTTGTAATTTCATCATGATTTATATAATTATAAATTTGTTCGAACATAGAAATGATTTTTTTTAATTTCATCATTCATAACATTTGGTAGCTCAAGAGGAAAATCATTGTATTTTTCATCCTACTCAACATTGACAGAGTTTCTTTGAGCTCCATCCATTGGCTAAAACAAAAATTTATTGTGTTATCAAAACTAATCATAGTGGGAGAACACATAATAATTAAAACTACATATAAGATATATAAATAATGACACATTCTTTTCAATCTATAGAAACATAGTATAAATCATTGTCACTATATTTAATTATTCAATCAATTGTTAATGGTTATTATAGTCTTTGTGAATTTCTAAAACATATCCCCTATTAGTGTCAAACTAGGTGATCAGTATGTTGCATTGTTGTGTACTAGGTAATTCCCATGTCAATCTTGAAAGAACATTTTCATAGTTACTACCCCTTTGTATATCATTTCTTGAACAAATCCAACATATTTTTATCCATATAGGGATGCAATCACTAGGAACCCACTCGTTATATCCATCCCTAAAATTTTATATTTTTTTTTCACATTCAGAGACATTTCCATTTTTCTATCTCTAAAATATAATTATTATATTTTATAATATATAACTAAACCTATCATCTGAGGCAAACTATAATTCCTTAGTATTTTTATAAATAGATATTATATCATCTTTTGAGGAACATTGTATACATTATAAAAACATACTCTCGAGGATAATAAAGGTATACATTCCTTTGAAACATGTAAACATAAAAGACTTATTCATAAGAGTCATATATTGTTTCCCACCATATATTACCACAACTATAACCCTTATTATAAATATCACATGTAATAGAATACCTATCATCCTAACCTAGGGAAAATAAATATAATAATGGGTTGGCTGAGATACTCAGTAAGGTTAATAAAGGAAAATACTTAAATATAGTGTGACAATATGGGTATAAGAAAATGATAATAACATTTTAGAATTATACATTGTATATTAAATCCCTAATTCATGATTCATTATATAATAATTTTTAGTTCATAATACATAGATCATAATAAAATCAATGAACATGAGCCATAAGATTATTACACTGAAATAAGACATCGAATTTAGGAACACACATAAATATAGAAATCATTATTTCTGGGCTACACAACAACATATTCATAGACTACAAGGATTTGGATAAAAACCCGTATACTTTATTTGTGTTTGAGATAACCTATGGGGTACCATTTTTCATTCTTTGGATAATTTCCCATGTACTATATTTTTTGGACTGGGATACCCTCCCATGTACCCTCTATGATCATAGAACATTAATCATTATGAAATGAATTAGAGTGTGTAATAGGAAACACACATAACATTAGTTTATTCTATACATACATCTTCCACAAGTTAAATAAGTAGTCATCTTATCAGAACTGAGGAAAATATATGGGTTTCAAAAAACAATTCATAACATAACCCATTAAAAACAAACTGTTTCCATAAAAATAGTTCCATAATAAAAAAATTTCATCTAAATAATGAATAAATATGGTATTACTAGTTCATATACATTGAAAAAATTATGTAAAATAAAATTATGTAATCTAAGATGGAAAACAATTTTTAAAGAAAAATAACTTGAAACATTTATTGAAGAAAATAACATTTCAATGAAAATAACCTTTAAAAAATGTGAAATTTATAAAATATAATAGAAATAATTTTTGTTTAAAATATCCTTCAAAAAATATAAAGGATGGTTTTAAAAATATTATATTTTTATTTCTCAAATATTGAATTCACAATTAAATATCGTTTTGAAATTTTTTTTTTCAAAATTACTTTCCTAAAAAATAATTGTTTGACTCTTCTGATGGAAAAACTAAAAATCCTTTTAAACCGTCCATGTAGAAAATATATTTCCCACATTGAGAAATAAATTTTATAAAAAATAAATTTTATTAAAATAATTTCATTTGAAAATACCCTATTGAAACATATAATATAATATTTTAAACATTTAGTGGAATTGACTAGGGTAAATAGGATACGTGTTAAAAAAATTTACTCTTATATTTTAAATAAAATGCAAATTTTTTTTATTTTGAATAATAAAAGAATATTCCATCTATTTTATTTTTATTCCTAAAAAACAAATAAATTTACATAATAAATTTTATCGGAACAAAAATACATATTTTAAATCCTATTTATAAAAATGGAAATGGAATAAAAACGTTTTTTCATCTAAAGAGAGGAAAATTTAGTTTTATTTAAAAATGATATTATGGAATCTTGATATCATAAAGAGAGGAAAATGATGGGAATATTTGATTCTAATGAAATTACCATGGTTGAATAAAATTCATGAGTTTCATGAAAGGTTGATCAGAATATTTTATCACAAAAGGCATAATCATAAATAATCTCATTGACGAATTAGATAAAAAAATCAAGCCAATAAAAAATTAGTAAGCTTTGAAATGAAATCACCATTAAACCTATAATATATCTATAAATTACATATAATTAATCGTAGTAGATTAATTATATAACAATTAAGAGTGTCAGTATATAATTCATATTAAAGAATACTTTTGCATAACATAAGTTATGTTGCAAAGAAGAAAAAAAGAGTGAAAAATTCTTCACCTTATGTTTGGACTTCCTTTATACACATGTAAAACTATTTTATGTTAAATATATTATTATTACACATATAATACATAATAAAAATTATATATATATATATATTACCATAAATTATTAAATTATGATATTTTATTACCAGTTTATTTAACATTCTATGTAAAAATTACATTTTGATCAATAATTGATGTGTTTTTCATGAATGTCAGGATTACTTACTTTTTTCCTCTTAATTTTATCAATGTTAAATCATATAAATAATTTTATCCGTGAAATAAATATTACATATATTTGGTAATTATTTATTCATATTAGTTCATAAATATTAGTGATCAAAAAAAATTACATCATTAATGGACATGATAGGTCGTACGTATGCTTAAATTATATTTCCATTTTCCTAATGTATGATATGATGTAAAGTTAAATAATATATGTATTTTGAATAAAACATTATATGTCATATATATTACACATATTCATAACATTTACATTAATTACATTCAATGGAAATCAATAGTAAAAATCAAATTGCATCGCTTCACAATACATTAGTTCTTTATACACATGAATGACATTATCATATCACCTACATAATGGGATATAAGAAGGTAAATGTTATAAAACAATTAATAAATATAATTTTTTTTCAAGTACCATATATATTCATTTTATATATCCTTATTATCATCTATTTAAATCATAAATTAAAGACACATCATATCAGTTTGTGAGGCCATAGTTTTCCATACACACAATTGATGATTCTATTTCCAATTTGTTGGAAGAGGGGATGGATGTAATTCTTATATTAACATAATAAAATATCAGTATATATTATATCATAGTGTTACTGTATCATAATAATTTAATAATATAAAAAGGAGTTAGAAGAATATGTAAAACAAAATTGCATTACCTTAAAACTAACCTCTTCTTCGAACAACCACTTTAGGTATAACCTAAAAAATTTATAGATTAGATTTATGATGTCACGAAGGGCTAGAAAATTTTTATAGGGATTTATGTAGTATATATAGGTATATATATTATTATATAAATGGTTTATTATGCACGACATGGTGAAGAGAGGGTGTGGGATTTTATAAGTGGGGGAGGGGGCTAATGTGGAACTGTTGAAAAGATTAATGTTTAGCTACATATTTCACATTCCAAAAATATCTAAAATGGTCCATTATCGAACTATAGGTGGTATGTTGTTGTAATGTTTCCATAAAATTGGCTTTTTAGTTGTATCATGGCTATTTTACAACTTATATTCTTCATGTAACACCAGATAAACCCATTTTAACTATAATCATGCTAATTAATTTTTATTTTTCTTACTATTATTTTTTATTTATTTTTTTAACTTATTATAAAATATATATTATGATGAGTAAAAATATTTCACACATTTTTAAAAAATGCAGTCATAATATAAGAAAATGTTAATTTATAATTATTTATATAGAGACAATGAGAAATTGGGTTTCCAAAGATAAAATGATGATATGTTTAAAAGGTTTTTATATCAAAATATAATATAGAATTTATAAAAATGACCTATATTTGAATAATAGATATATAATTTATTTTATTCTACTATTAAAACCTTATAAAATAAAATATATCTTGTAAATTGGTAAAATGAAAATTTATATTTTTTAGTAAAAGATAGTATTTTAACTATACACAGAATACATATTTTATGTAAAATTCAAAAAATACCACTCAATGATAATTCTGAAATTTTTATTTTAAAAATGATGTTAGTTTTTGAAAATATTTTTTCCAAATTTATAAAAATCTAATTTTCCAATTAGTCCACAAATTGCGAGGAATTATTTTTTAGAAAAATGAAATTTTTAGTGTAAAATTGTATTTATTCTTATATCATGCTTAGGAAACGCATAAGATAGATTTTAAATCATTGATTTAATATTATATATATATATATATTATTAAAAATATTCAATAAATATATAAAATTAACTTATTTATATTAAACATATTTTTATGTATAATAATATTTATTCAAAAAAAATATTTATTTCATTTTCAAAAGGTTTTTAATTTAAATTAATTATGTATATTCATAAAATAATTATATTTATATACATATTTGAACAATATATTTTCATTATGTATTTAATATTATTCATTCCCACCATTCATAAGTTTAGGTTATCACTACCATATTAAAAAATAATAATTTTTGTAGTATGTCATCTATCATTATGACTCAGTGTAGATATAATACAATATATCAAAAAAAATCAAAATTATTTTTTATAAATTTAAGTGTTTTTATAGATTTTTATTTTGAATTCCATGTCAAATTTCCCTCTTCCATATATTGGGTTGGGCTATGTGGACTTTTTTATGCATCAGGATTATGTTTGGGATACATTATTCTGTATGATGATCATATGGTAGCCTATGGTTTATATAGATTAGGCCACATGAGAATAATTTTCAAACCCATGATCTTGAAATAGATACTATGATTTATTCTCATATATGATGTAAACATGTTCGTTTTGGTGAAATAATTATGATTTATTTTGATAAAAATTATGAAATTATATCAACTCTAATAATGATATACTGTGTTTGAAGAGCTAGTGGGTGGCGTATCTACCATATTTTGATTTTGAAATTTCCAACACTCCACATAAGGGTAATTTCATTATGTATGTGTTGAAAAGATAACATAAGATCTATCCCATGAAATAATCATCATAACAATTTAATCAAATAGATATAATGGGTCAACTGCATTTTAATGTCTAATAGGATGTGACTGCGGTTGTTTTGAAAAACATTTAGTTGAACTCCACTATTGTCAAGAAGATTCTATAGGATCAAACCCGTAATTAAGATTTTATTTGGAAATATAAACCCAATTTATGGTGAGTATGACATAGGTGAGTAGTCATTCTCTTTGGATAACAGACTATGTTTTCATAACTAATATGTTATACATTTTATGGTGAGAAAGGATGTGATGGGGGGGTTTCCACAATTCCATATAGGTGATGCACCCCATAACCAAAAAGATATGTTATGATTTATGATGATAATTCGGGTCAAAAGGTTTGGGGTGAGACAATATAGATTTTTTTTTCATTTAAATACCTTGCAATAAGTCAAATCCGAACAGTAGATACATTTGAATTTTTTATCAACCACTTTCATTGGTGACTTGGAAGAGGGATCCGATTTTTTGTGAATTTGTGGTTGCATTTCTATATCCCCTAAGAGAAAGAAGGTTATATTGGTTTTGATCATTATGATGACCAAATCATATCAAGTTATTAAAATTTTAAATATAACTAAACATGAGGATTTTTAAATTATCTATATGAATGAGATTATCTATTTTAATTGAATTAGTTATGATATAGTCTCTTAGATGGATACCCATTTATTCCCATTACTGGATGAGCCTCCATTACCCAATAGATATTATTTATGTGTGAGAAAAACATATCATCCACCGACAGATGTCCTAATGGAACAAACAATATATATTATTTTGTGAATTTAACATTATTATATTCTAGAATTTGATGGATATTAGTATGTCCATTTCTGAATGGTCGAGTTTTATTACAAAATTGTTACCAATAACCTATCAAAATGGATGTTTTTGAGGTCTCATATAACAATCCTGGTTAGTCTCTATTTGTTAGACAATTATTAGTGAAGATTATTTTGTTGGATCGAGATGTTTCTATGAGACAATGTCAAATATTATATTAATTTTTTATATAATGGTAATGACAAAATTATTTTATAAATCTGATAATGATCTTCATAAGTCACACTTTTATTTTTATATTGGTGGCCTGGGGTTTTTGAGAGCTTCACCTTGGATGGATCACCGGTGTCTTGAGATGTATGGAAACATTTTACTGAGGTTTGTGGGTCTTTTTCATATTATTGAATTGTTGTAGAAACTAGATTTTCATTTATATATCCTATTTCATTTGATTTCGATTTAAAATGTCTTTCAGGCATTATAGATTTGGAGGTATCATTTTGACCCTTATCATGTACTGAGATGGAATGTTATGGATTTAAAACCAAAATTATCTTTGATCGAGAATCCAGTTAGGAATGATGATTCTAAGAAATTTTTTTTTCATGGTTAGATGATAATTTTGGCCAGTGATATATTGAATCATGGTTCTAATTCACTTGAGACATCATAATTTCAAGCCATTTTGAGAGATTAGTGGACTCATCTATTTGAAATGGTTTATTTTTAATATGATATATATAGAAACAAAATTATGATAGGGAGGTTAAACAATATTCTACCTTATTTCAGATACCCCTTGAAAATCATTTTGATTATCCATAATTGGGATTTTCTTTGGGTTCATTTATGGAATTTTTTTGAAAAAAATTGAATAGAAAATGGGGATAAAAACATTTGGCGCACTATTAGGGGAAATCAAATTTTTTTGTTGAATAAAATTATGTCCCATTTGTTAAGACATCGTTAGATAGAAACAATTTTCCCAATCATTTGTTCATCCATCCAAACTGAGTTCGCTTACCTCTTTAGTGTTTTCTCAATTAGTGCATGCTTATTTTAACTATGCATCCAAACCATTTACCTCATCCATAATTTTATAATGGAATCATGATTATGGTTCATAGTTATCACTAATTGTATGGCCTCTATTAAAAAATGTTCATGTTGTTTTTCATCAAAAATTCCATGTGTGAAATTAAAAGAAACATATTTCTAAAACTAAAACCAAAATGAGAATCTTGCACAAATTAGGGATATAATGTAAATAAAAAATGTAATTCCTAATAAACCAAACATTTAACTAATATCATCATTATATGTTAAGAAAATAATATTATAATTATAAATAATCATTATTATAAAAATTAATGTCTATGATAATGGAAAAATACATTGGAAAAAGTGTATTTTATCTCTGTATTCAAACACATGATGAAAACAACCAGAATAGGGGATCACATACTATAGTAAACAATATGAGTTGAATTAAAAATAAAATACCCATATTTGGATATTTCAATTAATTTTCAATGGAAGGGATGGAATAAATTAATGAAAAATATGTGAAAGGGAGGGGGATAACATATCAAAAAGAACTGGACTAAAAATATATAATGAATCACACAAAATAGATGAGATAGAGATATGAGAGGTTTACATGAACATCCAGGGATCCCCATTGGATAATTCACAATTCTTGAGGGTTGTTGTGTGGAAAATTGTTCTATTTTATATAAAATAATTTTAGAGAAATATTTATAGTATAAAAAAATTTAAATATCAAAGGTCTATATATGGTTTGTATACAAGGTTAGCCAAATATGGGGTGAAAATATAAGCCTTGGTGGATAGTCTAGAGAAAAATACTTGGGAAGGACACATAATTAAATTATCAATGCACTGACCATTCATTTTTTTTGTAAAGATATCGAGGAATTTAATGTTTCTCCAAATGGTTTTTACTAACAGTGAACCAACTGTTCCCCTTTGAAGTAATTTTAATAATTGAACAATCACAACATGTTAATTTTCTAATGGAATAAAACGAAAAAAATTATAATATAAATATAATAAAATGGAGAAAATGGTAATTTTGTGATAAATAATATCATCGATGACGGTTCAATTATAGATATACTATATTATAATGAAATTATAATGTTTTAGATATTATTTTTGTGGGGCTAAAAATTGGTTTATGTTTTTATATCAAATGTTCAAATAATTATTTTCCATCTATCAATTTCATTCAGTATTTTATTATTCATGAATACATCATGTTTATATTATGAATATTTACATGTATTATTAAATTAATTAAATTACTAGTTATAAATTTTATTCCATGCATCAAAGGAGTTTATTTTCCTAATATCAATATAATTAGTTTAGTTCATAAAAAATGAAGGTATTTTTTCTTATATTAATATAACGATTTAAAATTGTTATTATATAATAATTGTGGTTTTTTGAGATGGATATAAAGAATGAAAATATATCAAAGGCCCTAAAAACATCCCCGTGTCAGATTCCATTCAATGTAGTGAGTTTTAATAACCAAAATTATCCAAATTATTATGTTTCAAAAAAATTATTCTCAAATGGATTAACAGTAGGTGTAATAGATATTTTTAATATTATAAATTAACCAAAATCATCCATCCTCGATATTTTTTTAACATGGATAAATGATAATCATAATTATATACTTAAAGGAAGAGAGTTAAGATATATAATTACTTTTTTGATTTGTTTTTATCTGATAATGTATCAAAATATTATATATGATATAATTAACATGTGTTTATACCTAAATAATTATTACATGATTGAATTACTAAATATATCTCAAATAACTATGGGAAATTTAAATTTAACCATTAATAGTTATTATATTTTGGTTCATTATTTTACCATGTGATTAACCCTGTATATAAAAAATATAACACTATAAGTGTATCAATTATAATATGAAGCATAATTAGTATATTTAATTTACTATTTGTAATGTTGAATCATTGGTATTAGATACCAGTTATGAATCACTCGTGTTTTTATATTTATATATAATATATAAGAAAATGTTATTTTTTATAGGATAATTAATAATATGTGTTGGGAATTGTGAATGGCTTGTCAAAAATGTTGTGATGATATAAATTTACTAATACCTAGTTGATTGGGTTTAGTCTTAAAATTTCTACTATGTTCCTTCTATAAATATTATTATAATTTTTTTATATTATTTATAAATATATTTTTTTCTGTTTATGAGAAAAATCCAATTTATATAGTTAAATGGATTTTATTATCATATTAAATATTATATTAATGGATAATATATTCTATACATTAATTATTTGATTTATAATATATAAAATATGATATTTATTGTTAAAAATTATGAAAAAACATATTTTTGACATGAGTTCCTAGGATATATAGTTTATAAACATAAATTATATATCTATAATAGTAGGTTTTGTAAATCATTTATTTGTATATATTTGATATATACAATTCATAATTTTTAGTTATGATGAACATAACACATTTTATTGGACAATAAAACAGTTTTATTACACCATTAGTCATAATGCATAATAATGTATGTGACTTAATATTCATAGAAGTAAATAATTATTATCATTAATTAATACCTTATATTGATTAGATTTTTTTGTTTATCATTTCACATTAAAAGGTACATTTTAAAGCATTATAATATAAAATTTATTCACAATTATTAATTAAATTATAATTTAAGGATTATTCGCATTTGTATAAAATATTGAGGATGGAATACATAAGTAATGAATTTATTTATCATCATGTATGTTATGTAATTGTTCTAAACCCACTAATCTAGGATCAATATAATGGCACCATATATCTTTAATGAGAAAACATATCTTTTTGAGAAATGGTTTAATTCATGATGATATAATTTTAAATTTTCATCACCACTTTAGATTATTATCTAGAGACATAATGTTTGCAACTAAACCAAATTTCATGTAAGGTAATAATAAAGAAACTATGTGATACAATTATGGAATACTAATCAAATATAAAATTTGTCAGTATCTAGGGTACAAAATATTTTGTAATTTTTTTGGATATGATCAGATATTAATAAATAAAGAATATTTTTTCTAATTTTCATGGAATAATTAATACATATTATTAATATTTTCATACTTGGAAACATTTTTACAGATTTAGGTTATTTAAATATTAAAAAAATATTATATTTCCTATGGAATCTGGTAGTGGAATATTTCCCATAGTGACGTACATAAAAAAGTCCAAAAAACTTTTTTCTACGAATTGGATATAAAATTGTTACATATAATTTTTTATAAAATTAACTATGATATCTAAAAAATAACATTAGTGTTGGAAATATGTTATAGAAAGATTAAAAAACATTAGAAGGAAAGACAAACACCTACATTCTAGAATTTTCAAATTTCATAATAATAGAGTGCCACAAATTGTTTTTCATTATCTTGAGAATGAAATCAATATCAAAATATAATTTTATAATTAGTGAGTTTTTATTTATTAAGTTAAATCCTAATTCACATCAGAATCAACATAGTCACAATTGTCCCCCCCATGATGTTGTGACTAGTAGTAAGGGCCTGCATCTATGTAGCTCAATCCATTATATGTTTTATGTGATCTAAGTTTCCATGAGTAAACATGGATTATTTGTGGTATAGTTTGGCAGTTTAAATATTGAATCATGAGGAATTCATGAAATCAATGGTAACCCATGAAATGAGTGGTTATTGATTGTCCTATGAGTAATTTTCAGTAGTTTGAGTAAGTGAAGTTACAAGGTAGGATTCATAATGTATAAAATAGATTCTTAACATGAAATTATGATAATACAATTAAATTATTCAATTAATTAAAATTCACATAATGAATTTTAATTTATTGATGTCAATTAATCTCTTATTAATGGATCGAGGTGACCCATTTTTTATGGACACATCCACAGGATAAAATCATTATATGAATGACCCATTCACATTGTGAAATATAATCGGTTAGTGTTCTTATAAATTTAATTACCCAATTTTATTTTCATTAAACACTATGATTCATATAGAAATATAGGTGTCTAGTGGCAATTCATTATAGCGTTTTGATGACCATTGAAATTTATTAACAATCAAATCCCCATTTTTTGATCTATAATAACGTATGTTGAGTTTTCCCTCCATCCACTATTGTTCATCTCTATTCAACATAGTATCCTCTTCTGTTACATTACCATGAAATAGTTGTGGTTCTTCATCCTAAATTATTTGGTTTGGGTTCAGCTTCCTAGGAGGGATATATATTCCTCGCATGAGAAGTTATTAGATATTTACATAGTTATTATAATCCTTTTAGAATAATTTTGATGATGATACCATTTTATTTTCAATTTGTAAGTATTAATTCTTTCCCTTTTTGGGTGAAGTTAGAATTAACATTAATTAAGATGAAACATGATTAATAAAATAATTTGGTCATGGTTATACAGAACACATTTTTTTATAATTTGATAAAAAATTTGCTCATGATTTTCAAAAAAGTATAATATGTATGTTTATGAATTTAAATAAGTATTTGATCATTCAATTGTATAGAATGTTGATATAATGAAAATGGTTAAAATTTTAAATCTTCTACTACTAAAATGGTTTGGGGCATGACACTTTATGAAAAATAGAAAAACAAAATAGGAATCCCTTTTAAACTGGCAAGGGAAAATTCATTACAAACATGTAGGTCAAGAGGCACCTAGCCTTAATATTCAATGGTATGAGAGATAATTAGGAAAAAACCCGAAAAAACCAATGCCTTGAATAAAATCTCACTCACAATGCCCATGGAATAAGATCTAATTGTAACATCCATCATCAACACATGAAATATACACCATGGTGAAATAAAATAATTCCCTCTCCCATCCATCCCAACCCTACTATCGTATGTTCAAAACCATCACTAGTCCTGATCAAACATGACCCATGGTAGTCCCTCTATCACCGCACTAATCCAATATTTTACTTCAAATAGTTATAACCATAATTACAAAATTATGATCCAAAGAAGTCTTCCATCACCATGGAAATCCTCAATTCCAAGCTACCTGAGCCCACTCTGCCACTCACATGCAGAAGCATCCCCATCGTCCACCATCATCTATGTTCTGTTGCAACACTAGAACCCCTAATCTAAATAGATATTTTCTCAACAGAGATGAAATCCCAACACATGAAGTGGCCTATCTGCCTGTATCAGATCCACTATTTTCGACACCAAAAAAATGTTGTTGAGCCCCTGATATATACTGGTGAACCGATGGAGTGAATATCTAATCCTGATGCATCCAAAAATGAAAAATCTAGTCTTGGGGAATAAAATATGTCACACCAAAATTAGTAGAATAATCACTAACCACTCGCATCTATTCAACATGACCATCACCCATTCATAAATCAAAACCTTAATTCCTCATCTAAATGCCATCGTTGGCCAAGTCACTCCTTAAGAACCCTAGCCACTAATGGGAAGAGAGAAATCACTACATAGATAGAGAAGATAGAGACCTGAAACTGATTCCGACAACAATTATGTCTTTAAATATATTAATACATATTGGTGAAACTAACAACGTGGAATATTCAAAATGAAAACATTTCATATAACTTGGTGGAAATGAAATTATTCTTGAGGCTTGTATTAGTTAACATGATCATTTATATAGTTTAATTAAACTTTTTGTGATTTATAATATTGTTTTTTAATTACTTTTAACTATTGATAGATTACTTCTTATGTTTTTTAGTGTAGTAACATATAATAAATGAAACATTTAATTCATTATGGTATTGAAATAGTTATTTTATATAGATACATTTTTGGTTCCATGTAATCCCATTTATTTTGAATGCATAATTCCTAAGTTTAATGGATGTGATTTCATATTAACAATTTTTATTTCCAAATACCTTGTATGAATACTCAATATTATTTCCATACATTGAAATATAATGAGATCATTTAATTTATGGTGGTTTGATGAGAAATTTTCATGAACCAACCCGGGTCAACCCTGAACCAGTCACCCGAGCCGGACCGTGACATGGCTCGAGGGGCATTCCTGATCCCCACGGGTAGGAAACTATTGTCGGGAATCAAAATTAAATAGGTGGGAACAATTTGGCCCAAGAGGAAATAAACTAAGAAGTGGAAATAAATAGAAAAAAGGAAATAAATAAAGAACAACCAACAACGCTACTAATCTTACTACGACCAAAACTCCTCGTGACCTCGAGAGTCAATCTCCACACCACAACCAAGTCTCTCCCACGACGAACAATCTCAAGTCAACCTACAACAGAAACTATAAACAAGAAAAAACTATACGCGCGGGTATTAAAACTCAGTAGATAGGACCGACTAATTCTATTCCTAATGCACATACCAATAAATAATGAATTTATCAATTCCTGGTTTGAACTATATAATATAAAATAATGGTTTCCAGACACACTTTCATTTCTAAAACAAGTAACAGTCCATTTCCCTTTTTAATTTAAAAACATGTTTACTGTTTGGAAGAAATAGATACATTACACTTTAAAACACCTTGGAAAACAACTCAGAAATCCAAATTTTATTTGTTAGTCAAATGGAAAACCACACACAACACACAATAAACAATAAGGGCAATGGAAAAAGTGGCACACAGGGCCAGCAACTGAACTAGACCTCTCAACCATCCACCACATACAAATAAACACTAAAAGAAACATGGGTTGAACCTAGGATAACGTAAACAATCCAAAACGTACTATACAGCCGAATCATCCTGAAAGCATGGTCTAACTCGATGATGTCGTAACGCCCAACGCTCAGTATAGCCTTCCATGGGCAAATCGAGGGGCCCAATCCCCATTGCATCAATAACTAAGTATTCCCCTTCTATTGGTCCACTAGACAGTGCATAATCTAAAGTAGTCCAGCAATCATTCTCAGAAGATTCACTCACTATGCCAGGTTCCCATGTCAACATATGCAATAAAAAGGGGTGCGTCCACAATGTAAATCAATCAGTCACGATGCACAAACATCACATGTAGCCCAATCAATCATCACACACCAAAGATCACCCCTGAATGGGTTTTCCAAAATAATTTATTTTATTAAAGTGCCAACGGGCCTTCACAAATTTTAATGCAAAACCTCAATTCTTGAGAAAACCCAAAACATTTGTTCATAAAAAATCATTTATCTTTTAAACAATAAGTACAATTGAAATTTCGTGAATTATGTTTAATGGAAAAACATGTATTCTTTTAATACTGGGTGTCCACTCGTCTAGAAAATGTTTCAAGTCATCAGTATAAAATTATTTGGCTCTTTTCACACCAAATAATCATTTAAAAATTAAGTATTATATATCATTTATCATTCATTAAAATTAATAAAACATCAAACAATTAATAAATTATAAATTTAAAGGTGATTGCAATGGGGACCTAACACGACTCATTTTCCAAACACAGTGGCGCGTCACGCCTCAAACGGGCGCACCAGCACGTGCAAGCTGACGATCACAGAATTGCGGAGTTACCTTGCCAATGCACTCCAACAAATTCAAAACAATTGGAAGCCCATAAACATTGAATTTAGACAAACCAAATGAGAAAACGGCACAAAAACCATCTCATCAAACTTTTAAAACAAAACTCGCACCGTCGATACTTTATAATAAACCACATTAAAATTTATAAATTTTTTTTTAAAGAGACACCCATTTCTTTATACACACAAAACCTATTCAAAATGCCTCCTTATAAATAAACGTGCACTCGCAACACACCAAATCAGAAAGTACACCACATGAAAAGTTAAAATAACAAATTACACAACTTAATAAAAATACACACATGTCAAAAATCCATTTTGAAGACTTAAAACACCACTAAGTGATGCAAAAAGGGTTTTACAACAAGAACATGTCTTATTTTATATAAACACAATACTTTAAAAACAAACAAATATTCACCACTTTCAAAATACCACTTCCGTGCCATCTAAATAATTCAATAAATCAATAAACTTCTTATTAGATCATTTCAAGAAAAACCAAGAAGACTTCACACCAAAATAAACATACAATCCCCCTTTTGAAACCACACATACACAAAGAACCATTTCACACCAAAATCTTCATCACATTAATGACTTGATAAATTATATAAATAGCTCAAAGAACATTATTAAAATAATTTAAAAATAATTTCAAGGGTGCGCAACAAGGCGAACACATCAAAATAATACTTTCCCACTTGAACGCCTGTCAAGACACTCCAAGAAAACATTTCAAACCACATAAAAAGTAAAAGAACACATTAATAAATTCAATTAATCACATTAAACTCTTAAATTGGTGTTAGGGAACAGAAAAACATACATTAGGAGTTGAAAACTCCCAAAATTGGTGGCAGACACCAATCGCACCCCAATCGCACCATGAGGGATAAAAAAACCCCAAAAAAACCAACCAAAACAAAAATATCAAGAATCAACACTAAAATACGACAATCCTCCCATTAGAAAACCCAAAACCCAATTAATAATGAACTCAAACCCTTGGGGGTGATGAAGAGGAGACTATCGGGGGATGACGCACCAGAAGAGGAGTCGATGGATGGAGTTGCAGTTGTCGGAAGAGGATCTAGCAACAAAGGGGGTGCCTCAGACAAAGCTGACCAGCCGAGGGATGGGGGGTACGCACTGGACTGGGTTTGTCGGACGGACCTGCTGTCGGGAGGGTTAAGGGTGTGCGACGGCTGGTCGGGAGATGCCCGGCCAAGGGAGGTGCAGCGTACCCCGCCAGGTGTGATCAGTAGGCCGAGAGCCTGTGAGGGGCTGCTAGCCGCATTGGGAAGGAGGCTGGAGGAAGGAGTCGCGTGACCGAGTGGTGTGCGCTGGTGAGTGGTCGCACTGGTGGAGGTCGCCAGATGGAGGAAGGCAAGGCCAGTGCAGAGGGTGCTGGGCAAGGTGGCTGGGTGGGGCACAACAGGGGGTGCCGATGGGGAGGTGCAGAGAAGGGTAGGAGGGGGGCGTGGGCTGTAGTGTGCAATAGTGGGAAGGGGGTGCGGCCTGTGGCGCGAAACAGGAGGAAGGGGTGCGGGCTGTGACGCGCAACAGGAGGAATGGGGCGTAGGCTACGGTGCTTCGAATCAGGAGAGTATAGGTTGGGTGTGCTCGGGTAGAGAGTAAGGCCGTATGGGGTGCCGCTAGGAGGAGGAGGCACCGGATGGGGGAGGGGGCACAGACAGGGGCATATCACGGTGAGGGGAGGCACGCGCTGGGAGGCACCGCAGTGCATGGGGTAAACAGGGGGGCGACGGGATATGGTAGTAATTAGGGTTTTTGTTTGTTTTTTTTCAATTTATTATATCAATAACTATATTAATAATATCAATATTAATAATAATGGGAGTAAAATACCAGAATAATTATAATAGAATTAACAATAATAAGGATAATATTAATGAAATTTATTAACAATAAAATAATAATAATATTAATCATAAAAACTATAAGAAGAACAATAAAATATAAATAAATTAAAAAGTCTGGGTGTCACAATTCTCCCCACCACACACACTTTCTGCCCCCAGAAAGTCACCAAGCTGATCAATAGACAAAATAAGGATCCATGCCCGACTGAAACCAAGGGAAATGACAATACGAGAGAAGAGGAGAACTTGAGAGGGTTCTCCCCACCACATGAGCTCACCTAATGTGGAAATTTAACACCCAACCATAGTAACCCGAGATTCTGGGGGGGGGGGGGGGGCGATGCGGGAACTCCCAACTAACCCAAAGTAACCTTTATAGCACTAGCGAAACAACACCTCCGCTAAAACATTAAAATTTACCAAAACCCCCAAAAACTAGAGAGAAACCTCTGGGAAGAACATAAACCTCAAAGTAAACTCGAGAATTACCACAAACGCCGATCGTACCATAGGCACCTACATCTCCAAACAAACACAATCAAACTTAGACTAACCCATACATGGTTCAAACACACTTTTAAAAAAATGTATGATTCAGAGAATCATAATTCAGACAAGCCAGACTATTTGGATTACAAACGAACAAATCCATCAAAACTTCACAACGAACCAATGGACCTACAACAATGCCAAAACATTAAAATTGGAAGAATTATAATGAAATAACTTCAAATGTTTTGTTGGAAATAGGGAACACCAAAACCCGAATAGAGGCATCTTACCCTTGAAAACTCTGGACTATGCACGAGCTTCACCCCAAGATATGTGGTTGGGGCTCTGATGGTTGAAGCATCTCTTGTCTCATAGTCAGGTTCTAGAATCATATGGTCATAGTGTCTTCCTTAGGAAACGCTTTCTGCAAAGCTTCTATAGATGATCCAGACACCTAAAATGATGTCACATCTTCGGAGGGGTTTGAAATGACGGTGTGTATGCCCTAAACGTCCATACTGATGGTACACCATTAGATGGTCTGACGAACTGGAAGATAGAGACCCTACAGAGAGCTATTTTGAAATAGATCCATCTAACACACTCTGATTGCCAGATGGGGGACCTTCACGAGCAACTAGATATGGTGGATTTCCAACCGTCTGCGCTCTGGAGACCAACTCAGCTAAATAAACCTCATGTACCAACTTCTCAAAATGATGGCCCCAAAAATGGAGGAACTGCTTCCTGATCTTTGGAGAAATACCCCTGATGAATGGAGGAGTCTTCATCAAATCCTGTGATGCAACCTCCAGATAAAGACACAAGTTCCTTGAAATTTTCAACACACACTTTCACTGTCTGTTGGCCATGTTGAATACGCATTAACTCTTCCACTTTACTCATCTTCCCCTCTTAATGTATAAACCATCGAACGAAGATGTCTTGAAAGAAATCCCACGTCATACCAACATGCAGTGATGGTGGGGTGAACAAATCCTACTCATTAATATTTGGACCTTCAAACAGACACAAAATGGCATGCACTCTAACATCTTCGAGAGTTCCCAATAACTTGAGACGTGATTGACCTCTTCAAGACACTGCACTATCTCTAACAGACTCTAATCACCATGAAAGACATACAATGTCAAAGGAAGACCAAAAACTAGGCATGACTCATCAAAACTATGGGGACCTTTCTGGGCAGCATTTCTGAACAACATATATAACACCAAACCGAAACCGATTTCAATCGAAGTAACATCAATAAATCACCCACATCAAAAAACAACCAGCTCAAAAAAAAACATCCAACTAAAAACACAACCGAAAATTGCATGTCCAAAATTTCCGTTCCATTTTAGATTCCAAAACCACCCATTTTTTTCAAAACGACTTTCTTTGAAGTCCAATTTCAAAATACCAAATCCACTTTTCAAACCAAAATCCCATTCCAAAACCATTTTCCTCTTTAAAATCCAATTTAGAAAACAATGTATAGCCTTTAATTTCAAACACACCCTAGTAATACCATGAACCGTTGCACATGTCTTCATCCACTTTCATTTATATACACAAACACACACTTTCCACACATCCTCTCACGTGTCCAAACATTCAAAAGGAGTACCTTAGGTTTCTCGCCAAACCATTCACAACGAATTTCCAAGAAAACACCAGATTTTTTGTCCAAGAACTTCATCTTTAAAACCCATTTCATAAATTTAATGTCATTTAAAAGAAATCTATCCCATTTTCAAAAACCCTTTTTTTCATTTCCAAAAACGCACATACATCAACCAGAATGAAAACGACACTCAACTTGCATCAAAACACTGGAGTGAGGGACTAGCGGTCACAATTATCCTTGCAACATGGTTGTGGGCCACGCCCCATGTAAGCATCAACAACTAGGAGGAATTTAAACCATGTAACCTGGCTCCACATGGGTCACTACTCCATGTGAGATCACGATGTAACATCAGTTTTCCTCCATTGTCATCCCTCAATCCAAAACAAATTTGAACGAAACAAATACTCAATTCCCAGACTATCCCTGGCGACTTGAGGAGCGGAACAGGCGAGGGATCATGAAGTCCTTCCCGTACCTACCATTCGAATCTCGACAATCCTAATCTCCATCTACTGGACACCCCAAATAACAAGGGCCTACTTTAATACCATTTTGTCACGAACCAACCCGGGTAGACCCTGAACCCGTCACCCGAGTCGGCCCACGATATGGCCCAAGGGGCGTTCCCAATCCCCAATGGCTAGAAACTAGTGCTGGGAATCAAAATTAAATAGGTGGGAATGATTTCCCGCAAGTGGAAATAAACTAAGCCGTAGAAATAAATAGAAATGAAATAAATAATGAACAACCAACAACGCTACTAACCTAACTATGACCAAAACTCCTTGTGACCTCTAGAGTCACTCTCCACACCACAACCAAGTCTCTCCCACTGTGAACAAGCTCAATTAAACCTGTAAAAGAAACTAAAAATATGAAAACACTATAGGAGTGAGTATTAAAACTTAGTAGGTAGGCCCGACTAATTCTATTCCCAATGCAGATAACAATAAATAAAGAATTTATCAGTTCTAGGTTTGAACTAAATTATATAAAATATAGTTTTCCACACAAACATTCATTTCTAAAACATGTAATAGTCAATTTCCCTTTTAAATTTAAAAAAAGTTTAGTGTTTGGAAGAAACAGATGCATTTCACTTTAAAACACTTTTGTGAACAAATCAGAAATCTAAATTTTAGTTGTTGGTCAAATGGAAAACCACACACAACACACAACACACACTAAGGGCAATGGAAAAAGTGTCACACGAGGAAAACAACCAAACTAGACCTCTCAAACATCTTCCCCATACAAATAAAGACTAAAAGAAACATGGGTCGAACCTAGGAGATCGTGAACAATCCAGAATGTATTATATATCTAACTCATCTAGAAAGCATGCTCAAAATCGATGACGTCACAACAATCTAACACTCGGAATATCACTGCATGGCCTAACAGAGGACCCCAATCCCCATAGCATAAATTACTCAGTATTCCCCTGCTATAGGTTCACTAGACAGTGCATAATCTAAACTAGTGCAACAACCATTCTCCAAAGATTCACTCACTATTCCATGTTTCCATGTCAACACAAGAAATAAAAAGGGTTATGTTCACAATGTAAATCAATTAGTCACGACGAAAAAACATCACACGCTGCTCACACAATCAACACACAACAATGAACACCCCTGAAAGAGTTTTACAAACTAATTTATTTTATTAAAGTGCCAAAGGGCCTTCACAAATTTTAAAGAAAAACCACAATTCATGAGAAAACCCAAAACACTTGATCAGAAGAAAATCATTTATCATTAATAATAGAAGTGCATTTAAAATTTTGTGAAATATGTTTAATGTCCAAATGGGCATTCTTTCAATACTAGGTATCCTCTGGTCAAGAAAATGATTCAAGTGTTCAGTATAAAATAAATTACTCTTTTCACCCCAAATAATAATTTAAAAATTAATTATCTTATATTATTTTTCCTTCATTACAATTAATAAAACATAATGTAATTAATAAATTCTAAAATTAATGATGAATGTAGTGGGGACCTACCTCGACTCATTGTCCAAACACAATGGAACATCATGCCTCAAATGGGTGACTAGCATGTGCAACTGACGATCACAGAATTGCGGAGTTACCTTGCAAATGTGATACGACAAATGCATAACAATTGAAAGACCATACCCATTGTCTTAAAACAAACCGGATGAACAAATGGCACAAAAACCATTTCTACATACTTTCAAAACATAACACCCACCATCGATACAATTTAATAAACCACATTAAAATTTATAAAACAATTTTCAAAGAGAAACCCACAGCTTTAGACACCCAAAACCTATTCAAAACCCCTCCTTATAAATAAACGTACACTCGCAACACCCCAAATCGGAAAGAACACCACTTGCACAGTTAAAATAACAAATTAAACAATTTAATAATAATACCCACATGTTAAAAATCCATTTTGAATACTTGAAACACCACTAAGTGATGAAAAAAGGGGTTTACACCAAGAACATGTCTTATTTTATATAAACATACTTCTTTAAAAACAAATGCATATTCACCATGTTCAAAATACCACTTTTGCGCCATCTAAATAATTCAATAAATCAATAAACTGATTATTAGATCATTTCAAGAAAAACGAAAAAAGGATTCACACCAAAAGACACATAAAATCCTCCTTTTAAAACCAAATGTTCACAAAGAACCATTTCACACATGAATCTGCATCACATGAATGACATGATAAATTAATTAAACAACTCAAAGAAAATTATTAAAATAATTTAAAAATAATTTCAAGGGTGTGAAATAAGGTGAACACATCGAAATAATAATTTCCCACTAGAACGTATGTCAAAACACTCCAAGAATACATTTCTCACTACATAAACAAGATAAAGAACGCTTTAATAAATTCAATTAAACACATTATACTCATAAAATTGTGTTAGGGCATAGAACAACTTACATAGGGTGTCAAAAACTCCCAATATTGGTGTCAAACACCAATCTCACCCCAATCGCACCACAATGGATCCAAAACAGACCCTAAAACAATCAACCGAAACAAAAATATCATGATTCAACATAATAATCGGACACTCCTCCCATTAGAAAACCAAAACCCCAGTTAATGAAGAACTTAAACCCATGGGGGAGGAAGAGGAGACTACCGGGGTATGATGCGCCGGAAGAGGACTCAGCTGTTGGAGTAGTGGTTGCTGGAAGAGGCACTGTCACCAAAAGGGGGGAAACTCAGATTGAGCTGACCAGCAGGGGGTGTGCACTGGACTGGGTTTGTGAGATAGACCAGCTGGTCGACAGGGTTGCAGGTGTGCGATGGATGGCTAGGATATGCTCAGCCATGGGGGGTGTATCGTACTAGGCTGGCTATAAGAAGAAGGCCAATAGACTATGAGGGGATGCTGGCTGCGTCAGGAAGGTGGCCGTAGGAGGGAGTTGCACGGGCAGGTGGTGGGCACCGGTGAGGGGTCGTGCTAGCCGAGGTTGCCGGCGGGAGGAAGTTGAGGCTGGCGAAGAGGGTGCTGTCGAGGTGGCTAGTTGGGGCGCAGTCGGGGGTGCCGACGGGGAGGTGCAGAGAAGGGTAAAATGGGGGTGGGGGCTGCGGCGTGCAACAATGGGAAGGGGGCGTGGGCTGCGGCTTGCAACAGGTGGAAGGGGGCATGGGCTGCGGCACTGCAAAGCAGGAGGGTGGTGGTCAGGTGCTCTTGGGTAGAGAGGAAGGCTGGACGGGGTGCCGCCAGGAGAAGGATATGCCGGATGGGGTCGGTGGCGCGGATAGGGGGCAGATCACGGAGAGGGATGGCTCACTTTGGGAGGTTCTGCTGCGCAGTAGGTAAATAGGGGGGCGACGGGATAGGGTAGAAATTAGGGTTTTTGTTTGTCATTTTCAATTTATTATATCAATAATAATATTAATAATATAAATATTAATAATAATGAAAGAAAAATACCAGAATAACTATAATAGAATTAACATTAATAAGGATAATATTAATGAATTTTATAAACAATAAAAAATAAAAATAATAATTATAAAAAAATAAGAAGAAAAATAAAATATAAATATATTAAAAAGTCTGGGTGTGACAGAAATGGTGGGGAGCCATGGTTTTGTGGTATCAGTTGGTGCATAAAATGTAGGTATTCATATTGATAAAGAAGGTGGTGTTAGCTATTTCCCGAGGATTAATGGTGCATATATATGATTTTATTTTCCATGTTAATTATAAAATCCAGGATGTTTTCTTATTTTTGTATCCTCTAACAATCTGGATGGTTAATATTTTTTTTCTATATTCTATTCCCTTCTACATGATGTAGATGATGCTTCATAGTTATGAATCTTTTTATTACTACTTAGGATGATTCTTAATGTACCTATAATTATAGAATGTTAATTAATAATAAATTCTTTAAACTATGGGGTATGTCATGAATGTAATTACATTTGATGAACACTGTAGATAAAATTTTTCTCCGATGATTTTCATAGATAGCATAGACTTAAGTTGATAGTTATTATAAGGTTTATAATTTATATCATTAATTAATGAATAATTAATTAATTAATTTAATTATTTAATTTTTAATGGAATGAATTAAATTTTGGTGTTTATTAATTATTGTGTGACTATAGAATATATGTGCATTAGAAATAACAACCAGGTGTATGAGAGGTTATTTTCATTTTAACAGTTGAAGTTATGTATTGGTAGTTTCCCAGTGTGGTTTTTAGATATATGTATATCAAGCATGTTATTTAATTTCTTATACTACCCCACTTATTTTTGTATGGAGATTGATACCTAGTTTACACTGATATTTTTCCCCATCATATAGGTTAGAATGTAATTTATGTCTATTTATCCCCTCTTACAACACTCTCTTCTCATTACAGTTTTATGTACTATTACACATGGTTGTTATCATTCCCATATATACATGTCTTGGGGGAAGTAATGGATGGTGGTTATTTGACACACATGTATCTACAGATATAGTATCCTAATGTTTATGTTAGGTACGTTGTGTATAGACTATGATGTATTGAGACATTAAACTCACCATATATATTTTAGTGTCTACTAAAAACTACTCAGTCATAATATTAATATGCTTCATGGAATGATTAGATGAATTCATTCATGTGGTTCATGATATGTGATTTGGATATAATATGTTATACTTGATTCAATCAATGATTTAGATTCCCAAGTCTCTTTAGGTAGGCTTTCATTTTGATAGAGATATCTCTATGAGTGTATTGTTTGGAAAGTATAGAGAAACATTATGTAAGTGTTATAGAAGTACCATGTTCAATATATATTGAATGTTATATTTTTTATATATGGGAAACATGGTGGGAGACCCTTAGTAAGACTATGAATATAGAATTCATTTTTTTAGTGAGTTAGTTTCACATGTAGTCAAATTAGAGTTTTTTCAGACTATATAACATTACATGAATGGTGTTTAGATAATTTATGATATCTTCAACAAGATTTGTATCATGGTTTTATCACATATATCTCTATTCATGATCTTTATTGAGTGTAATTACACCCATATATTTTTTTTATATAAATTATTGCTTGTTACAATCCCATGGCCTATTAGAGGTGGGCCTCATGAATCATCATCCTAGTTCTCATGTTTTAATTCCTTGTTGGTTACTAATGGAGTGAGAAATTTAAGAAAGAGGTTTATCAAACATTCATTTTATGGGATGGGATATATATTGGAGCTAGAAACCCGTATGTTCTTCATTGGTTTGTTTGGAAATAGTTTCATATATTTTTAGTAAGTGATGGAAGGGGGGGAATGGATTTTTGGGCCCCTTATGATCCAATATGAGGTTATTAATATTTTCGATCTTACGAAGAGAAGTTATAATGTTTTTTCTGTAGATACATAGGAAATTATCACGCAACATTATTCATTAAGAATGTGTTTTAAATAGGTAGACCTTGTCATTGTAACAAATCATAAATCATAAATCATAAATTATTAATCTTGATTATTAAATATTTTCGGTTTATGACACTCTAACACTATGTTATTTTATATTTCTAGCTCTAGGTCAACATCCTAATTTGGTTTGTGATAAATATATATTATGTAATATGTTTTAGTAGATAAACAAATAGTAGTACTAATTTAAGAAAATCATGCATGAGGAACCTCCTTGAGTATTAGTTCCATTGTATGTAGAAGTATGGAGGATAAATTTTAGACTCCCGAATAGAGGATAATATTGATGTCATAGTGATACCCTTCCATTTGATCAAGGTTCATAGGGATTACTCTATTTTCTTGGTAGTGATGATGTTGTTAGGAAGATATGTTATAATTGTTATTATATATCATCGATTTTAAACAGTGGAATGTCTCATTGTTGATGTTCTTAGACCTTTTTTCAGAAGAGTTATTATTACCATAGAAATGGTTTGTAACTAGGTTTTTATTAACCTATAATTATTTAGTTCAAAAATTTATTAGTATGTGATCTATATTAGTACCTTTTTCAATATACTTCATACTCATGCCTAGACGAGGAGAGTAAAAAAAATAATATCAAGCATTCATTGTTTCAATAGATCCAACACCATGTCACCATGTTCATGCTATCAATATAACATGATGTGTAGGTTAGGGTAGTTATTATTGACTGGATACTGGAATAGATCTGATTGGCATGGTAGGGGTGTTTATGAATCTATACATAGTATAGTTGTTGTCTAGGGTTCCCTGATTCATTGATAAATGAGCTTGTGGATAGCCGAGGGAAGACATATTCTAGAAAATCTCATTTCTCAAGGGGTGGAAAATCTCCAAACCCATCCAATTGATTATATATATATTTTTTAATGGGTTGATCGTTACTACTAATAGTTACCAAAAATTATGATCTAGCTTTGTGTGGATGGTGTACAACATCGGGTCTAATCATTCAAGCTATCAATGATGAGGCAATATCATTATGGTACTCTAACATTGGATTAGAAAAGGGGATGTGAGGTAGGTAAATGATAAACACTTATTCTCCTCATTCATAGAGAGTTGATCATTTCCATGGAGGTGGTCATCATCCGGGACTAAGATATCATGGATTATTTCATGCCAATTTGTAGTGTTAAGAGTTTCATGCTCCAAAAAAGCTAGATGTTTTTGAAGGTACCCAATTATTATTTTTCTCCATGAGTGAAGTATTGGTTTTATTCACATTAAATACACTCCCTAATATCACCTTCCATAGTCTACTCTTTTTTTCTTATGGTTGAGAGGATTCTAGTTTCATTGGAATTTTCTATGCCACTTGCATTTCAAGATTACTTGTAAGATGTAATTAGATATTGTAAGATATTATTGGAGTAAAAATACTAGTATAAAAACATCCAATGTTTGATGATACATCAATATTATATCATCCTCCACATGGACAGAATGTTTTTTTGAAAATACATATTAGGTTTCTATAAGAGGAATTTTTTTTTCTTATGACGATGTAGTTTTCAGGTTTTTTGGCTCGTTAGATCACCATATATGCTAGAGGATTGTTCCTTACTTTTCATTCATTATTAAAAATATTCTTCTACATTCATCACAATTTTATCCTTCAATATTTCCCTTTGTTTTTTAATATTACCCTGATGTCATTCTTAAGGATTTTTTAGTGTTACTCCCTCCATTGGTGATTAATTTTGTGATACATCTATAGTTATGAAATTTCCTAATATTGATTTCCAAATGTAGGAGGGTTTCTACCTTGTTATTGGTGATATAGGTACTATTTTATGATCATTTATAGTAAGGGTTTTTATAGACAAGCATGTCACCTAGTTGTGAACTCATTATACTATCACTCATTCAGTTTATACCTAAACATTGTATCTTATTAGATGTCTATTCATTAAATAACATTACAATCCATGTTGAAATCTTAAATATTTAGTGCCTTTTGAGACTAAATACATAATAATCTTATATAATGAATGATCTTCAATATATCCCATAATTATCATCCCAAATTGTTTTATTTGTGGATATACATATCATAAAATGATTAATCATAACTAATGGAATCTATTCATAAAAAGGGTTAGATCAGATTTATTTAATGTATAATCATAACAGATATCAATCAATGATCTTATGTATTGATTAGATACACATGAAAATATTATAAAATGAAAATAACATAAAATAATCATGACTAATATTTTGAATATAAATAATCTTAAATAATGGAATACAAATTTTCTCTGAAAAAAACTCATAAGTCATATGTTTTGTGAATCATTAATAATAAATCGTGATATATAAAAAACTTATCGTAAGAATTAGAAATAAGTTTTTAGAATATGAATGAGTATAGAAAATTACTTACATAGTTAAGGATCATTTCCAAAACTATCCTAAGGTATTTTCATCACTACTCATTCAATCATTTTCAAAGACAAGGTACACTACCAAGACTGTCATTATTGACATAGTCACTTATTGAACTGTGTTCACTCAAAATTCCATTCATCATTATATCATGAAATATTATTATTTACCAAATTAATTTGAGTAATTTTTAATTCATGACACAACCATCATGAAATGAAACCCATGCCTATTCATACCAAAATATCATAAAACATTAATCATATCATCATAAAATAATACATGAAAATAAAATTGGTTCCGAAAAAATTTAATCATTTCATCAAAGAAAAGCCCACTAAAATAAATGAGCTTCCTAAAAACCTTATCATCATAACCATAAACCATAAAAAATAAAATAAGGATTGAATCATTAAGTCATATCCAAAATTAAAAATATATGACATCAATGGATGTAGTCATAGATGAATTTTTTTGAAGTTCATTAGACTTTTTATTAAGGAAAATACATTATTCATTGTGGAATTAATTATATAAAATATAAAAATTTCCAAAATATTATGGAAAAAATTTCCATGGAAAGAAACATGGAAACATGTCAAATAATATTGAATGTGTTGAGATTTCATCATGGTAGTAATATTCAATCCTTCAATAATTCATAAAAATATATTATTGACACAAATTCTGTCAAAAGTACATCACTGAGAAAATGACATAAAAATGATTTATATTATTCATAAAAAGTAAAATATGGGTAATATTGATTTTAAAATACAATTTATTAATATTATCAAACACTTGACAATATTTCTTAAAACAGTGATATATATGATAAATTTTTTCTGACCAAAAGTGGAGAAGTAAGGTCCACATTTATTATAAAATGTTTATGTACCATTTTGAGTACCAAAGAGATAAAAATGGTAACAAAACATCTAAATATATAAATACCCATAAAATAAGAAACATTAAATGGTTTAATCAAATAAGAATTATATAATTCAGAAATTTAAATTCAAAATAAATAATTGTAAATAAAATGTGACTAAAACATAAATCAATCTCCACAAGTCACATCATGTTTCATAAGAATTAAAATATATTGTATAAAATATATTGATTTATTATAAATTTAATTCATAATCCTATCCATATATATCATACCGAATATTATTTACATGAAATATATTACAACACATTTATTAACAACTCTTTGTAAAAATCTTTATTCCATGTGATAACTCCTTAGTTTTTTATAATTCTACAATTAAATAGACTCATTACATTTAACTTTTTCAGTGATCCATCATATATAAAATCAAAATCATTAAATAATTTACTTATATATTCATGAAATACAATTTAATAATTATTTATATAAAGTAGTAATTAATAATTAATTACAACTCCTTCTGGATACGGTATTCTGTATATATGAATGAGTTATGCTTCAACTCTTAAATGGTTAGGATGAAATGATTAATAATTATAATTAACAATTTAAGAATAATTTAATTATCATATATATTGTATTTAATGATTTATTCTTTCTTTATTATCTTCCATGTAAAATGGGAATTAAAAAAATCACATTGCTCTATAGAGGTTGTAGTTCACACATACATATGAGAGACATTATAACTTATGAATATATGTAAATGTATGAATGATGATAAAATATTATATTTAAATAGTAATATATTTTTCGTTAATATTTTCTAAAAAACATTTATCCACCATTGATACTCACCATTAGTTATGATGAGGGAATATAAATATTATCGTTATATGGAGCCGATAGTCCACTTGTGGGCATGGGTGATAGTTTTCCTTGCCCATTTAATTAAAATGGGGAGGAAAATGGATTATGAATCACCATAATAACATATTTTATGTTTATGATACAAAAGTAAATATTTCCGACTGTATACCAAAAATTTAGAGGTTTTATAATAGTTCATAATATTAAATGTACATGATAAATAATTATACTTGTTCATTGGAAAACTTCATTTGGATTACTCCTTAAGACATAAAAGGGTGGTGTTATAAAAAAATCAAGAGATATTGGATATTATAGGGGTTTTCACATTGATTGTGTTTGGGTTATTCTTTTAAAATGGGATCACATTGTGTGGATAAGACATGAGTAGTTTGTTCCTTTTTTAAGAGAGGGAGATGACACAGTTGAAATTTTCAATAAGATTTAAATATAAATGAGTCTTATTGTAATATTAGTTGATTTAGGGATGGTATATGGAATGAAAATAGGAATTTTAAAAGTTTCAATGACATATTACCCTTATCTCATAGTCATACCACCCTTATAAAATATGTTTAACCCGAATTGATGAATCAAAATGTTTTGTCTTTTACTATTTATTATGTCATAAATGTAACTTGGTCTTACTAAAATATAAAAATTATTAGAAATAAAAATATTTATCCATTTAGAATGATAAATATTTTATAGTTTTTCTAATTTTTTTTATTATAAACACTAAAATGAAATGAAAAATGTTTTTATTAAAATTAATTTTTAGTACAAAAATATATTTCCCTTCATTACATTCAGTTGAAAAATATTAAATTCCTATTAAAATATTGAATTTAATATTTAATTTAAGTAATTTATCAAATATAATAATTTAATTTATTGACTAAAAATTCCGTTCGAGTATAAAAGGAGTTTTTATAATATGAGTTTTTATCCAAAAAATGAACTTATATTAAATTCAAGTTTAATTCATCATCAATGTTTATTTAATTAAATTAGATTATTTTTTTTGAAATTATTTATTATTTAATGATAATTATATTAATTATATATCAAATTAAAAAGGTAATGTCCATTTTTTAAATTGAATGAATTTTTTAGAGAATCTGTATTTATTACTATACACTAAAAATATAATATTTTGAGAAAAATAAAAAAACCTTAACTTGATGAAAATTATTATATAGTGATTTAAAATATGATAATTTTTACTAAAATAAAACCATAAAAAATTTAATTAAATATTAATTTTTTGTAAACAAAAAACTCCACGAAGCCATTTTTTTACAAAAAATATATTATTTAAGAATAAAATAACTTCACTAAATATTGATTGTTTGTTTAATTTGAATTTATCAATAAATTGTTATTGAGTATGGTCGTTATACATTAGTTGATTATTAATTTACACATATTCAACCTAGATAATTAAATAACTATGTTATAACCGTCTCATTAAATAATAATCTTTAATAGTATACCTTGGTTTTTTCTAAATCAATGTTGCATTTAAAACAAACTATCAATAACATATAATTTATTTGAAGAGAAATGTATCCTTTATTATTTGGGAGTTACATTCAACCCCACATATAATATTTTTACACCTAAAATTCCTTCACTTTGATGCAAATAACTGAGGACATTTTTCAACATCACATCTTTAGTGTCCCAAGTATCTTCCCCTTATATATTGTTTCTCCATATAAAATTGAACATGTGAGTGATATTTTTTCATCGATACATCTCTCTTCATTCCATAAAATCTACCAATCATTACCCATAATAGATATCATGATCCACTAGTACAACCTATGGGGTTATTAAATGTAATTTATTAGTGTTGTACTTTCTTTGGAGTGATACAAAGAACACTTTGAGGACATTAGAGAAATTATTTTGTATAACAAGTAAAATAATAATCCATCCCTATATAATCAGTAATTTTGAAGGGACATATATGTAGGGAGATATTTTCATTTTATTTAAATTATCACATACTTATTCAAATGAGATATTCATATTAATACCATGTCACAAACATAAAACTCTACATTTGATGAATGGGTTTCAATAGAAGATTGATATTGACATAGAGCTACACTAGTGTGATGATGAATAGTTATAAATTTCACTACCTTTTCATCTATTATACCAAGAACCAATAACATTCTTTATCATAAATCACCTAATAAAATTAGAGTTATACATTTCCTTCCATAGTGGGATTCATATAAATAAATTTATATACTCTAGTGAAATATATTGTTCCTAGAAAATTTTACCAATGGGTTATGTTAATACCAACCATAGTTGAATTAGATATGGATAGATCCCAACAAGTCTTATGGTTTCATAATGGTCAAATAATACTATAATTATATATGAGGATGAAATATAGTTCTGAAACTCAACATTGTATCCAATGATTGTTGATGACTTCTTAGAATAAACTATGTAATACTCAAATCAGGATTACATATAATAGAATGTAGTACATTATGAATATTTAAAACATTATTATGTATATAATATGAATAAAAAATAGTAAAATATACTTTTATTGTAATTAAATGCACTTATTTTATTTTGAGATCGGCCACAACATGAATATTATTTTTCCATTTTGATATTTTGGGGAGTTAGATAATGAATTCATTGGTAAATTCTTTCAATTAAAATAATGTTATTTATAATGATTGTAACATTCCATTAATTTTATGTCCCTTATCCATAACTCTCCAACATAGTAAGAATTGAGATGCATACTTTAATATATCATTTTTAATTTTCTTCAAATCGTAAATACTCATTCATACCTCTATACATCTTCATACAACAAGGATATATAGAAAATGAAATAAAATAATATTCATAAAATAACTAATTTCACTAATATGGTATTGATGAGAAAAATACTTGATTCTGAAACCTAATCATTCCATTACAATAGTGGTTGATCTCCAGAACATTTCCACCTTCGTTGGTTCCATGTCCTCATTCTACACCTCAATATTAATTTTATTTATTGATTGAGAAACATTAATTATGGAATGAATGACCAATCACCTCTACCTTTATTTGAAGATCCATCTTCTAAATTTTTTTAAATATTGGGGCTTGTTAAATTCTCTTAATCTAAAAACATGTATGGTCTTTCTAACGTAAAGCATTAGCTACATTATTTGTTTTCCTATCATGGTAATATATTAAGCAATCATTATTTCGAATCAAGAAAAAACATATCCTGTAAAACATTTTAGAATCTCTTTGTGTGAATATATTCCTTAAGTATTTATTATCAGATTATGTATCATACCATTAAAATTAAATATAATTTGACTATGTTTTTACTGAAAAAATACTACTGAAAACTCAAAATCATTTCACCAGTAACAATTTACACTAATTTTAAACTGTAATGGAGTATAACCTATAACCATATCATTATATGTGGTGGAAAATGTATTTTCCTTCCATGATGAATCAATAATGATCACAAAACCATTTACACTATAGGCCTATTGATTTATAGGTCAATTAAACAACATTATTTTTTATTTATGGAGATTTTATATGAATTCATATATCAAAATAAATAGGAATCCCCTTGAATTTATCCATGTTATTCGATTAGATATTCATTATAAATATCTCAAAAAGTGTCAGTAGTATATATCGAACTGAAGAAAACTATCATACTTATATACCATTATTGTTATGGGATATTTTTTAATAGTCTCTTTCATTTTATTAACTTATAATATACCCAAACCAAAAACAATTATCCAAAAGGCTACCTTATATAGAAACAATTCAAAAAATGGTGAATTTAGCATACAACTTATCCTTCCCTGAGTTTTTCAAAAAAACCTTAAATATTTTTCATTATATTACACATTGATTATATAATAATATTAGATATAAAGTCTCAAAAAATATATTAAGGTATTCTATAAAGACACTATTAATTAAATAAATTAAGATATGAGGATCATTTGTACGTAAAAAATGGAATTAATATAAATTCATGTTGATAACAACTCGTATACAGTATTTTTATAATTATATTTTTCTTCTTGAATCCTAGTTGATGATGTCTATAACAATGATGAGTAATGAAAAAATTGTGATCTTCTATTAATTGATGAATATGATTATAAATTTTGGGAAGAGGATACATATTCTTTTTACTGATCATGTTATGTTCCCGATAGACAATGAAATGGTTAATCTGATCATTGTTATTTTTAGGAAAAATAAAAGGTCAACCCTATAGTGAAAAACAAGATCCAATGAATCCCTTATCAAGATTCTCTTGGAGTTTTGTCATCAATTCCTAGAACTCATAGGAGTAGTAATAGGTATAAGTTTTATTGATAACTCAACGTCATTATTTATGGGATGAATAGGAATATACAATGAAAAACATCACTAAATTCTAATTCAGTAGGAATATATTTGATGTTTCATCACTCCCCATCCATCAAATATATGTACCCTCTCAAAATAGAAATATATACCCATGAAATGGATGTAATTTCCATTATAATTTCATATGTATCCTCTCATAAATAAATAATCATAATTATCTTTGGAATGAGAAATGTTATTTTCCATCATTGAAACTTGATATGGGAACTATAAATAGAAGTCAAATACATACAAAAAGTCATTGTAAATTAAACTAGATAAAGAATCGCTATATTTAAAAGAAATAAATTCACACACACTATTATAATAGACAAAATATATACATGATATTTTTTTTTCAAACCATTAAATTATTTTATGATATCTAAACAACTAATTATTTAGGAAATGGATAAACATCCCCAAATTATTTTCATATTATAAAATAAATTATATGTATATTCTAAAAGAAGATACATCAATGTTTTAAAAAGCATAATCCTAACACAACATAATATTTGATGACATGAATGAACATAAAAAAACTACATTTAATGGATTAATGAAATTTGTATGACCATGATGAAATAATATTCGTCAATATTTGAGAATTCCTATAAACACATCAACTAAGTATTTCTATAATAGATCCCTTAATAAAATATTAATTAATTTTTTGACCATAAATAGTCATTGCTGTCAATCATCACCTGATGGGCCTGAAGGCCTTTATTTTTAATGATTTTTGGTAACTCCCATTTCATGGGATGAGGGGGGAACCCTTAAAAGGCTGGTAGGATTAGAGTTTACATGGCCTGATGTCTTAATGGTCATTAAATGACCTAAAGGTATTATGGAATCCAACCAAACTACAACTACAAGGAACTTCCCGTCCCCATCATCTACATCATGATGGTAGCTCTCCACCATTTCTTGGACATCTAGATATGCTTCCCATGCAAGCAAAGTATGGTCCTGATGGAATAGACATTTACTCTAATAATTTTAAATCCATTGGTTTTGCTCAGGTGTTGGCACCAGTTCTGAATCCTCTTATGGAGATGCATATTTTTTGTAGAGTCTGTCTGGGGAAACTACATTGATCATGTGGTCCAAAGGTCTTGAGGATGCCCATAGGCCTTGAGGTGGCCCTATGTCCTTAAAGGTTGCCAGAAAGCCTTATTGACCAGAAGGATTGGGTGGCCTGAAGGCATTATGGGCTCCAAGCCCAAACTTGTGGCCCAAGTTGAATTGTTCTTCCTGCTATAGTAGATACTACAGAACCTACTATAGTACCTTCTACAACACATGATATTGTACAGCTACAGTACCTAGAATTAATCCTCAACCAGGATTTGAACCAAGGTCTCATGGATGCACATAGAGAGACCTCACTAACTGGGCTATGGCTCATGCACATTATGGTAAATATTATATTTAGGAAAATCATTCATTTGATGACTAAATCAGGAAAAATTAATTTCAATCTAAGTATTTTTAGTTTTAACACAACTCCTTTATGGTCATAATATATTTAAAACCCTCTTAATTATTCATATAAATAAAAAACTAATCCTAATTACTTCCCATGGGAGTTTCAAAACTGGTAATTAGTATGGTTCCATTAACTGCACAATTGACTGATGGTCAAGATATACTCAACCCACACTTTTTTATGTTAATACACATTAGTGAATCAATTCCAAAACCATATACACTGGTAGTATACTCAAATAGATTTATTTCAACGGAAAAACATAATATCTACATTTTCAAAGCATGAAGAATTTATCCTATAATAAAAATATCCCTATGGTTTTCTCCAAGGTTCCCTAATCCAACACTAAAAAAATAACAAAACCCAATATTTATACCAACTATAGGGACCTATAAATTTTCATAAATAGTCATTAAATATTATTAAATATATATATATTCATTACATACTTTTGTGATCCAATATATAACGATTAATGTTTTTTTGAAAATAGACACTAGATAATTAATATTTTTATTTCATGGATAATATTCTACAACTGACATAAACATCTTTTAAAATAGAACATATCTTAGAGATACCATAGATAAAACCATTCATCATTACCTGGGGATATAAAATACAAAAAAATTATAGATTAGATGATCAGTAAGTGAATATAAAATAGATATAACAACCCTACTTTTTATTACACACATAAACATGATTTATTACATAAAATATTCACTTGATATGTCATGGATGATCATAAGGTCTAGTGTCTTTGAGTATTAGGAACATTACATAACAACATAAAACGCAAAATACAACATTATATTGAAAATGTCTTACATGACCACAACATTCCCTCATACATAACATTGCATAGGATAACCTAATGACTTGTATAAAAAAGGGTGATCTATAAAGCTCGGTATGGTAATAAACCTAGAATAACATGAGGAATACAATACATGTTTGAAAATAGGCATATAAATAGAGAACAAGAGAAACAATAAAATAATGACAGGATATAGCATGATAATCATAACATTAAAATGGGGTTCAAAAATCATTGAGTGTATGTATTGTAGTGGTACTGTAGCGGTATTGTAGAAGTAGTGGTACTATAGATCATCAGGTACTATAGGAGTGGCATGGAACATGTAACAACTAAGGTACTGTGCAGTACTGTAGCAAGTGGGTTACTATTCCCAGAATGAGCATTGGGCCAAAAATTTGGGCCTACGGGCTATGTAATCGGCTACAAGACAACTAGGAATTCGAGCTATGTAATGGGTCTACCTATACCTAGTTAAAAGAGGTCTTTTATTTGATTTAATGGTAAAATGGGGCATTGGCCCCAACCTTTTAAAAAATCATATCATGGAAATGTGGAAACAACACATAACATGGAATTAGCATAATCCAATGCTCATTTCACACAAAGCATACAGAAACCCTCATTGCACATGAATAATGGGTAAACGATTGTTGAACTAGAATTAGAATGAGTCAAAATCCTTTTAACTTGACGTATCATGATACTATACTATACCCAATGCATTGGAGCGCTATCAGGGCACACCCTTCATAAACATTTCATTTCATGCATAAGTGTGCCACATGGATCATACCACATGGAATCTATCATCATCATTTATTCCATGATAAAGTTAGGGGGAATACATACATGAAGCCTTACTATCAATAAGTAAATGTTCTAAATTGTGAATACCCTTGATAGATAAATGGGAATGGTATTCATTACACAGTTACATTTTCATGGAAAATCATAGTGAAATTTCGACAGTATAATATCGTGAAATAAGAAGTCATAAAAATTATTGATGAGATATAAAGGTTTGTATCATCATATTTAAATGAAATGGGTAGTAAAAAGGGAATATAGATACATGTATCATGAAATATAATAGAATTTAGATACATAATTCAAAATAATTACTTAGATGTAAATGAAATGAGAGAAATCCCTCCCAGCATTTCTGCATGGTAACAGGTGTACATGGGAGGAATTAATGAGTAATAAAGGGGTCTATCACAAATAAAAAATATATAGGGTTCTATGGGGGAAGTGGGAAATCATTCCACAAAATTTTTAATTGAAAACAAAAGGGTATAACAACTTAAAGAAAATTGTTGAAAAATGTGAAAGGAAGAAATCCCTTACTAGGATGAGTGATCCCAAAGGTTTCGGAGACACATGAGAGAGGAATATTGGGAGCATAGTGCACCTTGGGAGGATTATAGAAAAAGGAGTTCATTTTTGGGTCAAACTCCAATGCTTTTTACTGAAGATGATGTGGGAGCATGGGTGGGTTTTTGTAGGAAAGGGTAGGGGATTATTTTTTATTTAGTTTTGGGACACCGCACATTCAATTAATAAAAACCACAAACCAGACCATGGTTTTTCCCAATGGTTTCTCAAAAGGGGATTGGAAAAAAAATATTTTATATGTACTAAGGCCAAAAATCATAAAATAATAGGTTTCATAATGTGGAGGTGAGTCACACTCTCAAAGAAAACAATTTAAAAAAGAAAAATCATTTATAAGCCTAGAAGGGTACACTAAAGAACTGTTAAATAAATCAAACAAACCCAATATAAAATTATTTAAATTGTAAAACATGTATTTTCTGATCATAATGTCTAAAGTATTTTATTACATAACTATTTGTTCATTATTATGTCGCTAAATACAGTATATATTTAAACAGTATTTAATTTTTACCAAAAAATTCGAATGTCACAAAAAATTATGAAAAATTCACCATTGGATAATTTCGATATCCATATTCGAAAAATATTATTCAGTTAATCTAAATAGTTTTCTAAATTTATGAATTTTTACTTCTAAAATAAAAACCATCATTTATCGATATATCATGGGTTTTGACAAAAACGTCTTTCCAACCTTAATAAAAATTACAATTACATTCAGAAAATTTTATGAAAATGAATATTTAATAAAAATTAATTGAATAATAATAATAATATTAATATTTAATTAATGTATTATTTAATTAAAAAATTCATTAATTCATCATAATATATTTATTAGTTAAATATTAACTAAAACTAATATTTCTACTTTAAAAAATAATTACAAAGTAACAATAATAAAATGAATGCACATTATTTATTCAAAACAAATGTAAATATTCATAGTGATAGGGTCCTGTTACAAAACCCCTTATAAAACTCACATAAGTCCGAAGGGTAAGGTATGCGATGGTGACAGACTCTTGGGGTGGCTCGAATAACATCGCTAGTATGGTAATCTCTATTAACTTTCACTTCTCCAGTTTTCGGTTCCACTAAAGCATAACGTGTTCAATCCTAGCTTGGGATTGGTCAAGAGGAAACCCAATGAATCTACCTCCTTTCTGAGTTGTATAAAATTGGCTTCGTATGTGGCAAGACTGTTGGATGACAACATCGCTTCCATTGTCTGAGTAAATTGGATTTATTAAAGAAATATATTTATAATAATAATCTGATCACTTTTCAAGGTCTATCTTTTCTATGGTAACAATTCATAATGGTATTTTACAATCTAGGAACATTGAACCAATTATGTTCACATTATATATAAAAATAATAAGTTATTTAATTAGATCAAGAGGAATTTCCGTTAATGAATGTATGGGTCGTTACAATCTTCCCCCATTAAGAAATTTCACCCATGAAATTTCTTTTTCCCGCACTATAAAGATGAGGGTAACTCTGTTTCATCACTTCCTTTGATTCCCATGCCGCTTCGTCAAACATATGGTTTGTACATAGCACTTTCACGAGGGGCATGGTCTTATTTCGTAGGACTTTTCCCTACGATCTAAGATCTTCACTGGTTTCTCCTTGTAATAATGATCATCCTCTAATTGTAATACCTCTGAAGAGAGTTCATGTGATGGGTCAGGTATGTACTTTCATAAGAGGGATACATGAACGACATCATATACTTTGGCCATGGTTGTTGTGAGTGCTAGTTGATAGGCCCCAACCCTGACACAGTCAAGAATCTGTAAGGGGTCTTTGTTCCTAGGAAATAACTTCCCTTTCCTTCCAAACCTCATGACCATTATCCATGAGAATAGGTGTATAAATACCATTTCTCAAAATTTAAACTCATGTTATCATCAACTGTAATCTACATAATTCAATTGTCGACACTGGGCTTCCTTGATATGATGCTGAATGATTTTCACCTTCTCCACCATTTCTTGGACCGTTTCTTTTCCTAACTGCTTATGCTCACTGACATCATCCCAACATGCATGTGTTATGAACCTCTTCCAATGCAGGACTTCATAAGGTGCCATATGGATGCTTTAGATGAAATAGTTAGTGTAGGAGAATTCAACCAGTGGAAAATGTTGGTCCCACCAACCTTTGAAGTCCATAGAACATGATCATAACATATCCACCAATGTATAAATAATTTTCTCAGATTTTCCATTTGTTAGAGGATGATAGGTCATACTGATGTTCTTTTCAATATCCAAATCATGTTGAAGAATCTTCCAAAACATAGAAGTTAATCTTGGATCTCAATTTGATACAATAGTTAGTGTAACTCAATGTATCCTTACCACTTACCTAATATAAATCCCCTCCAGTTGATCCCATGAAAAATCCTCCAAAATTTATAAAAAGTGTGAAGACATTATATGACGATCCACAACATCCCAGATTGCATCATTTCGTTTGGATGTCTTCAGATGTCCGATGACAAAGTGTATTATGATTTTCTCCCATTTCCAAGCTAGTATGGGAAATGATTGCATCATACCCTTAGACTTATACCACTCTGCCTTTACTTTCTGACAGACCAGGTACTTTGATACATACTCAGCGATCTCTTTCTTCATATTATTCCACGAATAATGCTCTTGGAGATCTCAATATATCTTTTTGTTTCCTGGGTTAATAGAGAAATTTGAACTATGTGCATCATCGAAATGTTCCTTCTTAATCTATGGACTTGATAGAACACATAGACTTTTCCCAAATTTCAAAATTCATTCTCCATTGACATTGAACTCCGAGAGTTTCCCTTTTTTGATAGCTTCAACTTTCATCTGAATTACCACATCATCCTTTTGATTATCATTTAACTTTTCCAAAAGAGACAGTTGATCAAAAATGTGTAAATGGATTGATTATGTTCGTTTATTTATGATTCTCATGTCCATATTCATAAAATTTAATAATATGGGATCCTTCTCATTTCTCATCAATTATAGAACCGCCTGGTCCTTTCTTCTTAGAGCATCTTCCACCTTGTTCGCTTTTCCAGGGTGGTAATGGATTTAGCTGTCAAATTCTTTGATCTGCACCTATCATCATCATTGGTGCATGTTTAACTCTTTCTGTATGAATATATACATGAGGATTTTGTGGTTCGTATATATTTCACACTTCTCCCCAATGATATAATTCCACAAAAAGTTTAAATCTAAGATCACATCAACCAACTCTAATTCATGTGTTGGATAATTATTATTATGAATTTCAATTTCCTTGATGCATAGGCAATGTCTTTGACATTTTTCATCAACACACAACCCATACCCTTCTTCGAAGCATCACTGAATACCAGAAAATGATCTCCACTTATGGGTAAAGTGAGAACTGGTGCAGCAATAAGCCTCCATTTAAACTCCTTGATTCATTCTTCGCATTCATCACTCCACAAAAATGTTACTCTTTTCTGAGTTATCTTGGTAAAAGGGTTGGACAATCATGAGAAATTTCTCATAAATCGTCGATAATATCCAGCCAACCCATTGAATCTACGGATATTCATAACTGATGTTGGCTTCGACCATTCCGTCATTTGTAGATGTCTTGGAGGGATCCAGAGGTATCCAATTTATTATAATTATATGACCCAAGAATGAGAGATCCTTCAACCAGAACTCACACTTTCTATACTTTGCATTGACCTTCTCTTTTCGCAATGTCTCTATTACAGTTCTTAGATGCTCATCATGATCCTCCTTGGGATTGGAGTATATTATAATATCAACTATAAAGACAACCAAATTTTTTTCAAGGTAATCACTAAAGTCTCTATTCATCAAGACCATGAAGATTGATGGAGAATTAGTGAGTCTGAAAGGAATTACTATGAATTTATAATGCTTGTATCTTATTCTAAAAGTAGTCTTGGGGATATCTTCATTCTTCACCCTTACATGATAATATCCTGAATGTAAATCAACCCTGGAGACATATTGTGATCCAAGTAGCTGATCGATCATTTCATCAATTCATGGGAGATGATACTTTTTATTTATCAAGATTTTTTTGAGCTCACGATAATCAATTCAAATGTGCATTGACCCATCTTTATTCTTGACGAAGAGGACCGGTGCACCCCAAGGTGAAGTAGTTGGTCATGGAATCACTTTATCCAGATTCTCTTGTAGTTGTTTCTTCATCTCATCAAGGTCCACAACAACCATTCTATATGGATTATTGGATATTGAAAACTCCCCATGTATAAGATAAATTGAGAATTAAATATCACTTCTACAAGGAAGACCAAGAAATTAATCTGGAAATACTTCAGTGAATTCCCTCACAATAGGCTTGTATTCAATGTTGGTTTCCTCTTCAGACTCAATAATCAAATCCAGATACACAGGGTCAAAGGGTAGTAATATCAACTCTTGAGATGATAGAGATAAAGAATAGTATTCTACCTCCTTGTACTTCTATATAATTGGTTGTCGATTATTTACATTGAGAGTGATTTCCTTCTCATGGAAATTTATATTGTCTCTATATAAGGAAAGACAATCTATGAAAATAATTGCATCAAATTCAACCAGGGGGAGTTTGATGTGGTTCACCAGGAAATTCAATCAAAATTTATGATTGGGGAGAAGGTATATTCATAGGAAGCAATGATTTCCCCATTTTCCGTACTTGTCTACATCTTTACATTGATGATTTGTTGTGGTGTAGGGATTTTTCTACTATACTTTTTGGATATAAAAGAATGCATAGAACATAAATCCAAAAGTATGTTTTCTATTTGTGAATTAATAACAAGCATACCTATAACCACTTCATTATCGGGGTTCACTTCAGCAGTAGTGATGGAAAAAGCTCTCCCTTGATGCCCTGGAGGATTTTGTTTTCTTAAAAAAAAACCCTTGGATGATGGAACTGATTTGCATGATTCCCTGGGTATTTGCAGTTATAGCAATGAACAACGTTTTGAGGTTCAGATAAAGCATTTCATTCCTCTATTGTAGCTGTGGGTTTTTATTATTGGTAGTTAATAGATAAGTGACCCTATCTTTAACACATAAATCATTTCACAGTTCCCTACAGGAAATTTCTGGGGTGATTCTTTTTGCACCATTGGAATGTGGGGTGTTGAATCTTCTTAGCACCATTGGATTTATCCATCGGACCACCAATATTGATGTTCACCTTATGATTATTATCCATATTATACCCATGTGATTCTCTTATATCAATTTCGACCTTGAGGGTGCATCAGACAATTTTTTCGTAGCTGTCGAAGTCACTGTTCACGAGTGCTTTTAGTAGGCTAGGATTCACCCCACCAATGAAGTAGTCAGCCTTGCATTCGTAGGTAAAGACAAAGCTAGTGTCATATTGTGGATTCCTTGTGATGTTTTCCTTGTATGCTCTGATATATTTGTCATCTTTTTTTATGAGGGCATGGAAATCTCATAAAATCTTAAGTTCGAGGGTGTGCGGAAAATATTTGTTGAAAAACATCATTTGGAAATCCTTCCACTAGGATGCCTTGATCTCCTCCTGAAGCTTCATTTTTTTATAAACGCCCACTATTGATCATCTTCACCCTCCATATGATAAGCAACCAGAAGAACCTTCTCTTGTTTAGAACATTGAAGGATGTAAGAGATCATTTCAATGGATTAGATCCAGTGTTCATCAATTGAGGGAAGATGATCCATTAAAAGTATTAGGTCTTATGAAGCTGCCAAAAGAGACTTGTTTTTTCTTGGGGGGGGGGGGTAGAATATTCTTCATGACCCATGTTTATATTTGAATCTTGTTTTAACTAAGAGTGATGCATGACAAAGTTCGCAATTCCCACTTCCATCTGATTTATCATCTCATTAGCACAATCATCCCATTGATCATTACATCAATATTTAGAATGAGTCGTCCTATTACCTGTCATTGGCTGGAATAAAATTAATGTTAGGGGTAAAACATAATGTGTAATCCAAGGAAAAAATTGATGACATATAAATAACTTTTATTTCTATAAGTTATGAATCTATATGATTCAATCTAAGTTATCCATGATCTACATTCTAACATATATTCATAGGGAATTTTTTTTAATTCCCTTAATAAGGTTTCATATTGAGCTTGAGATTTTTCCAGAGCATATACCCAGGGAGTGTCATAACCAAGAGTGCAGCAAGGCCCATTTTCAGGCTCTAGTTCTCATTCATTTCATGCTCAAACCTATGTTTTTGAGTATTACACTTAGGATACATCTGTCCTAGAGACGCCCCTACCTGCTCATATCCAGATAGGGAAATATTTTATTGATAAACCACTTACACAATACTCACCAATTCACAGGGATGTTTTTATTATACTTATTTTTGTATCTATGTATTCACTTGGGTATTCTAATCCTAATCCCGAAAATATCTAAACCTATCCTCCGATATCAACTATAACAACCCTTCTATTTATTACAAATTGAAACATGATTTCTTACTTTAACTCTTCACTTGATACAACATGGAAGATTAATAGGTCGTGTGTCTTTGGGGATTAGGAACATTACATAATACTTAAAACTAGAAATAAAACATCTTATTAAAAACATCTTTTACATGACCACTACATTCTCTCGTACATAGCATTGAATAGGATTACCTGAGGACATGCATAAAAAAGGTGAGCTATAATGCTTAGTAAGGGAATAAACATGGAATCACCTGAGCAATACAGTATATGTTCGAAAATGTTCAAATCAATGGAGCACAATAGAAACATGAACATAATGGAATGATTAATTATGATAATTATAACATGGAAATGTGGCAACAAAACTTAGCATTGAATTAGCATGATCCAATTATCATTGCAGATGGAGAAAGAGTAAACCCTCATTGAACATGATGCATGAGTAAAACCTCATTTTACTTTAATTATAATGAGTAAACACCCATTTCACATGGTGTATCTTGTTAAAATACTTTACCCAATGGATTGGAGCACTACCAGGGTGCACCCTTCATAATCATTTCATTTTATGCCTAAGTGTGCCACATGGATCAAACAACAGGGAATCAGTCATCATCATTTATTCACTGATAAAGGGATGTGGAATAAATACATGAATATTTATAGTAAAAAATTAAATGTTCATAAAGTTGAATACCCATTATAGAGAAATGGGCACGGTATCCACTCCACAATGACATTTGCTTGGAAAATCATAGTGCAATTTTGGCAGCATAACAACGTGAAATAAAAACTCATAAAAAGGACGATGAGATAGAATGTTGTGTATCCTCATATTTACATGAAATTTACTATAAGGGAGAGATATAGATACATTTCCCAAAAAATGTAATGGAATTTATATTCATAATTAAAAAGAATTACTTTTATGTAAAAGAGGACAGAGAAATCCCTCACAGAATTTCGGCTTGGTAACAGGTGTACATGGGAGGAATTAATGAGATAGAGAGGGGACCAACATTATCCAAACATAAAAAGGAAAGTATGTGGGAGGTTCTAAATAAAACCCCAACATTATAAATTTAAAATAAAAGTTAATAACAAATTAATTAAAATTGGATTAAAATGAGAAAGGAAGGAATCCCTTACATGGACGTGTGTTCCTGAAGGCTTGAGAGAGGACTGAGAGAGGCTTATTGTGAGTTTGGGGGGACCATGGGAGGATTTTGGATAGAGGAGGTCAGGTTTAGGTCGAAATCCAAAGTCCTTGAGAGAAGAGGAATTTGGAGCTTGGGTAGATTTATATAGGAATGGAGATGGTATTCGGTATTATTTATGTTTGGGACAGCTCACATTAAACAAATCAAAACTACAAACCCGCCAATTGTTTTTTCCCATATATTTTTCCAAATGGGTGTGAAAAAAAAATATTTTATAATAAAATTTCTCAACTTCTCAAAATAATGGGGTACCTTATGTAGAGGTGAGACACACTCTCAAGGAAAACAATTTAAAAAGAAAAAAAAATTTATAAGTCTTGAAGGGTCCACTAAAGATTTGAAAAATAAATCAAACAAACCCATAATCACATTATATTAATGGTAAAACATATATTTGACGAAAATAATTTCTATAGTATTTTATTACATCACTATTGGGTCATTATGATGTCATAAAATAGATTATAAATTTAAACAGTATTTATTTTTTTACCCAAAAATTCGGCTGTCTCCGAAAAATATGAAAAAATTCACATTGGATAATTTCGATATCCTGACTGCAAAAATAATATTCATATTATCTAAATAATTTTCAAAATATGTGCTTTTTTACTTTTTAAATAAAAACCTTCATTTATTGATAAATCATGGTTTTTGACAAAAATAGATTTCAAACCTAAATAAAAATTATAATTGCATTCATAAAATTATATGATAATTTATATCTAATAAAATGAATTTTTTTAATAATAATATTTTAATTTTATTAAAATATTATTTATTTCAAAAATCTAATAATTCATCAAAATAGATTTCTTATTAAATTATTAACTAAAAATACTATTTGTTCTTTAAAAACTATTTACAAACTAACATTAATAAAATGAATGCACATTCAATATACAAAAATAATGTATATATTCATAGTGCTAGGGTATTGTTACAAAAAACCTTCTAACACTCACATAAGACTGAAGGGTAAGGTGTGTGATGGTGAAATACTCTTGGGTTGGCTCAGATAATGTTGCTTGGGTGGTAATCTCTATTAACTTAGACTTCTCCCATAGTTGGTTCTGGTCAAGCATAACATGTTCAAGCTCTTCATGGGCTTGGTCAAGAGTGAAACCCAATGTCTCTACCTCCTTTCCTATCTTTGACAAATGGTCTTCGTATGGGGACATATTACTAGATGAGGCCATCACTTCCTTTGTCGGTGTAAATTGGATTTATTAAAACACTATATTTATACTAATCATGTGATCACTCTTCAATGACTATATTAGCCATTATAATAATTCATAATTGTATTTTAAAATCCAAAAACATAAAACCGATTATTTTTATTTTTTATATTACAGTAATAAGATATATAATTAGATCAATAAGAATTTCCATTAATAAATGTTTAGATAGTTATAATAGATATTTATAAATAATCACTTGATAGATTTAGATAAGCAAAAGGTTATGGGAACATGATCATAGCATTATATAATCTCCCCCAATCATTCAATGAACATTAATTATAAATCATGGTATAAGTATTCTTCATAAAATTTTAAATAATACATAATATTTTGGTATCATTAATAATTTGTCATGATCCTTGAGGACATATTAAATGAATAAGACATATGTTATCATCTTAAAAATAAGAATTAAAAATAATTTTCTTAGTCAACACTCACTATCGATACTATTATATTGCATTGTGATCACTCCCTCATTCCATCATTTACAATGTAATGGATCACTCATAAGAATATCATAGTAGTCTTATTCCATTACTTATATTAGATCACACCACATTCATGTGTTTCATATCTCATGAGATACCAATATTTTCCATATCAATTGTATTTAAATATAAATCAATCCTACCTATCACATATTGAAAACCATTCAAATGTGTTCCCCATGATCAAAAAAAATTTATCATAACATCGGATCATATCCAACGAAAGTGATACATGTTTTAGAATCATCTCATTATTTCATCATATAATATCTTAAAGAATATAACCATGTTTTGTAAACATATAAACATCATAATAATTAACCAAAAAAATAATAAGGATTGTATCATTGGATCATATCACCAATAAAGCATAATTATGTTCAGATGATGTTTTTATAGTCAAAAAATTCCTTATTATGATCAACGAAATATTTTTTGATGACAATAAATGTTTAATATTTAAAGTAATTATTTTAAATATTTATCATTCAGAAATAATATTGAAAACATCTTGATTTTAAAAAATTGTAGAACTTTGTATAGTATGGTTCAATCACATAAGTGTACGTGATGGTGAGAAATTTGTTTCTTAATAATTATAAACAATTGTGTTCTCTTAATCTATAAAAAGTACAATGTTCATAAAATGAAAAGAATATAAATTTTAATTGTTTTATAATATGTCAAAAATGGGTAATGTTAAATTTATAATATAATCAAATAATAGTACAAAAATAATTTAAAAAATTTTAGAAAACGTGGACAAGGAAGAAAATATTTTTCTGACTAAAAGAGGATAAATTTGGGCTGTTATCTTAATGAGATATCCTGATCCATTTTGAGTACCAAATTGAGAAAAATGGTAAAAAAAATATATATTTCATAAATATCATATGGGAAAAAACATTTAATTGAATTATCAAATAATGATCCTATTATTTATCCAATGTAAATTTAATCATAACCAATCTCTTCAAAAATGGGATTGTAGCATAAATCATTTAGCTCATGTCTCATATTATATCTAATTCATCCAAATATTCTATAAAAAATATTTATATTTTATAAATATACATCAAAATAACATTGATACATATCATAAAAAATATTAATTAAATATAACATCAATTATACCTTTTATTAAAAAATCATTACTAAATCCACTATTTATGGTGATATCTACTTCATTTTTAATTTATGGTTAAGTTAGATAGTTCTGATACATTAAAATTCATCATGGTTTCCTCATCCCTAGAATACAGATAATGAAATATATAATATGATTATTTATTAAATTCTAATAATCATTATTATTTTTCTTTTATGAAAATTTGTATCTGAATGACCATATATTATATCAATAAAAATATCAAACTTCTAAATAATGATATGGTACCTAGGATACCCTAGATGAATTGGAGTTGGGTTAGTATCTCTTTTCAGGTGTTTCCCTCGGAATTCAGGGATGACCTCCTGTATGGGAGATTCAAACGTTCCGATCGGTTTCTAACGGGTTTGTTTGTAGAACCGGAAACATCCAATGATTCCACATCCACTTGGACCTACTTTCCAAAGGTAGGCGCTTCATTAGTTTGTGAACTGATGAGGCTTAGGAATTTTCATTAGTCGAGAGGATGGGAGGTCGGACTCATCACAACTTTTTGAGGGGAATTATTGTCTATTCCGGGACTCTCTTTATAGATTTAAGTTAGGTTTGTGAACTAATGAGGCTTAGGAATTTTCAATTGTCTATTTTAAGATAACTAGGATAGATTTAAAGCCACTCAGTGGGGCACTTGAAGTTTATTTTCATTCATAAGGACATGAATTATTTCAGAGTTGGGATCGAACCCATAGATGGGCTACCTACGTATCCTTTGTTTTTGAAAAGGAATCAGAACCCACGTAGTTCGAATAAGGGAGTATAATGTTCACGATTGATGGCTCAAAGAAGGATGTCATAATTACTTTTACTCTCTAAGATCACGTGAGTCATGCTTGGTGTGAGAAACAAGAGGTATTGGTAATAAAATAGACAATTGGGCCATGAAAAATGTAATCATAAAATATGGTTTGGGGATTATATATATATGACTGCCCAGATAAATGAAGGTTAGGATTTACTTTAGGGAGAAAATCTAGGAACAGGGTCCATAAAGGTATATGTGCTTCATGGAGATTTGAATACTCTAACTTGGAACATATTCCTGAAAAGGACACCCAAATTAGGAGAGGATTTGATAACTGGGTTTTACTCCTTAGAAGTAATCCCAGATCAAACGTAAATTAGGACTGGTTAAAAAGAAAATTAAGGGACTTGGGACATACTCCTAAAGAAGATGACCAAATTATAGGATTTGGGTCTTACTCCAGAAAAGGAAGACCAAATTAGAGGATCTGGGGCTTACTCCTAAGAAGGATGCCCAAAAATTAAGGGACATGGGGCTTACTCTTAAAGAGGATGCCCATAATTATGACTAGGACTTATTCCTGAAAAGGAGGCCGAGGTTAGAGGACTTGGGGCTTACTCTTGAAAAAGAAGCCCATGATTAGGACTGGGACTTATTCTTGAAAAGGAGACCCAGGACTAAGGATTATCTCATCTTAAAGGATGAGGTTGAATGAATGAACTCTCCATATTTGGTGACATAAAGATATTTAAATCATTAGGTTTTGAGAGATATTCCATAGAATTCCTTTCAAATAAGGAAGTCAAATCAAGAAATCATGCCATAAATGGATTTGAAGAGTGTCTTGAAGACTGTATCTTAAAAAGGAAAGGTGTAATGGCTTAAGAGGGGTGAAATGGGCAAGAAAGGCACCCAAAAAGGAAGGGGAGCGCATGTCTTGGAAGGCGCGCAGGTACTGCGGCGGCACGCAAGTATTGGTCTCGCAGGTATACCTGCGTGACATGGTGGGTACTTGAGAGATATTCAACCAGCCTTTGAGATACTTGAGCGACTCTTCATTACATCCTTTAAAATCCTCTTGAGGTTCTTCCAAAAAAAGGGACGCGCAAGTTCTATCGAAGGAATAAGGTGGAGTGCAAGTGTGACCACTTCCCTTAAGGGCTGACCACTCAGGCGCGCAAGTGTTGATGAGTTTCAACACTTAGGCCTTACTCCCTCCCTTTAGATCTTCCTTTCTAGGTATGAAATTACTTTAGAAGTGTTCTGGAAGCTTTGAGAAGAGACTTGGGCGTCGGGAGCTTCAATCCGAGTTTCTGGAAAAAAGATCCTCTTGAATGTGGGGCACACAGGGTCAATTTATAGGCAGGAGAAGACCCTGGGCGGTTACTAGGCGGTTTATCAACTAGGTCACGCCAGTCACTTGCGCGCCAAGTTGCATCTCGCAAGTCCACTTGCGCGACCATGAAGGAACTTGCGTGGCCTATGGGCAAAGTTTTCCTTGTTCATCCCATTGTCAATTTTTGATGTTTTCTTCAAAGGTTGAATCACTTTGTGCTCATATACTCCCCTTTTCCGATCCTTAGATTATATGACGAAAGGAGCGTCAAAAAAAGTCCCCCCTCAGAGTTGGATCCGGAGAGAAATATAGGATTTGACTCTGAGGAAATTGAATACATCCAAAGGAAAAGGGGGTGCACAAGTCTTCAGGGCACAGAGGGTGGCGCGTAAGTTTGCGTCGTGCAGGCTTTGAGCACACTATATACGGCGCGTTGATAGGCCTCATGTCCTATAAATACATGACCTCATCTCCGTACAAAGCATCTGGATTCCTGGACTTCAAACTTCTCGAGCTCTCGTCCCGCAGGTTATCTTAGCCGCGCAAGTTGCTATGTTTTCCAATGTTTTCATTGATGTCACGCTATTGTAAAGGTATTTGTACTTGCGTGGTTTATACTTGCGCTTCAAAAACTAGCGCGGTCACACGAATAATTGCGCGCCATGTTTATACTTGCCTGCCTTAATGCCTTAGCCATTTTATTCAAATTTCTTCACAAATTTAATAAAAAATAAACCCTTTTAAGAGTTAGTTTATTCATTTTGTGTGTAGATTCAGTGGTTCCCAAGGGAATTGGAATGGCTGATGAACTGGCTAGCAAGAAGATTGATGACATGATGAACATCATTGGTCATCATTACTATGATATCTACAACAACACTCTCCCAGATTTGGCTAAGTACTTGAAGAAATATCATCCTAATTTTCCACAGAGCATCCATCTGCCTCTGGGAGGTCATGGTCATCTGCAAGGAGTCAATGTTCCAAATGAAAACAATTATACACCTGAGATGCAGCTGCACTGCTACTCCGCTATTTCGGTTATGCTGTGAATTAAGAGCAACAACAATGGTGTGAACTTTCAAGTTCTCCTTCATTGTCATTTCCTTGCAGATATGAAAATGGAAAACCCATGGGCTGAAATGTTTTCCACTTTCAGTTGGTGGAGGGAATAAAAACATGGCATTAGAGTAATATCTGAAAAGTGTACTCTCTACAAATGTCTCTTTACTTCCAATGCTCCATCCTCAAATCCATGTATCCATCTTCCATGTCTTTTGGACAAAAACAGAGTCACTGTCTGATCAGCAGAAAATTTTCTCAAACCGCACTCAAGAACATCCTTTTACAATTGTTCCAAGAAGAGCTTGTATCACTGCATCTCTTATTGTATCCAGTTGAATGAGTGAATTCTAGGTGGTTTCTGATGAAGCTCGGGATGTCGTAAATCAAATGAAGTGTTATGTTGAAAGCCTCTTGTAATTCTTGAAAAAGAGAAGAGACTCCAGTCTGTGGATGTCCTTCTAACTCTTGTGCATCAATGAAAAACACTCTCACTTTCACTTATTTGTACCCGCATTCTCTCACTGCCTGCTTCAAATTTACTTAAACCAATGGGCCTAGTAATCATAGTTTAATTTTTAATAGTATTATTACAAATAATCCTACAAACATTGAACCTTTTAATTGAGCAATATTACGTAAATCATACAAAAAATGTATATTTAGTGAGATGGAACTTGACTTTTATTCAGAGTTCATTTTCCTTTTGTGGGCAGTTTAATGTCATGCATACCGGACATAAAGGGGCTAATGTTTAAGGTCAAAAATAGATTTGACCGAAATGGATTAAAATTGATTCAATTCCTTGACAATTTATCTGAAAACATATTACCATACTCAAGTATGAGAGAAAATATGTAAACTATGGCTCAAGAATATTTGAATCTGAGTAATGATATGAAAAAGAGCTAAAAGGAATTAGAAGTAGTAGTTTCTAAGAATGAAGTTACTATTATTTAACAAAACCCGTTAGGGGGTTGAATTATGCAGGGCCATCTAAGGGCATTGGCTGTATGGTCAAATAAATAACATCTTTCGGCTGACAAGTCTGTTATGTAGACTGTTTATGCAAGGCCACCTATGGGCACATGCTTCATAGTCAGGCAAAAAAACTCTCAAGAATTTTCTTTCCTAGTGCTAAAATCCAGTGAAAGTTTATGTAGATTCAAATTTTCTAAAGTATAGAGTTTGTTGTATGGAAAGAGGTAATTGAATATGGAGAAGATATTTCCAGAAAAGATTATCGAAGAACTGGATGAATATCACTCCTACGAAGGTCTGACCCAAACATAGGGAAGAAGAATAAACCATAGACTTGAATACGTTCAGATCATGAAAAAGGATATGGGACAAATCTGTTAAGGATGACTACTTTTTTGCGGATCCCTACATACTGGTGTTTAAGACAAATAAGGACAAAAGAGGCATTCTTCCCAAGAATGAAGTTACCATCATTTAACAAAACCCGTTAGAGGGTTGAATTATGGAGGGCCATATAAGGGCATTGGCTGCATGGTCAAATAAATAGCATCTTTCGGCTGACAAGTCTGTTATGTGGACTATTTATGAAATGCCACCTATGGGCACGTACTGCATAGTCAGGCAAATGAATTCTCAGAAGTTTGACATTTTTGTAACTAAAAGTCATGAAAAGGGTTATGAAGATCTGAAAATAATTAAGTATTAGGATTATAACACATAGAGATGGGTATTGTCCAATGTATATAGAGATACATAGGTCAATGATAACCATAATCATGTTGTGGCTGGGTCATGAATTGAAATTTTGGACATCGCTACGTATCTCATAAGAATGAGAATCAAGACATATGTTGTTCTTGAAATGCAGTTTAACGTCATGCAGGACAAAAATATGAGAGATCTTAGTTTAGGGTCATAGAGTTCGGACCATAATAATGAATAAACAGTGTGTGTTTTCATGAGGACTTTTCATCCAAGGGACTGAAAGTGAAATTTGGGGTTAGGCCCAATAGACTTAGGGCTGGATTCGAGGGATACTCGAACGTTCCTACATATCCCATAAGGATGGGAATCAAGCCCACGCAGTTCTAGAACTACCCATTGTACAAATTTGGTTTGTACATGTGAAGGGTGATAGGGGACTTTAGTGAAATGATGGTTTAACTTGAGATAAAAAGTTTAGGCATTACAATGTATGCACGTAGTCTTTTGAAATGAAACATGATTGAAAAATCAATGTCAATAATAGTTATCTCTAAAATGAGGAAATCAACGAGTATTGTAGTTTATTGTCATACCAGACAAAAGTGTTGCATAGTTTAACATCATATAACAAGGATGAAAGTGAATCAATGTAAAGATATTGATTCTAGGGTCGGTTTCATGAATCAACATCATATGAGATGGTGGTGAACCGATGTGAAGAGATAGTTTTTTGGGCTTGAGCCCTGGGAGGTTGCCTACATACCCAGCCTAGAGGGAAAGGATCAAAGTCCGTGTAGTTCAATTAAATAATGAATTAATGATCAAGTTGTTATTGGGTAAAACGATCTAATAAAAATTTTGTTGGGACTTACACATGGTTAGTGGCCCAAAGAGAGTGTTATGGTTGAGGTTTTCTCTAAGCTCGCGTGAGTCATACTCAGTATGAGAAACAAGAGGTAACAAAAAACTTAACGATGCATAGTTTAATGTCATGTAGGACATATAAAGGGACTATGCAGTTTAAAGTCTTGCAGTTAGGACTATTGGTGCTGCAAAGTTTAGTGTCATGTAGCAGGGACAAAATACAGTTTAATGTCAAGTGGGACATATAAAAGGACTATGCAGTTTAAAGTCTTGCAGTTAGGACTATTGGTGCTGCATAGTTTATTGTAATATAGCAGGGACAAAATACAGTTTAATGTCATGTAGGACATATCAAGGACTTTCTGTATAGTTTAACGTCATGTAGTTAGGACGACGGGGAAAATACAGTTTAACGTCATGTTGGACAATAAGGGGGACTACGCAGTTTAATGTCATGCAGTAAGGACAAAATAACACACCATTTACGTCATGTTGGACGCATTGGGGATTTTTTATACAGTTTAGTGTCATGTTGGACAAAAGGGCGAGTAGTTTAAGGTCATATAAATGGACCGTGGATGGTGCAGTTTAATGTCTTGCTGGATGGTGGTGGTGTTTTAAGGCCATACAGGACCTTTGATGATTTTGTAGTTTAACGTCTTTCCGGACGTAAGGGACTTTCAAACTGTTTAGGGTCATATGCATGGACCATGGATGGTGCAGTTTAATGTCATACTGGACCATGGTGTAGTTTAAAGTCATACAAGACTTTTTAGGGAACTTTTTCACGGTTTAATGTCGTGTGGGATGAAGTTGCAGTTTAAGGTCATACTGGACCATTGCTGTATAGTTTAACGTCATATAGCAAGGACAAACTGGTGCTGCACAGTTTAGTGTTATTTTGCGGGGACATCTTGTGAATACTTTGTATTTTATACAAAATATTTCTTCAAAAATCTGGCATTAGTTGGAGTAGTAATGAGTTCTCCATCCATAGAGATTAATGAATAAGCTCCATTGGAGTAGACCCTATGTATTGAATAAGGTCCTTCCCATTTTGGCTCAAGCTTGGGAGGTTTCTTTCCTGGTATCATTGGTGTTCTGAGAACTAATACCAATTCTCCCTGATTTAATGAATGAAGAAGAACATTTTTATTAAAAGCTCGTGCTATTAGATTCTGATAGATTTCCAAGTGGTGCAATGTGCACAATCTTTTCTCATCTAACCATTCCAATTCATTCAATCACTTTTGGGATTTCTCATCTTTAGATAACTGATCAAAAATGGCTACTCTGAGTGAGGGAAATTGAACTTCAATTGGAAAGACTGCTTCTGTTCCATATACCAACGAATATGGAGTTGACCGCGTTGCATTGCGGGTGGTAGTCCGATAAGCCCATAAAGCATGAAAGTGTTTATCAGGCCATGACCTCTTATCTTTATCCACCATCTTTTGCAGTATATTTGAAAGAGTCTTGTTAAAGGATTCTATTTGGCCATTGGCTGCCACATGATACCGAGATGAATGGTTGGATTTAATGTTTGTTCTTGATACAATTTCTTCACCTCAGAAGAACAGAAGTTGGTGCCATTGTACGTAAATATGGTATGAGGGACACCAAATCTAGTAATGATGTTAGACTTGATGAAGCTAACAATGCATTTATAACTGACTTCTTTGAGAGGTACTACCTCTTCCCATTTGGAAAAGAAATCAGTAGCAGTAAGAATGTACTTAAACTGCTTGGTCGTAGCTGAAGGGTAAGGTCCCACCGCATCCATTCCCCATGTAGCAAATGTCCATGAGTATTTAGATGCATGTAGCAACTATGGAGGTTGATGAATGAAGTTGGCATGTACTTGACATGAATGACACTTCTTTGTGAAATCAACACAATCTTGTATCATTGAAGGCCAAAAGTATCCAAGCCTTCGAATTTGATCAGACAATCTATGTCCAGACTGGTGGGCACCACAGACTCATGCATGTACTTCTTTCATGATAGCCATTGTCTCTTCACCATCAATGCATCTGAAGAGTACTCCATCAAAACCACGTTTGTAGAGAACTTTCTCTAGGTGGTTTGGGCCATCATAAAGAGTAAAATTGACCACACGTCGAAGAATTTGTTCTTTCTCAGCTCTATCAGGTGGAAGTGTTCCATTTTGAAGGTATTCCCTGATAGGTGACATCCATCATGTAGTATGACCATATGGTTCAGGAATGGGACTAATTTCATTAATTTCTTCTATTCTGGCTTGAACATAAGGTGAAATTGCATGACAGTGGGAAATACTGATGGTTGTCTCATCCTGATTTGGATCTACTAGAGCTGTGGCTATATTAGCCAGTGCATCAGCTCGAGCATTTTGTGATCTTGGGACATAAGAAAATGTCGGTTCTGAAGAGAATTATGCCATTAACTTTCTGACGTAATCATACAAAGGGATTAACTCTTCATTTCTGATGTCATAATCCCTATTGACTTGTTTGATTACAAGGTCTGAATCACCTTTCACCTTTAAGTGATTCACTTGTGCTTGAAGTGCTAACTCCAAGCCTGTGATAAGAGCTTGGTATTCAGATTCATTATTGGTACCACCTTCCCACACTAAAAAGGAATAAGGTAACAATTTTTTATCTGGAGAAATGAGTACAATTTCTAAACCAACTTTGTTGAATTTAGGATTTTCCATTTTCTTCCCTGTTGGACTTCTGGAAGCACCATCAAAATACATTTCCCATGTTTGAGGACACTATTGAATAGAAAAAACATCCACATTAGGGAGTTCAATATCTGAAGACGTGTCTTCCACTGAAGGATGTTCAGCCAGGAAATCAACCAGAGCATGGCCTTTTATTGCCTTTTGAGATACATACTGAATGTCAAACTGCTGCAAAATAACTTCCCACCTTGCTAGACATCCTGTAAGAATTGGACGACTAAGGATGAATTTGAGCGGATTATTGCGAGATACCAATTGGACCTCATGATGTTGCAGGTAGTGTCTCAGTTTCTGAACTGCAAAGATTAATTCCAGGAAGCAGTTCTAAATACATGAATACCGAGTTTCTGCTTCAAGCATAGTTCTACTGAGATAGTAGAGGCTATTTTCATTCCCAGCATCATTCTTTTGAGCGAGAAAGGCACCCAATGATCGCTCTAGAGCTGTCACATAGAGGATAAGTGGTCTACCTTCCACAGGTGGCATGAGAACTGGTGGACTCAAGAGGTATTTCTTGAGAACATCAAACACTTCTTGACATTCTTCGGTCCACGGGTATGTGACTCCTTTCTTCAATAATTTGGTAAAGGGTAAACTTTTTCCTGCCAAATTGGCGATGAAACGCCGAATATAGGCTAAGTGTCCTTGAAGTCCTCTTAATTCATTCAAATTCTGAGGAGGTGACATACCAAGGATTGATTTGGTCTTCTCAGGATCGACTTTAATACCATGATGGTGTACAAAAAAGCTGAGGAATTTTCCTGAGGTCCCCCCAAAAGAACATTTTAAGGGGTTCATCTTCAAATTATGTTGTCGAAGCAAGTGGAATATGACTTCCAAATCAGCCAAGTGATTAGAAAGTTGTTTGGATTTAGCCACCAAACCGTCTACATAGCATTAAAAAAACATCCCTAAGAACGGTTTGAAGATACGATGCATGGCGCATTGATATGCTGCAACTGCATTCTTTAAACCAAAGGGCATCACCCGGTAACAAAACACACCTTGAGGGGCTCTGAAGCCTGTAGATTACTCATCTTCTGGGGCCATTTGGATCTGATTCTATCCAGAATATCCATCCATGAAGGAAAGTACTTCATAGCCAGTGGTTGCATCAATTAAGAGTTCTGTAATCAGAACTGGGAAATCATCTTTAGGACAATACCGATTAAGATCTCTGAAATTGATGCAAACCTTAATCTGTCCATTCTTATTCTTTACAGGGAAAATATTAGCCAACCACTTGGGATACATAACTTCTATAACGAAGTTAGCTTTGATCAGCTTATCCACTTCATCTTTAATTTTGGAAGAATAAGTTGGGTGTGTTCTTCTCGCGGCTTGCATAAATCCTCGATGTTCTTTTAGTAAACCCAAATGATGAGTAGCAATATCAGGATCAATCCCAGGCATTTCTGTATAGTTCCAAGAAAAATTATCTTAATTTTGATTTAGAAAAGAAGTATACATTTCTTTCTCTTCAAGCTTCATGGCCGCACTAATTAAAGTGGGGCGTGGATCTTTCTCTGTACCCAGATTTATTTCTATGAGTTCATCCACAGAAGTAGAGATACCTTCTTCAAATGCTGGAGGAGAATCTCTAAGATCTTCCTCTTCCTCTTCATCATGTTCTATTTCTTCCATTTCTACTTTCATATTAGATGACAAAACGAAATTTTCGTGATAAGAAGAGATTTCAAAATTTGCACATTTTGAAGAAGAAGCTTCCATTTCCGACCCTATTGATCATAAAGGGCCTTATTTGGGAAATAAAGAGGAGATGATGGATTGAGAATTGACATCATTCTTCCTCTCTGACCTTGCTATAACTTCCTCTGTCCTGATTGGAGAAGTATAGACCTATTGGATTTCAGTAGATGAAATGAAGACGTGACCACTTGTGCTTTCATCACTGTTTGGTAGGTTACCAATTTCTCCCATGTTGTCTGGCTCAATTGCCGTAATTGACATTATGGATATTTCCATAAGAGTATTTTGATTTGGGCCTATTTTCTCAATTTGACTGATAGGTAACACATAATCTGTACTCACATGTGTAAATGGATTTATTTTAATTTTCTCCAAACCATTGGAGCATTAACTTTGGTAATTTCCTTCATAGTAGATTTTTCTCTTCCCTTCATGTGATAAAATTCTGCCTCAATGTATTGAGACTCACATGTCTTGAATGGGGTATTATCACCATACAATGTTCCATCTTGACCATTGAAACAGTATTTGAGTCATTGATGGTATGATGAAGGGATAGCTACATGCTGATGTAGCCAGGGTCTTCCAAGCAAGACGTTGAAATCTGAGTCTTGGTCAACAATCATGAAATACGAATTGGATACAAGATTTCTAAAACGGGTTCTAAGTGTAACTTCGCCCTGTGGTTCTTGTTCATTTTTATCATATCCTTGTAACATCATGGTAGAAGGAGATAAATCAGATTCAGTGAGGCCCAATCGACGAAGTGTACGAATGGGCATGAGGTTGACTCCTAAACCATTGTCAATGATAGCTCTTCGGATATCTACACCATTGACTTTGCCAGATAAGTATAGAGGTTTTATGTGCCCATGAACAACATCATCTTCATCTTTATCAGTAATATATATCACTGCATGACATTCTGCAGGATTATTCTCTATGTGATAGACTTCAGCTGCAACAATTTCAGCTTCAAACTCCTGAGGACTTGACAAAGCTTCGATGAGTGCTTCCCGAAGATCTTTTGATAGATTCAAAGCATCCAAAATTGATAACATGGCTGGTACATGGTCCAAGTGTTTCAATATATCATACTTTTGATCTAAAGGTCTTCATTTCCCAACAGGAATATGCGGTTTAGCAGGTACCTTGGAAGCAGATGCTTTGGAAGCCGATGCATCTTGTATTGGGATAGAAGTTGGCCACATCCTTGATTTTGGAAGATTAGACCAATTAGATCCATTTACTTGCTGAGATAAAGAAGATGGAACCTTCAATCAGTCTTCTAAAATAACTGTGATAAGACTGAGTTGGATATTAGAAGAAAAACCTGCTTGTTCTTTTTTAGCTCGCTGAAGTGTTCTACCACGAGTTTCTGCTGCGTACACAGTGCTAGCAGGGGTAGAATTGGAGTAGTGGCTTCGGAAAGATCCATGTCTTCCCCTGTATCCTGAACCTCAGGAACTTCCTCAAATTCCCTTATTTGATACAAGGAATTCAGGCTCATCAAAATTGAAATTATGGCTGGAATATGGATCTGTTAATTGAATCATATTAACAGAACTGAAGATTAACTCTTCGTCTAATAAAGACTCTGCCTGACTAGCCTGTTTAGGCTGTGCCGTTTGATGGGGCGGTGCCCGTGGTTTTGAAGTAGATGGAATAAAGTCTTCCATAGTCAAAGACAATTTAGGCTTTGACACATACTCATCTTCTTCTGATTCTTTTTTCTTCTTTGAATCAAACCGTTTCTTTGAGGATTTTCCCTCTGACTAAGAGGGTTTTACCACAATATCCATGGCAGAAGACACAATTGGTTTCTTTAATTGTGTTCGCAAAATGGAATGAGTCCGGTTTATTTCCTTTCTGACCATCCAATCATCATACTTCTGTTCATTTCTGCTTTTGAATTTTTTCCCTTCACCTTCCTCCTCTGGAACAATAGCATTAACACATGCTATCTGAGTTAAATAACCTTTCAACTTGACTTCTCCCAAGTCAACCATCTTTTTCAGGAGGTCTTTAAAGACAATACACTACTGTATGGGATTCCCCGACATTTGATGAAAGGGACAATAATTTGGACGGTCTTCATCTCCTTCCTTGTTTGGCCTCTTGGGAACTGGTAATTGAACCAAATTATTTTCCAGAGATGAAATGAAGTAACCAGGAACTTTCTCATTTCGGAAAGAGTATGTTTTACTCTTCAAATCCTCAAATTGTTTTCTTCGTTGATCTCTTTGATAAATTGGACAAAACGGCCTTTGTTGTTGGCGTTCAGGAGGTTGATCCCTTTGAGAAGATGAAGGTTTTGATGTAGAAATAGGTATAGGTGCTTGTTTAAGCATAATTGTAGCAGTTTCTGCTTTACCCATTCTCCTTCCTGACACTGATGGAATTACATGAGATTTAACCTTAGCCTGTATAAGGGAGTCTTCAATCTGCTGAGTGATTGAAGTAAGGTCTCGAAACCCTCCTGTGTATTTCATAGGGATCAATGGAATGCGTAATTCGTCATGCAAATTTTCCACACAAATTGGAAACAGCTCTTCCTAAGGGAGTTCTAAACTCAGGGAATACGTTAATCCCTTCCAGTGAGCAATGAAATCAGAGAATCTTTCAGTCTCCCTTTTCTTGCAGTTTGTAAGATCGAAAAATTTCATTTTTGGAAAAGTTGAGCTGAACTGGAGAAGGAATTTTTGACGAAGATCCTCCAATCTGATGATTGACCAGGATTGCAAGCCTGTATACCAGACAAAAGCTGGTCCTTGCATGGTTTGCATGAAGCATCTGAGTTTCACTGCTTCTTGCTGCTCTGGAGTTCCCATCATAGGATCGCAACAAGACACGTAATGCGTCAAATGTTTTTCAGGGTCGCCTGATCCATTAAAAGTAGGGAAAACATGGTTTCCAAAACTAGATGGAGGAGAAATTGAATCTACCCATTCAGGGTAAACTTTCTTTTCTGGTTGAACTTGCACCCGTTTCCATTCCATAGTTTCATACCGAGCTGTTAATGACTCAATATTAGTTATTAACTTTTGAGAAACATCAGGTTGAATTTGGTCTTGGGTAGGTGCAATTAATAGAGCATGGACAGATGTGGAGATTGGAGCTGAAACTGATGGTAGTACTGCCAACCGTTGTTGCGTTTGACCTGTAGGATTAGAACTCTGAGGGTATACTGATAAAGGAGGATATTCATGATCCATCTTAGTAGTTACAACAAATTCCTTCAGCTGTCAGACTTCAGCATTCATAAGAAGAAGACTACTCTGAAGTAGTTCTGCATTCAACCTTCTTAATTCATTCATTTCATCCTCTTGTTGTGAAATCCTTTTCTCTAACGGGAGCGATTGACCATCTCCAGAGGAAGGATATGTAACATGATTCTTTCCCCTCCCTTTGTTGGATACTTTTTGGTGAGAAGGAAGTGGATTACCTTGGTTCTGAGTAATCCTTTGACTTCATGTACACACACCTTCTTCATTTGTATCGGCGCGTACATTTTCTTGAGCAGGTCGCTCTTCATCTGAGTCCGCTGAGTGAGTCTCCTCTGGTGGATTAGCAACAACGGAATTGATGACATTAATTGATGTATAATGCATCGCATCCCTTCTATCAACATTTCTGTGATATTGTCTTCTTTCATTTCTTTAATGAGACATTGCCTTTTTTTGATTTAATCTTTTAGGAACTTCCTGATGAGCTATAACTTGGAGTGAATCTCCTGATAATTTGGATCTTCGTTTCTCTTGGGGATTCTTCCCCAATTTAGAAAAGACCGATATTCTCTGAGAAGGGGATTGATGATTTGAAAGAGTCCCCAGTCTCGAGAACTGGGGATGTTCGTGCTACTTCCGCTCAACTCCTCGAATCCCATTTTTTTACTCTGAGGGTTGGGTTAAAGGAGTCCCCATTCTGACAAGCTAGGTTGGCTCTTGACATGCTATGTCTAAGACCTTCTTAAAGGATCTCTTGATCTTGCGAATCTTAGTTCAGAAATTAACTGGATTCATTAGCCTGTATCCACTTTTATCACCTGGTTCAACAGACCGTTGGATGATTTCCGAAACATCTATCATTTGATGATGTGTTTTCTCTATACGAGAGGCTTGTGCAATATTCTCGCCTGCTTGATATAGGATTAATTCAACAACTTTTTCTCTATATGCTTGATTTTGAGAGGAACTAGTTGAAGCATGTTCTTGAGCAAGCTTTTGATTATGAACAAAGCCCATTGACTGTGGCCGGCCATAGGCAATAAAATTGCATGAGACTATTTTCGGTGGGCATTGTTGACTGGAAATAACTGTGAAATGTAGTGCTTCGTGAACACCCCATCCTCTGATATGTACACCAGATGGAGAATTGGCAATTAACTAATGCAATTTTCTTAGTGCACCATGGCATGAACGTTGAAGGGTTCTCTGTTGCTTTTCAGCCTTCGGATACTGAGAGACTGATAGAGATACCAAATCAATATGACGTTGTAGCCCTTCTATTATCTTAAGATGATTTTCATATTCATCATAATATAATACCTTCTTCTTCAATTGACAAAGTGTTTTTCATATGTTGAGACGAATATCATGGACTCCATCTTCCGTCAAAATCATTGTAATGTCATACTGGGAGTCAGCCAAAGGCCAAAACATGACTGGTACCTCACTTTTCACCAGCTTTTTCCTCATGTTCAGCATTTCCTCTTTATCATTAAATGAAGATTCTTCTACCTGTTTTGACCCGATTTGGTGTTTCCATGTTGCTTCATAGGATTCAACATGATTGGTAGAGAGAACATTGATCAAACTAGAAGATGCATGACTCAGGGGTGGTTCAGAGAATGACCTACACCCTGGTCTATCTTCTAATTGAGAAAGTATTTCACTGCTAGCGATAAAGCATCAGACATGACTAGTTTCCCATTTGCAAGTGCTTCAAAATAAGAAGTCTTTCTCGGAACTACATTTTCCACTAGAGTATTTTCCAGGCAATGTGAATCACTACTGCGGAGAGGACATTCTCAACAAAATTCATCATCATGGGGAGGACCACCATAATGGGTTACAAAAAAGATGAGATCTCTTGCTCCTTGATCTTTTGACAACACAGAGGGTTCTTCTGGCTCTCATCTGAAGAAGAAACTTCAAGATTGACTGATTTTTCATGAAGCAAGCCTTCATGAGGAAGTGTCTGTTGAAGACTTTCGGAATTAATGTTCCCGTTATTGGGAACTGAGGGAGTAGAATATTGAATACCAACAGATAAATGTCTGAGGGATTCAAGAACTCCAGCATCGAGAAAGGCCTTGTTATAGATTGGCCTTTGATCTCCTGACTGTGCTGGGCGGACCTTTTTCTTAGATGCCTTCTTAATCGCTTTGGAAACCACATGTTGACGAAAGTGGTTACTCTGAAAAGGTGTATGTTCCTGATCAGGAAATATGGTCAGGTTAGGCTGACGATCTCTACTCAAATCATGTGTATGTGCCTGACTTGGTTGTCCGTATGATATGGGGGAGTATGCCCCATAACCCTCTTGGACTGGAACAGAGTTGTGTGTCTGTTCCAGAGTGAATCATTGATGTGTCACTCCACTGCTAGGGATCGATTTATGTGTCTTTCCCTGAGATGATGCTGAAGCTGTTATGATATCCTGGCAAGAATCCAGAATATGAGAATGAATTTTCTTCTGCTCTTTCACCATTGACAATATATGTTTGGTGACTTTAGATGCCGGAACAGGGATATACGTCCATTCTGGGCTTGGAGTAGGCTTATGTGCCTGCTCCTGTCCTCCTTTTCTTGTCAGTGAATCCTGACAGTACTCAAGTGTGGAGGCAGAGAGTTGAGTCTGCCTCTTGTTTGTCGTTGGAGCTTTCCAACTAACTTCTCCATGCACTACCAAGAGAGACTTTTGGTAGGCTTGATTAGTACTAGCAGGTGTATGTGCCTGCTGATTACACTTCTCCAAACACGGTTGACGAGATCCATCATATGTAGTCGGGAGAGCCTGCTGACTAACTGATGATGTATAAGCAGGTGTATGTTCCTGCCTATAGTACTCCACCGGAATTGCCTGGCGGGATTGGCTTGATGCTGCCAGACGAGTCTGCTGGACAACGGATTTAAAACGGACATGTGTGTGTGCCTGTTCGTTGTTCGCCACCAAGTTAGGTTGGTGGACTTCTTTGGAGATGGCAGGGATGAAAACCTTCCAATTGTTAACTGGATTCCGTCTCTGGCGGTTTGTCTTGCCTGCTCGGGTTCGAGGAACCTGAGCTGAATGCCTGGAGTCGGTACCCTCATCATGTTGAGGGTGCACTGCCGCACGAGTCTGGCGGTGATTGTTGATGGGATCCCTCGGGAAGGACTCCTATTTTTTTGAATTAAGGCCATGAGGGACCTGCTCATTCACTTTCTCAGAGTAAGGGAGCGAATGGAAATTGCGTTCCGAGGATAATGACCCGAAACGGTTGGAGACGGTAGTCAGCACCGCCTGCCTCTTGATCACTGGTCGTCGTTGTCTGGATGAACTGTGTGAGTTATTTACTTGGAGGGCCTATCGGGCAGCCTCCAGAGTTGGGATGGTACCATGTTGACGGTACTCCTTAACCAGCACATTTGATACCCAGCGTTGAAGACGCTGAGTAGGTGATGTCATCCTCATAATGGATGGCGATCCAGTAGGAATAGCAGCAGTGGTATTTGCAGCAGAAGTATTCATAGATGTGAATTTGAGAGCAGCCATTATGAAAATACAGAAGGTCTTGGAAAAGAGTGCCTGTTTGATATAATAGACGTAATCAAGATAAAATTCAGCCACTTCATCCCTTGGATAAGCACACATGTCAATGATTGTTTTTGTTATCCCTCTTATTGAGTTTTAAATAGGGGCTTAACAAAATAGGTAAAACATCATTTTAACTTGGTTAAGGATTCACGTAGGGTTCACCATTGTTTGTTTCCCGCCGAATTCAGGGATGACCTCCTGGATGGGAGATTCAAACATTCCAATCGGTTTCTAACGGGTTTGTTCGTAGAACCGGAAACATCCAATGATTCCACATCCACATGGACCTACTTTCCAACGGTAGGCACTTCAGTAGTTTGTGAACTGATGAGGCTTAAGAATTTGCATTGGTTGAGAGGATGGGAGGTCGGACTCATCACACCTTTTTTAGGGGAATTATTGTCTATTCCAGGACTCTCTTTATAGATTTACGTTATGTTCGTGAATCCTTATTACATTACCATGTAAAAAATGAGCTTTCCTTTAGTTTAACAATCAATGATTAAATATGTATGAAATTTAGAGAATCTTTTATATGTATTTGAGGTTCTTCATCAATAGAGAATCATCTATATCTATTTAGAGATTCTTGGTCAATGGTAACCTTCAAAACATTTATATAAAAGTCCCTTGGTCATTATGATAACCAGGCTGGTTTTAAAGCCACTCAGTGGGGTACTTGAAGTTTATTTTCATTCAGAAGGACATGAATTTTTTCAGAGTTGGGATCGAACCCATAGATGGGCTACCTACGTATCCTTTGTTTTGGAAAAGGAATCCGAACCCACGTAGTTCGAAGAAGGGAGTATAATGTTAATTATTGATGGCTCAAAGAAGGATGTCATAATTACTTTTACTCTCTAAGCTCACGTGATTCATGCTCAGTGTGATAAACAAGAGGTATTGGTAATAAAATAGAAAATTGGGCCACGAAAAATGTAATCATAAAAAAATGGTTTGGGGATTATGTATATATGACTGCCCAGATAAATGAAGGTTAGGATTTACATTAGGGAGAAAATCCAGGAACAGGGTTCATAAAGGTATATGTACTTCATCGAGATTTGAATACTCTAACTTGGAACTTATTCCTGAAAAGGAAACCCAAATTAGGAGATGATTTGATAACTGGGTTTTACTCCTGAGAAGGAATCCCATATCAAACGTAAATTAGGACTAGTTAAAGAGAAAATTAATGGACTTGGGGCTTAATCCTAAAAAGGATGCCCAAATTAGAAGATTTGGGGCTTACTCCTGAAAAGGAAACCCAAATTAGAGGATCTGAGGCTTACTCCTAAGAAGGATGCCCAAAAATTAAGGGACTTGGGGCTTACTCTTAAAGAGGATGCCCATAAATATGACTGGGACTTATTCCTGAAAAGGAGGCCAAGGTTAGGGGACTTGGTGCTTACTCCTGAAAAGGAATCCAATGATTATGACTGGGACTTATTCCTAAAAAGGAGACGCAAGTTTAAGGATTCTCTCATCTTAAAGGATGAGGTTGAATGAATGAACTCTCCAGATTTGGTGACATAAAGCTATTTAAATCACTAGGTTTTGAGAGATATTCCACAGAATTCCTTTCAAATAAGGAAGTCAAATCAAGAAATCATGCCATAAATGGATTTGAAGAGTGTCTTGAAGACTGAATCTTAAAAAGGAAAGGTGTAATAGCTTAAGAGGGGTGAAATGGGAAAGAAAGGAACCCAAAAAGGAAGGGGTGTGCAAGTCTTGGAAGGCGTGCAGGTATTGAGGCGACGTGCAAGTATTGGTCGCGCAGGTATACCTACGCGACATGGTGGGTACTTGAGCGATATACAACAATCCTTTGAGATACTTGACCGACTATTCATTATAGCCTTTAAAATCCTCTTGAGGTTCTTCCAAAAAAGGGATGCGCAAGTTCTATCGAAGGAATAAGGCAGTGCACAAGTGTGACTACTTCCCTTAAGGGATGACCACTCAGGCGTGCAAGTGTTGATGAGTTTCATCACTTAGGCCTTACTCCCTCCCTTTAGATCTTCCGTTCTAGGTAAGAAATTACCTTATAAGTGTTTTGGAAGCATTGAGAAGAGACTTGGGCATCGAGAGCTTCAATCCGAGTTTCTGAAAAAAGATCCTCTCGAATGCGGGGCCCACATGGTCTATTTATAGGCAGGAGAAGACCCTGGGCGGTTACTGGGCGGTTTATCAACTAGGTCGTGCAAGTCACTTGCGCGCCAACTTGTGTCGCGCAAGTCCACTTGCGCGACCATGAAGGAACTTGCGCGGCCTATGGGCAAAGTTTTCCTTGTCCATCCCTTTGTCATTTTTTTATGTTTTCTTCAATGGTTGAATCACTTTGTGCTCATATATTCCACTTTTTCGATCTTTAGATTCTGTGACGAAAGGAGCGTCAACAGCAGGAAATTATTTATATTTAAGTAACATATAAATATCATGAATGTCATAAAATGTGGAAATTGGTTTCCCTTGTAGTATACAACCCTAAAATGAATTCAATATTTTCATCAACATAGACTATATACTAAAATATCATTGATAAGGAGAGGTAAATGTTGTTTCATAAAGACTATAATAATTATTTTATATTATTTTATTGGAGAACGATGTATCAAGGTAGCTACAATAACTAGCAGTATATTATGATCCATGGTGACTCCCAAAATTATCCCCACAGTCATGTTTCCTAGCCTCCCCCTTATACATTCCTCTAAACCCTTATCATTCTTGAACATATCATAAGTAATATCGATTCCCTATTACCTGGGAGAGATTTTAATTGATTCCTACCATATACATAGATCCAATGTGTTTCAAACCCAATCCGTATAGTATAATAATTGTTGTTCTAGTGAAACTAGGGATATTATATTCACATTGATTATATGTTTCAATAAAACACAATTTATAGAAGTTTGATAAAGGAAGAGGCTATATTTGAAGTGTGATTTGTGTATAAACACCACTGCGAGAAAATTATCTGATCAAATATCATTGGGTTCAATGTCAATTAAATAATATTTCAAAATAAAATATTTACCCCCTAGGTTTTATCATTCAAACCCATTTAAGGAATGGAATCAGATACATTTTCTTATATTTGAGTTCTTAATATCATTTATTAGTGAATCATGAAAGGATTGAACTATAAATTGAAAAAGAATATTCTTCTTAAACATAATTTCACCTTTATAATAATAAAACTCTATAAGTTATTTTGATATATTAGTATTGGTTAATATCCACATATGAAAGTTTAACATAACATTTAATCATGTTCATAATGATATAGAGAAGTATTCCAATTGTGGTATCTATAATTTTATGAACAAAAACACTCATGAATGGATTCAGAATAAAAATACCCTGAACCAAAATTTATAACAAATAATATTATTTTGCATTATACTTATGAATAGAATAAGAAACTAAAATAAATGATACAATTAAATGATCATGGACTTTTAAAACTAGAAAAATTAAATATGTTTTCATGTAGAAAACATTACAGAAATATATGGGGGATAAAAATGATAATTTTAACACCCACGAACCTCGATCACCCAACCAAATTATTGCTGACATGGTGGAAAAACTCAATATGTAATGGAATCAATATTAAACATCAGAACCCAATTTTGGAAAATATTGATATATATATTCCATATACTCCAAATTACTCATAACTATATAAGAAGAAACTACATTAAATTTTGAGTCCATAGATAATTCTAAATCCTATGAAAATCTGGATTCCTAAATACCATACATGATATTGCATTCCCATATATGTTTGGGGAGAGACAAATAATGGAATTCAAGTCGTAATGAAGTGTAATGGAGGGGAACCAATAATAACATCAAAGACCCACAAATGAAGTTCAAGTGTTAAAAAAATAATATTTACATATTGAATTTGATACAAACTAAAATTATTCAAATTTAAAATCCATAATTAAAAAATAAAAATCAGAATTTGAGTAACATAAACAAAGAAGACCACTTAGTTTTAGAATATTAGAGAATTATAAAATACCATGAATAATCAAAACCAACATCTTTATTTCCAAATTAATATTTTTTTACACTAGCTAAAAACATATTATATACAATATACCTTCAACATCATGATAAATATTCACAAAAAATTATACCATTAAATAAATATAATACATACAATTAGTCTTAATAACATGGGGAAATGATAACATAATAATAGTGAACTAAAATGAAATGTATGTGTAATCATTGGCATATGAAAATAATAATCATAATTGAAAAAACATGATTATGTGGGTAATATATAAAAATAAATATGAATGTACATATAATAAATTAATCATATCTAAGGAAATGTGGATCATAAATCATGATTCATACCCAAAACTAGCATAAGAAATGAATAAAAAGATTATAAATAAATATAATAATAACCATAAGCCAAGAAAAAACAACCTAGATATATTTCAACTTTATAGCTCTATAATTCATTATAACAATATCCAAAAATAATAATTTCATCCAAAAATTAATATGATGTTTAATTTAATAACATAAATCCAATTTCTAAATATTTTTATAGAATAAAAACGTTTCCCCTCTAAAAGATCATAAATTTTCATTATCCCTTTAATTTAGTTGTTTTACATAAAAACTCATATAAATAAAATAAATTTGTTTGAAGAATATTGGTACATTATATTTATCTCCATTCTTCACTAAAATTCACCAGTTATGGAAGTGCATATAATATTTTAATTCCTTAATAATTTAAAAAGAGAATAAATAATTACCTTATTCATTGGAGGGAAATATAACAGACCCACTCATCATCATTTATATTATCCCAAAACTATACAATGAATTACATAAAAATGGGATTACTCTTTTGATAAAATAATTCATAAAATGAAATTTTGATCCCACATAAAAAATAATTTAACGCCATAAAATAATAATTCAATATAAAATTCGATATCCAATTTTATTTATGAATAAAAAAATATTATTGGAAAAACGATAAAATGTAAGAGTTTTGAAATGTCATTTTTTGAAACAATATTAAATAAAATTTTATCTGGAAAAATAATAAAATAATTTTTTTAAAGATAAAGTAATTATAATTTAATTAAAAAAACCATGGAAACATGGATAAATTAATAATGGATAACTAACTTGAATCCATGAAAATTTTATCAAGATATATGTTTAAAAAAATATTTTTCGCATCAACGTAATGAAATAAAAAATATCAGCTACCAAATATGTTGAATGGATTTATATTTAAACCATCGTAATCAAAACCATTTATAGTTTACAGTGAACAAAAATTGATATTGATAATGAGAGAAGTACATTTTCTAAGCAACAAAATGAATTTTCTGGTTGAAGAAAACAATTTGGGAAAATTATTTCAATACATTTAGATTAGTTATTTAAAAAAGACATTATGATTTTTAAAATAGAAACCTCGTTGATTGAAATAAACATAAAATCCAAATTAAATAACATGAATAAATTAAAAAAAACAAATATGTTGAAAATGATTTCATACACAATATAAATTACTATAGGTGTATAATACGAAACATGTATCAATGATGTGAAACTAAAATGAAATATTCATATAATATTGAAAACAATTAAATCAATTCAATGTAAAGTAGATACTATGAATTAAAAAATACTTTAAATTAATAAATTGATAATCAGGTCATAATATGTCAATGAGATAGTGTGTAGACAATATAAATTAGAATAGGTGCATATAACAAATCCTATGATAAAAAAGGAAATTTTTATATGAGACACCCTATTGAATTTAGGAGAAATTAAATAAAAATACATAAAATTAAAAAGATTGAATTGTATTTATAAATCCAATATATTACATAAAAAATATAATATAAGATATCCATAGGTAATTGAATCAATCTAATAGCATATAAAATCTAGCATAGTTTAAAAAATTAAATACGTCTCAAGGAATTTAAATTGAACCCAAAAAATATTACCTCATATTCCAACATGATCAGGCCTATTTGAACCACATTTATTGTAAAATATGATTCATTAATAATTGTTTCACAAATGTGTAACATTTTATTTTGAAATAAATTAATATTATACATTAAATAATTATATATTTTTAGAAATTTATTAGTAATATCGATCATTTGTGTTAGTAACTTCAAACATTAAATATCTATTTGTGTATACATAATTCAGTTACCATTTAATGTTCATGATTTAATTATAATGTTACTAATAATCATTTTTCAATAAATTAGTTTTTTGGATCATGATTGTCAATATTACATTAATCTATGTTACATAATTATTTCTTCTTTTTCATTATCCATTCCTATGGATTTTGAGGTTTGATTAAAAGTGATGAAATCTGCATGGGACTATTTTCAATATATATTTAAACAACTAATGGTAGAATATTTATATTGAGTTTAATAATAATATTTACATTCAATAAGTAAAATCAAAACATTTTAAAAAATTTATATCATATATTATAATTATAAAAACATATATTCAATTAAGTTGGTTGATTAATATAGATTCAAATAATGAAAGTGATAAAATATTATTACTTTAGATGGTTAAATTATATGATTAACACTTAATTTTAATATTATTAATATAATGGAAAAAATTAATATAACAAAAATTATATTATAAATATTATATTTAGTTATTAATATATATTTATAGAACAAGCTATATATGGATGTGGTGAAAAATTAAGTATATAATTCATGGTGGTGACAAACCGTAGATCACATGGATGAAATTTTCATTTTCCAATAGATGAGAGGTTGGATGATATTATATGTTACATATGTAGAAAAAATCAGAATAGAAATTATACTAATATCATTATATTAGTATAGTTATAATATTTTTATAGGATGTGGTGGAAAAAAGTGACATGAAATAAAATTGTTAAGAAAATAATATCTTCATTTGAAATCATCTGTTCGATTGAAATTAAGGCCATTAGATGTAATTTTTATGGTTACACATGATGATTTTTTAAATGGAAATTGATTTTGAGATGATAAATTGGTACGGTTTGTAGAGAAATATGAATTCATATTTATCTTTTTAATGTGTAAGTTATGTTTACTTTTTTACAAACTCTAATATTGACCTACATTGACATTACATTACTTTTTTGCAATAATTGATACATAACAAAACTAGGTTCCCAAGTACCACAATAGTTTAGTGTATTTGGAAACTATAAAAAATAAAAAACTGGTTCATAAGACATCTACATCATGTCCGGTGTTTCCCTTGATAACTAGAACCCCCTTTGAAATATCATACTTGAATATTTTCATTATATCATGAATAAAGAAACATACAAAACGGTGACCTAAAATGATTTGTAATGGTAAACATGAAAAATATGAAACAAACCATCAAAATAATTATTTAAAAACATGAACATAAATTTTCAAAATCATACCATGTATAACAAAGATCCAAATATTGAGTCGTGAAATAAATATTGGTAATTCATAATGCATAAATCATAAATGAACAAGATCCATGGGAAAATGGAATTGGCATAAAACATGGATTTATGGAAACCAAATAAGTGTATAAAATCATTTCTATTTCATCCAAGGGTAATTTCCAATACCATCATAGTGGACAATGTCCCACACTGCATCGGGATTACATGTCATTCCATCCCTATATTGATGAACATGATCTTCATGGAGTTCCATACCTTTATTACTGAACTTGATTTAATTGTCATTCCAGTCATTTCTATCTCATGTGATATAAATAATTACCCAATTAATTAGATTGAGATATTGGTCTCACTCATCACATAATGAAATCATTATTATGTGTGCCAAAAAAATATAAGTTATTCATCATAGCATAACCCATGGAATAAATTGGGATTCTTAAAAATATATCCATCAAAATCCATAAAAAAATGGGTTCATAAATATACTTCCATCATAAACACAATAAAATCATAGTGATAATAGTGATAAAAAACAAAACCCTATTTAATTAATTTAATCTTATTTGGAAAATAATTTTGATGAAACACATGAAACTAATTCTCGATGAAAATACCATTTCTTCTTAAAAATGTATTATTTTAATAAAAAACAACAATATTTTAAATGAAAATAATTTCTTTTAAAATTTTCTAAAAAAATAATCAGACATGACTAATAAAAATAAGGCATTATAAAATCATCAATATCCATTCATGCCGTATAAAAAACATTTTTCTCATACATTTTTCAGAAAAAAGTATTCCATCCAAACAATATATAAAAATTAAAAACTAGGTAAAATGACTTTAAAAAACATAGAATGTATTTAAAAATTTTATGAAAATATTTGTATAAAATATGGACATTGATGATAAATATACCCCAGTAAATAATTAAGTATAATCAATCTCAAATAATATTGATACTACAAAATTAACCCTTACTATAGGTCTGACATCCTTGGTATGTATTTGAACCTCCAGTATTATGATTTAAATTATTTCAATGACATAATCCTGAATCATAATCCTAATATATGATAATATTATAATCCATTTGTTAGTATCATTGTTACTTATCTATCATATATTAACTTAATTATTTTCATAAGCATGTTTTTTCATATCATTTCTTATTATATTGTTACAATTATATCATTTAAAGAAAATTATTAGAATAATATATTTAATATTTGTTAATTTAGTTTAATTATATAATAATTCTTTACTGAATATCACATATAATGAAACCCATCTTATCATGGAGATGGTAGGTCGTATGAATGCAAGATTGACGATATCATTCCCATTATTGCGAAATTGTATGGAAGTGGATGGTATATTTTTTTTTCAATAATACATATCATGTTATAATAATACCATAATGATTTTATTTCCATTATTAAATCCATCCATGTTATATGGTTCTCCAAAACAGATTACAACACAGTTTGGATATGGTTAGTCCTACATATGCACACATGTTGATTTGATTTTACATAGGATTGATAGAAGTTGAATATGGTTGTTCCATAACCATAAAAATATATTATCATATAATTTATAATATATTTATTACTTTAAAATTTAAACAACTCATGAAGAGGAAGAAGAAGAAGAGATAATTTGCAGGAATCAGTAGAGGGGATTACCTCTTCTTCAACATGCTTCCTCTAAAACATCTCAAAAAAGAACTACAGTTGGTATTTTGATATATCCAATAAACCTCTATAATTTATATGTGGATGTTTATAATCGAAATGGGTTGGGTATGGATGATATAGAATGCTCAATTAGAAGTGAAGAGGCTTGGGAAGAGGTGCCCTTTTAAAACTGAGGTGAGAGGGTCTTTTGGAATCTTTAAAAGTATTAATGAATAAAATACAAAATCCCCATCAAAACACATAATAAATGTACTGATTTATAATATGATATGAGATATGGTTTTAATATAATCATCAAATAAATTTTTGAGATGCATTTCTATTTATTAAACCCTTATATGTTTTATTTATCTGTTAGTTATTCTATTTCATTTTAACAAGGGTAACACATATTTCAATATTAAAATGGTGAAATATTTACTTATTTGATATAAATTAGATAAAAAATTAAATATTTCGAACTTTTTATTCAATATGTTTTTTATTATTTATTTTCAATAATGTTTTATGATTTTTAAATAATTTATGAAAACATTATTTGAAAAAACATCAATAGTTTCAAGGTTTACAATATTCGGTTTGTGGAATTTTATAAAAATCAATGTAAGATGTTATCCTAGAATGAAATATTTTATTATATCTATATGGGGTCAAGGTAATATAGAAAATTTATTTTATATATTTATTATCTGAAATTACTTTAATTTTTATATTTTTAGTATCATTAAATTGATATTACCATTAAAAAAATAATTCCAACATCAGTTTTATGAAATTATTTAATACACATATTTATTGAATAAAAATTAAAAAAAATATTATGATAAAGAAAAATGTACTATAATATAGAATATTAATTTTATTTCAATATATATTTTTTAAAATCTATACTAAAAATGATATACTTATTAAAATATGGAGGTCATATATTTAACTTCATAGTAAATAAAATAATATAAGAATCATGATCTCTTATATGAGGCTCCAAATGGTAAATAAATTGAACATTAAATGAATATGGTAAATATATACTATAACATGAATATGTGGTCATGTTTTTGTGTCTTTTTATTATTATTATCGTTTTAATAAAAATATGTTTATTGATTTTTCATCAATTAAATAATTTCTACATCATCAATATATAATACATTACGGTGATTATTTATTTCAAAATAATTAAAAATAAATTATCAGGACAAAGAAAAACATTTCATATTATAAATGAGTATTAATAATTCAATTTATCAGCTCTATAACATTATATTACAATGATTTAGTTATAAATATTTTTCAAAGATATATTTTAGTTTTCACTAATTAAAAAATATTTATTGGCCTAGTCTCATCCAAGTGGCTTAAAAGGGTATAATATCTACCCAAGGTAGGTTTAGATAAGCTATAACTCATTAATTCAAATTAGGGAATGTTTTATAGTAATTTTACCAGATTATATTTACCCTTAATTACCTGATATACATTTTTACCGTATTAATAAAAATTACAGAAGATACAATTCTTCATTCCTAATAATAATAGAATTCTATTTACATAATTTATACATAATGATTAAAAATATGATGTTAATTTTTTCAAATTAAAAACATTTATGTTTTAGTAATTAATTTAAAATTAATCTTGTTGTAGGAATGAAAAATGGGTTTTAAATGGTTAAACATTACAAAAGATAGAAACCTCTTTACAACAAAATTCAATATAAAATTATTTTTAATAAAAAAAAATATATTAATGCTTAAAATTATATTCTATTTATACATTAAAGACATTCAATAAAATAATTTAAACATATAAGTTATTTCTATGAAAAAAAGTTATTAATTAAAATTTAATGTATTTTTACTATTCTTAAAAAATGAAAATTGTTAGAAAAATATAAAATTTTAATCAAAAGTAAAAATTTGTATACTACATAAAAATATAATGTTTTTATTGTTAATTTTAATATATAAAATTTTAAAAATTTTATTTAAAATGGGTGCGCCATCAAAATACAGAAATACGTCAATTTTTTTAAAATATCTCTCTTATCCAGAAAAATTGAATTTGTTATTATATCATGTATATAATACATATATGATAAATTTTAAACATTATATTAAAATATTAAATGTATATTTCATTAATAAAATCTAATAATAGTGATTTTAATATTTTATAAACTTGCTTATTTTCATTTAATTATTTTTTATGAAAAATTAAAATATTGTTCATACCCACCATTATAATTACTAGATTATAAGGTAATAGAATATTTTTTTTTTATATATATGTGGTCTTGTTTGAAATGAATTTTATCAAAATAATTTGAAATTTTGTGTAACAAAATCAATGCATAGCATTGCGTATATTAGAAGCTAAGAGAATGTTGTGTATTGCACATAATTATCTTATTATAGAATAATAACCAAGACATCAATGAAATTAAAAATAAAATTTCTCATAAAAATATATGTTTTTCACATTTTACTCGATGTAAAATAAATTTATTCCTTGAAATTATTTTGGTTTATTAAGGATTTAATACGAGAAAGTTCCTTTCATTGAAACCCAGAACACAAAAATGAATACTAAATCTTCATTTAAAAAAGGAAATTATGAAACATAAATGTTACTCAAAGTTACTAATCACTTGGATTCCAGATAGGAGAGTATAGGTGGGAAGTGAAAACATGGATATAATATTGAAAGCTAGCTATCAAGTTCTGATGGAGAGAAATAGTGAACATGGCTAAGAAAATTTAACAATCACCAAGCCATAAATATATGATCATATAAGGGACCATCGGTTTCATTGGATAAGAATGTACTATAATAACAATTGTGGTATTTAAGATCCTTTCTGAAGAATTTAAGAACATGAGAAGAAATATGTACTTGGTTTCAGTATAATCTACCCACTGGTATTTCCTTGAACAGTTTCCACTTCATCTCTTATTCCAACAATAGAAGTTAAATTATTTATTCCTGAAGAGTTTAGTAGATCATGCAATCCATAAATAGAATTATAGTTCATTCCATGATTCTTTATAAAAAATAAAATATTAGGGAAAGAAATAAACTCTGCATAATTCCACCTATGGTGATATAACACTTTATTCAAACAAATATTATCCATTATTTAGGATAAATATTCGATAAATTGATTACCATGATATACTTCTAAAAGAAGAAAATCCTAAATAATATATAAATATCACTAACATGTATAAACATTTATCCCCCATATATCAATATATATCTCTTGAAATGTGTGTTCTAGATTTATGAATCACTTCTTCCTGGCAGATTCCATTGGATTTATTCATGGAACCGAAAACATCTAATTGTTATTTATCCCAAGGGGGCCTACTTTACAAAACAAGGTGTTCGTTATGTTTGAACTATCAGATACATTGGAATGTATAATGATCAATAGGATGTAAGGTTGTACTAATCACACCCTTTTGGAGGAAATTATTGTCTACTCTGAGACTCTATTTTTAAATTTAAGATATTTTAACTAAAAAATTATTAATTTACCAAGAATAACCTAATTTTCCCTTGGAATTTACAATAATTTATTAACAAGGGTAAAATATAGAATCATCAGTATGCATTCAAGGATCTTCATTAATTGAGATATCTATATGTATTTGAGGTTCTCCATCAATGGATTCCTCTAATATACTATTTCAAGATTATTTTAATCATCATTATGAGGATACTGGTTTTTTAGCCACTCAATGGGGAACTATAGAATTAAGTGTCTTCCAGGGGGACGAAGGCTTGTTTTGATATTGGGGTCATACCCATGAAATAGGTTACCTACATATCCTTGTTAAAGGAATCAGAACCCTCATAGTACGGTGATGCTTAATGGGAAACCCCAAAACTTTTATGGTCATGTGATAAGGAATTATTAATATTGTTTAATGTCATGTGGTAATGAAATCTAAGAGAAATGAACTTATTCAATTTTTATTGTGGGACTTATATAAGTAATAGCCCAATAAACATGGAATGGATATAGATTTTCATGTTATATTAGACCATGTTGGCAATATAGACCTAGGAGGACAAGGTAGATTTTGAAATATTGGGTTTAATCCTCAAAAAAGATTCCTACATATCCCATGTGGATAGGAATCAAAGCGCACATAGTTCAATAAATCTCATTGGAGATTATAGTCCTTTGAGAAAAATGAGTTTGGGATTACTTCTCGAAATAGATGACTTGATGATCTTGGGTATTAATTTGGGGATTATTTATAAGGAGGTTGCACAACATAATGGAATTAGTTTTGGATTCTTAAAGTGGATTTCCAGTGAGCTCGGGCCCTAGAAGTGCTTCCAATGTATCTTAGTTGTTATAAGAATTAGTGTTCTTGTAGTTCATTCTAAAGAGTGTGTGTGGACATGTTATAATCAACAAGAATCTCTATGGCCACATGAGTCAAACTCGGGGTGGGAAATAGAAGGATGTAAAAAATTCAATAATGAGACATGCACTTTTCCTCCTCTACTACTAAAAGAGGGCGTACCAATGGATGCGGGAGTGGACGATGCCTATGTTCCCCCAAGAAGAGGGTGAGGCGAAAAACCATCCCACTATTCCCCTTACAACAGACAAGGGTGTAATGAAATGATGAAGGGACGAAAGTTTGGGGTTTACACTTGGATGGATACCTGTGGCAACGAATATCAATGAGAAAGGGAAAGGTAAATGAGTTTCCTTCTTCCCATCTCTCCTCTGGTATTTTGTACTGAATAAGTGGGGATGACAAATGATGTGAACACATGCAAGAAAAGATATGGGCTTATGCTGGGATGCTAGTTCCTAAAATTTATCCATGTCAGGGAGGGAGACATCTCTTATGCATGAGTGGAAATGATAGTGTGAATTATACATTCCTTACCAGATACCTGAGTATTCAAGTCCTATCATTGAGAAGGGAGAGGCTAGGACCAAAACCATCCTCTATACCGGGAACATCCAAACACTATTCATGGGAGAAAAGTGCTTGTTACTATGGATATACAAACTCATAGACACTCCATGAACCCTAAGTACCTTATAATAATATGTGGGAAAACTCTAACCATATATATACAAAAAAAATAGGTTACACGCTAATGTGCCATTCCCAAAGATTTGATAAATCGTGAGGTTTTGGTGGATGCTTCAATATAGCCCCTTTTAGATAAGGGAACCCAAGAAAGAGATACCCTGCCATGAATGGATAAAAATAGGGTACATGAGATTGTATGTCTGATTTATACCAAGATATTCCATGTAGGTATCTCATGCAAGCGTGCCGTGTATGAACCCCATTTTACTGCACCGTGCAAGTGTGTCATGCAAGTGCGCCACACAGGTGTGGCTCGCAGGTCTTCCAGGAAGGTATGTATGATGACTGAAGAATTTATTTCACATAGGAGAACCAAAACTATGTTAAAATTTTGAAATTAATATTAAAACATGATTATAGCATTTAATTATCTCCTTAATCTTACTTTAGAGAACTACATGAGACAATTTGAGGGATTTTGGCGAAATATCTACGCAATGGGAGCTTCTGGGAATCATTCGACTTTTTCAGTCCTTGAAATGGGGAGCCCAAGGTACCTATTTATAGGAATGGATTGGCTTGGTCAATGGAACATGGTCCATGTAGATCCTCTATGCAGATTCTCCATGTAGATCTGGTGTGTAGGAGTGAAAAAATTATTCTGTCACACAATTCTATCATGTAGCTTTGTCGCACAGGTTTGTGGCATAGTTATGTGGCATAGATCTATCACACAACTCTATCGCGTAGATCAGCCCTACATTTTTTTCATGTGTCCCTTAAGGAATTTTTTTCCTTTGAATTCTTCGATCATTTCCATGAGATTTTGATATCTCTAGGGCCATCTTCATTGAAATTTTTATTTGTAAGTGGTGTCAAGAAAAGACTCCCCCCTCAGGATTGGATCTGACTAGAAAGAGGGTCATGTCTTAAGGTAATATAACAAGAAAAATATAATGGTTTAATAGGTGTACATCGCTAGTTGTTCATGGATCTACATCATGTAGGTATTCCGCGAAGTGTGGTTGTGCAGGTAGGCCACACAGGTTCACAGCTGGCTATAAATATGTTATATCCTTTGCGATTTTCTTCACCAGTGCCTCCAAATTATCCATCTCTTTTTGTGTAGCCCTTTTCATATAGCCTTAACGCGTTGTGATATCATGTAGTCTCCTTGAAATTTTCTCAAAGTGAAACTAAATTTTCAATGGAGTTACACTGAAGGACATCGTCGAAGGAGTTACCTGAGGATCCTTGCCGAAGGGCCTACGTGACAGACCTCGTCGAAGGAACTATGTGAAAAAAATCCTTTTCAAAAATATAATTTGATTTCCTTTTCCATTAAGATGAATTTTAATTAAAAAACTCATCCTAATAGGGGATGTTTGGTAATTATTTTTCACAAAAATGGACCATTTTATAACCTATAATGAAGAAGCTAATTCTCTGCAAAATGAAATGATGATTATCATCAGACAATAATATTATTATGAATTTGAAAGTACACTTCCTGGGATATGGAAGGGATTAATTCCATACCAACATGAATATCCTCATTTTCCTTACCTACCCTGGTGAGGGCATGGGATTTTACAAGATTCCCAAGTTCTATCTGGCATAATGAATTTTCCAAATAATTTTATTATTCCATAATCCAAATGATACTTCATGAAAATTAGGGAAAGGGGGGTTCCAGTACATAAAGGAACAATCCCTATTGGTTGCATCCTACATCATTTCGGTTGTACTCTGGATATGAAGGATTGGATTTTAGATCCAATGCAACATTTCTATGATTCAACTTTTCAGGCTTCTCAGAAAGATCAGTATATTGTTTGGAAGGAAGATTGGGATATTAGTTCTAGAGGAGGTGTGAAACCTGAATGGATGTGGGAATTTTCGGTGTTCCAGACTAGTGTAGAATTTATGATAGAGTTATTATAAGTTCATATCTATGAATATATTTGGATGGGGAAAATTGGTTTTTTTAAATGATGTCATTTATGAATTATTGATCTGATGGGGTACAAAAATGAATTCCTTCCATTTGCCGCATGATGATGTTGGGATTACTCTCTGGGAAATCATCCAAATAACATGATTTCCTATTCTCGATGATATGTTTCTTGATTTTATTCCACCCACTACAACATGGGGTAATGTTACCAGAACACAGTCATTGTCTCATGTTCTATTCAAAATAGAAATAAAATTACCCAAATACAGGAAAGATATCCATTCTTGGGTGTGGATGGAATACTTTTTAGAACTAATAATAATGAAAGGTCCCACCTATGGATGTCCTACTATTTGACCTTTTGTAGATAACTGGGGTATCTAAGGCACATATTGGTGTATTTTAGAGAGATGGGACTATAATAATAGGGGATACAAATTCAAATATGAAATTGATACTATGATACACATAGCTTTCTTCCTTTCCATGTGGATTTGAGTTTACAAGCTTCCAATTCAGGAGTCTGAAGGCATTGTAAAGCTGAAGAATTTTTTATCCTGGAAAAGATAGCATAGGGGATGTATATTGGGTTAACAACTCCTCTATCAGCTAAAATATACCATTCTCTATTTCAACAATAAATGTGATGGATCCATTTTGAATTTCAGTGCATTTTCAAGTGTTGTGGGGATGGATTATAGAACACTTTTCTTCATAATAGTGTTGAATTCAGTTAGAGTCCCCAATGGTCTATTCACCACATTTTCAAAAAAGGTTTCTGGTATTCAGCCGAAAAAATTGAGACCTGATGTCATGATAAAGTCATTAAAAGTCTTAGGAGAATTCATCTTCTTTCCTTTTGGTATATCACTAATAGGAATTGATGATGGTAATGAAATTAATTAGTAGTTGTGGTCTTATATGATGGAATTCAGGGATGATGTATTATCAACAATGATTGATGGTGAAATTATCTCTGAGTTTTACATCCCTTATAGGATTTCTAGTCTCTTTAGATGAATTCAACAATCAACCACTATTCCACCCAAATATGTAAGACACATGAAACAAATAATTGTAGCGAGTATTGTTTGGATTCTAATGGAAGTAGTGCCATCCAAATTGTCAATTACGTTACATCCACCAGTTGCATTAATCATATGAGAAGTATGATATTCTAAAGCATAGGATTATTCATATTCTCAGGGGAGATTTGACAAAAGGAATATAAAAAGTATCACCTACAATTACTGTAGCACATGGAAATCTTGGTATGAATTCGACAGAACGAGATGATGCATAAGTTTCAGAGGTTACAGAGCCCTCAAAACATCTTCATAGGAGGTGTAATAGGTAGAACAATCAAGAGAAGAAATACCACCAATGCCAAGGTAATTCAGTTGCCACCAAGAAATAAAGGTTCTTATTCCATCCATTGAACTCTCTAAAAGGAAGTTAGGCCTGAAGAGGCTCCCCGATCAAAAGGTGCTGAATCTCCTCCAAAATAAACCATACCAAGTTTGAATTATGTGAGAACATTATCCATTCATCATTGAGACAATATGACACGTGATCTTAGGGATTCATGGGCATTCCTCCAGCATAGAATTCGAATACTTGATGTTGGTGGTGTTGAGACACATTCTGATTGCAATCATGATAATAACTAGGCAGAATTAAAAGATTATATTATGGAGCTGGAGGATTTTATATATGAAACTATTGAAAAAATACCAGCCACTAAATGATTATCACATATGATGGACTTAAGAGTACATGATGGGGTAATTATTTACCCTAAGGAGGAGTGGGATATTTATGTTAATACTGAGAATGAATTTTATTTTTATTTTTTTCAACTCTTATTTACCATTAATCAACATTATTCTTAATGAAAATGTCTTTGTGCATCGTGAATGTTCGGAAGGAATCTCTGGACTAGTTCTTGAATCCTAAAAGAACGTGTCTGCTAGCTCTCCCATTGATGCAATGAATGATCCTACCAGGTCACCAGACCATTCTCTTAGAGCAAGAATAATGACTGGGGTAATAGATAGGTATACTAAACAACCATTACCTCAAGTTTCTCCATCCATGAGGAATGTTTCGATTTCTACACAATCTTTTAAAAAGAAACATAATAGAGAAATGAGATTGATCCGAAATGTTCACTAAAGGATTATGTTTTTATACTAAACTTACGGTATGTATTTTTTTCAATACACTATGGTAATCACATTTATTTGCTTACAAGATCTATGTCTATCTCCTCTCTAAATGGACTAAGAGTTTATTCTTCTAGTCCAGAGAAAAAAACCCCAGGTGAAACCAAAGTACAGGTTTATGAATATGCTATCATAATAGATAAATCCTCAAAATATTCATCTATACATGTTCCCAGCACCACTAAAATAGAGAAGAGTCATTGTTAGAACAAATATATATATCATGAATATTAATTTTTTAATAATATTATTCTTTTCATCATATTTCAGATCAGTTGACTTTGGAAATGGGTCCTTAAATAACCAATGCTAATATTCTTATTTCTCCATAAGAAAGTAATGAAGACCCAGGTCAACCTTACATAAATCCCGATGTTGGTCCAAAAATTGAAAGATATAATGATGCTGAACCGATTCAAGATCCAATGGAATAAAATTACTGCGGAGAAAATTTGGGAGTAAACCAATGTTTTTTAGATACCTTAAATGGTGAGGTTGCTATAACATTCCAAGCCACATAAACTAAAAATATAGAAGACTTTAATCCAAATATTGATATTCTAGGTTCTATCAAGGTGTATTGGGATTTTCATAAGGAATTTCAAGGATGTAAGTCCTTATTTATGAATTTTATGGACAAGATAGTTCTTTTTTACTTGATTCTTACATCATGGTTCACCTTATGCAGCTTTCTCTGTTGAAAATGATTCAAAGTCTCTTCATTAATGGGGAATTACACTATATCATTCTTCTGTTGGAGATGGAGAAATACTTACAGAGGACCCTCCATTAGGAAATGCTCCAGATCATTAAATTCAGACAACAGGGCAAACTCAGTAGAGTGAACCTTCTCAAGAAACATCTACTCAACATGTTGAAGCTGATAATACTGGGGGTGAATATAATCAAAGAGTCGACATATTTTATTAGGTAAATATCATTAGTTTTCTTAGATCATTATCTGATTTTTCCTTTTCTGAAACTGAAAATTACCTTGATATATCATTTAGGCTTATCAGCTTCGGTAGTTAGATCGAAAGGTGAAATTTCCATGTTGTCTTAGACACTAACAAAAGGGGAAGCTTCTGTTGTTCTGAGAGAAGAAGAACAAGGAAGCTCTATAGGTGATATGTTTCCAGAGTACATTTCAACTCATCATAGTGACTCATATTCAGACAAATATATGCAATATGGTATTGGTATGGCACGTAAGAATACTTGATGACATATCAAGAGTATAATTGATAAGAATCCATTAGATGAATTGTCGTCCCATTTTTTAAAACTCCAACAATAATTATGCATATGGGGATTTGGTGGTTTTAATTATTGACCAGTCTATGATGCAATGAAAGAGACCATTTATCAATGGGGGAAAGATCCTAATATGCGGCAAGATTTTGAAAATTCTAAATGAGTCATTAATGTTGAGAGATTCTAAGATGAAGTAGTTGAGGAAGAGGTAGATCATTACAACAAAATCAATCTTAATCATCCAAAAAATAAATGAATCTATGATGGAGTCATTATATCTTCATAAAAAATTGGATTCTATTCATAAAAAACATATGCAATGGAACTTGACATTGGGAGAAAACCAATCTGAGTGGATAAATTACATTTCAACCACTAAGGAATCACTTAGTTCGGTTGAGGTGGAAAGAGTATCTCAGCTATCTAAACATAAACAGATAGATAACAATGCTTATAAAGTTGTTCACCAAATAGAGAGTCATGTTGAGAGTTTATTTGTATGCATGATAGAGATGCTATGTTCTATAAATGTCCCTCTGATTCCAAATAATAGGAATTGGATTTACATTCTACAATCTTATGAGTCTTCATTCCTATTTTAAATGATTTAAATATTAATGGTAATGATGATGATGAGTTTTTTAAACATAAATCATTCATGTTAGACAATCATGATTAAAATGACAAGAATGTGGGTGCTCAGAATTTTTTTATTATGGAAATGGGCTTAATGAGCATATATTGATTTTTGATGGGGTTGTATATATTATCCCCAAAACATCATATCTTTTGACCTATTTTTTATTAAAGAATATTACTTAAATCATACAAAAAATGTATGTTTAGTGAGTTGGGACTCGACTTTTGGTCAGAGTTCCCTTTATAGGATCTCAATCTAGTGAGTACCACATATTTTGTTACTGGATGTTTTAAAGTCATGCATCTTGGAGTATAAGGTTCTAGTGTTTATGTTTGTAATAACATTGACCATAAATGTGAAATTAAATCACAAACTGTTATTATTGACTAAGATTTGATTTAATATTCATTTAATATTTTCGAGTCGAATCTAGAGACATGAATTTTTTGGTCACCAAATTTAAAACATTACAAATGGGGGAATCTCTTCCAAGATCGAAGTTGCCATTATTTGAAAATCCCGTTATCAGGGTTATAATATGCAGCTCCAACTTGAGAATATGCTCCATAGCAAAAAAATGGAATATATCGACTGGAAGACCCAATATGTAGGAATCTTATGAAATCCCACCTAAGGGATCATTCTGCATAGTAAAGAAAAATAGATCTTCTGAATTTAACCTTTTACTCTTGATAGATAAGGGAAAATAATGTTTGGGTGAATCAAGACCATAGTGGGTGGTTTTTTCATGGAATGGGGTTTTGTGAATAAAAGTTTATTTCAATTAAAACATATGTCATGAATCTGAAACCCACTTATATGATATTTTTGTTGTATCAATATTTTTTGAAATTTATCAAAAAGGGGAATTTCTGACATAAAGCTATTCTGTTTGAAGTCTGGTAGTGAGGTCATTGTGTTTCTTTAATTTTATGTATTTATCATCGACCATAGGTATGAAATTCACCTAATTTATTTATAATTAGTATGAAAACATTCTACCATATTCATGTATGGAAGGGAAAATTGTAAACTGTGATTTATGAATTTCTGAATCCAAAGGATTATACGGGAAAAGGGATAAAAGTATTTAAGGAATTCGTTTTAAAGAAAGATGTTACCATTATTTGAAAAACCTGTTAATGGGTCTGTATTATGTAGGTCCAAGTAGAGCATAATCTGTATAGAAAAATAGTTGATTCTTTTGACTTTCATTCCCGTTATGTAAGCAACTATTTCAAGGCCACATAAGGGAACCTGCTGCTTAGTCAGGAAAAAGAGCTCTTAATAATTATGACATTCTATTGCTAAAGGACAAATAATGTTTATGGAGATTAAGATTTTCCGATGCACATAGATTGGTATATAGAGAATAATACCAGAATATAGAGAGGGTATATCCATCACAGGTCTTCAATAAAATAGAGGAATGAGACTTTTATGAAGTTCTGACCGAAACGTGAGAGTTGTGGTGTCTGTTGTTTTATGTCATAAAACTGGGACCAGAAATGAAAATAGTATATTGTATGTGGCCATGTGATTCCAGGATTTTTTTCATTGCTTTGAAAACATGGAGAGGGAAATTTTAAAACCATAGTCTTGAAAACTTTTAGATCGAAATAAAGATAGGGGAAAAATATACCCGGATCACTGTTTTAAAATACATATTCTTATATATTGTTTTTGATGTTTGAAGGGGACAAAAATTCTATAACCAAAAACAAAATTACCATTATTTGAAAAAATATTTATAGGAGTTATGTTATGCATTCCCAACAAGGGCATATGATGCATATCTAAATAGTGGCATCTTTTGACTGATAGAACCATTATATAGGAAATGTATTCCAGTCCACGTAAGGAAACGTACTTAGTAGTCATGAAAAAGAGCTCTCATATATTAGAAATTATTTCACCAGGAACCGTAAGAAAGATAATGAAGATGTTGAAAATATTTTAGATTAAGATTTTAAAATTTTAGGAGGTGGTTTTTCTAAATGCACATAAGAAATATTTGAATTAATACATTCCTTGAATTTGACTAATTTTACATAGATCTAAATCATATGTAAAATGGAGAATTTTTTTGTTTCTTTTTGAATTGACATTATATTGCGCAGTTTAAAGTCATGTAGTGAGGACATTATACTATGAAGTTTCATGTTATGTAGTGAAGACATTGATAACCCCATATGAAATTGAGACACCTCTTTTATGTAAAAAATCCTTTTACCCAATTCATAAGCCTATGTGATCTATGCTCAGTGTGAGAAAAAAGGATCGATATGGATTTATTCAATAACACAAAGGTGACACATGTGGAGAATCTGGGTGTTAGAGTTCCATGCTCTTTAACGTCTTGTTGAATGGATGAAGATGAATCAAACTGAAAAAATGACTTCTTGTAGTTGGACTAAGAGATAAAATCCAAGAGTCACTATATCTCTTTCGAAGGGAAAGAATCGTGCCATACATTGTTATTTAAACATTCCCTATGAAGTTATGATTCTTATATATGGAAGAAGGTGGTTTTATTTATATATCATGGCTCGGCCCAATATTGACTGTCTAGGCGTCTCTACATGTCTCATTGAAAATGAGAATCAATCTCTACTTTGTTCTTGAAATAATCATTCCTCACGTCGATCAAGTATTATATAAAGAATTGGTCTTTTGACATGTTATGAGAGAATGGTTAAACATAATATGTAAAATAGTATGTAGAAAAAACCATATATCTTTTATAAATACTCTTTATATATTTGATTCATATACTGGAGGAAAAAAGGAATTACAAATTTTGTGGTTTTGTCAAGGCCCATGATTGGGGATCTTGGTGTCTCTATGTATCTCATTGAAAAGGGGAATCAAGCCACACATAGTTCTTGAATCAAAATCCTTATACAGATTTTACTAAGACATAGCGATGGAAAGGACACATGTGACACGAAGGAGTAGAAATGATATCAATGATTCATTATTAGGGAAGCTCCTAATGTCACATAGAGAAGACGGTATCCGTACAGTTTAATGTCATATAACGGGGAAGAATTGTGTCATGAAGTTTAATTTATTGCAACTTAGACTTTGAACTAAGTAGTTTTATTTAATTTAGTAAGGACATGAGGGGATGTTTAGTTTTCAATATTTCAGCTTGGTCGAATGTGTGCAACTACACAATGTATTTCATCAAGAATCTCGAATTATTTGGAGTTGTAATGAGCTCTCCATCAATTCAGATTAGGGAAAAAAACTCCATTAGTGTAAAACATATATATAGAATAAGGTCTTTCCCACTATGGATCATTCTTTGGAGATTTCTTTCTAGTTATCATTAGAGAACTGATGGCCAATACCCATTCTTCATAAATAAATAAACAAATGTGATCTTTCTTATTAAATTCCTGAGTTATTCTTTTATGAGAGTCTTCTAAATGATGAAAAATATGAAATCTTATTTAATCTAACTGTTCCATCTCATTAAATCATTTCTGAGACCTCTCATTTGTAGACAACAGATCACAGATTGAAACTACGAGTGAAATAAATTTCATTTCAATTGGGAAGACTACTTATATTCTTTATACTATGGAATAAGGAGTTGCCTGGGTGGCTCTATGGGCAGTAGTCTGATATCCCCATAAAGCATGAAAATGTTTATCTGGCCATGATTTCTTATCATTATCCACCATTTTCAGATTATATTTGATAAGAGCTGTTTGATGGCCTCCATCTATCTGTTGGTCATCTCATAATAGTGGGATGAATGGTTTGATTTGATAATATGTTCCAGATATAACTCTTTTACCTCAGCAGAATAAAAATTGGGGCCATTGTCCTTCAGAATAGTACGAGGGACACCAAATCTGATGAAGAAGATAGTTTCGATGAAACAAACATTACATTTGGCTCTAACTAAGTTAATAGGTATTGCCTCAGCTCATTTAGAGACAAATTCAGTAGCAGTGAGGATGTACTTGAACAGATTAGTAGTGGATGGAGGATAAGGTCCTATAATATCCATTCCCCTTGTTGAAAATTCCCACGATTATTTAGATGTATGTTGCAACTCCACGGGTTAATGAGAGAAGGTGTAATGAATTTTTAAAGTAAGACATTTCATAGTGAAATCTATACAATCCTGCGTCATTGAAGTCCAAAAGTATCTAAACCTTCAGATCTGATTATAGAGTCTATGCCCAGAACAATGGGAACCACAACCTCTTGAGTGCACATCTTTCTCGAATGATGCAGTTACTTATCCATCAATAAATATGATTGGTATTCCATTGAAGTCCTATATGTAAAGGATCATATGGTGATCTGAACTATCATAAAGAGTAAAATTGTCTGCTCGTCATTGTATCATCCTGATTTGATTTTTTAATGATGTAGCTGCATTAGCCCATGCATCATCAGGGGTGTTTCGTGATCACTGGACAAAATACAATGTTGCCTCTAAGTGAAATTCATAAATTAACCCTATGACATAATAACACAAAGGGATTAACTTTTCATTTATAATATAATATTTCCCATTGATGGGCTTGATTACAAATCTGAGTCACCTTTCACATTTAAGTGATTCACTTGCTCCCGAAGGGCCAATTCCAAACCTGCGATGATAGCTTGATATTCAGCCTCATTATTGGTACCACCATCTAATAATAGGAAGGATTGACGAAACAATACCTTTTCATGGGATATAAGGACATTCCTAACCCAACTTTGTTAAGTTTAGGGGTTTCCCAATCCCTTCCCTATTGGACATCTGGAGGCATCATCAAAGTAAATTTCCCATGTTTTAGGAATTTTCTAGAATAGAGAAAACCCTTTCATCAGGAAGTTCAATATTTAATGATTCACATTCCTCAAATGGATCTTCAAAAAGGAAGTCATCATAAACATGGACTTTTATTGATTTCTGAGTCACCAAATGGATATAAAATTGTCGTAGAATAACTGCCCACCATGCTAAACGCCCTTTAAGAGTAGGACGACATAAGATAAATTTGAGTTGGTTGTTAAGAGACACCAATTGGACCTCATGATGTTGCAGGTAGTGCCTCAATTTCTGAACAGCAAATATTAATGCTAGATAGCACTTTTCAAAACAAGAATACTATGTTTATGCACATGAAAAGTTCAACTACTATAGTAAAGACTATTCTGATTCCCAGCATCATTTTTTGGGGAAAGTAATGCACATGGTGGTTGCTCTAAAGCTGTGAGAAAGAGAATAAGTGGTATTACTTCAACAAGTGGAAATAATACCAGTGGAATAAAGATATCTTTCTTGAGGGTATCAAATGCTTCTTGGCAGTATCCAGTCTATTGATATGTTACTCCCTCCTTCTTTAATTTGATGAAGGGAAAACACTTATCTTCCAAATTGTTGATAAAGTGCAGAAATATAGGCCATGTTTCCTTAGAGTCCTCTTAATTAATTCAAATATCAAGTAGGTGACATAATAAGGATTGATTTTGTTTTCTCAAGATCAACATTTAAACAACGATGAAATACAAGGAATCCAATAAACTATCCTATATTTACCCAAAAATAACATTTCAAGCTCTGATGCGTAGGTACCTCACGAAAGTCTGTCTCATAGGTATCCCGCATTGATGCATCGCGCATCTGTAATGAACAGGTGTCTCACAAAGGTGTGTCGTGCATGTCTAGATTGCATGAATGCCACACAGGTATGTGTGATGAATGAAGAAGGTGTTTCACATCGGAGAACCAATCCTATGAAATAACTGTGAAATGTCTTTCAAAACATGATTTTCCAATTTCATTTTCTCGTACATTAAAGAGCTACCTGAGAGAACTTGAGAGATCATGGAGAAATATATACTCAATGATAGATTCTGGGATTTTATTAATTTTTTTCACTCTCAGAAATTTGGTTCCCAAGGGTCTTATTTATATCCATGGATGGTCCTGATCGAAAGAACGTGGTCCACATAGATCCTTCACATATATTTGGCATATCGGGGTGCATTAATTATTCGACCACACAACATTGTCCCATATCTTGGCTGCACAGGTCTATGGTGTAGGTATTTCAGGTATCTCTGTCATGCATATCTGTATAGAAGTTCTTCCACGCAGTCTTTTACAGGATTTTTCATTCCTTTATATTCATAGAACCTTGCCTTGGGATGTTTAAATCTCTAGGTCTATCATCATAGTATTTTTTGTATTCTTTAGTGGTGTTAACACATATATATAAATCTATATTCATGAATATAAAAAAACTGTGAAACTCCAATATTATTAAGAAAATATAGCTTTTCAGATACCCCTAATGGAATTTCATCCCCACAAATTCCTATCAATTCCAAAGAAAATGAGTATAAAAAAAGTTATTTATTTTAAAAAATAAATCTCAAAGGGTTAAAGAGAACCTTATAAACTATATTATTCAATTGATGGAAATATAATGACAACTCAAAATTAAATAGAGCTAATAATACTAGATTTGGTTCTTAAGATAAAATTAATATACAGAAGTGGAAATAAAAAACCTCTTTCTGTTTTGAATGGTTTTTAATATGACATATATTAGAAATAAAATATAATCTTCCTTTTAAAAAACATGAATCCAAATAGTAATTCTTATGAAGATAATAAACATTTATCATAGAAAATAAGAAAATATAGGTGATAATAAATAAAATGTAATTAGAGGAATAAATTAAAAAATATTGAGGTTACAAATTAATCATTACAACATCACAAAATAATATTAATGTAGAAGAATGGAAAATGAAAATGTAATTTTCTAATATTGGAAAAAATTATTTTTGGAACGAGAATGGAAAAATATAACAAACATGGATGAAATGATCCAACAAAAACATTATGACAAAATATAAAAAGATTGAGTAAATAAAATTCATTTTAAAATATTTGGTGTGTGGATTATAAATCGATAAGAGGTGAAATAATAAAATCAATTCATCAAAAATTAAGGTAACATATAAAAATCCATGATCATTTATTTGAGGCAACAAATAAATCTCTGTAAAAGAGATACAATATATCAATATCAATCCTTTTGATTTCAAGGATTGTATATATATGATACTTTTTATGTTAACCATTTTGGTACATTTATAACAATAATACAAGTAAATGATTTTTCAAGGATTACATTTATTTCCATACGATTGTTTTCATATAATACATGTTATACTGATAAAAAATATTCTTTAGAATGTGAAATTATTTTTCCAAAATGGCCAAAAAATAGGATAAAATATACTTACATTATTTTAATCCAATTAATTAAGAAATGTATCACTCTTTCGTTATTTATGTTAATCACATTCAACCATTATTTATTCTCATAATCTCTTTGATGAATTTGAAAGATAAATTTTCCACTTAGAAAGAAAAAATGTAAAAGTCTTAATGGATCATGGTATTATTTAAATAATAATAATCCTCATTATTTTAAACAATTCTTTATAAAAATATATCCATCTTGTTCCTAAAATATTATAAAAAACTAAAATTAGTACTCTGAGTAATAATAATATCCCACGAGATATTACCACAAAATCATATGACCTGTTAATTCATAAAAATTCTAAAACATGATATCAAAATAAAAAATAATGTTTATCTTAATTCATTCCACAAATAATTTATCCCTATAACTCATTAACAAAGGAGTGGTCAAATTATAATCCCAAAAACAAGATAACATATTCTTCCAAAATTGACATATATTTCAACACCAAACAGTAGAAGGTCACTCATAATGTTAAATAAAAAATATGTATATTCCTTTTTCATTATTCCGAAAAAAATTAATAATATTTTCATTAAATAAAATAACTCATTAAATAAATAAACCATATCTACCTCAACATAAAATCATATACAATCTAAATGGTTTATCAAATCCTTAATCATGTATTTCTCATACGACCCAATAAAAAACTACAAAAAATTTATTAATTACAATATAATAATACCTAAAAAGATCTATTTATACCATTTTACTTATGATTAACATTAATCTTATCAACATATATTGGTATCCAAGAATAAATAATTGTCCTAATTTTATAATATGATAACATTTAATTTTTGATAAATCTATTTATTAGGTGATCTATTAGAAAATTATAATTGGACCAGCTAAGATAAGTTAATAATAGTTATCATTGGTGGTTTCATAATTCATTAAACTCTCGAAGATTTATAGACATAATTCTTTGGAATTCTATGTCCAAGCTTCAAGATCATGAGGTCCCTCTAACTCTAGTCATTTTCGTTTAACCAATGTAGTTCTATCACAAAAGTCTCACAACTGTAACCTCTTCAAAATAGTACATCCAATATATTTCTACAGATCCCAAATTTTTTCTTGATGGTCAATTCTATAATAATCCACCTTTTTCCAATTTTTTTTTGTAATCCATAATATCAATTTCATTTTTCTGTTTTTATATCAACAAGCTAAAATCATTGAATGTTGCGATACTTTTTTCATCTTGAAATGAAGACTATAAGATTTTTTCTGGTGGTTCAAGGATTTTTGGAACAGGTTAAATAAATGTGTCATAATTATCTATCATATTTGATTTCAAATATAAAATTTTAATTTAATAATTATTGTTTGTCTTCATAGGCTTCCAATTTCCCTTATTCATGAAAATTTCCCTTATATATATTACTAACCTAATTAGGAACCTAATAAAGATGGATTCTTCTACTAAAAATAAAATAATGCAATTGTTTCATGAATTTATTTAGGTTTCCCTCAATAAATCATTAAAATCAATTATTTGGATATAAAAGGGGGGATATACATTTTTCAAAGAAGTGGTTTATGAAAATGTAACAGGAAACTATTCTAAATTCATAAAGCATTGTATCTTTCATTGAGATAGTGTCTATTGGAATGACCATGAGAGAAACTATAACATTGAAAAATTATATCCCCTCAAAAATAAAAGAAAATTAGTCTTTATTGAAAAATATAATTAGTTTCATAATGAGATATCTAAACCCTTAGGTGATAAATACCACTTGATTTCATTTTTAAATCTAACACAAAATTAATTAATGACTCAACTTTTGAGGTTTATTTTTTATCATATTTTGTTCCTTCTAGAAACAATAAAAAATACATTATGGGAACCATAAGTGTTTTTCTGACCAACTAGGAGGTGACCCAGACAACTCAATCTATTTATGTTGAATCCAAAGAATTTGATCATAAACAATAACATAAAATTGATGATTAAATCCTATATTAAATCTCCAAAAATTGTTATAATCAAATCATGGATTTGAATAGCTTTATCACTACCCATCATATGAATAATAAGAAAAAAAATAGGATACATTAAGTTGAAGATAACCATTTCCAATATATATTCAGTTTTTCCATTATAGAAAGAAACATACCTCCATAGCAAGATATTAAGTAAAATCCATAGAGAAATATTGTCTTTGAAATATTTATGTTTTTTCTTATTGAAAAAAACATCCACCCATATATATTTTCAGTCAATAAGGTTTTCCTTATGAATTTTTCATTCCTTCTTGTTTTGAAAATAAGAAACACTTTATCTTTAAGGAAAATCGCTTTTATAAGGAAAATCGCTTTTATAAGGGAAATACATTTATAAGGAAAATTTCTTTTATAAGGAAAAATGCTTTTATAAAGAAAATTTCTTTTATAAAGAAAATCGTTTTTTTATGAAAAATTATCCTTATCATATTGTCATCCATATATTTCATAAGTATAAGATTTGGATTCATTTCTATATTCTCAGAATCATTTGAAACATTGATATGAAGCATTCTATTTTAGGTTCCGAATTCTGGATGAGAACTATAATGAAGTTTCATTCTGAATTCCAGATGAGAACTGTAATGAAGTTTCATTCCATACTCCGGAAACGAACTCTGATAAAGTTCTACTCCGAAATCTGGATACGAATTATCAAGAAGTTCGACATCGAATTCTCCTAACGAATTCTAATGACCAATTCTCATTACGAATTTTGATGACGAATTCTCATTATGAATTCTGACGACGAATTCTCATTACAAATTCTGATGGAGATTTCTGATTCCGAATTCTCATTCCAAATTCACCTATTAAATAGAATCTAATCATCTTTTCTTTATACACTCCGAATTTATTTAGACTCCGAAAATTATTTTTGGTTAGACTCTGAACTTTCATTTTACTTACACATTTATAATTTGTCTACTCTTTGACATTTTGTTTACACTCCGAACCTTCACTCCGAACTTTTGTGTTAAACTTAAAACGATGTCGTACATTCTGTTACACTTGTTTTGTTATAAAACGATGCCGTCTATTCTGTTATAAACTAACTATTGGTTAAGTTACACGTGTACAGGTCCCTCCGATTTTAAAGGAATATATGACCGTTGGAAAGGAGGCCGAACATTCCTATAAATAGGAGCTCATTTGAAAGAGCTCGAGACTGATGAACAAATTCTTCGACATTGTGATTACATGCTGTTGAAGTGATTTCTAGAGAGAGAGGATCTTATTAACTCTCAATGCTTTGTGCGACTCCGAATGATGGTGATTACATTCGAGGACTTCCGGGGATCGGAATATAGAGGTTGCCAACTACCTTGAAGTTTGAGGGCTTCCTTGCTGAGGAAGACAGAGGTTTCCAACTACCTTGAAGTTGAGGGCTTGCGGGGATAGCAAGAAAGAGACTCTGATCTTCATATCGAGGGCTTACCCTGGTTTGGGTAAGACATACTTGCTTGAAAGAATAAATCAAGGGACCTTTATCCAAGGTTGTTGGATACCCTTCTCTTTTGGTTGAAAGACTTATATCTTGTAGTCTTTCTACTTGTTTGTTTCCTCTCCATTTTCTATTATAATGAAAGTATAACTTTCTTATAATTCCTTACTTGTACTCTGTTTCATTTAGATTCTATACACTTTATGGTAGAATCTCATATTTTAATCTTTTGTTAAGTTTCAATTTATGGAACCATATTTCCGGAACCTAATTTCACAATCTCTTTCCAGTCATAAGCAAGTACATTGGACATGAAGTTTATAACTACATTCCACTTTCCAGGTTTTCATTTGGTGTTAGAGGTGTTGTGAATTTTCTTAGTTTAACTTTGATAAACATATCCATTTTTTCTTAAGAAAAACATAGTTAATCGTAACTAACTTTAAAGGTTCCAAAGGAATTTTTAAAGTGTACAATTCCCCCCTCTTGTATATTGAGCATCAACATCATTATTTTGATCCTACAGTTGGTATCAGAGGAGGACTCTCAAATACTTATACTCACGTATAAGTATTTCATGCTCACTTTCTCATTCCGAACTTTCTCATTCCGAACATTGTTATTATGAACTTTTTTCTACTAACAAGTTTGTGTGCCAAAGGTTTTTATGTATGGTAGGAATTAATGTTGGTTCCATTGATAATCTAAATCCTACAAGACCACCAATCTTTGATGCTAATGAAAATGAGTACTGGAGAGATCGAATGAAGACTTTTGTTATCAATACTGGAGTGGAAAACATCGTTATGCTTATTGGAGATTATAAAATTCATGATATGGATGTTATAACTTTTACTAACCAGGAAAAGAAAGAGTATCAACTCAATTATAAGGTACGCAATAATTTACATTGTTCAATGAATAGAAATATATACATCCAAATTTCTTCTTGTGAAGCAGCTAATTGTATCTGGAAGAAGTTAGAGGTTACTCATTTTGGAACTTATAAAGTAATTGAAACTAGGAGAGCTATACTTAGAGCTGAATACCATGGCATCAATTTTCCTTATAGTGAACCAATATGTAAATTTCAACAGAGGTTTATATCTATCATCAACTGCCTACAGTCTATGGGAGAGAAAGGGTTATATGATGAAGCAATTGTGGATAAGATAATTGATATTATGCCCAATGAGTGGGAATCCAAAAGAACAGCTATAGATGAGAACAAGAAGGTCACTCAAATTTCTCTTGATGAGTTATTCATAACTCTTCTCCAACATGAAACCAGAATGAACATAGATACTGCCAACATCAAAATGAAAAATGGGAATGGTACTGTTTCTTTTACAATAACATCAAATCATATGAATGCTAACACTCCTGAGAGCGTAACCAGATCCAAGTCTAAGAAAATAGATGTTCAATCAGATTCTAGTGAAAGTGAAGTCTCAGAAAATGAGTTAGTAAATCTTGCTCAAAGGATGAACAAGATAGCTGGCCAGAGAAATTTCCAATCCAAGTATAAGAAAAGGGAAAGAAAAGATAAAAAAGCTAGAGAAGTCACATGTTATGAATGAAAAAGAGCTGGACATATTAGACCAGATTTCCTTTTTCTCAAAAATAACGAAAGGAAAGAAAAGCATTCAGACAGGAACAGAAAGAAGTATTATAAAGCCAAAGCTAAGAAAGTTATGAAAGCAAATGACACCTGGAGTGCCAGTGGTAGTGATTCTTTAGATGTTTCTTCTGATTACAAATCTTCAGAATAGAAGAATCTTGGTCTTATAGCCAGATTAACTATTGATAATCATTGTTTTATGGCTAATGTACAAAATGGTGAATCATTGACCGACGCTTCTTTAAAATCTAATGATAGTATGTATTATAACTCTTGTGATTTTGAATCCTCTTCTGATGAAAAAAATACTTTACCTACTTATGAAAAAGTTTCTAGGTTTTCTGAATTCTTGAAATTGGGAATTCCAAACTCAATAAAAAACTTGATAAGGAAAAATCTAGGAATAATATTCTTACAAAAGATATATCAGATCTTTCTCATACATTTTCATTAATACCATGTAAAATGAACATAGTTTTACCATCAGAATATGAAACATCAACAACCCGTATATAGCCACCAACATTTCTCATACATTTTCATTTAAAGTTAGAGTCAATTAGAAAAAACCATCAAAAACCAAAACTCATAAATTTATCATTAAAATTACATTTTTATCACCATATCAAGAACTACTAATTTCCAAATAAGTATTTAAAATATCTTATAATATAATACACTTAATAACTATATAGACCTATGATACTTGGCATTAATCATTCTTACATTGGGAATTTGTATTATAAGATGGGTGAGCTTAAACACACATTAACAGTAAGCACATGAAATATCATAGGATGAATTAAATTGGAATTTTAATGCTTTTGTCTATATGATAACATAATATAGGTATGAGATCATATCAAAATGAAGTCATATCCAGTGAATCATGGATCATAATTTTTGAGACACATCCTAAAACATGAAATATGAAATTAGTAAAAGGAGTGTGAGGGTTTCCGTAAAAAATCATGAGTTATGAAGTAATAACACATATATGTTTCAAAATTTGACATCAATAATCCCATATATAAATATTATAAGAAAAAAATCCAAATAAAACCATGATGGTTACTTGGAATACATAAAACCCAAGATATATATTCTCCTAGAAACAAAAAAATTAAATTCTAATAAACATTTTTTATCTCTTTTAATTTATTTATTTCCATTACAACTCCTAGAAATATTAGAAGAAACCATTTAGGAATCTTGGAAAACTACATTCATCCCATTTATTCCCATATAATTCCCAATAATTGTACAAAATATAATAAGTTTATTACAATATAATTTCTCAAAATAATTAAAAATTGCTAAATTCAATTGACACAAATACCCCGATCTCACCCATCATCTTATATTATGCTTATTAACCATAACATGAATAAAACACATATGGGATTTCCCATTCATCATAAAATAAAAAATAACCTATATTATAACAAAAAATTAGAAAATCATAAGATAACCCAAAAAATTATGATTATTTAAAAAATGTTCTATATACGGATGGTACCGTACAATATTAAATAATCATTAATTTAAAATCAATAATTAGTTTACTGATATTCATAAGATATAATTTTTTTGTTATAGAGAAATATTGGATAAATCATACATAATAGACCCTTATATAAAAAATTATTCACTTCCACTAAATGTCAATTTTTCCATAATATAAATAATTAAAATTACATTTTTTTTATTTCATGAAAAATATTCATGAATTTCAAAATGAATTATTATTTTTTCTTATTCATACATAAACCCAATGAGAATCATTTGAAAATATATGATGAGAAAAAAAATATAAGTACAGTATAAGAAAAAAATAAATCATTTGGTCTTTTTTAAAACCATGAGATCTTATAATAGTGTTTTCCTTTAATAGAAAAAATTTTGACCTCATATATTATTTTAATTACACGTGAAATATGATTTTCTATAAAATGTATTTAATAAACACATATATAATAAAATTAAATGAAAAAATCATAATCCTAATAAATTTCTAAAAAACATGAGAACCGTTTATAAACATTCCCTTAAAAATAGTTTATACCCTAAAAAACATAATCATGAAATGTCACGACAGGTCCCCTAGGGCCCATGACGTTACATCCCCAAGCCTGCCATCCATAGGCCAGGGGCCAGCACCCAGCACCGAAAGTCATTGTCTCTAGAAATTAGGAAGGCATTGCATTTATAACCTATAGACACACGTAACCAAGAACACATAAAGATCAAAACACAAGTAAAATGTATAGTAAAAATATAGTTTATAGTAAGAAAAAGGTTCCAGAATACAAGCCCAACTGAAAAGTACAAGAGTACTAAAAAGTACAAGTAAACTAAAACATCTCCTGTGGACTCCCACCAAGGACCCTACCTGAAGGGTTGGTACAGCTCTTGAGAAATAATCTATATGTTATGCCTCTTCTAATGTCCACCTTCGATCTACCTCCAATACTGGTTCTCTCGTCCTCAGTCAGAGAAGTCTGTCGTCTGCACCAAACACAACATGGTGCGGGCATAGCCCGTGCATGGGTGAGTATAACAATACTCATTATGGACCCCAAGACCCTCGATGGTATCACAAAACCAACAAAGGATATCCACAAAGATTTAAAACATCTGACAGCCCTACTTAGGTATATGACAATACATATACCTAAGTAATCATGTATTCCCATATCATTCATGAGGAAACACAAGGCCCATCTCTTAGCCAAATTACAACTGTTACATGTAGGAAATAATAAAACAAATGTAACACCACAAGGGTAAGTACCACAAAGGTTATTCCACACAGAATAATACCATGAAGGTATCACCGCGAAGGTAAGTACAGAAAATGTACGTCACACAGAAGAATACCACAAAGGTATCACCACAAAGGTTTTTACCACAAAGGTATTCCATTCACAAGAATACCAAAAAGTTATTACCACAGAGGTAGGGACTTAGCTCACATCAAGTATGACATAGGTAGGGAAGCAAAGATGATTAGATGAAACTACCGAATCATCTTACTCTGATAAGAGGTAGACCCATGTAGGATCCTAAATCATTATACCACATTGGAATATAGTACAACATACCGACGTAGGATCCTAATATATCATACCCAAATAGGATCCTAGAGTAGTCTCACATGGATTCCTAGAGAAGATCTAAGTGAGACTCTCGAATATAGACCCATGTAGGACCCAAAGCCCAGAACCACATAGGATTTAAAATCACATACCCACATAGGATCCTTTACTCATGTTATAGCTAGCTACAGGGTTCCAGCACAATTCTTTCTTGATTCCGGGAGGGCCTGATCCTCATGAAATATGTCGATACTCCAACATCCATGAATTATAATAATGAAGTATCCCAATGGACCACCACGTGATAGGACTCTCAACACAACAGATGATGTGTCAATCAGACGCCTCGTCTGTAAGTTATTGGCCTTTTAGTCCCAATGACCTGGTTGGATTCATGTCCGATCTAACCCAGACGTACCAAAAATTTCAACAAAACTCAGGTGGGGTATACAAAATTTACTGTCTTGATCCAAGATTTCTGGTACCACAAACGGTTTGTCAGATAGACGCTTGTAGCTAAAGATATGGTCAAAATAACAAAAATTGTAAAAGTTGGTTAGGGTCTGGTCTTACCCGGTCATGCCCACCTAGCCTGGGATGACCCAACCTGGTTCAGGTCGACCCCACTAGACTCGGTTCCAGCCCTGGGTCCATCCTGGCCCACGCCGTGGCAGCCCACTAGGCACGTGGCTGGCCTGTCGGCCAACTTACTCCGCGCGGCGCGGTCGTGCACCCTACCATCACCAGCTACCGGTTGGGAGTCTGACACTATCACCTCACCGCCGCTGCACTTGGTCAGGACTCCTATATGCCTGGTGTCTTGGATGCATGCCACTACCTCCCCTTCACACGGCCGGCCATCAACAGCCTTTTCCTTGGCTCCTCAATGACCGAAGTGCCACAACCCTTCTCCGGCGGCGTCATCACACCGCCATCTACGTCTGGGCCGACCAAAGTGTCTACCACTGCTCCCAATCCCTTTGGTTTCAATCGCCATCATTGTCACCAACAACGTTTTTCAGGGCACTGGGTGTGCCCTGATGGCTAGATCGTTATAACAAAAGTTATGTACTCATCTCTTGACGTCACCAATGAATCAAGAGAACCCAAAATATACATAGGTTGCAGAGCAGTAGGGACATGTTTTTTTGGTGCACACCCTCTGCGTTATAATGGTAGTAAGAAGATTAAATGTCCTTGAACCATGAAGTACGACAAGAATAGGGTATGGGAGTATACAAAAAACAATAAACCCTACCTCGACATCACATTTGAGGTGTCCTGAGAAGAAGTTGGTGAAGGCGATGAGGGTAACAAGGATCATCACTTCCGCAACGCTCTCTTGATGTCGGGCTCAAGAATCATCCTTGTTCTTGATTCTGAAGTATGGTTTTTTTGGAGAGGGAGTTCCTCGTTGGAGGAATATTTTCTCCAAAGTTCTCCCCAAGCCACCTTTTCTCCAATGATTTCCCCAAGTAAATGAGGAGCCAACAAATAAAATTACTTCTACAAATTTAATTTAAGTTGGCACAATTATTATTCACAGAATTAAATGGCAAAATTAATTGTATTTTTTTGGCACAATTAAATATGAGGATTCCAACTGACTTCCCCACATTAAAGAGGGGTTTGGGTGGTCCCCATCAGTAGAATTCAAAATGAGGGTTCTCTTTTTCGGTTGGTCCCCACCCCATGACTCAAAAAGAGGGGATTAAAAAGAAAAATAAAAAGTTAAAGATTTTATTTTTCTTCTTCAACGAAAAACTGAAAAACTATTTTCTCCCCTCGACCTACCATGATCGAGGTGAATGTATCCTTACGGGAATGTCAGTGTTTCGACTTCAACGGTTCCATCATATTCAATTCATAGCACCAGCTGAAAAGTTACAAAAACCTGCTCACATGTTTACTGAATGTACCTAAAAAAGGTCAAGAGTTCATTACGTGCATTCTCGGCCTCAGAATCATGCACTGTCAATTTTCATGGAATCGTAAATTTACAATATAAATAAAATAATGACATGGAATTTTTGGGACTTTACGTTCTCCCTACCTCAGGGCTTTGCGTCTGCAAAACACACATTACAAAAACTAGGAAAACAAGTGTGGGTACTGATCACAAATCTAAGCCTCCTACTCCCATGTGCAATCCTATAGGTTTCTGTATTGTCAATGTACACACAATAAATATATCGACCGACCATGAAGGACTCACTCTTTTTTATCCTCAATATCTACTGCAACCTCAGTAAATGTGACCCCATCGTCAATGAATTGATCACTATGGTTAGTGCCGTGAGATGGGTTGTGCACGTATCTCCTTAGCTGGGATACATGGAAAATGGTGTGCACCCTGTGAAACAGAGTGGTATGTTTTTTGTGGTAAGCCACCATGTCAATTCTTCTGAGTATCTTTAAGGGGTGTGATGAACCTCGAAGAAAACTTTCCTCCTTGGCCATATCTCTGCAAACCTCATCGGGGCGAGAACCACAGAATGACGTGGTCACCATCTTCAAATTCCAGAGGTCTATGTCTTGTGTCAGCATAAGACTTATGTCTGCTCTGTGTAGTCTTAATCTTATTTTCAATGATCTCCACCTTCTCTGTGGTAGCCCGTACCATATCTGGTCCCATGAGTGCTGACTGCCCTGGGCCAGTCCAGCACAAAGGCAATCTCTAAGTTCGGTCGTACAAGACATGAATGGTTCCATCCCAATGGTGGAGGGTTAAATATTGTAATATGAAAACTCCACCAATGGAAAGTGGTCCTCTAAGCTGCGGATGAAGTTGAGCATGAAAGAACGATGCATGTCCTTGAGGGTCTGAATAGTCCACTGAGTTTAGCCATCTGTCTGAGGATGGGAGGCGGTACTCAAACAATGTTTCGTCTCCAAAGCATCTTGAAATCCCTTCAATATCCAGGAATTGAAACGTGCATCACTATGAGAGACAATCTTTGAGGTTACTCCATGTATCAGAACAATCTCTTACACATAGAGGCGTCTCATACTCTCTATGGAACCCATGCTCTCTAATCAGTAGGAATTCAGCCAGTTGGATGACTCGATTGACGATCACCCAAATAGAATCATGACCCCTTGATGTATGTAGAGGTCCTGTCACAAATTCCATGGATATCCCAAACCACTTACACTCTTGGTCCTCTAAATGATGAACTAAGCCTACGGGTACCTGATGCATTGCATTCACTTAATTCCAAGTGAGGCAGCGAGAGACGAACTATGCTACTACTTTCTTCATTCCCTTCCACAAGTGATATCGTCAGAGATCCTAGTACATCATCGCCACTCTTATATGTACTTCTAGAGGGGATGTTTGGGACCCCCACAATAATTCCTCTTGAAGGGACATTGGTACCATGGTACATCCTCTAAAAGGGATGATGTGCTCCCCACCATTAGAAAATCAATCAGGTGTATGTCCTATCGATATCTGAGCACGTCAAGCCCCGCAGTCAGTGTCCCAACGTTGTGCCTCCCTAACTCACTGAAGAAGTGGGGTAGTGACTATATGAGACTGATGTAATGCTACTCTATCTCGATCCACAAAGAATATCTTCAATGCCTCCATCTTCTCTGTCACCACACTTAGTAGATGAATACTAGATCTCTTGCTGAGTGCATCTTGTACAACATTCCACTTTCTAAGAGTATATACTATCTCAATGTCAATGTCCTCAGGGAACTACTGCCAATGTCGTTGTCTTAGGTTTAGGTCTATCCGAGAGAAGATATATCTGATACTCTTGTGATCAGAGTAGACTATAAAATGTTTTCCCATCAAGTAATGTCGCTACATCTTCAAGGTGAAGAACATTGTTGCTAAATCAAGGACATGGGTAGCATTGGTCTGCTCATTCTATCTTAGCTTTCAAGAACCATATGCGATAATGATCACTCGTGCATCTAGACACATCTGAGCCCGTTCCTTTATGCAACGCAGTTGACTACGTACCCAATTCCCTCCTCTAGAATCCACATGATGGGGGAACTAGTCTGCCTCTACCTCAGCTCCTGAAATCTCTACTAGAATCTCTCCGACCACACGAAGGGTTTACAATTCTTCATCACTGCTGATAATGGTGCTGCAACTCTGGAGAAATATAGCACATACCTTCGGTAGTATCCAGCCAATCCCAGGAAACTACATACCTCCATCACACTCCTGGGTGGCTCCCAAGCAAGTATCGCCTCAATCATTGCTGGATCCACTGCAACTCCATCCTCCGAGATGACATGTCCTAGGATGTGAACCTATCGAAACCAAAACTGACACATTGAGACAAACCAGAAAATTGGTTCCCTCGGAGTTTGTCTAGTACAATCATCAAATGATAGGTATGCCCCTATTTGGTAGCTAAGTAGACCTAAATGTCGTCGATGAAGACTACTAAAAATCGATCAATGTATGGATGAAAGATCTTGTTCATTAGTCTCATGAACACTGCTGGAGCATTGTTCATGCCGAATGTCATAACCAAGAACTCATAGGGTCCATACCGACATCTGAAAGTCGTCATCTGCACATCCTCATCTCTTACTCTGAGCTGGTGATAGTCTGATATGAGGACTATCATTGGGAACCACGATTATCCTTTCAGCCAATCAAAGAGGATTTCAATCCTTGGGAATGTGTACTTGTTCTTTACAGTCCCCTAGTTCATGTGCCGATAGTCAACATAGAGTCTCAAGATCCCAAATTCCTTCTTGGTGAATAAAATTGGGTTTTCCCAAGGAGAAACACTAGGCTGGATAAATCCCTTCCCTTTCACGTCCTCTAGATATACCTGAAGATCACAAAGCTCAATGAGAGCCATCCGATATGCTGGTGTAGATATTGGTTCCATCCCGGGGTATAAGTCAATGAAAATTCCACCACTCTGTGTGGAGGTAGACCTGGAACATTATCAGGGAAGACATTCGCATACTGGTCCACCACTACATGATAAATCGAACTCTCCACATCAACTGCTCCATGGGTAAGGCAAGCTAACTGATGAATGATCGGCTGCACTATCCTTTGGGTATGTTCACCATGTTCTACAAAGTCTCCCTTCTCACCGGTGAAGGAAAACCTAGTCCCATCCTCATGGATACACCCCACTTTTTGCCAAATACAGTCAATCTGAGCATGAACTTTAGATAACCCCTCAATAACAAAGATTACGCCATAAGTCCTCGACGCCACTACTAGGAGATCCCAGATGAAGCTCTCACCTTCTAGAAGAATCTCACACTACCATACCTAGTGGGTAATCATTGAATCTGCTCCCATAGGAGTCCCTATATTTAAGGATCGATCCAACGAATCCTTCAGAATCTCTGAGCTCTAAACGAGGGTAGTGGAAATAAAAGAATGAGTGGAACTTTGGTCTATAAGTACTGCAACTATAGTGGAGTAGACACAGATCATACCTCTTATAATCAATGTAGTGTCGAGGTTGTAGGCCTCAGCTACCTAGATCTTATCTCACCCATGTCCATCTGCTCCATGTGGTTAGGGAAGACCACCTAGTGGTGGTGCCGGTAACACCTTGTATTGTTGCCCACCGCCAGCTAAACAACCAGCTCCTCTACCACGTCCGCTTTCTCCATGCCATCCTCCTAGGTCAAACCTCTATCTATGCCTGGTCGGTCCTTCGAGCATCTTTTGATCATTCTTATAGCGGGTTAGATGGGCATGAGCCTTGCGACCCTAGTCTCCACATTTGTAACACTTCCTGCTCCTCGCATGACTAGCTTTGTCTCCGGTACCCCGCACAACCGACCCTGAATCCTGTGGTCATCCTCATGTAGGTCTGGTCCTCTTGGTCCTCTGTGAAATTTTTCTGTAGCTAGCTGTATAATACTCCACTATGTGACTCCCGGTGGTAGGTCTCGCTGCTAGTGACTGGTCAACAAGAAAACTCCCCACTAATAGGGCTCGCTATAACACCCCCGCCTGCGTCGGGATGCTGAAGGAAATCATTGATTCCATGATCTCCCACATGAGTCCCTTATCAAATCTCCAGGCCTTGAAGAATGCGTCCCGCACCATATCAATGGAGTAGTGCGAGAGGTCAAGGAAGCCTCACTGAGTATTGAGCCACAATCATGCTACCATGATGTAGATGAAGAATCTCTTGTATACTCAATACGTGAAGCGTCGCTAAGAAAAACTCTTCCCTAAACATACTCTCAAATTCATTCCAGAGAAGTATCACCTCATCGTGAACCTGGAGCATCAAGTCCCACCCTTTTCTTACTACTGCATGTAGAGGCATGGCGGCAAGGATAACCATGAGATCATCTGGTGTCCATACTTGTCGGTAGTCTCTCACCACAGCCACCAACCAATCCTTAGCCGCCTGTGGGTCCATCCCACCCCTGAAACTGGTGGGATATATCATTGTAACTTTTGAAACAAACTCAGGTAGGGAGAATACATTGTTGATGGGGCTGGTGAAATCAGTGGCCCAACGGGTAATGGTACCATTGGTTACTCCCATGGTGCTTCTACTGATAAAGGGCCCTCCACAGAGGCCTCGTCGCTCAGTGGGCTATCATGTGTACTATACCTGGAACACAAGATGGCTACCTACGTGGGGGAATCCTGAAAAGAAACATGTAATCCACGATCAATAAGTTATACCTGTAGTTATTACTCAAAAATATCACAAATATAACCTTTTCAAACACACCTGCAATCAGTGTTTTCGTGCACTAAGTCTGAAATTAGAAGTCAGGGTCCTAGTGTATGGATACGTCGGCTAATGCATCGACATTGGATTCCCTAAACTAATAACCACACAAAATACACTTAACACTGTTTCTATTAAAAAGATAATATTGCAATGTTTTATGGTAGAACCAACATCTATGATACTAATTTTTTAAGTCCCATCCCCCGGGGCCCGTGCTGTGACTTCCCCAACCCCACCTTCCATAGGCCACGGCTAACGACCAACACCGAAGAGCATATTCCCTAAAAATAGGGAATTTATTGCCTTTATAACCTGTAAACACATGCAACGAAGAACACAATACGATATAAAAACATGGAAATTGCATATTAATAATAATTTGTATAGTAAGAAAAAGAGTCCAGAACACAACCCCAACTAGAAAGTACAAGAAAACAGAATAGTACAAGTAAACTGAAACAGCTCCTGTGAACTCCCGCCAAGGACCCTACATGAAGGGTAGGAACAGATCTCGAAGGGTTTTCTCTGTGGTATTCCTCTTCTAATGTCCACATATGAGCTACCAGTAGTCCTGGTTCACTCGTCCTCAGTCAGCGCAGTCCATTTTCACCACCAAACAGAACATGGTGCTGGCATAGGCCATGCTGGGGTGAGTATAACAATACACAATAGGGACCCCAAGACACTCAAATGTCTCACTAATCAACCAATGGATAAAAAAAATCATCAAAACATCTGAAAACCCTTCTTAGATATATTCCCATACATATACCTATGTTATCTACAATACCCATCTCATTCATGGGGAAACACAAGGCCTAACTCTTAGCCAAAGTACAACAATTCCTGGTATGAAAGAATACCAACAAGGTAACACCACAAGTTTAAGTACCAAGAAGGTGATGAAAAATAAATGAATACCAAGAAAGCATCACCACGAATGAATTTACCACAAAATGAACGCCACACAGAAGAACACCATAATAGTATCACCACAAATATATGTACCACAAAGGTACGCCACACAGAAGAGTACCACAAAGGTATAACCACAAAGGTAGAGACTCATCTCACACCAGGTTCAACCTCAGTATGGAAGAAATGTTGATTTGGTATAACTGTTGAATCATCTTACACTTTTAAGAGGTAGACCCATGTTGGATCCAAAATCATCACACCCACATTGGATCCTAGTACAACAGACCCACATTGGATCCTAGTATAGAAGACCCACGTAGGATCCTCGAGTAGTCACACATAGATTCTATAAGCGGATCGATGTGAGACTCTCAAACAAAAACCCATGTAGGATAAAAAATCATATACCCACATAGGCTCCAAAAATCACAATCCCACATAGGATCCTTTTTTCATGTTACACCCAGCTACATAGTTCTTTCTCTATGCTCGCTTGATTCCAGGAGGGTCCACTCCTCAAGATACATGTCAATACTCCAAATTCCACAAAGTCGGAAAAATAAGAATCTCAAAAAAACGCCACAAGATATGGGTCTCAATGAAATAGACAGTGCGTCCATCAGACGCCCGATCTGTAAGTTATTGGCCTTTAGGTCCCTTGGGATCACAAAGATTTGGGTTTGATCCCACCTGGATGTACCCCAAAATTATCCAAAATACAAGCAGGATAAACCAAATATACCTTCTAGACCAAAGGTTTCTAGTTCCACAGAGGGTTCATCAAATGGACACTCGTATCTCAATATATGGCTGAAATAACAAAAATGGTTGAAGTTGGTCTGGGTCCAGTCCAACCCGGCTCGACCCGGCCCTACCTAGTATCGTCCTTGGGTATGACCCGGCCTGCTGGGTCCAGCCCAGCCCACACTGGGTGGCCCACAGTGCAGCGGTCCACTAGGTTTGCGACTGGCCGGTCAGATAGCCTCGTTCGTGTGACGCAGTCGTGCACCCCACCATCACAGTGGGCAAGCAGACCGCCATCGTCTCACCACAGCAGCACAAGGCCGCGACTCCTGAACGTCTGATGGCGTGGATACACACCACCACCTCCCCTTCGCACGCCCATCTACCATGGGATGACGGACCATCACTCTTCTTCGGTGGTGCGGTCGCGCTGACGTCTTCGTCGCGGCCGACCAGAGTGTCGGACGCCGCTCCCAAGCCCTTCGGTGTCAGTCACCAGCACGGTCGCCAGAGACATTCTTCAGGTAATCGGGTGTGCCCTGGTGGCCTGATCTTCACTCTGAAAATTTTCATACTCACCTTGAGATATCTCAAATGATTCAAGACCACCAAAAATAAACATAGGTTGTGGAGAGGTCCGACATTTTTTTGGCCCGCACCCTCCGCATTAGAATGGTTGCAAGCATCTTAAATGTGCTTGAATCATGAAGAACGAAAAGATCAAGGTAAGGGAGTATACAAAAAACAATAATCCCAACCTCTATTGTTCATTGGAGGTGTCTTGAGAGGAAGTTGGTGATGTTGATAAGGGAGCCATCTATTTTCACTTTCGAAACACGCATCCAATTTCGAGCTCGTGCATCGTCCCCATTCTTGATTCTGAAGAATGTTCTTAATTGGAGATGGAGTTCTTCATTGGACAAATAGTTTCTATAATGGTCTCCCCAATCCTCCCAATATCCAATGATTTCTCCAAGGAAATGACGCACCAAAAATTTAAAATAGGTTTATCAATTTAATTTACTTTCCCAAAATTAATGTTGGCACAATTAAATGTTACAATTAATTGTATTGTATAGGCACAATTAAATTGGAGGATTCCAATGGACATACCCACATTAAAGAAGTGTTCGGGTGGTCCCCACCACTAGAATTCAAAATTGGGGTTTTCTTGTTCGAGTGGTCCCCATGCCCATATCTCAAATGTAGGGATTCCAAAAGAAAATTAAAATGTTAAATATTTTATTTTTCTTCTTCCATGAAAAATAGAAAAATTATCTTCTACTGTTGATCTACCACAGTCGAGTTGAAAGTCTCCTTAAGCGAATATCGGTGCTACGAGTTCAACAGTGCTCTCATAATTCAATTCTGGGTACAAGTTCAAAATCTACAAAAAACCCACCCACACGTTAACTGAAAATCCCTAAAAAAGTTCATAAATTCATTCCAGGCAATCCGGGCCTCGGAATCATGCGTCGTTAATTTTCGAAGACTCGTATAATTACCATATAACTAAAAACAATTACATGGACTGTCTGTTTCATTATATCAAATTAAAAATAGAAAATTATATTACCTTAATAAATCTACATATTTCCTTGAATTCTCATTAGTATGAATATTAATTCATGAAGGTCCACTAAGATAACATATATATTGAACCCTTACAAGAACTAATTCAAATTGAATAACATATACATTCAACATCCAAAATCAATCTCCAAACAACAATATAATTATACAATGAATAAGAATGATATAATAGGCTCACATTATCATAAATAATTTCCGAAGGATATATATAAAATAAAAAATATATATCACATTCAGATCATAAAACATATAAAAATATACTTTTCAACCCATAAAATATATTTTTTGGAAATTAGTATATTTCTTTTGTTTAATACTCTATACTCAAAACTAATATATCCATAAATCCATGACGGAGGGTTTTATTTTATGAAATAATATAATATTATAATTTATCACAAAAATTAAAATATAATTTTTCTATGGTTGGATATTTTTTGATGAGGTATAAATTAAAATATAATTCACAATTTTCTTTTTGTAATTAAATTCAAAATTATTCATATTTTTTATTTAAAAATATTTCTTTTGAAATACAATAAATGAAAATAAAAACAATCCTAAAATATACATTGTAATACAATTATATAAATATTTATATATTCATAAAAATTATTTATAACAATATGGACATGGAATAAAAATATTTATAAATAACTCTTTAAAACCATTTAAATATTTTTTTAATGTAATGTGTAATATAAATCATAATATATTTTAAATGAACGAATCATTAAAGAAAAAAAATTTAATGGATATATAAAAAAAATTAATTTTTTAATAATAATGATAAAATTAATCCAGATAGTACATTAAACAGCACACAATATAGAATTTTTGGTCAAAATAATTTATGTCACAAGGAAAAATAATTGAGATTAGAAATCAATTACCTCATGTCAAACTTATCACACACATACATTAAATAATTTATAAAAAATATGATAATTAGTTAAAATATTTATAATAAATTTCATGTTGATGCCATTATAATTATCAATTTTAAAGCAATTATATCCCTATTTTATTTAGTTACATTTTCAGTTATGTTTATATTGGGCATTTTTAGGATGTTAAATCTACAATCCAAAAACAGCTTTCATATGATGAATTTGGACAGTGATGTCATTATTATATAATCTATAGTAAAATAATAAATGTATAATTCTTATTTTATGAATTAATTATACTTCTAGAATGTATCAATATTTATGGTTTTGAAATAAAAATTACATTACAATCATGGAGATGACATGTTGTACGTACGAATGATTAACATTTCAATTTTTCATTGAACATGATAGAAAAAAGGTAAGTATTACTATATCATAATATATAGTGATTATATAATAAATATATTATTATATACATAAATTAACTTATATATATAACCCATGCGATGTAGTGATAAAAAAGGGATCGCATAACTCCGTGGAGATGGAAATCGATATATACAAACAGATGATGTTGTCGGATTTCAATGGATAAGCATATAAAAAATATATGACATAGTTCATTTATAGAATAATATTTATTACATTAATATAATTTATATAATCTCATTACATCATTATAATCATACTTTATTTACAGGGAGGGAAGACGAAATGCATTATTTTATGAGGTTGTAGTCTATTGTACACCAAAAAGATGGATTCATTTCCCCTTTATGGCCGAAGGAAATGTGTTAATGTTACTAAATTGACATAATAACATATAAATATATTTTATATTAATATATTATTATTTAATAAGGAATAAATGCGTTTTAAATGTTGTATAATAAAAAATAAAACTAATCTATTCGGTAAAATGGTATACTTATTCTTCAGACAATCTCTTTTCATTTATACCTTACACCCTATTTAATTATTATTAATCACAAAATAAGACCAATAATATTTGCAGATGGATTTGGGGGTGAATCATGGTTAATATGATTCTAAAATAGAGTTTTCAAAATGTGTTAGGAAGTGAGGTGAGGATTTTCCATCTTCAGATTGAGGGAAATGACACACATTGAAATACATAAAAAATTAAATTATATATATATATATATTATAATCATGTAATTAAGAATAAAGGCGCATATAATTAGAATCTATGGACTGATATAGTCCAAATTAACCCAACAATCACATTTAGTCATGTTTTGTACACATTTTAGGCTTTATCTCATTGTTAATTCACTCTAACCCCATTTTAACCTTTATTGTGACAACTTGAATTTTTACCACAATAAATTAATTATATGAATAAATAAAAAAATGGTATTCTAATAAATCTGTAGTTAAAAATTTTAAAATTTTAATCAACATCACTTGGTTTAATTTTTTGTGTGTGGAGGAAATGGCATTTAATATTAGAACACAAAACAAAGGAAAACCCAATTTTTAGAAATCACTAAATTTTAGTGTAAATCTCAGTCTACCGTGAAATAAATTAATAAATTTTCTTCCATAATTTTTTTATTAAGTAAACAAATAAATAATAATTTCATAAATTTTTTATAATAACTAACTAAATTGATACTTTAAAAATTTCCCTCAAATGCATTGACCGAAAATTATTTTTTAATTTGAATAAAATATAATTTTTCTTCATAAAAGCCAATATTTATTTCCTAAATCAGATGATATTATAATATAAATTATATAACTCCTAAAAATATATACTTCTAAAAAATTTTAGAAAATAGAGGATAAAATAATGTGTAAAAATTATTTTTAAGCTTTACCGAAAAGTTTTAACCCAATTTTACCTATTTTCTGTATAATGAGGTGAAACAATATTTACTCTAGTTATTATTCATTATGTGGAAACATTAATATGTTCATATATAATTTTATTAATAATTATAATTCATAATATTATATTCATTTTATCATATTAATTTATCATATTTGGTATAATTTAAATTTAAATTAAACCTGAGAAACACAATGAAAAGAGGTTCTCGAGAAAAAAATAATTCTACCTATTAAATGTTTTTATAACTAGATACAACCTAAAATTTATTAAAATATTCTTAATTTTATTATTCATTATATAAATAATTTAATATATATTTTTATACATTAGAAGTTATTTTTTAATATTTCAAAATTATTGAAATGAAAATACAGGTTTCAATATAAATCATTATTTTTTTCTATTCATTGAAAAGTCGGAAATTTTATAAAAATATAAAAAACAACATCATAAGATAATTAGGATATAATTTTTTTAAAATAATAACCTTTTTAATAAATAATACATTTAAATTGGGAGAAATTAATTATAATACACTTTCAAAAAATTTAATAAAAACATTTTTTGAAAATTAATTTATTTTTCAATAACAGAATCAATTTACTAAAAATTGAGCGCTTACATGCTACTGCTAGAAAAATAAATTTTTTTTATTATGAACATACTAAATATATTTAATTATCTATAAAATCACATTCTTAGCAACTAATTTAAAATCATGGTTATACGATCATAAAATTTATTTTTTATAATATTGACATAGAATAAAAATATTTAAAAAATAACTCTTCAAAACCATAAAAAAATTGTCTACATATACTTTGTAACATAAAACATAAAATATTTCAAAACATAGAAACTTGAATGAATTAAAATATAAAATATTATTCAAATTTTTTTAGGAATAATGATAAAATACATCAATACGATAGTTTAAATAGCACACAAAATAAAATATACGATGAAAATAATTTATTTCACAATAAAAAGGACTTGAGATAAGAAATCCATTACCTTGTGTCTGAATTGTAACACACATACAGTAAATACTACATAAAAAGCACCTGATAAAGATCCAACAATTTTTTGTCTTACATGATTTGATCCTAGTCATTTTAATTAATTATTACTCACCGTCATTACAATAAGTCCAATACCAATCTACTCAAAGTCCTTTTTTAAATAACATATTTACCAATAAAAATAATTTTACGTGGAAATAATGAATAAAATTTATTTAAATTAATTTTTTGATGAAATTAAAAATAATAATAGATAAAATACTTTTGGAGGAAGAAGAAATAGAATGACATCTTCCAATCATGTCATTAAATATAAAGACATAAAAAAATTTTAAAGTTCAATAAAATTTTACACATCTTTCTAAATGTTAGTAATGAGTTACCAAAAGAAAATAACGTTTTAAAATAAAATATTAAATACCATAAATATTTATTCATCCCAAAAACACTCAAAAAATATGATAAAATATGTTTTAGACAAATATTAAATCATTACACCATAATTTTACCTCAGTTTTTCATGTTTTTCTAAAATTGAGTGGGAAAATTATTACTACAATTAAATAACCCAAAATAATGGTGAACTAGTAAATTAATATTTATTATAATGATTCAAAATATGTTATCAAATTAATCAAATTCAATTTTAAGAATTAGTGTAATATAATTGAAAATTAAACATACAAAACATCATGAAACGTGGTTTCTTAAAAAAACAACTTCCAAAGTATTAAATTTATTTAAAAAATTTAACAAAATACTATTGATTAAAATGATATTAAATATACTATTTATAATATAAATTAACTAATATTAAATTTATACTATTTCAAATCAATATTAATCTTTTTAAATAATTTGAATGAAAATACACTTTTCAATAAGAATTAGTATTTTTTCAATATTCACTGTAAAATCAATATTTTTAGAAAAGTATCAAAATATAATCATAATTTAACCTTTATATGATTATTTCAAAAATAATATTATTTTTATCAAATATTATTTTTAAATCCTGTCTAAATTAATAATATTATTCTCAAACATAATGAGATGAAACCCATTTTTGAGAAAAAAATATTTTCTATGAAAATATCAATTTATAGAAAATTGAATTTATAATTGTTAATGCATTATCAATAAATTTTAATAATAAAGGAATATTTTATATTTATTTTATAATTCATATACTCTGATTCAAACGAGTTAATTTAATAAATCGGTTATAATGTTTATATTTAAAATTATAATATTTTTTGGATCCATTAAACATGTCATTCCATATCTCATATATTATTGAAAATAGTGTTATTTTAAAATATTAGTTTTTTATATGTTAAAAAATACCATTTTTATTGGAACATTAATGTTATAAATAAAAACTTATAATGTAATTATAAAATAGTTATATAATACTAAAAGAGATAAACTTGTCTTTTTTTAACCTGAATAAATATTCATAAAAAACTAGAAATAAAAATTACATTAAAAAATCCGAAAAACAGGAAAATAAAATTTCATAAAAAATAACATATATAATGATAATATAATGATACCATGAAATAAAGGTTAAAAAAATATTTTTCTCTTATGTAAATATTTTTTAAAATAAAAGACACATAAAAAATTAAAAGTATACATTTTAAACCATTTAAAAGAAAATAAATGTTAGATCATATTGACTATAAAAAATCAATGACATAGAAATATTTAAATTTGTTATAAAATTGAAAAATTTGTTGATGGATGAAATAGTGTATAGAAAATAGACTTCAAAAAATTATAAAGTATTTTTTAAAATAAAATTCCATATAGATTTTAAAATACAACATCTATTGATTGATAAAATATTAAAGGGTACTATATAATCCATGTATTAATAATAAAAATATAAAATATGTCAAAACAGAAGTAGATACTCCTTATAAATGAATATATACGCATAATTCCAAAAACAGAGCATAATTAATTGAATCTCATAGGAAAATCCTTATAAATTCGGTATCCTTTTAATGAAAACTACTAGATTGAGAGTTGGAAAAAAATTATATGAAATAATTAATGAACAGATAATGATGTTGAATTTTATAGTGGAAATATTAAAACAATAAATAAAATATGTGCATATTGAAAATCATGTTGAAATTAAGGAAATTTCAAATAATATTTTTTAATGAATTTTATAACAGTTCAATCCAAATAATGTTAATGAATTAAAACGATATGGTTTTTCAATTTCTATTAATTACATGAAAGAATTTAATGGATTTTATTAATTTATAATTGATTCAGTAGAGGGTCCTAAAAATAAAAAAGTGTATAAAAGATAATACATATCTAATTGAATGTTATTCGAGAATAAGAACCTATAACATAGGAATCCACATGTTTTGACGCATTGCATCAACATATTTAATAAATATAGACTCATTAATATTTCTTTTTTGGAAATAAATTATATTTATAGAATTTAATATTAATCATTTATATTTACTTATTATATCATTATTATATACTTTTATTTTATATTGATAATTGGTGTTTGTAACTTTAAATGTTTCATGTCTATTTATGTAAAATTATTTCAATAGTTATTCCATAAACATTTGTTTATATTATTATAAATGATAAAAATATTATAATTGATACTATATAATTATTTATGGAGTACTATATTTTTAAAATTTTAGTTTTTGGGTATGATTTTTAAAGAGAGAACCATTAACATGATATTTTTTAAAAAATAACAAAATAAAGTATGTATGCAAAAATTGAGGTAATTATTAATATTAACCTCCAAAAAAGTTTTATTTAAATATTAATACAATATATTACTATCAGTATAAAATTTATGCCTCTTAATATGTGGTTGAAAATTTGTTCAAATAATGAAATTTTTCTCGGTATGATCTTTTTAGGTGATAATATTTTATTAATAACATTAAATAATTTATATTATCAATAAAAATAAAAAATTACGTTGAAAAACAATAATAAATTTATTATTACCAAATTTTATTAATTGAAATAATTTTTATATACTGGCCTGAATGATGGTGATGAAAAATGAAATGCATCATTCATAGGGGTGGTAGTCTAGAAGTTACACAAGTGATATTTTCACTTTCTAATTGATGGGGGGTAGGAGTGGTTATAAAATTTTCCAATATCTTTAAACATTTTTTACTATACTAATGATAAAATTTTCATTAAATTATTATTTCAGTAATATATTCTCTTTGTGTATGAATAATTTACTTTGAAATAACATGGTTGAGATAGTTTCCTCTTCTTTTGATATCCTCTATTTGATTCAACTACTGGACCTTAGAAAATGGGTTTATAGTTATATCAGGGGACTAGAGACATGAAAGGTGATATTTGAAAGGGAATATTTGGTTATTTATTACATAAAACAAAATATATATGCATTGAATATTTTTAAATTATATAATGAGTAACCTACTATGAGAAAAATATATTGTTTTAGAAAATATTAGGTATTTAATGATCATAAATTTATTTTTTAAAATAAAATATTTCCATAAATGGATAAAAATGAAACTTTAGGTCAATATATATCCTAATATAATTATGATAATGTTTTTATTAATGTTTATTAATCATTTATAAAAATTAAATTATAGGTAATGATATTTTGTTGGTTATTTTTATAATTTGACTTCAATGATAACTAGATAAACATGGATTTCAAATATAAACATTAAAACTAGTAATAAACATCAATTATTATCCAAAAACCCATTTAATCCTTCATTATATCCATTTATGATCAATTCCAAAAAATTTATTACTATTTACATTGATGTTTATACATCTTGTGCATGACCTATGTCGATGCTGGGTAATAGTTCGATTATTTTAAATTCAAAAAATGTTAAGAAAATATATATAATGAATTCACCATTATTATTATCATATATAATAATTTATAATCTATTTATGTTATTATCCTTCTAGTAATAAAATTTTGTGTATAATAAATTAGAGGTGTGGATTTGTTTCGTAATTATTAACATCTTATTATAAAAGAAATATCATATTAAAAGAAATTTGATCCAATGGTAATAGTAACTGACACTGGATAATGGTGAGGTAGGTAAAACTAATATAACCCCATTTAAAGATAGTTTTCTTCTATATTATATGATTTTATCCCACAACATTAACCATTTTATGAGATCTGGCCCTCAAATATGTGACTAATGGTTACTATAGAAATGTATTTTTATTAATTCAAAGAAATTGGAAACTATGTTATCATTTGTAAATGATGATTACAATTTTAAGAACTGTATTACAATAATATATTTTTATAGAAGGAAAAAATTAATTATAAATAAATATTATTCACATAACAATAAACAATTATTTGAAAAACAATCATTTTAAGGATAAAAACAATATTTTCCATAATAATGTATAATAATGATTTTCATAAAAAATATTGGTTTGTTGTTGATAAATTAGTTTAATTTTAATGTAAAATAAATATAAAACTATATTTTCCTTGTTTATAATTAATTTAATAAATATAATTACTATTTTATTTATTCAAATAAAAGATTATATAAGTCCAAAAACACAAACATTAGTTTATAAAAACAAAAAATTCATTTAAAATTATTTTTATTACACTTTGAAAAAGAATTCTAGAAAAAATGTTTTATAAATTTAAATTTTATTTATTTTTTATTATAATTTCATAATATATATTGTATTCGAAAAAACCTATATTTTTTATAATTCACTCTAAAATTCACATTTTCTAAATGATCAATGATATTCTCACTTCATAAAATTTAACATGATTAATTGAAAAATTAATTTCATTATATAAAATAATTAATATAATGTTTATGACATTAAAATTTAAATAAAATATTTATTAAAATTGAAAAAATAGATGATTTGATATATAATATATTTGTATTCAAATAAACAACTAACTTATAAATGGATGTTTTTTATTCAAAGTGGTTGTAAAATGGGAGCACACTCTTATTATTACAACCTAAGGAGTTATAAAAATATAATATTTATACATCTCAATGAATGATAACCAAAATATTAGAATGAAACTATAACCATCAACTGATCATCTTTGGAGGCAAGAATATAAGCAAACATTTTTCCGCCCATTATTTTTTGACAATACTTTCTTCTATGTGTGGAATAGTGAGACGATATCTGATAGAATATATAATGTTCCAATTGATGGAGGACATATAAAATAATGAATTTATCACCATGACAGAGTCAAATTATATTACTAAGATAAATAGGTTATTTATCTTACAATGTGTGATTCTAGTTAGAATATGTTGGGTTTTGGACTGAAAAGAGATTCTATATCCATAGAAAATATGGAAGGCCAAAATTATATATTAATAATTGTGATTAATAAATACTCATAATTTATGATTCTTTATACACATGAATTATCTATATTTTAATTATAATCATGCCTATGTTCCATTAAAAACATATAGGTGCCTGACCCTCCTCTACGACCAATGTTGTCCAGATAATAACACCAAGAGGAATGGACCAAAAATAATTTCACAATATTATCCTTCTTATATAATAATATTGATAATTTTGGAGATAAATAACTCATGATTTTAGATTATTTAGACTATTGTTTTTTCCTAGATTACATTGACTGTCATTTTTTTAATATTCTACATTAAAATAAGCATTATGTTATATTGCTTATTTCACTTAAAAATAAAATAAATAATAAATAAAAATACATTTTATTAATATTAATATAATATTCATAAATTATCCTTTTATTTGGAAGGAATAAATAAATGTTACTTATTTATAATATAAATATATTAATAAAAATAATGGTAATTTTTAATACTAATGTATTGAATAAATTCAATTAGTGTAACAGAATAGATAAAATGATGACATAATTCATGATATTGTTTCCCTTTATTAACATTAATTTACAAAACTAATTATATAAATAATATAATAACACGAATTCAATTAGTATGAAATTTTAATAGAAAAATTAAATAGTTAAAATTCATTTTTTTATGAAAATGTTGTTTTAACAACGTTCTCAAGTTCTATTTTATTGTTATATTAAAAAATTATAAATTTTGAATTTTGAAATTTTAAATTTATCATTGTATTTAGGATAAAAATAAAAAAATTTGACGAATGTTTGAGTTTTTGGAATAAATATATATTGTTATTTGAAATGTGGAAAATATAGATTTGATTGATATATTAGTTTTTTACTTAATCAGGATCAAATCATGACATAATACATTTAGAAATTATTTTTTTTATAATGAATGTTTTTATTGGGAAAATTTATTCATTTTTACATACTACATTGAGTGTAGAAAAACAATATTTAACATTTTGACACTTTGGAAATATTTTATTCTAAAAAAACAGTACATGTCATCATTTTCATATAATTATGTTTTCCGAAGGATGAATTATATTTTTCAATCATTTGAAATCCATGAAATCATAATTAATTAATAATAATAATACTCATTTCATATAATTAATCTAAATTCATCAATTTTTTTATTCATAAAAATATATTATTTATAAAAAATATTAATTTACCTGTAATTTGACCTAATTTTAAAATTTATTATTCAAAACCTTTGAAATTTTAATATATAAAATGCATTCTATATTTGATATAATAATTTACTATATATATAATAAATTTTTTTCTTTTTTATTCAAAGAAATTAGTTACTAATTTAAAAAATGTTGTTAATACAGTAAAAGTAAATTAATATAAAACAAGTTTATCCATGTGTATAAGATAGAATAAATGTAAACAAAAGTCTAAAAATAAGTGTTTGTGGTGGGTCTTGGCCAAAACATATTTATACTCAATATTTCCCCATTTTGAATCAACATTCCATGTGAAAAATATATTTGTTTTAAATTTATAAGATATATATACAAAAATACTGGGTTCACATCATAGAAATGTGGCCTTCCACCACTATTTTTAGGATCCGTTTAAATTATATTTCCTCTTGAAAATGATTCCTTTTTCGCTTCTCGCAAATTCGTCTCCAATGTTTTATAGCACCATTATCCATGGTAGAAATCCAATATCTAGTAATTCCGTGAGGTACTCCAAGAAGATGTTCAAGCTGTCTATGTGTGATAATTAATCAACGACATGATTAATTATATTATTTATTTTTGTTATAATTGAGTGACTAAAGATATTGATGTTTACCTATGTTATTTTTCTTCTATAGTTATTTTTTATTCAATTCTTTTATAAAAATACACATGTTAATTTCACATTCTTCAGATTATGCTCTAGAGATAATGTATATTATCTTATACTAATATGACAAGGTATATATTTGATTATTTGATTTTAAATGAACTTATATGATTTATTTTATAAAACCCTCATTGTTTCATGTTTTTTATAATATATTTCTGTCATGCTCATGTTTTCACATTTTCTTCTGATCTAACATTTTATGAGTTGTTGATGAAGATTTTGATTTCTGAGCATTTGATATATTCATGTTTCTTATGTTTCTATTCTGATGGATATGAAGATGTGGATTAATTCTAATAAGTTTATATTGGTGTTTTTTATCATCCAATTATAGAGAAATGTTCACCAATGTAGTAAAATTATTTTCATATTTAGTTATTCCTCAACGGTACTGTACATTTTATTTCATGGTTTGTGAGGTTATTTGTTAAATAAAATGTTTGAATTATTGAAATGATATAAAATAATGACATTTTTATCGTATGTAACCTCATTTGGTATAAGAGAAAGGATATAAATTTTCTGTTATTGGTTTACTTATTTTTCATGATTCTGTTTAGAGGTCATGAGTAAAAACACTATGGAAAGTTCCATGTAAATAATAGTTTCCTAATATACTTGTAAAGTAGAAATTATATGGAATTAAATGAAATAAAATCCATGTGTGGAAACTGTATGATTTTAAAATTATTCCCATGAAAATTTCCTCAATTAAATTAAACTATTATTCAAACGAGAAACTATGTTAAAATTTATTTTCATGGAAAATGTGTTGATTTTCCCATTTAAAAAAATATCAAGAATGGATTAGGGTTACAGAATCATGTTGAAATTTTCTCCCAACTCTCCACATATATAAATAATATCATAAAACACATTTTTCTTTTAAGATCAAAAAGAAATTGGAAACATGATACTGATCCTTTCGTATAAAAATTTCCTCACTCCAACTGTGGATATTTTTATCAACATTTAACAAAGAAGAGGATCAATGTGATGAAAAATATATTTTTTATTATCCAGTGGTTTAATCATATAATTTATCTTGGATTATAACTTTTTTTATGTGTAAATGACCAATAGTGGACTCTTATTTAAAATATAATTGAAAATGATGAAGTAGACTCTATAGAATTGGTGGTTCTTATGGATGTGTTATTCATTATTTATTTTCCACAATATATTCACATGATAAAAGATAGATAATTATAGATCTATAAATAGAAGGGGTTAAATCAATTAGCACATATAACTAAATCATCTTGAGGTCCAATTGGTATGCCTATAATTTTATCTCTCACCCGAAGCGTAAAATAAATGAATTCTTTAGTTTATCAATGATAAGTAGTCAACATTTATATTCCATTAGAAGAATTAAAATAAAAAAAATGATAGGTGTGAAGTAATGGTCAATATGGAAATTGTAGACTCACATTATTATATATATAAAAATATAATTTAATGTATTATTTTGGATTTTATAATATGTGACATTGGGAAATGATTGTTTATCTGACTAATTATTTAAACTATTAGAGGAAGAACCAAGGAAACTTCCTCGTTAGATCTCATATATTTCTTTTGGGTGGTAAAAGATCCCCCTCTAATCAAAACTATTTAAGTAATTATAAAAAGATGATTAATATAGTGGATGATAAAAATTTCAAAACTGTTTCAGTACCCACACATCAAGGCATCAATTTCATGCAGTTTGGGAATTTCAAAAATCATTTCCATAAATTAAAATTTTATTAATATAATATTCCAATGTAAAATCTTAAACAAATGAAACAAGGAATAGTGTATGCTCTCACTATCAAATAGTACATTCATGAAAATAAAATGATGAATGGTTACACCGATTATCTACTGTATGATGATGAACTACTTCCTAAATTCTTTTTCATCATTAAATTTCATATCAAAAATGTTTTCAATGAATTGTTATTTTCTACGTCAAAATTTGGATATTGATATATCAGTAAAAACACGTAGTCTCATGATGATCATGTCGAATATATATTACTATTATCTAATTAAAATATATGAAAATTTATTATCATTTAATCTTGTTTCAAGTCCCTTTGTTAAATTTTAAATATTTTTTTTATGGATAGGTAAATTTCATTTAATGAGATGAATGAATATCTTATCTAATATTAAATTATGAATGGTCCTAAAATCTATTTGGCATCATGTCCTATTATATGGTTTTAGATAACCCACAACGAGTACTTCTAGATCAAATAAATAAGGATGATTTCAAAATTGATGACATGTGAATTATACAAGAATATATTGAATTATTTCCATAAAAAATTCATGTTCATTCCTGAGTTCATGAGTTGTATTTTTCAATTGATCTCATACCTAGATCTTTTACTATCATTATTAGTATTAAAATAATAGATTATGTAAAATTATAAGAATTTACAATGATTCTATATGTGAATATGGATCATGGATTTTTATTCCCTAGTTTTTCACCATAGTGTGCACCATTCATATTTGTTAAAAATAATGTGGGGTTAATTATTATTTTAATTCATTATCAGGATCTCAGAAAAATAATGATAAAAACAAGAATCTTCTACTCCATATTGATGACATGTTTGATCAACTTAGTGGAGAACAATACTTCTGAAGGATTAAAATTATATCTATATATAATCAATGAATTTTAAAAAATTAGGATACTTCTATGAAAATATTCCATGTGAGGTATATACAAAAGGAATTTATGGGGATGAAATTCAATATTACAAATGATCTTATTATTAATAGAACCGTTATATATTTCCTTGATCAACTATTATTCATTATCATATATGATATTCTCATAATTTCAAAAATCATAGTAGAGTTTGTAAATTATTTTTGGATTTTTCTAATGGACATAGGAAAAGAGAAACTTCATTCCAACTTTTTGAAGTGTGAATTTTTTATATATAAATTATCATTGATGTGTCATGTAACAACATGTGATGGAATATCCATTGATTATATAATGAAATATGATATTGAAAAATGTCCTAGTCTAACTAAAGTGTGTTAGATATATTTGTTCTAGGAATGGAAAGATTCTTTAGAAGATTTTGAATAATTTATCATGAATTTATATTCCTATAACTATATAAATATAATATGGATTAAATATCATTTATATATAAAAATATACGAAATAATTCAAGGTGATTCAAAATGGAATGGTTAAAGAACCAGTTATTGTACAACCATATTGTAGAGAAGGTTTTGTAATATATAGATATTCTTTATTGATGAGTTTTGGGTACATCATCATACAAAATGATAAAAAATTGATTATTCTTCATTTTAATTAAAAATTCATGAAGAATTAGTTCTAATGCATGATTTTTTTTGATGTAGTAATATTTATAATATTAATTTTAAGAAATTAATTTTATTGTGAGAATTCTCATATATAGGATGTCCCAAAAATAATGAATTATATATTCACATAGAAAATAATAAACAAAAAATAATGAATATGGTTTGAAATGACTAAAAAATATGAATAATCTGTACATTGACATACAAGGAAGGAAAACAAGGTTGATAATGCTCATATAAAGAATGATCATAAAATAATATCATTAGAGAGGGTTGAAAACACAAAATACTCTTAGATTTGAAGTTGAGATCAATGATGTAATACTATAATGGGATAAAATCTATCTTACAAAAACTACTAATCAATTATTATTAAATCAATTGATCAATGAATCTTAGAATTATGAGTTATATATAATAATGATAGAGAATATATAAATTTTTTTAACACTGATTATGATAGAGTTATAATGTTTGGAACAAAAATTTGTGACATATCAAGTCTAGAACTAATGTGGAATCTTTTGGATAATTCACATAGATTATCCTTATCTATACATCCAGAATGAATGAAGAAGTAAATAGATATAAAAAACATAATGGAATATCACATAGTTTGGATTTAAGAATTAATTTATTGATGCTTGGTATTTAAAAAAGTTAAAGAATAATGATATATTTTTGTGGGTATAATGAAATCATTACCTAAATATGTACAAAAATGAGAAATCATCGCTATGATTTCATTGTGGGACTATGAAGAACGTTTAAAGGTCATAATTAATTTGTTTTGAAGTTGATCACCTGATAATGTTAGAGCATAATTTTTCAGTGAAAGATGATTTCTAAAATGACTAACTCAAATTGATTTACATAGAATAGGTGGTCTTTCTTAATGGAGTACCACTCTCTATTATATATAGTCATGATCTATGGTTTACCTTGAGGTTCTATATAAGTCCTCAGTAGTAATTTAATTAAAAATTAATATATAACACCATATATCTGCCATAAAAAATTTTACTACGACAAAGCCATTCAACCATTTTAGGGTATGTAATGACCCGTATCAATGGACTTCGACGAAAGTTGTGAACAACGCCTACCCTTGTTAGAGTTCTCATATAAAAATAGTTTCTAATCATTCTTTCTGATTGTACCATATGATTATATTTAAGGGTTGTTATTTATGACTCTAACATGAAGGAGAAAAGTTTTATAGTGGATGATGATACATAATGAAATGATATTTTATAAATTAAATTAAATTTTCAATGATTAAATACCATACATGTAATGATGTTATACAAAATTCAAAACTACATTAGTTTGTTTGAGGCATTATATGGTCTGTAAACGTTAAATGATGATTGAGAATCATAACTATTGGTAATGTATATAAATTTTACAATTACTTTTAATATTAGTATTTTTTGTGTAGTGATATATTCAAATTGATAGAAACAAAAGAATTGATGGAATTGACCAATTGGAAGAACCCAAAAGAATCCCATTTATTAGAGAATGTGAGAGAGATATCATCACTAGGTTCTTCCCATAATCAATAACAATCCATGACACAATACATGATTCTTGAGTGAAACCATTAATGAGATGATTTCAATCACATTGAGATCATGGGCCAAACCATGTTTACCGTACCACCACATGAAACACTCAACATAAAAAACTATACACAAAAATAAATAACTAGATTAAAAATGGATATATATCTAGACCCTAAAAGTATGAATTTTTTTAAATTATTTTTTAAAAAATACTGATTATATTTATCCCTTTATATATTACATTCTAAGTCACTAAATAATTATTTCCTTAAAAATTAGATTCTAATATAATGAAATTGAATTTGTTTACTATATAAGAATTAAATAGTTTCAATCAAGAAATTCATTTTCCTGAATTTTTTATTATTGGAATAAAAATATATTTTTTAAATAATAACATTAGATAATATTTATTAAATATAAATTATAGTGTAAATTAATGAAGGTATATACTAGTTTTATGGTTCATAAAAAATTATTGTCAAAATAACAAGTATTTTTTAATAATAGTTGTTTTAGATTTTGAATTTAAATTATTATATTTATAGATTTATTTTCACATGAAAAATAATAATTTTTAAGTCATCATGTCAAATTTATCCAAAAATATTTTTTTTCATAATTATTGGAGACAAATGATTTTTATGTGTAAATATTAAATAGGGTATTAATATATAATATATATTAAGAAATCATAATGAATAAAATATTATTACCAATTTTTCCTAAAAAAGTTCTTGTATGAATAAAATTTTCAAAATTAAAATAATTTTTATTGAGGTACTTTTATCATTTTTATAACACCTCTGTTAATCCTTCAAAACCTATATTATATTTAAATGTTATTAAATCAAATATATTAAAACATGACTGACTTCCACATCAACATGTGTATTACATAAATGAGATAAGTTCTCAAATATATAAAATATTTTGAATCCCACCACTTTTTCAAATCCAAGGGTAAACACCATATTTTGGATTTTGGTTTGGATTACATTATCATAGATTATCCAAAACTAATGTTTTGAAATTAAGAATGATTTCTACTCTATTTTTCCATATAAACCCACCGAATCTCCATTTTAAATTCCCATTAAACACTTATACCTGGAAACCACTCTACCTGCACCCTATATAGTCCACCCAATGTCCTGTAATGTTTTTGATAATATCCTCCCAATATTTTAGACACATCCTTCCAAGGTACTGTTTCACTTCCTTTTCCTCTTTATTCAAGAAAATTCATTGAACTATGCCTTTAAATTAAAAAAAATTCATGATGTGTTTTTTTATTATATATCCCTATAACGTTAATAATAAATTAAAAGTGATTATATACTACTTTAACTCTCATTAATTCTTTCTATTAACCTTTATGTACAACTGTTGTTTTATCAAAAGTGTCCTATGATTTTTCATTCCATGAAAATTGTGTAGTGAATACGTATCCACATTTTTACTCAAGTATATCCACATAGATTTATCTATTAATAATTTATTGAAGACATAAATTTATTTATTTCATTGTCCTTAATCATGAGATTAAAATTTATTAAATTATTATTTATGTTGGTTAACCTATGTGGCATACTTATGCATGTAAATACTTGGAATGAGATAGGTGTGCCCAATGTATATTTCTCTCGAAATTCATTGGGTTATTTAGCTCATGAGATTAATTTTATGATTGATGGGTGGTTATCCTATTTTCATTATTTTAGGATTATTTTGATTTTATCCTCGATTTATTCATAGGATTTAATGTTTTATGTTGTTTCCAATTTACTATGTGTTTTCTGTACAATCATTTTATATTATGCCTCATTGTAAAAGATTGCATTGATGAACTTGATTATTCAACATTGATATGATTCTTGTTTGAAATGTAATAAATTAAATTATTTTCTGATTTTTTATTCCCTTTCTTTACTTTTATCTAACCAATTTATTAGGTATATACCTATGTTATTTCATGCAGTTTTATAAGAGTCGATATAATCTAATGGACTATTATGGAGCTTAATATATTTTTTAATTAATTACACTATTTAATGTGATGTACATAATTACACAATGGTAGTAGGGAACATTATCTTATAAGTTTTTATTATGTGTATATTCCTATAATTAACCCTAAATTAAAGTGTATAAAGGATATGGGATGTCATAGTTGTTATCAGAGAAAAGTAAAATTATTTTGGGATTTAGATTTGAAACTCTAGTGAAAGCCATAAGGATATGTAAAAACATAGTAAAACATCCATAATTTTTTGTAATGTATACCATATGTGGTTTCCATGAAAATAAATTGATGTATGTATACATAAAATGGGGGGTTATCAAATACTGTTCTACCTAGTGATAATAACCCCAAAAGGGTGCACTGATCATGGCATGATCATCCCCTAGTGTAAAAAATTGGGCCTTTCTAAAAACCGTGTTTAACAATTGAGGGGGATATGTTCTTGTAAATTTTCATTCCCATTACGAACCGTTATAAATGGGAAACAAATCCCATAGTATTTTATTTTAGAAAATAGATCATGAATAAAAATGATTAAAACTCGTAAAGTGATAGATTAAATTATATATATCTTTTTTGAGTTATCCCATTAAATAGTTTGGTCCCCCGTTTTATCTATTTAATAGTGTAAAATAGTCATACCTAATTTTCACATTATCAGGTCAAATGGATGGAAATAGGGGAAACCAAGTCAATAAGCAATGGGATGAGCAATGTAATGGATTCCAAAATGAGATTCTAAATATGATGTGTATAGGTGTTGGGAACTACATAAAAATACAAACTTTATTAGATCATGTTTTTAACAAAAACATGTTTAAAGATAATGAAACAATACCCCCAATGAAATTTTATGTGTAAATTGAGACCTTTCTTCCACAAATGGATCCAAATTTTATTGGATCTAAAAATCCCATAATCATAGAAGAATGGATAAACTGAATTGAAATCATCTTATTTATCCATTAATGATATGAGAAATAGAAATTTGTGTAAGATAATTATCATATAAATGGTGAAACTAATAAACGGTAGATGATGGTAAAAAATATGAATCATCATGAGGATATCTATGTTTTGTAATGGATGAAATTCAAGAAAATATTTTTGATGAAGTTTTTTTATCACTCTCTAAATTAAAATAGTGATTTTTTTCCATACTCACATGAAAACTGTAGAGAAAAACATTGGGGTGTATGATGAAAAATTCATTAGAAATTCTTGATAAGACGCAATATTTTTCATTTCCCATAATGTAAATTGGACAACATATTTAGTGGGATAAATAAAAAACAATGAAAAAAATTCTCTATATAGACATTTTACAGCTATGAGAAAATTGTTTCATGTTCCATAAAATTTTAAATATTAACTCGTGAATATCAAGGCGATCACGTGACTAGTGATAAGACGAAGATAATAGATTCTAATTCTGGCATTGTTATGTGAAAAAAATGGGGTGCATGAATGTAAAACACCCCACATATATATTGTGTGTGAAGAATACTCCATGAAAAATCCTAAACGGGATGATGAAATTCACTAGGTGAGTGAAGGATAGAAAACATACTACTGATTATAGATTAGAAAATAAAACAAATGTGATGGATGAATATAATGATCCAATCATCCATCATCCTAAAATCCACTTTTTTGACTTCATGGAATATAGAATCTATTTGAATAAATTTTCTATGCAAGGGTTTTTTATGACAACTAATTAAAACCACTTTTATGGTATAATGAGAAAGAGAGAGAATATCCCATTAAAACTAATGAGGTGGATCCCAAAAATTATTTTGACATAGGCATTCAAATTATATATTAAAGCATACAAAACTTACTATTTGATTTTTTTCTACAAATTATTTCATATCATGGAATTTTATTATTTCTATTCAAACACCACCTCAAAACATGTATTTCTTGTTTTCGATGATGACTACAAATGAATAAACTATTACATCCCTAGAATATAAATGTTCCCCTATCTAAATTTGTTCGATATAATTCCCTATGAACCTTGTAATTCTCCCCTTATTTGAATTTGATTCTATAATGGGAATGGATAGGATTTCGTTGTGAAGAGACAACATATATTTCTATGAGAATAAAATCACCCTCCATAAAATAAATATCCCTCCAATTCTATACTCATTCTACGATGAGGACACATATTTATTTGACCAACACCATATACAATGATATTATTGTCTTATGAGAATATGTATTTTCTTCAAATGATAAGGAATAAAACAAATATAATCGTCAATGATGTTCCTATTTTAAGGGTATTCACTAATTTGATTCCTAATGAATTTTGTGGGATTCATCCTAGTTATGAATATGACTTATCATTCAATATCATACTATAATATTTTCCAATAACCATGAAAACATATTGGTCGGTCATTTTGGATCATGAGGATATTAAGAGACAATTATAATAGAATTTGGATATAGTGCATATACACCCATCTACATCACCATGGGTTGTATCCTTCCCCATTTTCAAAAATAAGTATGTGTCAATGCACCTCAGACATGGTTATCATGAGCATAAGAATAACATGATGATGAAAATGTTCTGTCTTCCGTAGATTTTTGACTTATTAGATCAGCTATTTGGATCATAGTACTCATCTATTGTTGATATTTTATTGGATATTATCATGTAAAAATGATGAAGGATGATATCCCCAGTACAGCTTTTCTTACATGTTATGGGGACTATGAGTTCAAAGTGATGGAATAAGAACTCAATAATAGATAATAAATTACCATTGAATAAATAAATAATGTTTTGCGGTTACATCGTAAAATTTTTGGTACTATTTATTGATTATATTTTCATCTGCTTTAAAATATAGGAGGACCATGAGGAGTAATATAGTGTTGTATTAAATAATCTCCGATAGGAAATGTTTTTTTGATGTAATGTAAACGTGTGTTTTGAATGGATAATGTAACCATCCTGTGGAATTTCATATTAACAATTGGATATATATTTTTATATAGATCCTTCAAAATAAAGATATTGATAGATGTCCAAGACTATTATCGGTGAAACAAAATCAAATTTTAGTTGGACTGGTTGGGTATTATAATTGATTTGTGAGAAACTTATTAGGATTATCAATCCCATTATCCAAGATTACTGATAAGGGAGTCAATTTAGTCAAGAATGATGTATGAAAGTAAATATTTAATGATATTAACATGATGTTGATAACTGCACATGTTATTACATTACCAACTAGAGGGGATGGATTTGTGATCTATAATAACGCATCAAAAATGGATTTAGTTTTATAGTCATGACTGTTGAAAAAGTTGTTCCATAATTCTAACACTAGTTAAATATCTGTTAATATAACTACAAATCACAAGATCTAGAATTTGAATCTATGATCATAATGTTTATGATATGAATACATTTTCACTATAGATAATATTTTGGCAGATAAAGAGATCATAAAATCCTATGGAATATATTTACACAAAAAGAGATTAATAAATTCCACTGAAGGTGGTTAGTGTCTATAAATTAATTTGAATTTTCAAGAAATTACCAGCCTAGGAAGGTAAACAATGTGGTATTTTCTGTTACTATAATGAACTCACAACCCTATCCATGACGACGATGGAAAGGGATCCAATATTCAGGGATATGAAAGCGATGTATATGGGTGTTTTAGAATAACCATTATCCAACCATGCTCAAATAGTTAGTCAACCATATAATATTGTTTGTATTAAAAAATCCCAGAAAGATTATTAGTTGCTAAAAAAGAAAGTGCATAATATTATGATGTCAAATTTGATGATGATAGAGTAATGATGATTAAAATGATGATATTTTTCCAATTAAAATAAAAAAAGTATATAACATCAGTATTATGCAGATAGATCATCCTTATTTAATAATCTAGTAATAACTATGATGTATATATATTTGAATGAATACATTAGGTGGGATGGCATGTGGTCTAATATATAGTGTTCGTATCTCAATTATCGGAATGGAAACAACTCAAGGATAAATTACAAAAGTCTATGTATTTATTGAATAAATTTCCCACACTAGTAGTGAAATGGGAAAAATTACGATGTATTTCATCTTAGGGATCTGTATGAAACCTAAATGGAACAACATTATCTGGGTGTGAGCAGATCACCTTATATAGTCCATGCATTTATTAATAATCAAAGAGGAATTATCTCTTAACCTTATCATTTTGACATCCATAATTGAAGTGGTATGACTTTAGGGATTTCCACTATCATTTTTATATGTTCAATATCTTATGTCTAACTCAAGGTTTTGGAAAACCCTATACCATGCCATGGATAAAAAACATTGAATCATAAAAAAATATCTCCCACATATGGATGGTTAGATTGACTGGGCCATTCAATATCTTTAGGATATTATGACATCATGTTCAATGAATTTCCAATGTTATTGGGACCCTCAAATTCCTATAGTTTTATACCCATATAATTAAATTTTCTAGTCTATAATTCAAATGAAACATTATGAGGCTTCATATTTTAAGAGGTGTCAGACTCTGACATGTTAAAATATCAATGGAGAGTGGATGATAATGGAATATTATCTTACTGATGAAATGATTAATAATGTTCCAACCATTAAATTCTATAATAAATATCCCTAAATTATGTTGAAAAGTCATTTATACATTAGTCGATAGAACATGTATTTTGAGGTCGAATAGAAATTGTTTCCTTATTCATTACCATGAAATAATGTCATGATATTTGGTTAGAATGGAATTATTAGTGCTAAGTAAATCATCCCCTTTTAGATCCATTCTCAAATCATAAATATAGATTATTGACTTCAATACCCACATAACATATCTACTGTATAGATGTGTTCCACATATCCATATGGAGGATATACTTACTAGACCCCTCACAAGTGAAAACTCAAAATATGGAACCGTTGGGGAATTATCTATTATATAAGGAGAAGTCAGTGATGATATTTGATGGTACATAAAATGTTCCATGAATCAAGATAACCAACCTAGTCAAAGTGTAGTGGAATAACTGCATGCTTATGGAATGAACATTTGAACTGTGAGCGGTGATAAAATATATGTTACCTATTTTTTTAGTTTATGAAATGCAATTTTAGATAGTGAAATGTTTTATGGTTTAAATTATGTAATCATCCAATATTTTATAAATCAAATTCACTTTGTAATTGATAAAATACATTATCAATTATGTATGTTATAAAAATCACATGAACTAAATTTATCATTTGGGTCCATTATATGGTCTTTCAAAATTAAAATATCATTAAACATAAAAAATTAAAAATATATTGATTTTATAGATACCATTAATAATATAATATTATGTTTTATTATAAATTCCAATTTATGTAATAAAAGAGATGGAATCGAATAATACGTTCATACCCTATGAATCAGATTAATTGAAGCTTAGTTGGGAGATGGAATGAAAATGTTTTTCCATTGACTACGAAAAATTTGAGATTCAACAACTAAAGCTCAATTGAAATAGGTTATGGGAGAATTTCAGTCACATCGAGATCCTAACCAAATGTATTTTTGGCAATAAATCCCTTGTAAATCTCACAATCACACACCTTACAATTATTGAAATAACTAATATATTAAATCTAAATAAATGTTGACACAAAAAGTATGATTTTTCATGTTTTCTTTCTAATAAAACAATTAATTTACTTATCCATTTTTCATTTTTATATTCAAATGATGAAATAATGAGTTGGATAAAAATTTGATTACCATATTATGTAAAACAAATTCTATCTTTGGGAAATATATAATATCAATCAAGAATCTATTTATTATTAATATATGCATCGTTCGTTTAAATGATATTATAATGATTTATTATTTATAAATAATATTTATTAAATATAATTCTTAATTTAAATTTATTATGTCAAACGTAATTGTTTTCTTGGATAAAAAACATTTATTTTAAAAAACCACTATTTTTTCAATAAATGTGTATTTTCATTTACAATTTTAAATTAGCATGTTAAAATTATATAACAACATTTTTCATAATTTTATTCAGTAGACTAATTTTTAGGAAAAATTTGAATATGGAATAAGAATATGATATGTATTATGAAATAATAAGGAACCTAAAGAGTGGTAATATAATCCATAAATTATTTCTTGGAATAAATATATATTTTACGTATATAAATTTTATTTAGATTATTTTATTATTTTTATAAACCCTTAATGAAATCCCCAAAACAAATATTATATTTTATGTTTTAAAATCAATTCTTTGTAAACAATAATCACATCATCACCATGAAGGGTATTATTTAAATGATATAAGTTATTAAAAATTTTAAATAATAAATACTTTTCAAATTTGGATTATAATATATAAAAAACAAGGTATAGTTTTTGGTTTTATATCTTTATCATAATGATCCCAAAACATATATTTTTTAAATAATAATTAATTCTCCTATTTATCTATTTAATCCCTCCCAAAATTGCATTCAAATTATCTAAAAACCCATAAATCATGACATTACTCTACACTTCCCTCAATATTTTTCTCCCTATGTGATCCCAATCTCTTAAAAATCTCCCTGAAATCATTTAAAAGTGTCCTATCAAGGTTAGGTATAATATATTTCTCTCATTTGTTAAAGATCCTTCATTTTACTATGGGTGTAATTTCTAATTGTTCATGCTAGGTTATTTTCTAACAGATCTCTATAAATATCATTATTATTTCTACATGATGATAGTCCCATTTAACTCTCACTAATCACTTCTATGAAGCATTATATACCAATGTTATGATGGAAAAAATTTCATGTTCTTTTTCATGAAAAAAAATTATGTATTGAATACTCACGCCTATTTACAATCAGTGGTATTATCATATATGTATAGATTCTTCTTTTATTGTTAATATCCATGTGTGAATCTCTAACTCTTTAATTTTGGGATTAAAATAAAAGAAAGTTATACATATATTGACTGATATATGTGGTACACTTATGAATGTACATGTTATGTGTTTCATATGTGGGAACATAATTATAAATCCCTAAAATAAATCGGTTAATGTTTTTATCTCATGATATTGCATGTATGGTGAACAATAGTATATCCTAATCACTAGGTAGTTAATGTCAGATAATTGTTATAATTTCATGTTTTATGTTGTTTGTATATTCCCCCATTTCGTTTAAGTTATCGTGTTATATCATTCCACATTATAAAATATTATGATTATCATCACAATTATGTTACATTAATATACCCCTTGGCTCACATGTACTTCATTACCTTATTCTAGGACTTTTTTATTTATCTACCAGGATTTATATCCCCCCCATTAATTATGTACGTCTATATTTTATCCAATTTTGTTTCAAAATAATCAAGAGAATATAATATCATATTATAATATTTATGTATATGTTACTATAATTTGTTTCATGATTATTGTTTGTGTAACTACTTATTAAAATACACTTTGACACGTGATCATTTCGGTTTTTTATGTAGTGTATATTTATGTAATCAAACATATATTAAAGTATATTTAAGATATGGGTTTTCATTTTATGGGACCTCACCATGTTCAATGATGTATGAATATGATTAAAACTATTCAATGATATATGAAAATTATAAAAAGTCGACATAAGAGTTATATAGATAATCCCCAATGAGATATAGAGTTTGATGTCAGTGGTTTGGAATTCCACAAGATATATCTTTGGAGTTGAGTTATATGATTTGAGAAGAATGTTATTTTAATGAATTTTTATATCGGTCCCTTTTATATCCCTTCTAATGTCAAGGATATAGATCATTTCATTCCACATTATCTAATCCTATTTGACCCACATCATGGGTTCCATGTATCACTATATAGGAAGTATATACTAGACACTTCACATGTGCTAAACTCCAAGGCTATGGAATTGCAACATACTATCGACAATAATGATCACCTTGTGGGAATTCTAGATTAACCAGATACAAAATGGTGAAACAAGTAAACTCATCAATTCAATGTTCTATCATAGAATCCTAAGTTTGGGAACGCTATGTAGAGACTTATTGATGAACTAATATAATAACACCTCTAATGATATTAATCAAATTAATAAAATTTTAGGTTTAAATTATTTTTAATTTATGTATAATGTAACAACCAAATATTATTATTTTTTAATATTCATCATCAAATTATAAATTGTTTCAAATAGAATATTTCACATGAAAAAATGTCCCAAAAGTCCTAAAAATGATAATTTAATATATTCATAACTTTTATAATGTAGGTATTGAATTGGAGATAATTGTAATTGTCCACACCATTTTTACCAATAAATTTTTTTATTTTGGTTTTAATGGTGCTCAGAGGAGGTTTTTCGATGGTTAGGAGAGAGTGGTAGTGCTGGAGCCTATAACGTAGAGTGATGTGTTTCATCGTAAGGTGTATTGGTTATGGAATGGAGGTATCAATTGTGAAATAGGGATCATGTATCAATATTATCTATTCCACTTCCATTTTTTTCACGACAATGTCCTAGTGCTGGGCTGCTACTAAGGGTTGGTGAGTTTATAGTATAGGGTATGTGGATGCAGTATTGTGGATCATGTAGAGTTTTCCTAAGTCACTTACATTTTTTGAGTGGTTGAGTAATGGATAAGTTATAAAATGTATAATACTATTTATATATTGAGGTTATATACTGTAGTGTATTTTGCTATGTCGTGGTCTCCAACTGAGTTTTTCAGAATTATGGATTCATTATAGTCCCTAATATCATAACCTATTTTTCAATCCATACTTCGACATAATACCATTAAATGTGTTTTGGTCCACATTATTTTTATTATTTCAGAAATTTAGTATTGTTTAGTGCGTGGAATAATGTTTTACATTCCACATATAAATCCTGAAAGCCTCTTGAACCCCTGATTTTATATGGAATTATATTCTATTTCATTAAAAATTCATTTGTGTCCCATAAGGGTCTATCATACCCCTTTCAGTGAAATTGAAACATGGTATTATTGGAAATATTATTGGATTTTATTAGTGATTTTCCACAATTACCACCCTTTTTTTCTATCCCATTCATCATTTGGGGGTGGATTTTGATTATGAAACTTGCATTTTGGTTCTATTTTGGTAATTGGATGTTTTGTAGTTTTTTAAATGGTGATCGAGGATTTATCCTTTATTGTGGTTCCTAGTGGTTGCCTCCCTTTTATTTAAAAATTTATTATAAATATGAACGATCCATTTGATGTAGGTGATCATTTATTACTAATATAATTGTATCATATGGAAGGGGTTATAGAAATTTTATCATTTGGGAGATTTTATGCACTGAATTAACAAATGTAAAGGAATGTTTAACTAAAATTGAATGCTGAAGGTAAATGAAATCACATGATCTATATCTTTTGGTATTATTTGATATTGTGATTTTTTGGGATTTGTGCTTTCAAAAAATAATATATGTTTTGTGCTTCAATTCTTTTTTATGATGATATATTGTAGAACCAATGTCGTGTGATTGTTTTTTACCACCTAGAATTTAATTGGAAACCACAAATATATGGATATTAGGTTTGTATCACATGGAAATTATGGCAAGAGAAAAAATACCCCAAAAATAAAAAATTGACTGTTATTTGAATCCCCTTGATAATTCTAGAAAATTTTAGAATGAAATGAAAATTTTAATGATTTGTGGTTGTGATATGGTGTAAAACATGACAGGAAGTGGTTGTGATGTGTGTCAATGATTTTTGGTGTGGTGGTGGAAAAATGTGGTCATGGTATGTAGTGGTTTCAATGAGGATGTGGATATAGTTTTCTAATGGGGGTAGTGTGTGGTTTGATGGAATGGGGAAAATGGATTGTTGTTATGTGTTTTGTTGTGATATTTTCCAAGGTAGTAATGGAATTAATTATAAATATTGAATTGAAATGTAATAATTTTAAATGGTCAATGGACAATGAATTAAATAGGGATTTGAAGCATAAATGTTTGTTGTTAAATATGAACAAAACTCAATGAAGTTAAGAAATAAATGGTCTTAATGAATTTATTTTTTTAGTAATCGAAAACCTATAATTGAATTAAAATGAGTCCAAAGATAAATTAAATTTTTTTGTTGTGTAATAACCTGTGGGATTTTTCAATTAGCGCTGAATGGACATATGGTATTGTTGTAAATGAATTTTTATGTATTTAGTGGATTGGTAATTTTTTTTAACCCATATGTTGCAATAATATGATTATATTTAAATATATATATATATACCATGTATATTTTTAATGATTTATATATACACCCCACCCATGTCAGGATCCATCTACTAATATAAAATGATTAGGGGGAGTGTTTACCAACATCTCAGTGGTCAGGATGCATTGTTGGCTAGACGGTCTTCCCCTCTCTCTATTCCAGTCAATTTTGACATGAATGAGATGTGATGGCCACATCAAATGTGTACTGTGGTGATATTTATTGAGTTGAATTATAGTTTGTTTCATTCCTGGTAGAATCACGGTATATTGTTGATGTTATTTTTTCCATGATATTGTATTATCGTTGTAATGATTGTAGTTGTGATGTTAAATATTATATGAACAATAAGTGTATATGTGAGATGTGATGTGATATGATGTGATGGTACATGTGTTTATGTGAGATATGTTATGTGATTTAATCAGATTCTATAGGATATATTCTTTTGATGTGACATTATGGACTATGATCCATTAGGAAGGTTTATATGTCGATGAAATGGAAGTGCCATATAGTACAACATATGGATTTGAGAGAAGAAAATCAGGGAGAAATTGGTGCAGGGTACCCATTTTGATAATATTATTCTTATGGTGTTATTATAATTGGATTAATTATTAATAGTGTGTGTCATGGGGAGAATGGGTTTATATAGATGACTTATTTAGGTGTTGTTGGTTTTTTTGTTTTCTCACATGGGCATTTATATACACTTTTCAATTGTTCATGGGATACTGTGGGAATGGTCTTACTGTGTATACATGTATCCTCACCCAACATATATATAACTATTTTTAGGTTTTTTGGTGGAATTCAAGGATTATGTTGCAAATGAAATTCTAAAACATTTTTATATTTATCATTTTCCTTATTTATCATTTCCATTTTCTGTATTTACTTATAGACCCTTTTATTTTTTTAAATTGATTATGAATTATGGGGTGGTATTACGTTAAAATCTAAATTATTTAACTGATATTGTTAGTAAATAAAAAATAATTACCAAGACCTATTTATTTTGTTGTGGTTAATTCCTCCTATTATTTTTATTATCATAACCTCAGTTTTTCCATACATATGTATTCGAGGAGGTAGGACCCAGGGGTGATTATCTATCTTACTAAATTCTTAACCATGGTGGGGTGTCTTTGGGGGGGGGGGGGTTTGGTGAAACATGGTTTTTTTATCATTTTAAACCAATTCAAAATTTTTCTTCTCCTAACTACTATAATATAGATGCAACAAGGGTTGTCTCCCAATGAGACTGCATTAACGGAGATTCGTTGTTTTTGAACTCCACCATGTGATCTGGTATGATCTATATTATATTATCCATCAAAATTTCTCACTCAATATTAATGCAGGGAAGATGAAGATCCTTATTTTATTACTTGATGTTGCTTTACTCCAAAAGGTTCATTGCCACAACACTGTGCATGACATTGGTATCTTGAATCGGGTGTAATGAAATAGAAATTTCAGTCAACCACATCGAACTCTATAAGTGTTTTGGAGGTTCCCTCAACATGGATAGATAATATTAAATATTTATTTTCCCTCCAAGGGAAACATGGGGCCTACATGGTGTGGTATGGTCTCCAGGAATAATCTCTAGCAGATTTTTGGATGTTTCATGGGAAATGTTCCTATGAAACATCCCAAGAAGCAGAGATTCTAGGTTTGATCCATTAGATTGACCTTTCCATCCTCCTTTGATGGAACAATCTCTAGATTGAGAGTAAATCAACAACCATCAGGCAAGTGATTTAGAATGATGTAAATCATCATTTCTTGTTTGATTACTAACCATTGGATGGATTGCAACTGTTCGCTTACAAATATAAACTATATCATCACATGTGTGTCTCGAGATGCCAACACAGTTATAAATGGCCATTCCATAATGGGGTTCAATCAAGACATCATCTGGTTTGATGACCACCCCTTTAATCAGATTTACTCTCACAAAAAATATTGATACATGATCCCGTACGTTAGAGTCTTATAATATCTTTTTTCAAAATAATTATTCTCTGTTGTGGCTTAAAAAAATAGGGGATTTTATGTGTGAAATGAGTTTAAAATAATTTCTAAATATATGTAAACATGTAAAAAGAATAATTATATAAGATGATTTTTGTTATATACAGGTCATAAAATAATTAGTTGTCATCTCATGTGACTCAACTGCCTCATTCATTATTCATTGTTTTGAAATAATTCCTTCCACAATTCAATCAACGAACTATGTGAAATTTATAAACCCTAGGAATAGATATGTTTGAAAAGTCAATTTTTTCAATAATGATCATTTTGTTACCATCATTCATCATTATCCAGTCATTTTATTCACCAATATCAAAAAACCATTATAGAGTCAAAGCGCTATGCTAAAAATTCCTAATCAAGAATTGAGATGATTCAACAACAAGACTCTTAAAATGAACACCTATTCGGACTGACCTAACAGTTCACATCTGATGAAAAATAGATGTCGATGATCAATGAATAAGTCAAAAAATGGAATAAAAAATAAAAAAAAGAAGGAAGAACAAATTTCACACTATAAACACCTATCTTCAAACTGTCAATATTGAGGAAATTAATGTTTGATGGACAATTATGAAATCTATGAATGAAATATACTATTAGAAATACTTGTTTTGGGCATAATACGATTTGTTTATCTTCTCTTCCAAATTTCATTGGCATTTTTATTTCATCTCCATGTTTGGAAACAGATCTTTTTCAAGCCCACCAAAGATTCTCCCATCCCCGCACTCTGTCACACTACACTACTGACGCGAAAATGATTTCATATTGTTTGCAACCTGTCTCTTAATTAATCTAAAATGCCTCCAAAAAAACCTTCAGTGTATCATGAGTTTCAACCCTTTTATTTTCCAAAAATATCACCAAATAAACCACTACGTACTTTTTAGAATGTCACATAAGAGATTTATATTTTATGACCATTTATCACAATCCAATTAACTTTAACAAAACACCTCCTCCAACTCTATCATAGCCTTAAAAATATCATGACTCCATATTAATCCTTAAATTTGACACCTAAAATTATGATTATTATTTAAGTCTTGGTGGAACAACGAACTCATTCACTATCTTCTGGTAAGTCATCTTGCAAAAAATAAATGATTCAACAAACGAGGTTTGTATTAGACACATCTCTTTTATCTTCTTTGGTTACAAACATATCTTAAACTTGTCAAACTAGCAAAAAAACCCATATCAAATAAAAAATCAACAGAAACAGATCATGAAACCACGTAATGAGATTCCCTTATCATGAACTCAATATTCATAGTTCTTGGATACCTGATCATTCCACTACTACAGATTGGCGCAAGAGTGGTACTGACCTTTATAAGAGATAATAAAAATTCAATGATAAAATGAGGTCTTATTTTAGTGCTAGCTAAAATCATTGATAAATATAGCCTTTAATAGTACTATAAAAACACTGATAAATGTTTTTAATAAAAAATATTATTAATGTATACATAATTAATATATATATATTCCAAATAATGTCTATTTATTCAAATAAAATAAAAAACGCATGTGTATAATTAATATAATTTATTTTAATATATATATATATAATGTTTTTAAAAAACTATTTATAAGATTATAATTTTATGTTTAAATAATTATAAAATTATAATAAATATTTTTAAATAATAAATATATTTATTATATTTAAAATTAAATATTTAAAATTATAAATTTATAATTAAATAATTATCATTATATAATTATAAATATATATAAATAATTTGTAAATATATATAAATATAATTATATATATATATATATGCTTCTAATGAATTTGGTCAACAAATATATTGATGTGTGAGTATAATTGGCGTGCATAGGTTATGTATTCATAATGAATTAATCTCCATGTATACATTACATTGTTATTATTATTAATAATCATGTTTTCCAGATGTAATGACTCCTTTTTATTATCGATATACATTACTAGGTATATAATTCATTATGTTATACTTAGGAATCTATTATCATAAATACTTATATAATTACATTATAGATATTTAAATAATAAATATATTTAATATATTTATAATTATATATAAATACTTTTTAAAATATGTATTTATAATTATAATTATAAATAATTATAATTATAAATAATTATATATATTGAAATATTTATAAAATTACAATGGATACATCGATTATAATTTTCTAAATATATATATTTATAATTATATACAAATATTAATTAATATATTCACTTATAGTTATAATTCTGAATAAATATTTATAAATATATATATTTAATTAATTAAAAAAATAATACATATATTTATTATAATTATAATGTTACAAAAATGTTTGGGGAAAACCAATTATTAAAAATAAAAGTAGAAAACATGAACCCTTTGGAACATGGATAACGGTAAACCCATTATAGGATTATAAGATGAGAGTCACATAGCCATATGATTCATTGGTCCTAGAGGCCAGTGGGACAAAACCAATATAAAAATAAAATCCCATGAGAAATCTAAAGAACATCTAGTGGTGCAAAAACCTTTGATGTTGCTTCCACTAAGCTGCACAAACCATATGGAACCCACCACCACCTATATGAAGCGTCGATTCCTCTTGCTCCATCACCGTATCTATATCTGCACCCTACGGTTGCCCATGCCGTAAGGGAAACCATACACTACCACAACAGGGTCCTCAGAATCAATAACATCATATATGAAAAGATCTATTCAAAGGTGACCAGAGACACCACCATCATCACCAGAACAAGAGAACATGCCACCCGAAATGATGTTGATTCCTCGCTTGTGTGATCCTCCTTTATCGGCACACCCCTAGAGGAGGTTCTCAAACCCATCATCACCTAAAAGACATGGTCGAGAGTGTCATAAGTTCTATATATCCATATCCACCGATGACATTGTTGAAACCAAGGAGACGCAGCCTATGCACCATAGACCACCACATCAGGTGAGATCGTATCCATTTGGATACTTTCAGGCATAATGAACCACCATCCAGTGACTTAGTCACCTATCTTGGCGACGAAAAACATATTTGAGCGACATTGTTCCAAATACATCGCTTTCTCACTAAGGACATCACAGTCATCATCCCGATACTTGAACATCATACAATTGGAAAATGGACCTATCCTCACGGTTTTCCCCAAAACCGTGGGGATAGAACCCCCCCCCCCTATACCCACAGTTTTGGAAAATTGTGGGTATAGGTGGCTTTTTATGACATATACCCGCGATTCTCAAAAACCGTGGGGAGAGGTCCTGAAAAGTCACTTATACCCACGGTTTCCCAAAACCGTGAGTATAGGGGTACCTATCCCGACGGTTTTGGGGATAACCATGGGGATAGGTCTGGGCTAAAATACCTATACCCATGGTTATGAAAAACTGTGGGTATAGTTCACTTTTCTGTGTGAGGGAAATTTTTTTTTTCCGAGGGAAGGGAATTTTTTTTGCGGGAACCCTATACCCACAGTTCTTAACTCTATACCCATGGTTTTTATAACTTTATTTAAATAAATATAGATATACATATAAGTGATGTTAGGGTAGTGGTTAGACGTGGTGTTTGCAGCGAAGAGGTTGCGGTATCGAAACTCGATTCCTGTATTATTTTAGGACCTATACCCACGGTTTGGAAACCGTGGGTAAAATCTATTGACACATTGGCAATTGGAAATGTTTCAGTGACACGGCGGCAAGACACCTATACCCTCAGTTTTGGAGAATTGTGCATATAGGCTGGGGACCTATACCAATGACGTTCCATCCCACGGTTCCCAAAACTGTGGGTATAGGCTATACCCATAGTTTTGGGGGCTATACCCACTGTTTTGAACCGTGGGTATATGCCATTTTTTCAGTAGTGTGAACGCACAGACAACCGCCCGTCAAGACCAGTGCCTCATCACTTGAAATATGGAAACCCCAACAGATGATAACCCCTATAAAGATAGATACCAAACGGCTGGATACCACCACCATATCGTTGTTAAAACCCTTGGGCCCTCCATAGACCATAGATCTCTTGAGAACTCCCCAAATTATACTTATAAAATTTTAAACATATATAACTATATAAATATATTTATTAATATATACTAATATTTATAAATAAATACAAATATTTATAATTATAATTCTAAATAAATTAATGTTCATTTTGATAAATATAAAAATATATTAACAATATTAATTATATATAATTAAATAATATTAAATATAATAAATAAATTCTTTATAATTTTCTAATTATTTTAATATATATATAATTATATTTGTAACTATATATAAATATATATTAATTTTAATTTATAATTATCAATAAACATAATTTTATTTAAATAATTATAAAATTATAAATCATTAATATATTATTCTTATAATTTTATAAATATATATAATTAAATCAATATATTTATAAATAAAGAAAATCATTATAATTATAATTATTATTAGAAAGAGATATATTTAGATAATTGTAAAATTATAATATATATGTTAATAATAAAAGTAAATCAAAATAATAAAGGTTATATATTTTTTATAATTTTATAATTATTTAAATATATATATAACAATAACTATAAATAAAAAAATATATTTCATAGTTTTTTAATTGTAAATAAATATATATATTTTTATTCTTATAATCGTATATATATATATAATTAAATATTTATAAAAATATAATAAATATATTTAATATAATTATAATTTTCAAATGATATTTAATTAAATAAATATTTTTGTAATATTTATAATTTTATAAATATATAATTATTATAGAAATATTTATATATTTATAGATAAAATTATAAATGAATAAAAAATTATTATATATATATATATAATTTTATAAATATATATAATAATATGAAAAATTATTAACATTATAGTTTTATCAAATATTTTTTAGCATTTATAATGATACACAGTTATCAGCAGTAAAAATGAACAGAAAAGATATGTCTTTATCAGTTCTATAATTTTAGCACTGATAAAGACTCCTTTTATAATCACTTTTTTGGAATTCATAAAGGCATGTTTTATCATCAATTTCTATCTTAGCGCTAATAAAATGTATCTATGACAGTTCTATTTAACTGGTGCTAATAAAATTCATTCATGATTTTGTAAATGAATCCATGTAGTTGGCTTCATCTCTCAAAAGCTAACCTCTACCGCAGCCAATACGTCCTTTTCCACCACTGATCCTCCTCAGCTGCTGACCTCTCCTCAACCTCGACACCTCCTCTACTGACGTCATCCCCTCCTCCACCACTTCAAATCCATCCTCAACCACAAAACCCTTCTTCATCATGCGTGAAACCCCACCTCCTCCAGGAACCTATCCTTCACCACGAACCCACCTCCTTTTTGGAACAACTCTTCCACAATCAATCCCCCCCCCCTCAACTACTGTGACCCTTTCCTATGCTACTGAACCCTTCCTCTACCATCGTCGTGGTCACCTCTTCAACCGTTGAATTCTCTACTACCAACGAACCATACCATTGTCCCTTAATCCCTCCTAGGTATGGTATCCTATGTTTCTTACAAGTATTGATTTCTAGTTATTTTATACAACATCCTCACCAATATTCAGTCTCTTCATGATATAAGAGATTAGTGACTCTTCATTATATTTATACATAATCTATATTTTACATGTATTGGATGTTTTAGATTCTCAAAAAGCATTTTCTGTCAAATTACAAATATATATTCTTCCCATGATGAGTTTTAAAAGTTTTTCATGGAATTTACCACTTGTAAAATATGGTTATCTATTGTTTTATGTTTTAAATAATCAAATCGTTTGTTTTAGAATTCCATGTAAATATATAAATTCCCTTGTGGTTTTTTAAAAATGAATATAGATATTAATGTTTTATTTGATACCAGTGTGAGTTTTATAGGAATTTATTTTAAAAAATTAAATAGATTTTTGGTGTTTGAATGACCCTTCAACGAGGATGATTCTTGATTTCAATGTGGTTTTTTTTGTATTTGAAATGGTTTCAATAGGATGGTTTAATTTCTAAATAATACTTTAATGTATAATTTAATAAAATATATATTTATATCGATGTTTTAGAATTTTGTATCTGAATTTATATTTCTAAGGATCAATTTTCAATTCTAAAAACAAATTTAAATATTTGTTTTTCAAACACTCAAAATTGGGACCCTTTTTCGATATGTCAATTTAGGAATTTTCACTCAATGGTATGTGACTGATTATTAATATGAAATACACTATGCATATTCATGAATATGAAAATGGTCTATTTTTTGTGAGGGTGTTAAATTTGAGATGTGATTTACTAGATATATTATATTTCTTCTTGTTAGGACCATTGGCATATTGTCTCTAACATCAAAATGTATGGATGAATGGGAACCCGATTAATTAAGATATAGGTCGTGATTTATTGTACACTATTTATCTCACATAGTAACTAGTTTCCCAATTTTTATGTTATTCTTATCATTTAGGAGTGTCCCTAATGAGTCTTGTGTGGGATATTCAGGTGGATTTTCTATTTTTTTATTCAACATAGGCCGACTATTAGTCTCGGTGTAGTGTGAGTACAAAATGAAGGAATAATTAAATTCCCTCTATGATTTTAACACATTAAAGTGAATAGAATTAAAACAATAAAAGTGGAATATATATATCAATTAAATGTTTTTTCTAAAGGATAATGTGGATTATAGAAAATTAAAAATAGTCTCTAATTATAAATGTATTTACATAAATTTAAGAATTAGATTTTATTTAAATTTTATATCCCACTATAAAGCATATAATAATTCAAATGGTTTTATTAAAGGTTTAAATTAATGGTTTATTTCTATAAAAAATGTATGTAATGATTATATTCCTTCATTAAGATTTAAAGGAAGAGAACTATATAGATAAACTAGAAGGTTTCATGTTAAATAGAATAGAAGGCTCAGTTCTTATCTCAAATGGAGTTTTTTGTTTGAATTAGAAACCAAGTCAGTGTAACTATAATTTCAATGCTTTCATGGTGGAATTAATGTTCATGTATTATAATGTATATAATCTCTGCTATATGAAGGTGTATTATAACATTATTTATTTAATTTTACATCATTGTGTGAATAAATTTCTCTTTATTTGACTATTAAACGAAAGGCTTGAAGAGCTAAATATTGCTTAATTAATACGACCCCAAATGAAGGACATTGGTTCTACAAATATAATATTGGGGATAAATATTTAAAGAAACATAAATTATATGTTTTTTACCAACTTTTTTGGAGTATGTCCATTGTGTGTTGAAAATATTCTGGGTGAGAGAGTTAATAATTGTGAGATATCCCTTAGTTGGACATTTAAAACATTCAATTGAGGGGTCACCTAAAATAAATAATGTTTTTATGTAAATATAAATGGTTTTTTTATTTATTTATATCATGTACATTGTATATCATGGTGTTCATAATACCTAATATCATTTATGAGGTTGTTTTAGTTAAAATATTACTATTGAATCTATGGAAGGAGAACTGGAATTAAGTGAACTAGTTTTCTGTTATCTCAATAGTTCTGTAGAGCTATAAATCTATTTCTATGTGGATGAACCATTAAAGGGGTTTTTATATTTGAACATTAGATGATATAAATACTCACTATAGAGCACTACTGACCAATCAAAATAATTGGTAATCACATACAAGATGTTTAAAAATTTATTTTTATGTTAATTGTATTTCAAACCAATAGTTTGGGTGATTTTAATGTGTTAAAAATGTTTGAAAATACTTTTTTATTAATAATGTGATGGGTTATCTATTGTGATATATACTTAAAACAATTTATTTTACCTTTGATCAGTTTTATATTTACATATATTGTATTTATTTTTTAAAATATTAATATTAATGAATCAAATAGGATGGATATGAATAAATAATGGGTTGAAGATAGTCCCCTGACAAAAGAGTGCATATATAGAGTAAAACATTTTCATCATGATTGAAAAAGATTAGGCATATGACCATTCTGAAATCTTTTTTTCATGTTTATCTAATTTTTATTCAAGATTATATGGTCCAGAGGAGTTGGAAGAACAATTTATCTATCACAGAATAAATTGAAGTAATAAATGCTGAAATAAACACATGGAAATGAGAATGTAGATTTTGGATGGAATAAGAGTGCATTTTATGGATCATATGATATGATTACAATTGTGGAAAATGAAGATGATAGTATCGAGGATGTGATTACAGATTTAAATGATGATGAATATAGTATAGATTAAATGAAAAGGAAAGAAGAAGATGAACATTTTGGTAGACCAAAATTTTTAGAGATGTTAAAGAGTAGTCCAAATATAAGGCCCCTGCCTTAAACCTTACTTAATATTAAATTAAATGAATAATTCAAATTGAGGATCTTTTCAGGTTTAGAGTTTTAGAGAATTAGAACATAACTATTACATCTTAAAAGATTACAAAGTAGACACTTCTACTAAGTCTCCATAAAAAAACTCTTAAAAGAAAGATGTCTAGATTCCATGTTTTAGATAGCATGAAATTCCCTTGATCCCATCCTTGACATTATTCCACTTTAAGTCATGTGAAAAACATTTCGAAAAACGTGGGGTGAGCATAAAAAGCTCAGTAAGGGATACACAAAGAATGAAAACTGTTAGTTTTTCAAACATCAAATAAACCATATATACTCTATCAAAGTAATACCTTCACCTTCATGAAGTAGTAAAAACTTTTCACTGAATAGAGTATCATTACTTACCTTTTTGTAACCAAAGGATTACCATAAAACCCATATAAAGAACACATAGAATATATAAAGGTAACTTGGGACATAAACATACTTACGTGGAATAACCATACGGTTGACTTCCACACATATCACTTAATGGAATAGCCATACGGCCAATTTCCATACATACTTAATGGAATAGCCATACGGCCGACTTCCATACCCAATGCATTGGAGGTTATAATGTAACCACCGGTCCTGGTATTCACGGCACCACCCGTCATATGGTTTGTAACGTAACCACCCGTTAAAATGTCCAAGTACCAATATAAAATCATAAAACATAAAACCAATATAAAGGAAAGATAACATTTCCACATTTCAATCACAATATATCATAAATATATTGACATAATAGAATCCTTTATCAAAACCATTTTCAATACCAAAATACATAAAATAGTATATGGTATTTATTTTATTCTAAAAAACATTACGGCTTGTTGAGGAAGCCAAAGACCAAATAATACTCGCGGCGGCGGAAACGGTCGTTGTCGCCACGTATGTTAAAAGAAACATTCCTTTTTGTCGTTTTGTAAAACACTTCGTAGAAAAAGATTCCTTTTGTATAAAAGTAAAAGTCAAAGGTTTTTATACACTGTATAAAAGAAAGTTGTGTATAAAACGAAATATGCCTCAATGAAAGGAGATTGAGACGAAGTCCCTTACCTTGGGTCTGACTTGACTCGATCATTCTTTAACGTCTTGAATAATAAACTTGAGTTAATCTCTACTTGCTTATGAACCTTTTTCAAGTTCATTATTCCTTTTATACCACTTATTTCCATGTTATAAACATTATGTCACCATTTATGTTAATAATGTTTGTTTTGTCAATATTTGGTTCTTAAGTCGAAAGTTGACTTCTTACAATTACATGTTGTTCGTGTGGTCAAAAGTTCTTTATATCCAGAATGAAATTCCCGATTTGGATGTAATATGTATCATATATATCCAGCATATACATGTATTTATAATATTACATAATCATTTAGAGGTAATAAATGAAATGCACCGTTCATGGAGACGGTAAGCCGTACGTACGCATGAACGCTACTTTTTTTTCTTTGTCATATTAGTGGAATTAAAACTAAATGAGAGGTATGTATATTTTAATTCCAGAATTATATTCATTATTTAGATATATCATTAATTATATATATACATTATATACATGTAATTTTAATAGTACATTACATTTGGGGATAAGAAATGAAATGCACCGTTCATGGAGACGGTAAGCCGTACGTATGCATGAACGCTACATTCATTTCTATCTCATACTTTAATGGAAAGAAATAATAATGATATAGAGGAATATTATAATTCCAGTATAACATATTATATAATAACTTTAAATCCATCCTTTACACGTCCCACATATGGCATTAACGAATCAAATCACTTTTAGGGGGCGGTAGTCCGCACTTCCTTAAATGAAGATATCGTGTTTACCCATAATGGAAACCATAAAGGTATGACAAAAATGAAAAATACAGAAGCTTAAAGAAAACATAAAAATATTATATATCATATATAAAAATAGTGACATCATAATGGCCACCCTTGAAGGTGTTAAATGAGTATTGAACAATCATCGTTTCGGGAGGCAGAATTTCGCCATCCACGGAAACTGTGTGTTCTTTAACCATTTGATGTAGTTGTGTGAGAGTGTAGCTCAAATAAATACTATAACAACATCCTAGTATATTGAAGATACTGGTGTTGTTACAAATGAAGTAAATAAAAAGAGTTTAGAGGGTTGGAGAAGCAAAATAAAACAAAAGAACAAGAGAGAATGAATTACCTTTAAAAGTGTAACTCCCTTTGAATTGAGCCTAAAGGCTTCCTTTGAAAAGATTTTTCCCAAAGGGAATCTTTTAGGATGAGGAGAGGGATGTGGAGAGAGTAATTGGGCAGGGTTTGGCCGAGCCAAAGTCTTGAGAAGTGTGTGAAATGGGGTAGAGGTGGGGGCCTTTTATAAGAGGAGAGGAGGGGCACTTTTGGAAAGTAAAGAAATATTACTTTATTTGAAAATTTGTTTCGGTTTTAAAAGGTCCCACATTTATATAATTCGTGGATAAGGTGATAAGGGTTAGAAATCCACTCATCCAATTGGTTTTGGACATGTGTAGGTTTTAGATTTATCATTATCTTTCCATTTTATTTAAATCGTCAAATAATAATGTCATCGCTGCATCATTATTATGGCATATATAATTTAATTTATTTAATGTCTAAAAATTATAAAAAAAATACTATGATGTATAAAAGCGTTTAATCTTTCCAATGACTATTTATAATCAAAATTTGGACTTGTATAACCCCACTCAAATATTAGTTTAGTAAAACAATTTATGTTAGTGTCATTTTCACTTTAACATTAAATAAAAATATATTAATGTCATTTTCCAACTAAAGTGGCTCCATGGGGTCCCCAAGTTGGCCCATGGCTTTTCTTGGTCGTCCATGACACAACCAATAAGGTTGGGACATGTGTCTAGGTCATTGCATATTATTAAAGCATTATTTATACCTTAAACTACACTAATTGCCTCTAATCACGATTAATGAAAAAAATTACTATTCACCAAAAAATTATTTTAATCTCATTGAACCACATTTTACTTCATAATGACAACCATGTATGGCGGATTTTCAAAATTCAATACACATTAGTGTTAAACTTTCATTTAACTGAAAAATCAGTTTGCTTGATTACCACTTAGTGGTTTCACTATTCATCAAAAATTGATGTTTTTCAGAAAATTACCAAAAATTCTCCCTAAGCTATATTTGATATTCCGAATTCAAAAATGAAGTCCATTTTACAAAATTCAAAACATATAAGTGAAATTAATTAATTTAATAATTAATTCCCGATGTCATGACAAATAGCGTGTTTTTGTGAAATAATAAGTATCAAAAGATTGACACCAGTTTAAGTCCAATTTCAAAGTGAAATTGATTCCAATGACCACCATTGGATTAACTGGTAAAAATATTTTCTAATTTCACTTTAAAACCAATTAAAATAATATTCTAATCATATAAATAATTTATATTAAAAAGTGGTTTTGAATTAAAATACAACATTTTACACTATTCATAAAAAAATGAACTGTATCAGAAAGGTACCAAAAATTTACACAAAGTAAATTTTGATGTCCCGATTCTAAAGAAGAGTTATATCTGGTCCAAAATAAAGTATAAGAGTGATCAAAACTATATTTAATGATGGTTCACCATTAAAAGGTGATAAGTGAACCTTTAGTGAAAATTAAAGTATATATGCCTAAAATTGAACTCTTTCCGTATTTTAAGCCTTTATCTGTTATTGGGTAAATTTATAAACATTTAAAAACATATCTAATAATATTTTAGTTATTTCTATCCATTCCCGCTAGTACAACGGCTACTTGTTAACTAACATTTAAAATAATATTATTTTATTACTAGTGTGCTACGTAAGTTTCAAAGAAACTCATCGTTGCGTATCGGGTACGCTATCGAACATAGCAACCCCTTTAAAATAAAATTAATATTTAATTCGTAAATATTAATAAATATGAAAATTCTTTATTCTTTATTTACCTGGGATGTTACACCAAAGATGAAATTTTATACTAGTTTAACTAAATATAAATCATTTCAATCTATACTAAAGCATTATAATTTGAAAGTAGATGATGAATGGAGTAATTCTAGTTTTATGTAATTACTTTTTCTTTGGAATGACATAATACAATAAGATAATAATCTCCCAATAATTCCCAATGAATGTTATAATCTATTATTATGATCTATGAAATAATTAATCCCTACAAGAAAGCTTTTAAACCATTTTTCATGGAAAATGAATCAATTAACGAATTCTCAATGTGTGGTGCTTCTTGATTCAAAAAATATGAATCTGATCCTATGAGAGATTTATTATACTTTCCAATCATTATAAGGTTTTGTATCCTATATAAATTTTAGGAGACTGCATGCTAGTTGACGTGGAACATAGATATAAAAATTAATTATTTTAAACTAAATCACAAGATAGACTCTACTAATTGGATGATAAATGATCATGAGTATCCTAAATCACAAAATGATCCAAGAAATCGTCATGTTGAGTAATCTAATGATGGGGTGAATATTTTTGGTTTTCAAAGAATATCTCACAGTACATGGCCGATTATATTGGTAAATTATAATATACCACCGTGGTTAATCCTGAAATTGGAATATATCATGTTATATAAATTTATGACATGAATAAAAAAACTGGTTAATGATATTGATGTTTATTTGGCTCCATTGATAAAAAACGTAAAATTATTATGAGATTCAGGTGTTATGTTGTATGATTCTTATTGAAATGGAAATTTTACATTGAGAGACATGTTTTATGGTATGATAAATGACTCTCCTTATTACATAAATTTGTCAAGATATATCATTAATGGAACTCAAGGCTATCCCATTTGAAAAAAAATGTAGATAGTGAATTTTGTAGAAACAGAGAATAAAAATATTCTTTTTAGTACATCACATATTTCTACCCTGATGGAATAATTACTAATCATCGATGACATCATTCGATGGTATTTAAGAAGAATGTACCACACAATCTCTAGTAATTGGTGATGCAATGTTTTAGAATGTAAAATATGTGGACACTGCTTTTAGTAAATTGTTTTTGAAAAACGATATGAAACCTGATTAGAAAAAGAGTTCACCTTTTTTGAATTACCAAATTAGTAGTGTATGTACATAAAAAATATCTTGATATTATGGATTTCAAAGAAAATGTATTTTATAGTTTCATCAGCAAGTTATAAATTGCACCCAGAAAACAGATGGAATTAATTTTTTGTTGGACATGGTTGACATGAGCATATGGGGGAGTTAGCACCCGTGAATGATAAAAAAAGAAATTTTATACCTCCAGCTACTGAAAATATTTCTAAGAAATATATATATCCTTTTTTTCAACATCATTAATGATGTATAGGATTTAGAGGGGTTTTCATTGATTATCAAGAACATCATTTCAATGACTGATTTGTAGATAAAGGGTCTAAAATCAAATGAATATCATATGTTGATACATGATCTAATTATTATTGCTTCACAATAATTTTTTTCAATAATTCCCATTATACATTTACCAATATATGTTTTGTCTTGAAATATATATTTATCAATGTTATAGACCCCTAAAAATTGCAGTCTATAGAAAGATAATTTGTCATGACATTATTTGAACTAGAAATGTTCTTCCTAGATACAGTTTTTGGTATGATAGTTCATTTGATTGTTTACTTGGTGAGAGAATCTCGATTATGTGGTCCTATAAAATATAGATGTACGTACCCCATTGAATGGTATATGATGATTTCGAAAGGGTATGTAAATAATTTAAGCTAGTGTGTGGTTTGTTTTGAAGACTGATACATTTTTGGGTAATCCATTCAATTCAGTATAGAATACATGATCATTTTGGAATGAAACCGTTCAACACAATATCATCGCACTCAGTGAACTATGGGTGAAGGAATTTTTGGATGATATTTTTTCCCAATCAATATTTCAGATCAGGAGAAGTCCCACCTTTAATTTTTTAAATAGTATAAAGGTATCCCCATATATTAAAACCAAAAAATAAGTTCTTATGCATTATAATCCATTAAGGGTGGAAATATGGTAATAAAATACATATAATCAACAGTTTATAGTATGGTTTCAAGACCATGTTTTTAAGGATTCAGACAAAAAATCATATTCAATTTCAAAATGATATTTGATGGAAAGATGGAGGACCACATATATATGAACTATCATACAATGGTTATGTAATTAATGGTTAAACATTATATTTAAATAAACATGATGAATAATGTACCATGAAAAATATTTGAGTTACATGTTTCTCTAATGTAATCCATGTTTCTGGTACTAAGGGTATAAATAAAATTTATTCAAATATGTCATAATTTGGAATTATCAAAAAAAACATGGGTGTAAGACTATACAAAATTCAAAGTGAAATTTTTTTTTTCAATGTGGGTTGATAAAAAGAGTGTTGTTAAAATTGATGATTTTTTTTGTGAATGTTGATTTTAGTAAGGAATTTTACGAAGAAGAACTATTTATAATGGTATCACATGAAGTAATATTATATTATTTTCTATATTCCAAACCTAAAAGTTGTCATTTTTTCTGTTATCAAACAAAACCATTGAAGGATCAGATAAAAATTCAAATGATTATGATCATTTCATTGGGATGCCACAATTATTTCTCAATGGTCCAAATGTAAATGGAGTTTTTTTATGAAATATTAGAACAAAATGAAGGTATTTAGATAGTCTATAGAGGTGTCAAATCCCTTCATCCTAAAAAAACTGAGTACAATAATCATGCTATATTGTTTTGTAATATACGTCATGTTACCTCATGTTATTATCTTGTTTCTATTTCATTTATGTACTCTAAATTAAATGTTAACCCACTTCATCTAATAATGGATTATACATGTGTTGGTGCTCCCAATATCGTGGAAAAATATTTCGATGAACCTAATACTACTCTCATTATAGAGGAACAATGACCTTCTGCACGTGTGGCTACTCCCAATCCTAACGAACAAAAGGTTTCTCTACCTGTTGATGCTCTTAGTGTAGAGGTACAATGACCATATGAACATGCTGATGCTACTACTCCAAAGGATCATATTGATGTAAATGATTCAAATTAAATGGTAGTCAATTAAGGATTGACAAAAAAAATTATTTCCATAGTTTGATGGCGTTAGAAACAATAATTCAGGCAAAAAAATTGCATCAAATACAAGGTCGGATAGAATTTTCAAAGCCCATATATTAACACCAACAAGTCTATGTTTAGTACATATCTTATAATCATCACTCAGAAACATGTGTTAGTCATGGTTGATTTGTCTCACCATGTTGTGTGTTGGATCAAGACATTGATATGGGAATATATTTTCATAAAATTATGATATCAGCACTTTTTTCACTAGAAAATAAAATTATAAAACATAAACTTACTCTTCATCATCCCATGAACAATTCATTTATAATATACGACTCCCATAAAAAATATATTAATTTTTTGAAGGATTCAAAGTGGATTTAGCCTAATTATAATAATACACCATATTAATGATGCTGAATGGAAAATAAATTCACACACACCACATATCTATGCCCACCTAATAAACTAAGAAGCATAGGATGCGTTTACAAGTTTTTGTAAGGATGTTTTATTTCATGTAAATTGAGGATAGTAATATTTTGTTTCATGATACATGGATTTGTTACAATGAATGATAATTTTTTATTTGTTAAATAGAAATAGATTGTTGGAATTAAAGAATATGAATAAAAAACATAATCCTAGCATAATAAATGGATGTAATATGCTTCAATTGAATAAAAATGGTTCAGATTTAAAATAAACGGTAATACATTTATTACATATAGAAGACAAAATAATTAGGTTCCTATGGTTTTATGTAGATTAATGACTCAAAATCCAAAACCACTTCCATCCCACAATATGTGAAATGGGTAAAGTAATTGGTAAATATAGATGGGATACAAATACTTAAAGACACAAAAAAAGTGTGGTAAACATCTGTAAGTATAATATATTAAATATTTTCCTTAAATCGCTATTACATTACGAGATTTATTATTTTACTATATTTTCCCTTTGACATAGTCACAGGAATTAGAAACACCTATAGTGGATCAACAAATACTTTCAATTGACCTAATGTTGCTCGAATAATAGGATCACATCTAAGATATCAGTTTTGGGGTGACACCCTAAACATATTTTGTGAAAAAAAACATGAGGATGATCAAGGTGAAGTAATTAAATGGATGAGATAAAGACTAGATACCCTTGAAGAACAATTAAAATGGAAGATAGATATACTTGAAAAATTATTGGGGGAATAAAATAGGAGAAGAAACTCAAGAACAAGCATTTACTGATGATCCACCCTCCCACAAACTATGTGGTGAGCCATTCCCTGCAATGTTCTATCTTGACCATGGTAATCAATGTTCTAATTATTGTTTCTATGAAATTTGAAACATATTATAAATGATAGCTTCGTTGTACTAATATTATTCTCGGTGAAAAAAATTGTTATTTATAACTATCAACACCCACGCATTTCCTTGGAGAGATGGCTACAATAATCAATATAAAAGATGTAGTCTACACAACAGACAACATCTAATAGGTCATTTGAGAGTGTCGATTATCATATCTCATGATTTCAATCTCGAGTTACATACTCAAATTTATGATTAAGATATTTATTAGGTCAAACAAGATGTTGGAACATTCATTTCATAGTCATCACATCTTGTAAAAACCATATCGATGTGGATATATTCATTTCCAATTTTTTCTCCAGAAAAACCTTTAACAATTAATGAAAAAAATATCTGAATCGATGAATGATATTTCTAAAGGAAAATAGAATGGGGTAAAATTAAATATAAGCTCACAAACATCTAAAGGATAAAAAAAAAATGAAAATATCTACTAAAATCACAATTACCCAGGATGTTATATATACACATTTTCTATCATTGTTGGGAGATTTAGATACAATGTTAAAAAATGTTCATAGTGACATTGTTTATATTGAAGAAAATATATACAAAGAGGAAGTTCAAGACTTCTTATGTGTTGATAATATATGTTAAATCCAAAACTATGATTGTCTAGTAGGGTCAGTTGTAAATGTATAAATGTGTTATGTTTTCCTGATTTTATTTTCCAAAAAACAGATATACTATATAAATTTTGACTAAAAAGATTTTATATGTTTGGGAGGTATATATATCAAAATAAATTTAATAAATTTACCAATAAAAAAATTTGAATCGTTTTTCCTCACACCACCTCTACCGAACAACCAAAAATTGATTCCATTAAAGATGATGAAATAGTGGAAGGCCTCTTAAAAGTGTTTGAAAGAAAACATAAAGATAAAATACTATTATAAATACAAATGATGTATGGGTAAAAATCAAAATTTTAATCATATCATATATTTATATTCATTTCATTAATTACTTTTTACTTTAGGGGTTTTTTGGAAGAATTAGATTTTCATTGCGGCCGATTTTTATATTCCAATGATTTATTTCCTAGATTTAATGTATCGATAGCCAAAAAAATAACCACAAATGATGGATTTTGTTATTTTTTTAATACACTACATCAAATTTTTTATAACTAAACATCATGTTATATAATTTATACTATCTTTTAATAAGTATTTTTTAATGATATGGCAGTGAATCTATATCATCTAATACATGGAATGAGACTAGGGGATAAGGATGAGAAACATGACAAGTACTAACACTGGACATGTATCTGGGTATATATAACAATATCTCACTATCTAAACAAATATAAAAAGAAATTACATATTTTTAACAAAGTTTCATTACTGTTTGAAACAAAAAATGGAAAAAACTATTGTTATTATAATTGTAAATTTATAAGATAGATCATATTTTATAAATAACCAAGAATCCCTAAATAGGTATTTTTAATGATAATTACAATATTTTTTTAAATATTTATTAATTATTACAATATTTATTCATTTTTATTACTATTATAACTATATAAAAGAATCATATTCACAAGATGATATCGATTTTTTTTGAAATGAATGGGAATCATACCTGATGGTAGAATGTATAAAAATAGAATGAAGAGTTGACTTTCATAGAAGTTGGGTTTTGATTCAATTTTTTGATTAATTTAATTATTTTTATTATTAATAACAAAAGAATTGTTCTCATATACATATGGATTCCTCTGTTTTATTTGGGGCTATTTGTTTTAAATTGATCATGCTCATTGGATATTGGACTTTGAGGATACAGTTGAGATATTGATAACAAATAATTAGATCAAGAATATATAGTGGTAAATTACTATTACTTATATAATTAACTAAATTCTTCAAAATTTTATCTACTATCAGTATGTTAATTTATATATATCATTTTTCTTTAATGATTATTTTTTATATATCATTTTCTAATTTTATATTCTTTTAATCTATCTGCAACAAGACATAAAAGCAGAAACATTTTCATTTCAGTTGGGAGAGGAAACCCCATGTTTTATGAAATGTGATGGGAATAAAAAGGATGAATCTACCAGGGGATTTCTTAGTAGTGAATTTATAGAATGTCTTACCAGATGATATTTCATGAACAATTTCATGACTAGTGAAGTAATTTGTTGCACATCAATATGATGCACAGTGTTCTCATTTTGAATCAATCTGAAAGTTTTTAGTTAATAATCTTCTTTTGTCCATTCAGATTCATATATTCTTAACTACCATGAATTAATCCATGACTCATTATTATGATCTTTGATATAAAGTGTGTGAATTTATAATGATAATATCATCTTCTAATACCATTATGATCATGTTATCCATAAATTAACATTTATATATCCATTTATTATACTTATTGAACATATATGATCATTCAATATTCTGATTCATATCATTAGGTTATGAAGAATGTTTTTTGAAATGATATTTCTTAAAAGGTTTCATGAATGAAATAACATGATGATAGATTCTTATGAACTCGTTCTTTATGATTCCATGTTTCCAAAATCAATAGACATATACTATTATAGAATGGATCATAATGTTATGTATTAAATATTGATATACTGAATATGTGATATCTATGTATGAAATGTTAGTTTTAATATAGTTGGTATCAAAGATATTGACTAACTCAAAACCAATAAAATCTATTCATCTACTTTGATACATTAAAAAAATTATCTATATGTAATTTTATATGTGTAGGATTCAACCTCACCTTAATATAAGGCATGATGTGACTATTATGATTCAAAGTGTCTCTTTTTTAAAACTGATATTATTTTTAGTAAAAATAACACATGGCATACCTAAAACTGAGGAAATGATTTTGAATTATTTTTCTACATTAGGAAAATGATCCAAAATCCATTTTTGATGTGTAGGAATCAACCGTACCTCAATCTGACACATTGTGTAAACAGTATTAATTTAATGGTGTATTTATATATAAAATTAAAATTAAAATTAGAAAAAACTATTAAGTGACACAATAAAATTTGGGAAAACAAATTTTTATTGTTTTGATAATTTAGTTCAATGAATAATGAGTCAATTTTGACATGTATGAATCAAACAAACATCAATTTAATGTCTGATGTGACCATTATGTCTAAATGTTCCTATAATTATTTTAAAATTGAAAATATAGCTTAAAACCTATCACCCATGGAAAACCCATATAAAATGGTAATATTTTATTCATACTTTAATACACTGATTCATAAATAACTATTTACATGTATAATGAAGTCTGATATCAAACTGATGAATGATGCGGTTAGTATGACTCAAAATGCGTGTTTCTAGTTTAAAGTGACAATTTAGTAAAATACAAAATTGGCATAATGAAAACTTATAAAATACATTCTTATTATGTGGATACTTTAGAAATATGATTTTTATGTAGATTTTTACATTTAATAATCAGCCACAAATCGATTAGATGTTTTATGTTGCTGGTATAACTCGATGTGTCTCTTTTTTTCAAAATATTGAAATTAATTTTATTAAAAATAACAAGTGAAATACTAAAAATGGAGAAAAATCTTTCTCAATGTTTTTATAGTTTAGGAAAATTATCCATGACTCAATTTTGATATTTAGGAATCAACTACACCTCAATATGATGCACAATGTGGCTGTTATAACTCTGAATGTGTCTATTAATTTATAATTTAAATTAATTAATCTAAAAAGAAAAAGTGCCATACTGAAAAATAAGAAAACACATTTATAATATTTTTATTCTTTAGTAAAATTATCCATCAGTCATTTTTGATGTGTATGAATCAACCATTTTTCAATCTGATGCACGGTGTGACAGGTATGAAAAAATACATTATTATATTTTTTCAAAATTGAAATTTTTTCTAAAAATGTGTAACTCACTAAAATATAATAAAACACACTCCAATTGTATTTATAATCTATTATAATGATTCATATCTTCTTTTTGATGTGTATGCAGTGGTATCGCATCAAACTAACACTCAATTTGACAGGTATGACTCATAATGTATGTTTTGAGTTTGAAATGACATTTTGGTAAAAAAACACCACTGGAATTCGAAAAATTGAAAAATGAATTTTTATTGTTGTCATACTTTAAGAAATAAATATATAAGGTATTTTTGATGTGTATGTATTATCATCACCTATTTTTTATCCATGTAGTACACACTATACCTCAAAATTTCTCTTTTTATATAAAAGTTTTAATAATTTTAGTAAAAAGGAAGAGTGACATATTAAAATAAGATAAAACACATTCTGATTGTTTTGATAATTTTGGAAAATGACCCATGATTCATTTTTGATATGTATGAATAAACCCCACCTCAAAAAAATTCATGGTGTGACCAGTATAACTCTAAATGTTTATTTTCATTTAAAATTGGCAATAAATTAAGTAAAAAAGGACATGTGACATACAGAAAACTGAGCAAATACATTCAAATTGTTTTGATAATTTAGGAAAAATAACTATTTTTCATTTTTTGGTATTTAAGAATCAACTGCACCTCATTTCTTTGTATGGACTAACTGGCATGACTAAAAGTGTATGTGAACAGTTTAAAATTGACATTTTACCTCAAAATATGTCACTCACAAAAATCCAAGAATACATGATATCATTGTCTCCATAACATAGGAAAAACAATTAATAAGTCCTTTATGATTCTTTTTGAAGGATTCTTACATCAAACTGACACATAATGTGACTGGTAGGATTGAGAATGCTTGTTTTTAGTTTGAAATAGAATTTTTGTTAACAAAACAAAATAACATACTAAATACAAAACTAACGGATTCTGATAGTTTTGATATATTATGAAAATGGTCCATTAAGACAATGATCCATCAGTAATTTTTGACATGCTGGAATCATCTGTACATTAATTTTATTCATGCAGTGACTAATAGGAATCCAAAAGTGTCATTCTTTAAATTTTATTATAATTTTAGTAAATGAAAAAGTAAAATACTCAAATACAAGAAAACAAATTTGGATAGTTTTCATATTTTGGGACAATGATCCATAACACATTTTTTATGTGTTGGAAGTATCCCCACCTCAATATGATGTGTTAAGAGACCGATATAACTCCATGTGTGACTTTTTTTTATTAAACAATGATAATTTATAAATGTATTCTTTCATAATATTGTTTAATCTATTTTATTATAGTTTAATTAGTATAATATTTGTTTTTATATATAGTTAGAATATTTTCCTTGAGTTGGTATTATTTTTTTGGATACTAATACCTTGGGGAAAAATTAGAGGGGATCACAAGCATCAAAAGATGGAATATTAATGTTTTTAACTATTTGCTGGATAATTGTAAATGGAATTATATAAAATGTTGTTTGAAATTTATATAGATGCATTTTTTGTATATACCATGGGTAGCTATTTTTTATTCTGGATGTCAATTAAATGTATATAGATTTTTTTGTTTGATTTATTTTATTTACATATAGGTTTTTGGTGGGTGTGTTGTTATATTTATAGCAGATGTCAGCTAGCTAGGCCTTTATCAGTTCTTTTTTGAGTGTTGATAAAGGTGGTTCTTTATCCACTCTAAAACAACACTATTAAAAGAGAGAAATTATACACATTTTTCACATGGATAAAGGGCCCCTTTATGTGTGATTTTTAGCACTGATAAAGGGGACTCCACCTTTCTTAGTGTGGTGATTAACCATTAATTTTTATCATTGTTAACATGATTTTATGCATAGTTAAATTGAATGTGTGAAGGAGTGCTAAAATTCCCCTCAATTTCACCTTGTTAGAAAATCCTCACTGGGGAAATTATCTTATCACAATATGTAAATCTTAAAAAATCACATGATTGGATAACTGGAGGACACAAGTTCCCCGACCCCTTCACTGATGAACATATACAATGATCAATCATTATTTGAAACTCATGTTCATTAATAATTCATATAAAAACAAAATCATTAATATCCCATATTGGCCTTCAATATCTCATAGAAACTTCCTAAAATATAGATCAATTGAAGAAAAGCATCGAGCTGTTGGTGTGCCTTATTCATCAACATTACATTGGGATTTTCAGATCGAGATGCTTTTCCGAATTGTACAACGAGGATTGGACAAGGGAGAACTTTTATAATAGAATTTATATTACACAAGAATAATTATTTTTCATAGACAATATTTTTTTATGTGGCTGATTTATCAAATGGGATCTGAAAATGAAATGATGTGATAAAATTATCTTATACTAGAGAAATTTTTCTTATAGTCCATGTTTAATTATTTTATGATGGGTGTCCAAAAAATATCATCATTTCATATTTTGAATTGTGACCAAAATTTTCATAAGTATAATGTATCCAAAATATCTAAAATATGTTTGAAAAATTTTTCTTTAGTAGAGACCACTATAAAATGATGATTTCCTGGTTCATCCAATTATCATAAGGGTTTAATTTATCTAACATACATGAATTAATTTATCTAAGATGTGGTGCCCAATAAATTTATCATACGTGATAATATGTTCCACATTAAATAATATAATACGTGAGAAAAATAGATCCAAAAAAATTTATATCTAGTAGAGTAGGTAATTAAGTGAACAGAATATGAAATAAAATAAGAAAAGTAAGTTTATTTATAAAATTAAATGGATATACAAAAATTTTACAATTTAAAAAAAAGTAATTATAATTTAAATTAAATAAAAATTTTGTTGTTAATTAAATATTAAAAAAATAAATATATAAGTAAAAATAAAAACTAAACTATTAATTTTAATAAAATAAAAAAATATAATAAAATAAAAAAATAATATATTATTTATAGATATATTTAAATTATAAAATATTTTAAAATATTTTAATTATATTTACATGTCCAAATTATCAGTTTATATAAATGAAATAATCTAAATATTAAACATCCATTACTAAATTAATTAATTAAAATACAAAATAGAAAAATTAGACAGAAAATTGAATTTAAAATGTTTAAATATACATTGAAATTTAATATTAACTCAAAATGAAAATCAAATCTGTAATAAAAAAATAAATTATCATTAAATAAAAATAAAATCAACAAAACAGTTTTTTTATTCAAAAAAAATCTAATTAAAACAATATTATAACAATGAGAACATAATTTAATTTAATAATTATTTGGAAAAAATGTATCAATATATATCCACATCAATGCCCTAACCCTAAGGATTTAGTTTCCATCAATAAAATAAGAATTAATACTCCATAGAATGAAATAAATCTAATGTATGAAATATTAGGTTAAAAAAATTTATTTTCGAAATAATTTTCAACCTTGATTTTTTATCAAGCAGTGTAAATGTTAAAGATCAAGAAATTAAGTTTCCTTTTTTCTTAAAATATATTCCTATTTGTCAAAAATAAATGATCCAAATAAATTGAAATCAGATAAGCCGATGTTCAGTTTTCATTCAACGAAATATCAATATTTATCTTTTTTCTTTTAGGATAATCGATTTACCTAAATTTATAATAGAATAATTTAGATAGTCTACATGGCAGAGTGGAAATAATAATTTAATATGAGATTAAATAATTCATATCAATACATAAATAATGAAGAAAAATGTCAACCATGATAACTATTATGAATTTTCAATTCAATTGAATCAATATCTTATGAGACTGAAAAAAAATTAAACATTTAGGGGAAATGAAAATGGAAAAAATTTCTCATACATCATAAAAAAGTTTACCGCTTTTTAAGAGGAAAATGAAAAATGAATTACCAAAGAAAATCCAAGTGGTATAAAATAATTATCCTTTTTAATATCATAAGAAAATGATCCCACTTGTGAAATAATTAAAGATATTGAAAAAGGTCAATTGAATCTTAAAAAAACAATGAAATTTAATTATTATAGGGATTTTGATTTTATTGAATTGGGGTATAGTTTAATATATTCATGTTACCTCCCCCAAAATAATGATCAAAATTGTCCACAATGTTGAATACGTGGTGTAGAAACAAGTTTATTCAATTTTCAAAGTTCAATATATACATGACTATTCAGTAGATAAAAACATTTTCTCAAAACTGTTAACTGAAATAGGAATGTAGTTTTCTTCGCACATGAAATAAATAAAAATAATTTTTATTTTTGAAAGAAAATTACATATTGGTTGGCACATCAAAAAATCCAGCAGATGTATTTGATATGAATACTTGTTCATTTTATATATGTGTGAAAACAAATTAGTAACACATGAGCATATTCATTAAAAATTCACATGAACAAATAATACTGTTAATGGGTGAAACTAGTTTTTTTTCTCTCTATATTCATCATGAAAAAATTATTCAAAATTTCTAATTTGGTAAACATTTAATTCCCATTCTAATAGTAGTTAATATAATTTTAAATCATAAAAAAGATAATAAAATTTTAAACTGAAAAACTCCATGAATTAGAAGTTTTATTCACATGTTTATAGATTCTAATACACCACACCTTTTATCGGATAGAGATCCTATGATTAACATAAATTTTGATACAAATTAAATCATATTAAATTTATATCTAAAATAAATTCAACTCATATAGTATAAAACAAATTTTATGAAGTGTGTGTGTAAATCCAAAGTTATTCAGGTTATAGATCCATTTGACCATTGAAATGTTTTACGTGTTTTCCCAAAATGAAGGAGAGTGGACACTATTGGATTCCTTATATTGAATCACTGAGCATATTAGATAGAGGAAAACCATCAATAAGTATGTACATAGTTGAATTCAACTTTATTTTCTTCATTAAAAACTAGAACACTTTGAATGATTTTTGAAAAATAAATACAAGAACTAAAAATAAATAAAATAACAGAAATATAATAGAAATGTTGTGTTAAACTACCAAAGTGGTTTTTATTTTTAATTTTTCAATAGTTATAATACTTTTTTTTCATCTCTGGTCCATTATAGGATGATTTTATTAATGAAAAACTGCCACATCTTACCTATTTTTTAATTATATTGATTTTTTTTGTCTGTGTTCCCTTGTAAGTTGTATTGTGTTTCCATACCACTTGTAGTATGGTATATTACATTAGTTTGGGGAGTATGAATGATATATGGATCCCCTATTGAACTTCATTATAGATACATTTCACTCAAGTGCATCTATGTCTTTTTGGGACATCCACAAAAGGGGAACAATTTCTTATTTTCACATAATCTGATAATCTCCTCTTCAATTTCCATCATCAAATTTTTTTACATATTGTATGTCTCCCTTTATAGCTTCATCTCATCGATGATATCATAATACATTATACATTCATCAAATAAAACATCCAAATCATCAATGGTCAGTGATGATGTTAAAATGTGTATAGTTCAACAAAAATTTGATTTAATTAAAATTTTATATTCAAAAAGATTAAATGAATAATTGTAAGAAGTTTGGAAATCACCATGAATTGAAATAGTTAAAACCCATTTTTCCTCATTCATGATCATAGGAAAACCAAGCATAATTGGAAGTGAATTCTATATATGTCTAGCCTCATCCTCTTGGATTTCACCATCAAAAGGTGGAAGGTTGAGTAATCTAATATATAACTTAAGAGACAATGTGAAATCTAATGAAGTTATTCAACCAAATCATCCATGACTTGTGGATTCATATATTCATTATGTTCGATTAACATTTTTGAAACAAATTTTCTTTCAATATCATGAAAATATACTTGTTTTTGTATACATTATTTCAAACATCAGTATCTAATAGTAGGTTAGATTCCATTTATTATTTATTTTTTAACATTTTATATTTTATTTCTGAAATAAATTTTTTGTTTTAAAGTTAATTTTTGTCAAACTTCTTGGAATACTCCAAAAAAATATCAACAATTGATATACTGTTTTTCAATGTTTTTAAACCTCTTCAAAATTTTTTATCTCTAAACTACTACGATATAGAAGCTACCAAATTTGTCTCCCAACGAGACTACAATTAAGGTGCTTCTTTTTAAAGATCTATATTATTATTAGTTATTAACTAAAATATTTTTACAGAATTACACAAAATAAAATAAATAAAAAACAAATTTCTTAAACTAAGAAATAGTTTATACGATTAATACAAGAAACTGACTGAAAGGAAAATAGAATTCAAAAAATAATCAGCTGCATTCCCACGTGACTCAACTGTTTAATCAAATATGCATTACTATGAAAGAATTAATTCATTGATTCACATTGAAAATAGTCTAAAATATCTAAATAGTGTGTGTCATTATGTTTGAAAATTCAAGATCATCAACTTAAATATCAGTTTTCATATTCCTTTATCAATAGCTATAGAACATATTCTAGGATGACCAAACAATTTGATAGAGTCAATGTGAAATACACATAATTATAAATGGATAATGGGGAATATTGAAAAATAATATTTGACCAACAAACACCTAACTGGAATGAACAAACTAACCATACATGATGATAAATACACATTAATGGAAAATGTATCAGTCAAAAAATAATAATAATATGGAACCAAATGAAAGAATAACAATTATCAATAAACATTCACATGTATAACAGTTGTAAAAATGGAGAAAATTATTTTTTGATAATTTTTTTAAAATATGGGAATGAACTCACTAGAAGAAAACATAATGTTCATCCCTATGAAAATTAGAGAATCATGCCTTTTAAATGAAATTACATTTTAATCACAATCTCTATGATAAAATATTGATCTTCTTCAAGCTCACCATAAGATCTTCTAATAGCACTCTTTGTTTCTACACTCGATTGATGTGAAAGTATATTCTAAAACCTATCTTCAAATTAATATATAATTCCACACTAAAACTTCATTGGAATATCATGAGTTTCATTCCTTTTGTTCTACTTGAAAATCATTAGAAAAAATATCACTTCCTTGGGTGACAAGAAAATTAGAGAACTATGACTTATGAATTTCCTTCACATACCATTTACTTTTGTTGAACTTCTCCTCCAACTATGTCATAACTGGGGAAATAAAATATCTACAGATTAATCATTATATTACATAAATCAAATTCTTATAATTATATTATTCTGGGTAGAATAATAAACTTTATCATTGACTTTCGATACATCATCTTTTCAAAATTACATTCCTCAACATACAAGGTCTCCTTAATATTTATTTGTTTACTCCATTGAACACACTTGTTCATGTTTGGAGAGGCATCAAGAAATATCCCCATACATACACATTGTAGAAAATTATCACATGGTGATTTTATCTCCAATGATTAGATTCAGTTAAACTTGATCGATTTTCATCAGGATTCTAGAAAAATCATGGACTACATTTCAATCATTGGTGGTGAAAGACTCTAAAGCATAGAAAGATTCAATCTTGGTGGGAACTCCCATCAGAATCAGATCCACATCAATAGGAATGGATGATTCCTATTTTGAAAATAATATCTGGGAACTGCTAACATCAAATCTTTTAAACACCCTTCATGGCATATCATGAATCTGCAATAGATCACATAATGTAGATTGAATTCGATCTTTTTGGTCCTCATATAGAGGAACTCAGATGCCCATGTGATAATTGTTGTTATGTCATTATTTATCTATAGATAGATCGACATTTAAAAAACCTAATTCATTATATCCACGTGGCCTCAACCTCGATTTAATTTATACTCATCTCTCCAATATAAGATATCGTTACTCAGTCTCAAGATAAGATTCTGAATGGTATAACTAGGTTATGATTTGGTCGAAAATTGATAATAGAATTTCAATTACATTAGTATATTGATTTATATCACACCTCCAATTTCTATCTAATGCAATAAAAATTATATTTTTCACTAAAATTATCTTACACCAAGAATATATTTATTCTCATAATGTAATTATGTAACAAAAGTTTTATAGTTATACCAATTCTTATAAGGGTTCAATTTCATGACTGAATGTATATTATATGCAATGTCTATAAAATTTGTCTTATAGAAATACCCATTTCCCCATTGAATAGTATTTTTGTGAGCACTAACGTTCAAAGTAAAATAATATCCTTCAAAAAATATAACTGAATGAAAATAAAATCAAATAATGAATTGATGAATTGTTAATAAAATTTAACTAAGAGATAAATTATTACAACTTCCCAAAAAAATTATTAATTCAAAAGTAAATTAAAATTAAAATTTATTTTTATTAAATGTTAATGAAAATAAATATTTAATTAAAAATAAAATCTAAACTAATTATTTAGTGAAAATAATACAATATATTTAAAAAATTGATTAAAAAAATTATCAGTTTAATTAAATTACTTGATAAATAAATTATAAAATTTATTAATAGAGTTAAATTATTATTACATGTCCCAATTAATTTTTTATTTAAATAAAATAATTTAAATATTAATCATCAATCAATACATTAATTAATAAAAATAAAAATAGTGAAATTAAAAATGAAATTGAATATAATGTTATTAAATAAACTACAACATTACATAATAAACCAATGTAAAATATTTATATTTAAAATATAAGGAATCATCACATGAACCTGAAATCATTATATTAATAGTGTTATTTTGTAATGATAAATCTCAAACTAAACTATATTATATAATTAAAAAATTAATATACCAACAAATAAATTAAATTATTTAAATTATGTGAAAAAATTAATCATAATAAATCCACATAAATGGGTTCATGAATGAGTGAGATTATAGGTTTTGGTTTAGACATACGATGGAGTTTGGAGTTAGGCACAATAAAGATTACATGGGTTGGTAGGGTAATACAGTCAGTTGAACTTGGTGTTTGACATATTCTAGGGAATTCTATTTTGGATAGGCGATATTATCCACCCCCATTATCCGAAATAGGGACTCTGATCCTATTGAACAACCATGATAGGTGGCACCTCTTGCAGGGTAGATATATAAGTGAGTTATATGCATAATCATTTTTTGAATTAATATTAAAAATGGGTGATTTATTTGAATAAAAGAAATGGATTAATCTTATTAAAATTATATATTATCAATAATAGAAAATCAGTAGTCCCCTATCAGTTATGGATCTTATATTTTGTCCATTTTTGGGTTAGGTGGTAAGGTAATAATAAGATATCCAAGTAGGATGTTTTATGGTTGACCCGGTTGAGGGGGATGATCAGTGTTCGAGATCATTGAAATAATTTCTATAAAAGGATTTTGGGAATCATTAAGGTTTCATATCTAATAAAGAGATATAGATATGGTTGACGGAGGCTGAGATCACCTTCAATTTGATCTACGCTCTGGTACAGTTTTTTTTTCAATTGGTCGTTAGACATATGTGAGGGGATTGTAATTAGTGTATGATTTTGTATCTACAAGAGTTGAAGGGGGGGGGGATGATTCATGAGAAAATGTCCAGAAGTTTTTAGTGGAGTTCATATAATCGACCATGAACAAGGTGATGATACCTGAGATTCTCTCCCTTTAATTGGAGAGTATGTATATGTGGGAGCTGAGAAACAAGTGCATTTTTTATTTCTCCAAGAATATTTTCCCTATGGAGGAGTCCCAAATGAGGTATCTGATGGATACAATCCTTCTTTATTTCAATAGTGTAGTTACTCCTTTTACATTGAATTCATATTTGGAAGTACAATAGATGATGTAGGTGATTGAGTGAATACAACCATGAGGAGTCCCACTTTAATAGAGGAACTGGTAGGGTTCAGTGATGATTAATGTTTCCAGTGATAGTTCATAGGCTCTAGGGCCATCATTGTTTCATCTAGTAAGGATATTTAATAAACATGTTCCATTTTAACCTTTTGGGGCCAATGGTATACATGATTGTAATGGGTCCTTGGGCATGTGTGTTTCACATGTGTAGGCCAATGGAATTATAAAAACTAATTCCTTTTGGTTCCCAAGAGCTCATTATTTTTTAGGAGGTAATCACTAATTTCATATCTAAATGTAACCACAAATGTTGTAATTTTATAAGTCAAAATATGGTTATTCACCACTATGGTGAGATGGTGTAGGTAGGGGTTGATCTTGGATATTCCTTGTGTTCAAGGAACATGACCATAGCATGGTTGTGGTGGAGGATTTTAATAGTGAGTTAGCCAATCTGGTCATCCTCACCATTATTTTGAAGGGGTGGAAGTGCCAGAGCCATCGTAGATCATTAAATTTAAAATGATCTTTTTATCTACCCTAGATTTTTGTTTTTTGAATTTAACAACATCACAGTACATTGTTTCACAGACACTCAAGTGTTTTCTAAGACTATACATAGAAGAAATTAATATGCCCTTTAGTGATCATTACACTCATTGAAGTCTTGAAATACTTATTTTTTGGGTATTATGGATATAGAATGATTGTGGGATCAAGTTAATAATGCATGATCCTTTTATGGAAAAGATGAAAACATATTATTACATTATATGATTCCTCTAATTCTTTTATGTACACCCTTCAATGAAATTACTCTACTAGAAATTCATGTTATCATATTTGGAAAGTTATAACTGGTATTTCATTATTGATTATGGTTTTATGTTAGGAAGTAGATGTTTAGAGACCATTCATTACTTGATGGTTATGTATTCTATAGAATCAGTAGATTCTATGATGATTTAGGTTCCTCGGGGCATTAGAGAGGTTTTTGAGGTTTTTACGATGATATTTTGACGTTACCCCTTAATGTGATATCTTTTTCAGAATAGATATATATTTTCATTATTCTCTAATTTTGATGGATTAATATCATATAGAACACTATAAGTTACGAGAGTATAATATAATGATATAAGATATCATGGATATGGGTTTAATCCATCCTATTTTTCCATTGTTGGGATCTAAAATTTTATTCACTAGGTTGATAGATTGCAGTATGAGGATATATATAGAATACAAGAGGTAAATTTTGGAGAAGTCCAAGAATCGATACACTATCCTAATTATTGATGATCTTTTTTTCCCTTTTAGATGGGCTATTTTGTTTTAGAAGATCAACATGTGTTCCGGATAACACCAATTGGGGGTGATGGATTAGGATTTCTCGAAAACAAAGCATAGATGTATGTATGGACCCATTGATATTGTGTTTATATAATTTGGGGTCATTAATACACTATATGTATTCATGAAGCTCATCAGCAACATATTCCATTATTTTATAGACCTAATTTTAGTGGTTTTAATAAATGATATATTGATCTCATCGAAGTTAGTGAAGGAGAATACTAATCATCTCATAGTGTTTTTGAATGTTCTCCATAGCTACTATCTCTATGTAATGTTTTCGAAAAATATTATATGTATATGAGAAGTTTATATCATTTGGAATGTGGTTTCCCAATTGGGTGTGGGAATTGATATATCAATGATCAAGGAAGTAGTATTTTGTAAAGAAACCAAGAATGTGCAATTTTTTGTAGCTTTTATACCCTTGTGGGATAATATTAGTGATTTGTATATGATTTAGCATGGATATCATCCATACAAAAAAAATGTAAAAAATGATTTCCCATTATTTTTTATAGAAATATTGGTGTCTGAATGTGGTTGACTACCTGAATGTACGACTGGTTATTGCTCTAGTGTTTTGGTTTCCCACCAAAGGTGTTTTGTGAGAATTTCTATCCTATACTGTGATGTTTCATGATTTCGTAGAGAATGGGGATATTATATGGGTATGGATACTTACATACTCACAAGTGTAAATATTACAACCATGATATACTAGTAACAACAGTTTTGTTTTCTGGTGAGGTTGTAGAGTAAAAATATTATTTGGATGGGCTTTGTGGACCTCAAAGATAAAAAGAACATGGGGAATATCTTTTTCCAACAAGACTTTAATCTAAAACAGTGGTGGGGGATAATTTTTATTTTGATTTTTGACTTTTAAATCTCTTTCAGTATATAAAACAATAATTGTTTCACTCTCTCACTGAGAAGGAATTTGTGGATGAAAATTATTCACGAGTCTTCAGATTTTTGGAGGATGATGTTAATGTTGGAATCCCTTCACATGGATGTATGGATAGTAGATGATAGATGTTTTTATAGATGATAGTTTAGTATTATCTGATGTGGAGGAGGAGGAGTTCTAGTGGGGAGACCTAGAGATAGAGGTAATGCAAGATCATGATGACCATGGTGATGAACAAATAATATGGTCATATTATGGAGATAGATCGATTTTGTTTTTGGGGAAGAAATTTGTTTTCGAAGTTGTTCACATGGGTGTCCATTGTGAGTCATATAGATTACCTTTAGTAACACTCCCGTGAGTATCCTAGATTTACCGTGAGAAAAAGGCATAATGTTGGTGGCATGTGACCTAACCAGAGATGATAGAGATGGTAGATTAGTGTCTGGTTTTCAATAAAGTAATGGATGGGCACTAGGTTCCTAGTGGTTTTTTGCATCCCTTGGATATTCCCAAGTGGAAATAAGAAAACATTTCAATTGAATTATTAATAAGGTTACATGAGCTCATGGAGGTTTTGTAACAAACTGTTATTTTATTATTATTGTTTATTTTATAAAATTTATTTTTTTGTTGATATATTTTATTATAGAAAACATATATTTTATATTCTATTATACACAACAATGAGTTCCTTCAACAATATGCATAAAACAAGACACCGAGCTTTAATAAACCATGAAATAACATTATTTTAAATGAAATAGTGATAACATAACTGTTAAATATCTGGTTACGAACAGTATTAACTTAATTATAAAATTTAAGTATAAATTTCTTATTCAATATATTATTTTCTACACACTTAATAAATAATAATAAAAATTTGGAAATGTAATTTTATTCCTCAAAAATATTTTTTCTTGATAAATGTTTTTTGTTTATTTTTTTAGAAAATATTTTTAATTAATTAATAGAGAATGTATATAATTTATAATATAAAATGAAATTAATTTTTTTAATAATCATATCAGAACTAATTTGTGGTAAAAAGTTTGGATTTTATAGAAAATATTATTTTTCATTGAATTATGAACCTTGCTTATTTTCATAAAAAATATGTATTTTCAAAACATTTAGAAATTAAAATTCTCAATTATGATTTAATATAATATTCATATTATTTATTAATAAATAAACCACTTAATTACATTTTAGTAAACTTTATTGTGGATTTTATTATATGTTTATTTTTGGGATTAAAAATGAATTTTTCGAAAATCATTTTGAATTGCATAATGTTTCTCCATTTTAATTAAATAAAATAATCAATAAATAGAATGGATTTAACCGAAATTTATGGATTATATATCAATAATATTTAACTTATATTAATAAAGTTATTCTTTTTAGGCAAATAGTTCATATAAAGTCACCTTCTACATAAAAAATATACATTTTTTTAAAATAATTTGTCCTCACATCTGTATGTTTTTTTCAATGTTACTAATTAAATTGTTTCAAAAAATTAGATGAAAAAATAATATAATATTTTATATCTGAAATTAAAAAGTAAATTAAAGTTATTTTTTCAATATTTCTAAAATTGTTAATTTTTTGATTAATAGTGAAAATATAAAATTTTAATTGAAAACTACCTTTTGGATTAAATCAATTATAAATTTAAATTATATTATAAATTAGTATTAATTTAAATTTTTTTAAATTATATATAATTTATTAAAAGATAGGTTATTTTAATCAATTTAATATTTAAATTGTATATAAAACCTTTGTAATCTTTGGAACATTTTATCTTTAAATACCCACTTTCACGTCATGTCTACCTGATTAATATTAGATAAATTGTTTCAACTTAAATGATTTAAATTTTGAAAAAATATATTACATAAATGGAATAAGAATAATTTATATTATCTGATAATTTCATCCAATGTATTGATGAAAATTAATATTGAAAATAAGAAAAATGAAACCCCACGGTGAATGTAAAAATAAGTTTTCCAAGGGATAAAAAAAGATAAGGGATAAAAATGAACCAAAATAGGTATAAATATTATTTTATATATATATTTACATATTATAGTTAACAAGTTCTAATATATTGTAATTATTATGCATTTTACATTGGAAATATCCATTTTTTTATTATTTTGGGTTATTTCTAAATAGTTTCCATGTGGGTTTCGGTCAAATAATAATAAATAGACACAAACAACCTCCATTTCATCACACCATAAAGGTATATATTGTGCATAAACCCTAAAAACCCCTCCAAAATATTTGTATAAATGTTCTTGAGCTGCATGTCCTCCCAAAATACAAACATTTGGGTCCTTAATAAGATATCCAAATGTGGTGCTTAAATGAAAAGGTTATTGTATTCTATAAACTCTTTCATTTTAATTCTTTTATACCATAGTAAATTATTTCTTAACACAAAAAATATAACATAACCTGTATATAATATATAATAATATGTTTCTTTGTAAATTAAAAAACCTATAACTTTCTCTACTTCCATCAAATTAGTTAGGAAATCATAATTCGTACGTACGAAAGACATCAGCCTCGTGAACCAAGGCCATTTTTTCAACTAACACATATGTTGGTTGGTTTTTATGGTGAATTTTAATTATATATATATTATTTATTGAATTATTATTCCTATCAAGTTATTATACCATATATACCTTTTTTACATTCCGTTTTTTGAGAATATGATAACATAGGTCATGTGTTTGACGGAATACCGCCTCATGAAGTGATGTGATCCATTAACACAACAAATAGTAGGTAATAAGGATTGAATTAATGAAAATATGTGATATATATTTAATAAAAATTATTTTTTATAGTAAATATATTATTTAATTCAATTTCATCTGTCCCATAGAGATAAAGGAAACAACGTTCATGCTAATATACAACCTGTCGTATCTATGAAGGTTTCATTAAATTTTAAACATATAGATTTTATGGATTACTATTATACATATTTACTGAATATATATGTTTTTTATATCATTATTATCATTTTATATATTAGGTAACCATGATCGAAATAAGAAAAAATATCAAATCAAATGATGTTGGATGAACAATGATGTTATTGTCTGAAACATGTCTTTTATATGGAATTGTTAACAAATGTGTATTAAATGATAGTAAGTTAATAATATATGGTATGATATATATATATATATGGTTCCTTAATAAATTTATAATATACTTATATTTATTAAATGACGTTTGAATTTAATGTGGAATTTAAGGGTTATGGAAAGGGATTTCCACCAAACTACTTATTTCTATAAGACACATGACATATTTACTACCTATTTATTTTATATGGTGTATATAATACCCATGAATTTATATTATGATTATTATATATAATTTTATTTTTATTTACAATGAAATTTTTTTATCTATATTTAATGGGATATACAGTTTAAAAGATACCAAACCAGTATGTGTTTTTTTCTCAATTTTTATTTTTCGAGACAAACATTATGTTATGAACCAATTAATTTTATGATGTTTATATATATCCCATTTTACATGTAAAATCACTAATTTATTTATCATCATGATATTTTATACTTCAATATTTCATTTTGTTATGGGTCTTATTATTCACAGTTACATAGGTGGAAATAATTTTTTATTACAATCTCATCGTTTATCGGGATTGGTTGTTACTATGTTTCCGATTTTAGAATACTATAATTCATATATACAGAAACACATGAATATTATTCTTCTCTGTTTATTTAGTGATAATAAATTTTATCCCTTAATTTTCATCACTTCTTGTACTCAAGAGTTAAAAAAAAATTTAAGAAAAATTAAATTCTCGATTTAAACACCTTTTTCATCAAAAACCATGTTTTCTAATAATTTCTTCAAAAATGTATTTTATTTTTTTAAAATAATTTCATAATTTTATTTTAACCAATTTATTATTTCCTATTTTTTACAAGAATATATATGTTTCTTTATAAACAATTCTAGTTTAGATTTATTGAAAATGAAAAAGAATCATTATTTTTAACATGAACAACATGGAAAGAATTTCTGTTTGTTATAACTGATAAATGATTTCATTCACCCCGTAAAAGTACTAAATTTTATATTCAATGATTGTTTTTCTATAATATTATGTAAAATATAATATTTTAAATAAAATATGTCAAAATTAGAAACATGTTTTGTAACACCCCGAGCTTCCACGATACACTTCTCATTCAATAATGCAATAGCTTGCATTGTACGAAACTTCGAGTTCTAACACACCACGACTAATCAAAGTAGACGTTATGAATAGTAATACCCACTTTTTAAAATTATAGAAATTTTATATTTCAAAATGGATTTCATTTTTGTATTCATAATATCGAAATTATCCTAAGTTAATTTTTCTGTAATTTTCTGAGAACATCCATTTTTTATGAATAGTGAAAAATACTTAAAAAACATTTTTAATCAAAATAATTTATTGTGATAAATTATAATATTTAGTAGTTTTAAATTATAATTAGAATATATTTTTACCATTTATTCCAATAGTGGTCATTAAATTAATTTAACATTGAAATTGGGCATGAACAATTGTCAATCTTTTGATATAAATTGTTTTCTTAAAAACACGCTATTTGTTGTGACAGCGGGAATTAATTATAAAATAAATTAATGAAACCTATATGTTTGGAATTTTGTAAAATAGACATCATTTTTGAAATCGGAATATCAAATATAGCTTAGGGTGAATTTTTGGGATTTTTCTGACAAATTTCAATTTTTTATGAATAGTGAAACCACTAAGTGGTACTTATAAAAACTGATTTTTCATTTAAATGAAATTTTACCACTTTTTTATTTTTAATTTCAAAAATCCGACATACATGGTTGTCATTAAGAAGTAAAATTTCGTTCAATGTGATTAAAATAATTTTTTGGTCAATAGTAACTTTTACGTTCTTAATCGCGATTATAGGTAATTAGTGTAGTTTAAGGTAAAAATAATGTTTTAATAATATGAGATGAGCTTGAAACATGTCCTACCCTCATTGTATGTTCCATGGCCGACCAAGACAATCCATGGGTCAACATGGGGACCCCATGGAGCCACTTTAGTTGGAAAATGACATAAATACCTTTTATTTAATGTTAAAGTAAAAAATGACACAAACATGAAATGTTTTACTAAAACAATTTTTACATGGGGTTATACAAGTCATATTTTTGACTATAAAAAGAAATTGGAAATATAAAAAGATTTCATACATGATAGTATTTTTTTTATAATTTTTAGACATTAAATAAATTAAATTATTTATGACATCATGATGATGCAGCGATGACCTCATTATTTAACGACTTTAATAAAATGAAAATATAATGTAAAATCCAAGGCTTACAGTTGTCCAAAGACTATTGGATGGGTATATTTAGAACCCTTATAACCTTAGCCTCACATTATATAAGTGTGGGACCTTTATAATCCGAAATGCATTGTATAATAATGTAATATTTCCTTACATTCCAAGAGTGCCCCCCCTCTCCTCTTATAAAAGGCCCCCACCTCCACCACCTCATTCACACTTTCAAACCATTTGTCTCGGCCAACCTCTGCCCAAATACTCTCCCAACTTCCCCCATTACTTTTAGAAGCCTCACTTTGGGCAGAACTCTTCCCAAGTAAGCCTTTGGCTCAAATCAAAAAGAGTTACCCGATTTTAAGGAGGATAAAGAACGGTCGAGTCAGGACAAGACGCAAGGTAAGGGAAATTCATAACACAATTTCTGTTCTTTGGGTTAATATCCTACATTCAAATTATTTCATGATATTGTTATGTATTATCTTGCATTTTTACTTTCTTTATGTGTACTTATAGTTAATACACATAATAGATCTAGTTTATTTATAAATGATCTTTGTAAGGGAACTTCTTAACCCAATTTCCATTCATTGGGTTAATCTTCTACTTTAAAATTATGTCATGACATTATTATGTACTATCTTGTATTGGTAATTTATTTATGTGTAATTATAGTGAATATGCGTAATAGATCTATTTTATTTTAAAAAAGACCATTGTAAGGACTTCGTCTCAATCTCCTTTCATTGAGGCATATTTCGTTTTATACACAACTTTCTTTTATAAGATGTATAAACCCCTTTGACATTTACTTTTATTCAAAAGGAATATTTTTTATACAAAGCGTTTTACTAAACGAAAAAAAGGGAATGTTTTTCATTCCGTACATATGCGGCGACAACGACTTCTCCGTCGCCGTGACCATAATTTGAGTTTCAGCTTCCTCTACAAGCCATGACTTTTTTTTAATGAAAAATAAATACAAAGGTTTAACGTTCTTTTATTTTGGTATTGAAAATGGTTTTGAAAGGGTTTTTATTATATCAATGTGTTGTATTGAAATCTTGTGATTGAAATGTGGAAATTTTATGTTTCCTTTATGCATGTTTTATGTGATAAGATTATGTTATGGTTTATGATATGTTTAAACCTATTCATATGAGGAATGTATCGGACTTAATAAGTGACGGGTGGAGCCCACTATAGCTCCTCGATGCATCGGAAGGTCTCATGAGACAAACTAGTTTCTTGGCATGAGGCCTTGACAAAATATTATTTGTGGTCTTGGCACGAGGCCTTCGCTACGTGGTTATGATAGTCTGGCATTATGCATTCCATCATTATGAAAGTGGTTATTGATATTGCATGTGATTATTCGACCAGTAGAATATCCATGTAAGTAATTAAGTGGCATTATTTAATTATATTTTTCCTATATTATGCTGAAGTTCAAGTTTAAAAAGGATTTTGTTTTAGTTATACATTGACTTAAATGTTAATGTTTATTTATGAAAGCTTCCGAAATATTGTTATCCTTACTGAGCATCTGAGCTCACCCCTTTCAATGTTTTAATATTCTCCAGGATGTGAAGAAGTATTTTATGAATGACCTACAAGGATAGTCAGAAACGGATATGAGTGTGGACGATGAAGACCATGTTATTGTAGTTTGTTTTACTTTATGTTGTAATGTTAGACTTATGAATTTATATAGTGTTTCCAAGGCTACTAAACTAATCGGTCTTTCGAGACTTGATCTTTTGTGATCATGCCAATGTTACGAAGTAATGCACTGACTCTGGGTAGCTGGGGTAGGGGCGTTATAGTTGGTATCAGAGGCAGTTTAGTACTAACATTGGAAGCCAGATTTAGATAAACTCTGATTAGAGCACATATCCCGAAGATAGACTTTGAGGATTAGTATAGAAAAACTTCCTTGAATTTTGGTATTATAGAGATTTTGTGAGTTTTCCGAGCAATACATCCCTGTCTGGATACGAGCAGGTAGAGGCGGCTCTGGCACAGATTTACCTAGGGGTAAAACCCGAAAACACCGCTTTGAGCTAGACTCGAACGGGAACTGGTGCACGACAACGGGCCTTGCTGCACTCTTGGTTACGACACTCCCGGGGGATATTCTTAGGATATTTCACATTTTCTTTACAAACCACTATGAAGGGTTATGAGTATATACTTCCTAAATGAATTTTTTTTATGATTATGGATTATATCCATAAATTGTTCAATTTATTATAAGTGTTTTCAAGTTTGTTATTATGTATTTCGATTCATAAACTAACCTAGTTTATGGAATTGTATAGAAATGGCGCCCAGTAGAAGGAATGTGAACTCCATCAATACGTATGATCCAAAGAGTAGAAGGATCATATCTTTCATGGTATTAAGCCAACATTTAGAAGGTAAATATTCTCCCATGTGTTATCAACAAATGAAGAAATAGTATCATGTGTTAATAAGATAAGTAAAGAATTATCTGAGTTATATGGATTTGAAGGGATGGAAGAGAAGAAAAGGATGGAAGAGAGAATGATGGATAAAGGGATGAGGGAAAAAAAGAATTTTCCAATATGTGATAACATTGGGAAGAAACACCTTGGAATTTTCCTGAAGGGAATGTGAGTTTGTTATAAGTGTGGAGAAAAAGGACACCAAGTGCGTGACTTCAAGGGTAAGAAAAAGGTTTAAAATGTACAATGCTTCATCTGCAAGGAGTGGGGACACTATGCAAACCAATGTTCAAATCTTCAGAGTATGCCCCAAATGATGTTATTGGATAATAATCAAGTTATGATACTACCAATGATGAGGAGGAATGATTAGAGTTCTTATGTTGTTATTAAAGAATTTTTTAATTTTAGTGTTGTATCAATGATGTACTGGTTATAATAATTATGGAGTATATAAGGATTGTACTGCAGTACTATTTCATCTAGAACTTGAGATTGTGTGGAACCAAGAAAAGTGACTCCACAGTAGGTTAAATTTTTGGAAAATATATGGTTGAGAGAAAGATAAACCATAATATGGTTCTGATACCGAGATAGTGATTTTGGAATAAGACATGATTGATTCGAATAAATTATGTTGAATATTCTTAACATCCTTGACACTGATTAATGATTTGTATACATTTTTAGATAGAAGGAGTATATCTAGTTTTCTATAAGGAATAAGGGATGATGAATGTAATCAATAAGGATTTATGGTAATTCAGTATGTTGCAGTGTTTTAAAAGAATACATGATGAAGGTGTTCACATGTTGTTACGCAGAAAAAAAGGAGCTTCATTATGTTTACCTTCCTCATAAAATCTGGACTGTGAGTTGGACAGAAGTATTTTGGATAACTATAAAGGTTGGAATGGATTATATTTTACATTGGATACTATTGTTAAGGTTATTTTTGGATATTTATAAAAATAACAACACGCAGACCGAGTGACAACCCATCGCGTCGGACAAAGCTTTGGGAATCGAACGCACAACCATAGTGCGATTGCGATTAATCGCCTACCACTGGACTATGTGAAGTCCATAGTTATTACAAAAAAGTTTTTCTAATCTAAATGGTATGTGTTAATATTTTGAACCTCATACAATTAGGATAAATAGAATATTTTTGAGTTCTATAACCTTTTAGAGTGAAAGATGGGTTTTTGGTAAACATTTATTAATGAATGAAAGTATACATGACCAGTATGTATATTCCCTTACATTCTAAGTAAATCTCCTAAATAAATTCTTTAACATTATTAAAGGTAACTTAAAACAAAAACGTTGTCGGTTAACATTTCCAATAACCGTTTAACCAATCAAATGTATGTGATATTCTTATTGTTAACTTTCTCTTAATCCAGTTTTCTACAACTCTCCATCATACCTTGATGGTTTCTTTTTCTTCCATATCCATATTTTCATAGAATCCTAGTATGGGCTATCTCGGGTGACCTTTGTACTTATCATTCTTTCTTTTAATGTTATATTTTTATTAACCTTATTTCTGATGTGGTTTTTCTACAAAGGTATTTTCTTTTTAAAACCTTTTATTTTCCAAGAAAAATTTCAAATTGCGAGGACACAATTTATTGAGTGAGGGGATAATGTAACACCCCGAGCTTCCACGATACACTTCTCATTCAATAATGCAATAGCTTGCATTGTACGAAACTTCGAGTTCTAACACACCGTGACTAATCAAAGTTGCTATTATGAATAGAAATACCCACTTTTTAAAATTATAGAAATTTTATATTTCAAAATTGATTTCATTTTTGTATTCGTAATATCGAAATTATCCTAAGTTAAATTTTTTGTAATTTTCTGAGAACTTCCATTTTTTATGCATAATGAAAAATACTTAAAACAACTTTTTTAATCAAAATAATTTATTGTGATAAATTATAATATTTAGTAGTTTTAAAGTATAAGTAGAATATATTTTTACCATTTTATCCAATAGTGGTCATTAGAATTAATTTAACATTGAAATTGGGTATGAACAATTGTCAATCTTTTGATATAAATTGTTTCTTAAAAACACGCTATTTGTTGTGACAGCGGGAATTAATTATAAAATAAATTAATGAAACTTATATGTTTGGAATTTTGTAAAATATACATCATTTTTGAAATCGGAATATCAAATATATCTTAGGGTGAATTTTTGGGATTTTTCTGAAAAACTTCAATTTTTGATGAATAGTGAAACCACTAAGTGGTACTTATAAAAACTGATTTTTCGTTTAAATGAAATTTTACCACTTCTGTATTTTGATTTTCAAAAATCCGACATACATGGTTGTCATTAAGAAGCAAAATGTGGTTCAATGAGATTAAAATAATTTTTTGGTGAATAGTAACTTTTAAGTTCTTAATCGTGATTGGAGGTAATTAGTGTAGTTTAAGGTAAAAATAATGTTTTAATAATATGAGATGAGCTTGACCCATGTCCTACCCTCATTGGATGTTCCATGGTCGACCAAGAAAATCCATGGGTCAACTTGGGAACCCCATGGAGCCACATTAGTTGGAAAATGACATAAATAACTTTAATTTAATGTTAAAGTAAAAAATGACACAAACATGAAATGTTTTACTAAAACAATATTTACATGGGGTTATAGAAGTCATATTTTTGACTATAAATAGTCATTGGAAATCTAATACGATTTCCTACATTATAGTATTTTTTTTATAATTTTTGGACATTAAATAAATTAAATTATTTATTACATCATGATGATGCAGCGATGACCTCATTATTTAACGACTTTAATAAAATGAAAATATAATGTTAAATCCAAGGCTTACACTTGTCCAAAGACTATTGGATGGGTAGATTTAGAACCCTTATCACCTTAACCTTGATTTATATAAGTCTGAGACTTTATAATCCGAGAAGCATTGTATAATAATGTAAAATTTCCTTACATTCCAAGAGTGCCCCTCCTCTCCTCTTATAAAAGGCCCCCACCTCCACCACCTCATTCACACTTTCATACCATTTGGCTCGGCTAACCTCTGCCCAAATACTCTCCCAACTTCCCCCCCCCTCCCTTACTCCTAGAAGCCTCACTTTGGGCAGAACTCTTCCCAAGTAAGCCTTTGGCTCAAATCAAAAAGAGTTACCGCATTTTAAGGAGGTTAAAGAACGGTCGAGTCAGGACAACACGCAAGGTAAGGGAAATTCTTAACCCAATTTCTGTTCTTTGGGTTAATCATCTACTTTCAAATTATTACATGATATTGTTATGTATTATCTTGTATTTTTACTTTATTTATGTGTACCTATAGATAATACACATAATAGATCTATTTTATTTATAAATGATCTTTGTAAGGGAACTTCTTAACCCGATTTCCATTCTTTGGGATAATCTTCTACTTTCAAATTATGTCATGATATTACTATGTACTATCTTTTATTTTTACTTTATTTATGTGTAATTATAGTGAATATTCATAATAGATCTATTTTATTTTAGAAATGACCTTTGTAAGGACTTCGTCTCAATCTCCCTTCATTGAGGCATATTTTGTTTTATAAACAACTTTCTTTTATACGGTGTGTAAACCCCTTTGACTTTTACATTTATTCAAAAGGAATATTTTTTATATGAAGTGTTTTACTAAAGTAAAATAAGGGAATGTTTTTCTTTCCGTACATATGTGGCGACAAAAACTTCTCCGCCGCCGTGACCATTATTTGAGTTTCGGCTTCCTCTACAAGCCATCACTTTTGTTTAATGAAAAATAAATACAATGTTTTAACTTTATTTTATTTTGGTATTGAAAATGGTTTTGAAAGTGTTTTTATTATATCAATGTGTTGTATTGAAATCTTGTGATTGAAATGTGGAAATTTTATGTTTCCTTTATAAATGTTTTATGTGATATGATTATGTTATGGTTTATGATATGTTTAAACCTATTCATATGAGGAATGCATTGGAATTAATAAGTGACGGGTGGAGCCCTCTATAGATCCTCGATGCATCGGCAGGTCTCATGAGACAAACTAGTGTCTTGGCATGAGGCCTTGACAAAATATTATTTGTGGTCTTGGCAAGAGGCATTGGCTACGTGGTTATGATAGTCTGGCATTATGCATTCCATCATTATGAAAGTGGTTATTGATATTGCATGTGATTATTCGACCAGTAGAATATCCATGTGAGTAAGTAAATGGCATTATTTAATTTAATTTTTTCCATATTATGCTGATGTTCAAGTTTAAAAATGATTTTGTTTTAGTTATACATTGCCTTAGATGTTAATGTTTATTTATGAAAGCTTCCGCAATATTGTAATCCTTACTGAGCGTCTAAGCTCACCCCGTTCAATGTATTAATATTCTCCAGGATGTGAATAAGTATTTTATGAATGACCTGCAGGGATAGTCAGAAAGGGATATGAGTGTGGACTATGAAGACCATGTTATTGTAGTTTGTTTTACTTTATGATGTAATGTAAGACTTATGAATATATCTAGTGTTTCCAAGGCTACTAAACTAATCGATCTTTCGAGACTTGATCTTTTGTGATCATGCCAATGTTACGAAATAATGCACCGACTCTGGGTAGCTGGGGTCGGGGCGTTACATGTTTAATTTTTTTAAGTTTTAAAATATTTTTATATGGAAAGGTTATTTTCGACAATAATTGTTTTGAATGTTTTATAAAATTTCATTAAATTTTTTGAAAGATTATTTTTTCATGAAAAATAATTTATATAATATATTATAATGTTTTGTTTAATAATAATTTTTAAAGAATGGTTATTTTCATCAAGAAAATTTTGAAGTTATTATTCATTCAATATCATTTTCCAAATTTGATGAAATTTAATTATTCATTACTATGTATTTATTCTAAGGATATAATTCTTATACATTTTATAAATAGATTATATTTTTGATTATGTGATACTTTTAAAATATTTTTCACATCCATAAGTTATTGCATGTTAGATCTCTTATGAAACCCAATTCTTTTCACTTTTTATACTTTTATGAAATGATGAAATATTTATAAAACATATCACTTTTCCATAGGTTATGATACGACTAATGGTTTATAATGTTTATTTCATTTCATGGGTTTTGTAATGATGAATGTATTATTATCTTATGGCACGTAGATGTATCATTTTAACTATGTGATGGGTGAGTCCTATATACTCATTTAATGCATTGGGTAATGATATAAATCTCATGAGATATATAGGAATTGAAATGGGTTTTAAATTATATCAGGAAGGTAAATATATGGCTATGATGTTCTTGGGAGGGCACTTTAACTACTACGATGGGTTGAGGACATATTCACATCTGATAACATTGGAATTAAGCCTTGATTACTATGGAAATTATTTTTTCCTATGTGTATTAAAAAATTCCATGCCTTGTTCCAATGGTATACTCTCATGGATTATTTTCATTTATTTATTTACGATTCTGGTCCTTTGATTTTGACAACATTATGCCCTAACTAAATATTTTGAACTTTTATCTGTATTATATTTTTTTTCATATATCATTCTCATGTTCTCATACCCTTATATTCATGTCATGATTATGTATTTCCATTATTTAAACATATCGATATTCTATAATAAGATTTTCATATGTTTCCATTCTGAATGTTCTGATAGAAGATTTATGTCGTGCATGATTGTAAATAGTACTAAAGGGAAATATATTTTTGTGAGACACTTAATATAATTATCCAAATTAAGGAAATAGTGGTCTATTTTCAAAAGGTACTACACTATTTTGATATTAATTTCTGTTATTGTGTTATTTTTTTAATTATTAATCTTAAAATATGAAATATATTTTATGTAAATATAATGTAGTTATAGTTGGTTGAGAGGGATGGATTAGTTAACCTTTTGAATCTTGGATAATAAAATATCAGTGACATCCATACGGATATTTTGAAGGAAATTTCTAGGGACATGTTTATTTAATATTTCAAAAATGACTCGATATTAAGAAAAATGTCTTGGAATTTTGGTAATGGATAGAGAGTCTGTGTTTGTACTAATTACTTCACTATATGTATACTAAAATCGGATGTGGCTCTATAAAATATGTTCATATATGTAATACATCTGAAAATTGAGAATTGTGTTATAATACATCATCACCAAGATGAAAAAAACATGACTTGATGCACACCTAATTTGACTCTCAATATATTAGTTTTAGAATTGAGAAATTCATTAATATCCATCGTGAACGATTAAAACAGATTATATCTGCAAATGACATTGGATAAACCTATGGTGTCATAGATTAAAAATATGGTGTCATGATTTAGATATCCTAAAAGTGATTTTAATGATTTTTTGGATTAATTTTATGATTAGAAACGCCTATAATATTTTTTTTTTGTATTAGACAATTTGAAGAAATCTAAAGGAAATGAGTTATCATTTTGTGTCATGGAAAATTTTGTATCATAACCTAAATGGGATGATGATTAGAGTGAATTATATAGTAATTACATCATCTAATTTATCATAATATATGATTAAATACATGAACCTTAACCAAATATCATACTCAACAAAGAAGGGAAGGATTGAGTTCACTATGATTTCAGGTAATAAATACAACAAATAAAAGAATATCTAGATAAATAAATATAGAAAATATGGTAATGAGGACCTTATTGGATGTATTATATGAATTAGAAGTTGTATTGAGTGATTAATGGAAGGACATTAAACTAGTTACTATATATTAAAGTTGAAATGTTGTGTCAATGATATGAGTATGGATACAAATATCCCAAATATATCATTTATGTTTTAGAATTAAAGAATTATGAATATATAAGGAATGTTCAAAATAAGTTTTTTGTCCTATATTTTTATCAATTTGTTTAATTTTTTAGATAATGATTAAAATATAATTATATGGAAATATGTTATTTGTATTAAGGGAATATAACCCATAATAAGTTCTTAGTGTTGAAAATATGGTGTTTAGTTTTTATAAATTGATTTATAATTTTAATAATGTTAACATTATAATTTAAATAACCTTGGAATGAATTAATTTTATTTGGTATAAGTTGTATACGGTATCATTGATGTAGTTTACCATGTTATTGGATTTATGGAATATATTAAATAAAAAAGTGCATTATTAAAGGAATAAGGAATCTTGATTGGTTTTGATAAATTTATATAGTAATTCAGGTTATAACCATGGTCTAATGGAATAAATTAATAAGGTGTTCGTATGTTTCGTATGTGACAATTGAGAGATACTAAATTTTTTGGGGGGGATTAGTTTAATGTTGATTTTGAGTAATTTACTGACATTATTTATAAATATTTAAATATGGAATTGTTATAATGTTAACCCTTTATGGAATTGTTTATGTTTAACTTTTGTTAAGGTTATATAAATTATTGTATCAATTCACCATTGGAATATTTATGGGTATTTGATAACTTGAGTAAACAATTTTTTTTGTGATGATAACTAAATATAGATGTAATGAATTAACATTCTATTTATAGATCATATGATCCTTTAGTACTTTTGGTAAAATAAATTCAAATTAATTTAATCGGGGTAATGGTTCAATTCAAAAATCATCGAGGAACAAACAATGTATGGGATTTTACATATAAGATGGAATTAAATAATGTAAGTATATATTCTCATTAAAATACTTAATCATTAGGAAAATTATATAGAATTAATATTTTTTCCAAATATCATAATCCTTGTGGATTTCAATGAACGTTTTCATGCTTCATTAGTTTATGTTATTTGTTGATAAGAATCTATCATTCAAAAAATTTCTAATTGTTAGTTATCTTTATAACTCTCTATACATTATTTAAATGTTTATTCAACATTAAAATTATCACAACCCATATATGTTCTTATATGTGGAAACAGATTTACGAGTAATTATTGGTAACAATTATGTTTCCAACATTCGATTTTAATGGATTTTTTATTATTCAATTGAGAAATTTGGGTTCCTATGAAACAAATTTAATATGTTTATCCTGTGATGAAAGAGTTGAATTTTGAATTATAAATAAATTTTAAGGGTGGTGGAATCTGACATCCAGTGATTTTATGAGTGTTTTTGTTAAATATAATTTAAAATTTTATATAACTTATGTTATACACAACACTGATATTATCTAGTAGTATATGGAAAAATGAATTTCTTTGACATATTACATGATACAGGATGTATAACCCTAACATTTTGTTAAAATATTTTCTTTGAAGTTAATTTATTCTTATTGGTATATTGAATTTCACCCAACATCAAATATAATTTGTAATGGAGTAAAAAACTAAGTTATTATTTTTTTTTTACAATAGAAATTAATGTATACACTACACTCAACCCATATATTTTCTTGTGGTATATTAATAACTATTTATGGTATATGTTACACACAATGTTGAGTTCTTTTGACAAATTTAATTACATAGATGACAATGTTTGACTGAACTATATTATATCATTAAAATAATATTATTTAATATATTTACATATAATCTAGATTTTTAATTAAAATATCATACTAATATTAACTAACTTATTGTAATATATGGTTTCTATGATTAATTCATTAGTTAACAATTATTTATAAATGAAAATATACACCAATTGAATATAAGTAAAATATTATTTTAGGAAACCAAAGAAATTTTGAATAAATAAATTAAATATAATTCTATTAGTGAATGATATAAATGAAATAAATATGTTATATATTAAATAAAATAATATTAATATTTATCTAATATATTTCATTGGAAGATGATGAGAACGAATCAAATTTTATGTATAAAATCTATATGTTTCAAAAGGGTAACTTTATTGCATTTTAATGGTGAACACATTTTAACTCAATTTTTTGAATCATTGATATATTACATTAGAAGAAATTATAATGTTCTTCCAAATTTGTATATAATATTTACATTGGATTATCTTTTGTTATTTGTTTGATATGTTTCATGTTATGATGAATAGTAAAAAAATATTAAATTTTAATTTAAAAAAACTTTTTTCATCTAAATAATTTATAGTGTTAAATTACATTTTTTCTTTGTTTTTAAAAATGTATAATTAGATCATAATTTTATCATATATTATAATATATGTCATTGAAATTAATTTCTCATTTATTTTAGATATAAAAATGATTCTATATTTTGCAGGTTTACACTTTAATAACATATTTCTCACCCCATTAATGAGATTAAATTTCAGTTAATTATATGAAATTATGTGTCTTCATTTTTTAAAAAATGTATTTATTTTTTTAATTTGAGGTTCCCAAACATGTAAATAGGTTTCTTTTGATTTTGGGCATTATGAATAGAAACTTTAGAAATTCTTTATTAACATGGTTAAAGAAAAATCAAGAAAATAAGTTTAAAATTAATATTATAAATTATAGAAAATTAAACTAACAATTGTCATAATTTCATTGGATGTGTGTGTTGTGACAGAAAAATCTTCTTTCTGAAATTATATCATTTTTAATCAACTTATATTAGATTTATATATTTATTATATTTTTGTATAAAGAAAATTTAAAGATTTCGTAATAATATTTTCAGTAACTCTACCTTTTTTAATATAAAGTTATACATAAGATAAATTTAATAATAAATAGTAATTAAATATAATAATTTTTCTCTTTATTAAGTTAATTTATTTTTAATTTTAAGGAAGTAAATAAATACCATATTGGATTCTATAATAATGATTTAGTAATTTCTTAATTAATGGAAATACCAAATAAATTATATTTAAAATATAATAATATTTATACATTGAATTAATAAAAGTTATACAAGAAGATTTTGAATATATTTTGCATGTTAGGGATAAGTTAATATAGTTTTTTTGAGGTTATAATGTTAAAATGATTTTTTAAAAAAATGTATAATGTCAAAATTGTAACTAACAATATTTTATGAATGTAATATGTTATTATATAATTGAAAATCCAAAAAATATAAAACAAGGAAAAGGAGATGAAATATATTCTACATTATCAAACACCAGCATTTTATTGTTCTTGTTGAACTTTTTATGTAAAAAATTACCTTCCAATTACATTAATATTTTTGTTAGCATCGTTAAAAATAAAATAATATAACTAAGGGTGAATATAAAATATATCGTATAAAATTATAATAAAAACATTCTAAAATATATTGGTATATGATATTAAAAAAATATAATATTTTATTCTAATACAAGTAATTGTGGAGAAATTTTTATTGATATTCAATTTATTATAAATTAACTTGTTTGGAAATTCCAAAAGATCCCACACCACAATTCTAAAAGGGAACCTCCTTCATCACTAAACTGGTCATCCTTTTCCACTATTCGATACCTCATATAAATCTATGATATATATAATAAAATAATAACTACATAATCCTCAATATGGTGAAATGTTATTATGATTATTAGAACACCATTTTACATCCCCATTCCCATCGACTAAAAAAATTTAACGTGTCGCTCGTGCATAAATACGGCTTAATGTCTCAATGTAGATTTTCAATTAATTTTCCATAACTATCATTTAGGAGTGGGAATAATGTTGGGTTTAACATATATATATATTATTTATGATATAATTATAATTTTGTAATGATTATATAATTTCTTCCTTTTCACTACCCATATATTATTTCTTGGAAAATGATAACTTCGCTCGTATGTTGGTATGACTTACCATCTCTATTATGCGATTTGAATTTTTATTCACCAAAAATTCAAATTGCTCGTAATAAGGACAAAATTTATGAATATAATTTTTATATATGAAATACAAAATTATTCGTTAAAGATAATATATCATATAATTTCTTTCAGTTTTACCGGATCAGATAATTAAAATAGTGTTCATCCATACCTTCGACCTACGATATCCATGAACAGTGTATATTATTTTAAATCTCTAACTTTTAGGAGTCATTATTAATAAATATAAACTATATATAAATATATTAATATGATATTTATATCCTGATTATCATTCTGTATATCATGATATCGTTATCTATATAAGATGACAATGGATTACAAGTTAAAAAATGAACAAAAAACAAAGCGGACATCACCTGATGCATAACATTAACAAAGAATTATTAATAAAAATTTAATATTAATTCATAATAAAATATTATATGGAATATATATATATATAACTACAAATATTTGGCATATTTATAATAATATTATATTTATTTCTGGATGTTTTATCATCGATGAAATGAGTAAAACCATAAGGTAGGGAATTTCATCTCACATTATAAAATCTATGAGATACATACTATATTCATGACTAGTTTATTTTATATGTTGCATATAATTACTTTTGATATGTTATATCATTATTTTATTTTAATTAATGATATTATATGTTTCAATTTAGGTCCTTCTTTCATGTATATCAGGATTCATAAAAATACTCAAGTAGTAAGAGCTTTTGTATCATTTTTTTCTGGGGGACACATGTCTTATATACTTATTGTTTATTTTTTAGTCTATTTAATACCCTGGATTTCTTTTTATGATTCAAATTGTTTAAATATTTTTGTATTTAAATATCTAATTGATTATCTCTCTTTCATGGGGTCTACACATTGAAAAGTACAAAATCAGTAAGGTAATTTCGACCAATTTATCATTCTTTGGGACACATTGTATGTTGTGAAACTATATCTTTTAGAAGGTGTATATATAAATTTTAAATTTTGTATCATTAATGTCCTTATTTTTATGATATTATAAGTTTAATGTAATATTATTCTTTATTTTCACAAAAATCATTGTTCCTGCAAAACAACATTTTTCGAAATTGTTATAAAAGTGTTTTAAATGATCTTATATGAAGTTTCATGAAATTTTATTTAAAATTTGTTTAAAATGGTTTTCATATATTCCATCATACTTTTTAAATATTAATTTCAATGAGACTTGTTTTCTATATGTTTTTTTATAATTTTTGTTTCAAAATGGAAATGATATTTTATTTAATAATGATTTCTAATGATCTTTCAAAATCATTTTCCATGTAAAAAAATGTTATTTTATATTAATTTTTTTCACTAGGTATATGACCCAAATATAAAATTATTATTATTTCTTTTAATGGTTTTTTATTAATTATGCTTATTTTCTTTGATGTATGTTATGATAAAAGTTTTATGAAATACATTTCCATTTATGGTTTTTTGTTGTGTTTTTTTTTTCTAATAAATATACATGACTTTCATTATACGATGGGTTGTACCAATATCTTCATCCAACACATTCGGTAATGATTTATATATAATAAGATATACATGGATGGAATACTGAGTGACCTTGGTTTAGTATTGGACATTTTCTGCTAAGATGATCATTGGAGTGAACCTTAACTACTAAGATAGCCATGGATGTAAACTATGACTACCATGATGGTACGAGTAGGGAACATACACTATTATGATGGCTTTGGATGTGATACCATTACAAATATGGAAATAATTTTATATGCTTATATGGATTCCAAGGGATTTTGTGTATTATTCTTATGTTATAATTTCATGAATGATGTTCTTTATTTTATTATGACTTGTGTATCGTGAACGACCAATATATATTACATGATTATGGTTTATTATCTTTGATGTGTAGGTCATTGTAATCTATTTTAATGATCTTGTTCTCATACCCTTATACGGATGATTTTATTTACATGTCTTCTATGATAAAATTTATTGGGAATCAGAGCTCAAACGTTTTCTTTGGTTTTAATATCTCCATGTTATAAATAAATGATTCAGTTAGAGGTACTAATGAACATTTTTTTATTGGAAATAATGATGATATTATACCAGATTATTAGTTTCTGTTCTAAGATTCCAAAGGTACTAAAATAATATGTTCTTTGGTCATCATATTTTTTAATGTGTTATGTATGTTGAGAAAATGATTTAATATACATATACATCAATCCTAGGCCATTATATTTGGTATCTGATAAAAATTCTATTTATCATTCGGAAAATAGGATGTGAAAAACATAGTGATGACCCAACATAGATGACCACAATTAAGTATAAAGATATGTAAATTGTCACTTATTTTTGGTAAAGGATATAGTGATTAGTTTCCCAGAAATACATCAATATTGGGACACAATAAGTTGATTTTGTTTTGGTGTAGATCTACCTCGGGGTAAAAAATGAAAAGTTTCATCGATCCTGACTCAAGCGTAACCTAGTATATGAAAAAAAGTCTTTTTACACACTTGGTTTGACACACATAGGGAATATAATTCAACAGTTCAAAAAATATTCATGAGACCTCATGAAGGATTTTATTATAATTTTGTATTGAATAACCTTGTATGAACTTAAGGTGTCATAGTGTAAAGATGTTTTCCAAATTAATACATCATATAAGATGTTTTTCATCATTACGTGGTTCTTCATTGTGATAGATTTTTCATTCTATTTTTTTCATTTTGACCTATGGTTAGAACCAAAAAGATTCAAATTAATGGTGATTATTATGAAAAATGAAAGGAATATACTTATGAGTAACCAAAATATATGGTGGAGGAATGAAAAATATCATTTCTATGCTCTACCATCTTCCTTAAGCTATGAATCTTGTTGGAAATCCAAATGAGAAATGGAGTGAACAACATTTTTTTGATTCATTCTTGAGGTAGTGTGGACCGTCTATTAGTCAGCATTCTAATCGACTTATTTCTAAACAATTGATCAGTACCAATGAAAATATATTCATTGTTCTCTAGTGTTCAGAATTTTAAAAATGATGGACCCATAGCCGATCTATGCAAGAATTGAAGTATAGTTTGTGTTGATTGTCAATCCTCATTGGAAGTTCAGAATTTTTTCTAGTAAATTGATCATACAGTTCATTCATACAACAAGGTGGGTGAGTTGGAATATTGTGCTCATGGCTTGTTTAGTGATCAAAAAGACAAAAATGGCAGAGGTATGTGTTGTATGAAATACTTGAGTAGTGCCTGCAAAACATGTATTGCATAATAAATTGGTATTGAACATAATAGTGAAAGCAGAATGGTTTTCTTGCACAAAAGGTGTTTTAGGACTTGAATGCTGAAAAATGTCAAATGAATTAGGTGCGGGAAAGTTCTAAAGATGGGCGTGAAAATTGGTTCATGTGATAAAAAGGATTGAGTGAAGAATGACAATTTTGCGCACCATGGTGGGGTTTGTGCCTGGGGTTGGCGATGCCTATAAATAAGAGGTGACCCCCATCATTCAGGGTGGTAGAATAATTAGAGTTTATCTGAGTTCTAATGCACGAAAAAGGTGCATGCAATGGTGCCGAAAAGTGAATGTTGTGTGTTAAGGCTGCACGAAAAAGTTGTTATTGAGCAAAAAATTCATCGCTATGCATAAAAGATGAAGCTACACATAAATGTGAATGTTTTTTCTAAAGGGGGTCATTTCTCGAAATATTATCTCCGCGAAAAGAAATGATTTCATGAAAAAATGAGATATTGCGCGCAAATGGTAGGTGTTTCATGCAATCATCAGTGTAACATGTTTGCACATTCTGAATACCTAGTTCAGTGGTTCAGTGCTTTTATGTGAATAATTTTAGGACTTCGATGCAAGAAGAGACACTTGCTAAACAGAGGAAAAGACTTAAATGAAAATCTATTTAAGAGAACTTCATGACTATAAACCGAGTGAGATTTCATTAAAGGCAGTGAGCCTGGGGGTTAACGGGAGTGACCCAAGGGACACAATAATCTATCTATGAACATTTTCAAATGCATTATGACTAGGATAGAGTGTCTATACCCGAAAATTGTAATCCACATCTAGTTATGTTTAGTAAAATTTGGTATGACTGGCAGCCAATCAGTGTACGATCCTTGGATGAATCCCATTGTGGAGATCCAAGTAAAAATATTGTGTAGAATTTTTTGTGTGTGGATGTTTTTATTTTTATTCCCATAAATCATATACGTTTAATGAGTTCCTACCACCATTGGGACATGATCCTTGCCTTTAAAAGAAATATTTGACACCTTGATTCACCCCTCCCTACTCAGGGATGCCCAGTGTCCTACAACTAGTATCAGAGCCAATTTACTAGTGTTAGAACTGTTCATTGCCATCATGCAGAATGTAGTCAAAGCTATGGAATTTGTCTCTTTGATGGAAGTAATTCTTATATTAATAAGACTAGAATGAGATCTCTTTTAATATCCCTTAGAATGGTTGTCCCCTTTGCTACTGTGCAAGTAATACAAGTTACTAATCTAACCGGGCTTGCAATGACAGATATATAAAGGACAGATCTTAATAGAGATGCTAAATCTCAGAATTCTATAATTGTGGATCTTTCAGATCAGATCTATCTAAAGGTGATGAGTTTCACCTCATCAAACATTATTTGGGATAAACATGAAAATATTTATGAATTAGACAAAAAAAGTGAATGAGGAAAAACATCAAGTCATGCACTACAAATTTGAAGATCTAAAGATGAATCCTTATGAGAATGAAAATTCATTCTTCAATAGATTTACTAATGTAGTGAGATAAATTCTAGGTCTTGGAGATGATATAAAAGACATTGATATTGTAATGAGAATCTTGAGAAGTCTTACTATTAGGTACAACAAAAAGGTATCAACCCTCGAAGAAATAGATATGTATAAACTGTCTCTAGATGATCTGCTAAGTAGTCTAGTGGCATACGAGATGAGAGTCATACATGAAGATTCTACGACTCATCTTATGAAATGGAATCCAAAGCTATTGACAAAATTAAAATATAAAAATATATTGGTGGTGATGATGTTGTGGAAAATAAATTTTTTCACTCCTTTATATGAAGATGAAGAATGTAAAAGGTAATTTTTATGGTGAGATACCTCCAACATGTTTTTGTTGTGGAAGGGTTCGACAAATTTCCTCTTAGTTCCAAATAAAGTTTTACGATTATTATAGGAAAGAAAAAGATATAGAGAAGCCTTGGAAATGGTTTTTCAAAAAGGGAGACTTTAAATCTGGAAATAAATTACAGAATAATAGTTTTGTTTACGATGACGAAAATGATGATATTGAATTCCGTGAAGAAGAAGAATCAAAATTTAACACTAGAAATCATGATTCCATGAGGGATGCCACTGAAAAGTCAAAACCGTTGATCAGTAAAGGTAGAGATAATTAGATTACTCTTAATGGTGATCTCGAGCAGAAAATTATCGGTGACTTATACAGACATTTGAATAAATGTAAGAGATGCAATAAGTGGAATAAATAGTGGAAGAATCATTAAAATAAGTTGATGATCTAGAAGCTAAAATTGAACAATGAAAACAAATAGAGAGAGTTCAGTCTTAAATCCTTGAAATCACAAATCACATTGTGGAATTGATGCTTAGAATAGAATAACATGAAAAGTTCATAAACGAACTTATAAATAGTAGAGATGATTTGTCCAAGACTATTGATGGTCTTAAGGAAAAATTTGATACTCTTAGGAATAATCCTATGTGTCACTCAAAAAAAATGTTTTTAAGAAGAAAATTCGATTTGGAAGATTCTCAGATTCAGAATTACTGGTATGATCCAATTGTGGTTCAGATGGGGTTAGAATACTTTTGAAGCTTTAAATAAACCCTTGTATGGGAATGAGTGGAATAAGTTGTGAATATGAGTTATCAATTACTATAAGTGAATAGATCCAAGAGAAATAATAGATAAAAGTTTTACATGGTGAAAATTTTCCTGACATTTTGAAATAGAATCTCCCAATCCAAACTAAGTGATGAAATGAATATTATCCTCAAACATTCCGAAATGACAGTCAGTGCAACCATTTTTCCAAATAATAAGGAATAAGGAGAAATATGATTGAGAAGACATTCCCCCTCATGATGTGTTAGTTTTGTGGCTATCTAGGCCTTACCATGACATAATTTGAAAAGGCAAGGAGCAGCATGAATGAGGAAGATCTGGGAAGTCAATAAATGAGACAGATTTCATATCCTACAACTTATTGAAGAAAAAAAATCTATGGAAACATTTTTAATTGTTCTAACACTGGACATAATTCAATGTATTGCAAGCATAGGTAAAACATGAGTTATATATATAACTCTTAGTGATAGTAAGATACTCACCATCACGATGTCGTTGTTCTCATAAATAAGATTTATCCTATGGAAAAGGAGTATGAGTATGAAGACTCAGATTATGTGGAAGATAGAATTTAAATGTCATAAGTGTCATACACATCCAATATCTCATGGAATGAAAGGAAGAAAAATCAGAAATCCAATTTTATAGAAGTATCCCCCAAATCTACCAAAAGCACCAGCACCAGGATTCATGGTAGTGGATGATCATCCTATATGATAGAAATGCTGACCATTTTAGTAGAATTAAAAATTATTTTCCTAAAACATTTATATTGGGGAATAATGGTACTTTTAATATTAAAGGATGTGGAAAAACTGCTCTGGCCAATGGAGAGCTGAAGAAGACTGATGTTCTTTATGTGTACGGTCTATGTCACAATATCCTCAATGTGAGTCAACATTGTGACTCATGTCTCATAGTAACTTTAAATAAAAAGGGATTCAGTATAAAAGGGAAAACATAGAATTCACTTATGAAAGGCTGCAGAACATAAGGAAACTTATATAAGGTTGATAGTAAAGTGAACTCTTGTTATTTTTCTATAGAAGAAGATAACAATATGTGGCATCGAAGGCTGGGGCACATTAACCAATAAGACATGGAAAATATATACATGTTGAAGATAGTCATGGATATCCCCATTCTAAAACATGAATGGGAAAAGAATTGTGATGATTGAATATGGCGGAAGCTATTCTATAATTCATATTGACCAAAGAAAAAAAGTGCTTCACACCATCTTGATCTCATTCACATAGATGATTATGGCCCGATGAATTTTGTTGGAACTCATGGAGATAGATACATTTTTATTTTTATTTATGATTATAGTATAATGGAATGTGTGATGGTTATTCACCAGAAGAAGCAAGTTCTTGATTGCATGAAAACTTATCAACGAATTGCCGAGAATGATACTAGAAGAAAAATCAATGCCCTGTGATCTAACAATATAGGGGAATATACGTCCATTGAGTTTGAGAATTACTGAGAAAAAGATGGAATACGTCATGAGATATTTGCTATTAGAACTAAAGAACAAAATGGGGTTGTTGTTCATTAGAATTGACAGGTCATCAACATGGCTAGGACTATGCTGATTGAGAGTAGTATCTCTTTTCATTTTTGGAATGAATCAGTTGAAGTTGCACCACGAATTCAAAATTGAATAGAGATTTATATTGGAAAAGATGAAGACACCATATGAATTATGTCATAGAAGGAAACCTTATTTAAAATACCATCATGTTTTTAGAAAAAAAAGCTTCACCTAAAATAAATAAGGAAATCAAGAAAAGTTTTGTGACAATGTAGATAATGTAATATTTATTGGATGTCTAATAAACAACAAATCTTATAAGTATTTTATTAATCTCTTAGGGAGGATTATGGAAAGTAATGATGTTAAAATCACTGAATAGAAAACTCGAAATGATTCTAATAATTCCTATGTTGATGAAATATAAGATGAGGAAGAATTTAGACTTTGAATCCATACAAATACAAAAATAGAGGACGGTGTACAAAACAACCAGGAGTCACAATGTGATGTTGACTTAGAAGAAGAGTATGAAGTTGAAACCATATTTGGAGATAATTCAATTGAGCCTCAGAGGAAGAATCTAATAGAAAAAATGGATCAATCCACCATCATTGGGGATTAGACTAAACCCACGCAAACAAGTGGAATGAGGAGTAATGCACAATCTATATTCATATCCACAGTGGTACCATCCTCATTTTATGAAGTTGAAAAGTATGAATCATGTTTGAAATTCATGAATTAATAGTTAGAATAGATTTAAAAGAATTAGATCTGGGATCTAGTCAAGTGACCCAAAGGTCATAATGTGATTGGTACAAAGTGGATAATCAATAACAAGTTCGATGAGCATGGAAGTGTTTTAAGAGACAATGCAAGACATGTATGTAATGGATATTAAATGATTGAAGGTGTCTATGATGAAGAACCCATTGCATTAGTGTCTAGACAAGAGTCAATCATGATTTTTCATTCTATGGAAATACAGAGAAGATATAATGATTATTAAATTGTAGTCAAGAAAACATTCTTGAATGGTTTTCCCAATTAAAAAGTCTACATCCAACAATCAGTGGATTTTTTCTTTGTATAGATGAAACTATAGTTTGTAAACTAAATAAGGCCCTCCATGGTTTGGATTAGGAACCACATGCATGATATTCCTGGCTGGATTCTTATCTCAAGACACTGGAATTTAAAATAGGAGAAGTAGATCACAATTTATATGTGATGAATTCCTGGAAAGATCAGTTCATGGGTCTTGTTTATGTTGATGACATTATATTTGGTGGAAGTAGGCAGAAATCAGTAGAAGTATTTTCTAATCACATGAAATTAGAATCATAAATACAATGATTGGAAAGCTCACATATTTCATAGGGGTCTAGGTGACCCAAAAGAAGGATTTCACTTTCATATCTCATGAATATTATGCAATAGAGATACTGAAAAAATTTAATATGCACGAATCCAAGCCATTTTCAACTCCGATTTCAATTGGATCCAAATATGGGAAGCATAAGGATGGGACCTATGTAGATACCATTATGTATAAGAGGATCATTGTGAGCCTACAATTCCTGATAGTGACATGGCATGATATTGTCTTTGAAACATGTCTAGCCCACCGATTTCAAAGTAATTCCAACGAGGAACAAATGGTTGTAGTAAAAGGAATCATGAGGTACATTCAATGTACTCATAAATTGGGTTTTACATTGTTGTTGGAAGGGATAGTAAATTATCATCGTTTTCTGATGCGTATTGGGATGGTGAGGTAGTGGATATGAAGTCCACCAGTGGTGGAGAATTCATTATTGGGCATAAATGTCTTGGATGAATGAGAAAAAAACAAGAATGTACTTCTCTTAGCATTGCTGAAGTGGAATTAATCACCACTACAATGGAATGAACTCAACTACTATAGATGATGAAAAACCTAACAGATATTGGTGATGTTGTGAAACAACCAATGGTGATTTATTGTGATACCAAGAGCACAATTGATCTTATAAAGATTCATATTCAACACTCTTATACAAAACATATTGAAATCAGATATCACTTTATCAAGTAAAATGTTTTAAAAGGTGTGATTATAATGGATATTGTCGGAACTGACGAACAACTTGATGATATCTTAATCAAGCCACTATTAGTGTCTATATTTGAGAAACATCTATAGAACCTTTGTGTTCAGCCACCTCCGAATTCCTAAGGTGGTTTCAAGATCCCCTATCCCCAATTATGATAACTATTTTTAATCTGCTTATGGATGTGATGCAGGTTTATGAGGGAGAAACTATCCAGGGGTGTTTTCACCTGTTTAATGAAAAAATACTAACCATTGGATTTTTTATCAATGGGGGATAAGGAATAAATTCAGTACATGTGATGGAATTGTTATTCATTAGTGACACAATGTGTATTCGGTGAAATGAGGAGAAGGAATTTATATGATAATGAATTCATTGGAGAAGTAATTAATTCAAGGCATTTAATGCTTATATGATATGATAAGGGAACATCATGGGATTTTTTAAGAATTCCAAAACAAAAGTTCCTAAACCATGTTTCCACTCTTGTTGTCTACACCAAGTATTTCACACATAGACATAGAGTGTTAGCTTAGTTTATTATTTCATTTTATGATTGGATGTGGCTGGTGGTCTTTTGAATTTAATTGGTGATGGCCAACATAACCAAAGTGTGTTGATTATTGGAACCATGACAGTTATATATTTAAATTTTAGTATTGTTTTTTTTTGTCAATCCTCCATGGATGTTTAAAATTTATTCTAGAAACGTTATCATATTGTTTAAGTAGACTATAGTATTGATGGTGGCATCATTACCCAGTGTTTTCCATATTATTGGGCTCGATAGTCGGGAAATGGGAAAATATGTGTTTAGAAAAGGAAATTACATGCAAAAGGGAAGGTGTGTTGGAATCTTGATCACAAGTCATGTTTTGGGATCAGATCACAAAACAATGACAATTCCATGAGCTGCGTAAAATATTGGAGTAGTGTGCGAAAAACAAGGTTTGGGTGCTAAATTGGTTTTTCGTACAATAGTGAAAATTGGTTTGTTTTCTCACAAAAAAGGTTTTCTAGGATTAGAAAGTTGCAAAATGTGAAAGGAATGAGGTTCACAAAAAATCCATAGACGTGCATGAAAAATGGTTCCTGTAAAAAAGTATTATGTGTAGGATGAGATTTTTACGCCATAATGGTGTTTGTGCACAGGGGTTGGTGACACCTATAAAAAGTATGTGACCCCCTTCCTTAAAGGAGATAGAAGTCCTAGAGAAGATCCGTGTTCTGGTGCCTGTAAAAGGTGCATGCAAAGGGTGTTTCACATTAATGTTGAAGTTGTGCGAAAAAGTAGAATCTGCGCATGAAACTGGAGGTTGCGAGTAAAACTGGACGTTCCTCGTAAAAGTTATTTTTGCTCTAAAAAGTTGAAGTTGTGCGAAATTGCTGAGTCTGCACATAAATGTGAAATTTGTGCTTAAAGGGGGTTGTTTCATGAAATATCTTCCATGGGAAAAGAAAATATTGCACGCAAAAGTGAGATCTTGCATGAAAAATGTATGTGTTGCGCAAAATCATCAATGTAACCTATTTTCACATTATGAATATCTGGTTTAGTGGTTCAATGCATTCATGTGCATCATTTTTGGAATACAATTAAAGAAGATTCATGCGAAAAATAGATTCAAATACTTCAATTAAAAAATATTGAAGAGACCCTCACATCTATAAACTGAGTGAGACTTCACCAAAGGCAATGAACTCGGGGGGTCAACGGGAGTGACCCTGAGTGAATAGTGAGCTATCCCTGATCATTTTTAATTGCAGTGTTCATGGGATAGTGTGATTGTACCCAAACATTGTAATCAATAGCTATTGATGTTTAGTGGAATATGGTAGGATAGATACCCTATTTGTGTACGATCCTTGGACGTAGCCCTTAGTGGTGAACCAAGTAAAAGTGTAGGGTGGTCTCTTTTCTTATGGTTTTTGTTCTTTCTGTTCCCACGAGCCTTATATTTTTAACAAGTTCATACCACTGTGGGAAAAGATCATTTTTTTAAAAGAAACATTTGACACCCTGATTAACCCCTCCCCTCTAAGTGTGTCCCGAGGTCCAATAAATAATACATTATAGTAATTTGTCGATAAGATGTAGGGACATACAAGTGGTTGACTATAATCAAGAATATGTGGCATAATGATATAATTAAATCCATGTATTGGGGTAATTTTAATAACTTATTCTTGGAAATGTAATTTCCTTTTATTCTACACACCCAAATGGAAAATGAGTTTCTCGAATTATAGTAAAGGGGTGATCTATCTGTTGGTTCCTTGAAGCCAATATCATAATACATAATAGGTATGCTTCGAGAATAATCATTGATCATGAATATAAAGATGAATTCTTCTTTAGTGGAATAAAATTTCGTCTTATAAGGGTCTTAAGAATATGATACATTATTATCTATGAAGAAATTGTGTATTTTTCAATAATGGTTAAAATGTAAGTTGGATTTACGCATCAATATCATGGATTTGACATGTATAAGAAGATGGAGTTCAATGGATAATCTAAAAACCACACACAAAAGAATATGAAAATTACATTATGATTTCAGTGTGGGGTGAAGCATAGAGGAAATTTACTTAATAGGTATAATAAAAGTTATAAGTTATTTAAGGAAGGTCATTAAGAATTTTATTACCAATTTGATGGGAAGAAGTTATCTCACAATGGGATTGTAGTGAAAGCTTGAAATAATTCTCCTCCCACACATCAATGATTCATGTATATGGAAAACGGATATTATGCTAATCAATTATTAAATCCAATGGTTATTAAAGATGTTCACCGTCACCAATATATTGGAGCTATTGACCAATGTAATTGTCAGGTGTTTACTATTAGTGATGTGGAGTATATAAATGATGTTTTATAATTATTTAATATTTGTATAATGGAATTCCAGAATAATGTGGTATAAGTTCCTTTATGGTATTATGGAAAAATAAAACATCTACATATTGGTACAATGTAGTTTTTCCATATGTATTTTTGAGAATATTCTAAATTTTTATTGAAACCATGTAAAGTGATTGAGGTAATTAAGAGAAATATTTTGGAAAATATATAATTAATATAATGATAACCCTTAATATGTGCATTATGTTAAGATAATGATATTTGGGTAATGATATTTTTTATGAGAATAATAAAAATAGACGATACAATTGAAATGGCTCGGGTTTTTGGTGTCCATTAATGTGTGAAAATCTCAAGTAGGGTTTTCTGGTCTGGGAATCTCAGTAGAGTTTGGATAATGGAAATCCTACCGGTAGCCTTAGCCTACCGGTAGCAGGCCTACCGGTAGCTCGGTCTACCGGTAGCCGCAGCCTACCTGTAGCTCTATCTACCAGTAGCTCGGTTTACTTGTAGCTGCAGCTACCGGTAGCTCTGTCTACCGGTAGCTCTCGGCTACCATTCACTGCCAGCCACCAGTAGCTCTTAGCTTCCGGTGGCTCTTGCCTACCCCCCATGGGGTTTTTTGTCTAGTAGCACTCCTTTTTTCTCAAATTTGGTGTTAAACCATATTTTGACCCCTTTAAGCGTGTTTTAAAGCCCAGTAATGACCATAAATTTTTTAATTAAATATTTAATGAATTTAACCATGTCTGTTTGTCTGTTTAAATGACCCAACCCTTTAATAACATGTGGGGCCGCATGGTAAAACCACGACCCCCGCTCCTTATGTGGTTCCACGTTGTTATCTCAACCGTCCTCGACCCTTATACACTAATGGTTCACCGTGGGTTTCTTCTTTTCTCAATCACCATGTGCTAGTAGTACCCTTCATTTAGATGAAACGATTTTCGTTCAGGCGAGCCGCATCACTATCCGTGGAATTCCGCACCCAGGCTCAGCATCGATCATTGATCAACAAGTAAGGAATTTCTCCTTCGTATCTCCCTTTATTGTATCATGCTCGGTGGGCATGCATTGGACTCTGTAGAATTGGATGATCAAAACCAAAATGAAGATAATGAATAGATTCCATAAAGAACAGGGGGGGCTATGATTGATGATGCTACTCTGTTTTATGATCTTCTTTTTTGAATATTGCGGGCATATGCCTACTGAAAATCATGGTCATTGGTGGTCTTTCTTTGTGCTCTAATGAAAACATGTTGATGTTTTAAATGGATTGTTTTGTAGTTCTGAACTCCTGAGATGAAAAGGAAATTGGTTAATAATGTATATCTGGCTAAATAAATTGAGGAACCAAGATCAATCCTTCTTTGATAACCCCGGTTAAAGAAAATAGAAATTGAAATCATGGAGTGTGTTAAATCATATAAATCTGAAAATACCAGCATGGGCCGACTTAGTGGTGGTGGTTTGGTTGTTTTTACTTCACGGACCGTTTTTCTGGTGATGTGGGTGGGAATGAGATCCCCTGTTGTTATGGATTTAGTGGTTATGAATTTTACGACCGGGTGGTTACCTTGTTTATATAACGAATTAGGGTGGAATCCTATATTGTTATTGAGAAACCTTTTGGCTCCTGGATATTGGACATGGGGCTATATCTTGGGGTTTTTATTGGTTGTTTTGAATTAATGGGAGAATCGGGTGTGGATGTTGTAGTTAATTCCTGACTATTTGATTTCCTGGACTTGTGCATATGCTTACTAGTTTCCCAAGTTGGTGAAGATCTTAATAAAACATCACTATTGAACATGAAAACAAATTGGACAAATGGGTTTTGCTGGCAAGAGTTGTGACTCGGACTTGAGTGTTGTTTGTGTTCCTTAGGCTGGCTGAAAAAACTAAACTTGGGAGAGTTCTTGTTACCTATATATATATATACTTGTAGTTTTGGGTTTTTTATTCTCACCGCACCCAAGTTGATAACTTAGTGCCGAACACCCCTATTTCATGGGGGAGGGTGTTTTCCCATCACTATTATTAGTGGGTGGTTATTAGCTCCTTTTCTGCCCCCTTTCCCGGATAGCCCAAGTATCTTCAGGAAAGCTGTGATGGCCTGACGTCCATTATTATACCAAGAACCTTCGGGAGGGGTAGTGTGGAGGTTATGGATTAGGAATGTGCGGGTAGGTAGTTTCCCAAGTATCTTCGGGATGGGGCCCAGGTGTCTTCAGGCGTGCTAGTGGATCTTCTATCCCAGGTGTCTTTGGGCGTGGCGGTGGTTGTTCTGGCCTAGGTGTTTGCTGGCATGGTTATGTGTGACAGTTGTGGCCCAGGTGATTGTGGGCGATATTTGGCAGTGGGACTGCATGTGGTTATAGCCTAGGTGTGTGCGGGTGGGGTGTGGCAGTGGGACTACAGAGAGAATGGTGGGATTGGTTCAATGTGTAGGATGTCTTCAATAACCAGTGGGAATGTGGCGCGGGGTACCCAAACATCGATGTGATCTTATTATATATATTACTTGACTTGCGTTATTTGGGGAGTGTGCCTTTGTGAGGCTTGGGTGGATAGTTTACCTTGTTAGGTGTTTGGTTTACTCCTTTTCTCGCGGGACAATAGTACGTTCCCCCACTTGTGCATGAGAGTCTTTGGTTTTCCATACTAAGTATACTTGTATGCTCACCCTACATATATAAAACTGCTTTCAGGTTTCCAGGAGGACTTCGGGGATCGCGCGGGGCCATACTAGCTCGGACCTTTGGGGTAGTTGCAGTTGCTGTTTTTATTTCATTGGTACTTTACCCTTGTAGTAACTTTTTTACTTTGTGGTTTTTTACTTTTGTAACATGCATTGGGAATGGTTCTTGGCTTTACTTTTACTTTATACTTTTGGTGTTGTTGGGATTTACCATCTTATCTCCTGGTCCAATTTAGATAAAGAGGGTAATGCCTTCCATTTAGTGTGTGATTCTATACCCTTGGTGCTAGTCGCCACTCCGGGACCTATTGAGAGCGGGTTTCGGGGGTCATTATCTCTCCTATTGAGGGCGGGTTTTGGGGGTCATTATGGTATTATGGAAAAATGAAACATCTACATATTGGTCCACTTTGTTTTTTCATAAGTATTTTGAGAATATTCTGAATTGTTATGGTAACCATGTAAAGTGATTGTGGTAATAAAGAGATATATTTTGTAAAATATATAATTAATATAAGGATACCCCTTAATATGTGCATTATGTTGAGATAATGATATTTGGGTAATGATATTTTGTATGTGAATAATAAAATTAGATGATACAAATTTTCCTTGGAAATGAATAATGATATTATAAAAAGTTATTTATACTATCATGGATGAAGTCATCAATTTTTTTTCATCCTAAGGAATATATCTAATAAACATTATAATAAGGAAAAATTCATGTTTTCAATAAGTATTTATTGTAATTTTTGTAATTACCACATTTCAAGAATACATAATGATAGAATTCACATGTTTGGTACATGAAAAACAAGTGAAACATTATTATATATATGGGGGATACATGTTAGGAGGATTGAGTGATCTTCATTCTAATGTTTTCAAAATTTATCATTCGGTTGGGGTTTAAGGTTAACCATTTTTTGAATGGTTCCATAAAACCTAAGATGTTGTTTTTTAGATTAATGCAGTGTCTCATCTATGAGGATTTATGAATATTGGATAACTTGCTATATACTTTTTGTTATATTAAATAAATATGGAATGAACAATCAATCAAATTATATATGTCATGATATTTTAATGCTTTAATAGTGAATAATTCAGTTTCTTTTCATTGAATAAGTGAGGATGTCAAAAATTAATAAAGGATAAAAAATGAGTGACATTGTCCTGAAATCAAATATGTATTTCTTCTTATGAATGTACTTCAAAAATAAGGAATGTATATTGAAACATAAAATGTTATCCTTGTACGTTATTTTTGCATGGATCAAATGGTCCCTCAAATAATAATAGATTTATGCCTTTTAATTGATTACATTATCCTAACCATGTTCTCTATGACTCTACCTCGAAGCATAATAGTTATATTTCTCGTCCATTTCCACATTTTCACTTCCCACTTTCGATCTCAAATGTGGAAATCAAGTTATGTTTTACATTGGGTAGGAATTATTTTTCAATATCTCATTTTTAAAAGGGAGTTAAATTATTCATTTTTACGATTTGGGTTTCTATGATTTCCACATTAAATTATTAAACAATTGATAACCCAGAATAATCTCTAGGGAGAAATTCATTTTACGGGGGTAGAATGTAACACCCTATTATTTTAAGAAACATATTCTTTCGAGTTAATTTAATATTTTATATAACTTTTTTATTTCTGATGAACATGAATATTAATTATGTTATATGAATGGGATAATTTATTGTTTATTAATAATAAACACCATGTCATGTAGTTTCTTTATGCAACACTTAAATTAGCATGAGGAATACAAAACACTATGTTTGTCCTATGTTACACCCAATGTAAGTCTTTTTTTGTAGATTGTGTTACATGCAAGATTGTGTTTTACAAATAAAAAATATATTATAAAAATATTATTACATAATATTTTAATATATAACCCAGACGTTAAATTAGAATTTACTACTAGTATTACCCATGTTATGAAAATATATGTTTTATAAGATGAATACCCGAGTTACCAATTAATATGAAAACAAAATTTACACCAATTGAATAAGAAGGAAGTATTTATATTTTCTATTCTCTCAATGTAAATTTATATTTATAAATTCAATAAATTAATTTTTATGAATTATATTAATGAAATATATATATCATATATTCAATCCATTTTTTATATATTTTTGAAATATATTTTATTGGTGAAAGATAAGAAACAACCCAATATAATTCAAAAAACAAATATTTCTGAAATGGGTATTTTTATCACGATTTAATGGTGAAACCATTTTAAATCCAATTTAGGTTGTATCATATATATGATTAAATGAACTAATTCCTTGAAATAGTAATATAAAAATTTAATTTTGATTAACTTTTGTTATTTTTTTTGATATTTTTCATAATTTTATGGATATAAAAATATACTAAACTGTAATTAAAAAAACATTTTCTTCGAAATTATTTTCTGATTTTAATTTATATTTATGATTTTTTTTCATATATAATTAGATAATTTTTTAATAATTTAACTTATTAGTGATCATTGACATTAATTTTACATTTAATTTATATATATAAACGTTTCAATCATTTTCATGTTCTATATTTAATAACATGTTTTCTCACCCCATTAACAATATGAGTTTTAAATTTAAAACTATGACATATTTGTTTTTTATATTAAAAAATGGATTCTATATTTGAAATCTAAGGGTCCAAATTATTTCAAAATTTTTCTTTAATTTTGAAAATTATTAATAGCAATTTTAGTATATTATATTAATATATTAAAAGGTATATCCAATAATTAAGGGTAAAAATAATATTATCAATATTAAAATGACTATACCATTTTTAATATAGGGTTATAGAGAAGATAAATTCTAAAAAGTATAATTGCGAAATTTAAAATTTATTTCTTTTTCTTTTTAATTATTTTAATTTTTTCTATTAAAATAAATACCTCAAGTCTTCTACAATAATGGTTCCAAAATTGTTTAATAATTAAAAATACCAAATAAATTCTATAAAAAACATTAAAATATGTATAATTTTATATAATTAATGTCATGTGTAGGTTATAGGGATAAAGTTTCCATGTTTCGTATGATTTAATATTATTGGTTCGAAGATATAATGTCAGTTTGATATTTTTTAAAAGATAAATAATGAATACTAAGAAAATTAAAAGTATTATTATTTTAGAAAAGTAAGAATTTATTTAATTATTAAAAATGATAAAAATATTAAACAAGGAAAAAGGGATTATATATGGTCTTAAATTTCATAAATTGGATATTTATGGTCTATTTTACCCTTTAAGTGTAAAGATTAAATTTCTTATCATTAATGACATTTTTGGAATAGTTAAAATTATAATAGGATAACTAACCGTTAATCAAAATGAAAATGATTAAAATTACATCAAAACATATATAAAATTTATCAGTTGATGATATTACAACATTATATAATCTTATATTATAATACATGTATTTTTGGATTTATATGGTATGATATTTAATTTATTGTAAATTAATATTTTTTTTAAAATTCCCAAAGTGATCCCCACCTAAATTATAAAAGGGAACATCCTATCTTAATTATTCACACCAAATTGATCCTTATTTATTGAATAAACATTCTCAAATTAACTTATTAAATTCAATATAAAATTCCCGAGGTTATGGTCTACCAAAACGTCCATGTATATTTTTCATTGGAGGATATATAAATGATTCATTTTAATGAATAGGTAATCACTCTAACCGAGCATTCATTTTTAATCATCTATACGTCCTATATATATCTACTATATATAAAATATTAATAAATTTAACATAATAAATATTATTAAATTTTATTTTTATTATGAAAAACCCATTATATATCCCTTTTCTTCTAAATAATTGAAGTGTTTATTAGGCATACAGATGACTTACTATCTCTACAAAATGAAAAAATTCATATGCAATAACCATATTTTATAAGTGATAATTATGATGGGTTTAATATTTATATATAATATTTCAGACATAAATTTTTTTTTTAATGATAATTTCATCTCTACATTTAGACCATATATCTACTATTTTGGGAAATGATAACATTGCTTGTGCGTACATATAATTTATCATCTCTATGATTTGATTTGATTCTTTATTCACCAATATTTCACATAAATGAAAATAATGAAGAATTTTAGGAACATAAATTTTTTATATAACATTAAATTGGATCCATAAATATAATAAATCAGATACTTTATTTCCTTTTCACCTAATAAGAAAATTAAATTAATGTTCGTGTGTATGTACGACATACCGTCTCCATGAACGGTGTATGTTATTTACTATCTCTAACTATTATTAATCACTATTAAAACATATATAATACATACATATATATATGTTATCCATATTATTATTATCATTATATAAATTATGTATTCATAATATATGTTAGAGGGTGAACAATAACAAAAAAACCTAAATGAAAACGAAAACAGATATTACCGGAAGTGTAAAATTAAGACGGAATAATTATTAAACTGGTATTATTAAGTCACATGTAAATCATATGTTGAATATATATTTATATATAATGAAATTATTTGGTGCTATATTTATAATAAACATATATTTATTAAAAGAGGTTTTAACATTATTGAAAGAAGTCAATAATTAATGTAATGGAATTTCAGCTCACTTTTTAAAATATATGAGATACATTCCATATTAACTGCTAGTTTATTTGTGTTGTGTATATAATTATATATGTTATTTTATATCATGAATGTAATTTATTTATTTATATTCAATTTTTCTATTGATGTTATTCTTTAATGGATATCATGATTCATAATGATACTTTCATAGTAAGTGATTTTCATTTACCATTTATTTTTTGATGATAGATATCATAAATAGTACCTATTAATTTTAATGCTTATATAATACAAATAGATTTAATTTTTGAGACTTATTATATAAGTCTAATGATATTTATATATCCATTTTAGGATAATTAATTCATGGGGTTTACAATTCAAAAATTTCCAAATCATTAAAGGGATTTTGACTAAATTTTCCTTCTTTGAGAGACATGTTATGTTATGATTCTAAATACTTATATGAGTTTTATATACTTACATTTGAAATTTTTTTCATTAGTCTCATTATTTTAATGATATTATAAGTCTAATGTATTATTATTCTCTATACTTTTTGAAATTTTTGTTCCATTCAAATAATAGATTCTAATAATGATTTAAAAGTGTTTTAGAATATATTATCTGCATTTTCGAAGAAGATTATTTAAAAAAAATTAAAAATGATTAAAAATATTACATCTTAAATATTCAGAATTATTATCAATTAAAATGTTTTAATAAATTTATTATGATTTAAAAAGTATTTTTCAATGTAGAAATAATATTTTTCTCAGTAATTTTTTTAAATCATTATTCAAATCATATTACATATAAATCAAATTTATTTGATGTTACTTGTGTATTATTAGAGATATTATCTAACTATTCCATTCATATTAATCCTATAAATTCATTATAATTATTATGGACTTATGTATAATAATTATTCTTCTTTTCCATGATTTATATTTTGATGACATTTTTATGAAACACATTTCTTTTTATGGGTTCTAATAAGTATTTTGTTCTCATGGAAGACAAATATATGGTTATCATCATGTGATGGGCGGGAACTATATCTCATTCCAATTAATTGGGTAATTATTTATATCTCATTATATATATATGGTTGGAATGGGTTGTGAACTCAGTTCAGTAAAGGACTTCGTCTAATAAGATGGTCTACAGAGTGATCCTTTACTTTAAAGATGGTCAATAGAGTAAACAATGACTACCAAGATAGTATGGGGATTGAAACTGTACTACAATGATGGAAATGAAATAAATTATTTAATATATATATATGTATGTATGTATGTATGGATGTTTCTTCAAAAAATTCCATGTATTTTTCATATGTTACGATTTCATGGATTTTGTTCTTTATTTCATTATTTTTCTTGTCTTACATATTACCAATATTTATACCATGATTATTTTTAGGATCATTGATACCAATTGTGATCTAATATTTTCATGATCATGTTCTCAAAACATTATTCTCAAGATTATTTTTACATGTCTTCGTTGTTAAAACATTCTAAACATTTGAGACCAGTCTTTTTATTTAGTTTTCTTTTCACCAGGGTATAAATAAATATTTCAGTTAGGGGTACTAAAGTGTATGATATATGTTGGAAACCTTTAATATCATTCAATAGACTAAAATTTTGGGTTCCGTGTTTTGAAATTAACTAAACTAATACTGTATATGGGTGTCATTTTTTGTAATTTATTACGTATTCCACCAAAATGATGTAATATCCATATACATTAGGAATGAGTATTTATAGGTGGCACCATGCTTCATCAAAATATCAAAAATTATTATATTAAATATATATGTGAAACACTAGATATTAAATAAGATAATATTAATATAATTAATGTTTTTATTATTATATATATAAATTTATGACTCAATATACATATATTGATAATATCATTGTAAAATATTAATAAATTTTTATTAATGTAGTTGTATTCAGAAAAAATTGTTTTTTCTTTAATATTTATTTATATTACATTTTATGAGATAATATTATAATTATTTTATAGATTTATTAGAATATATTTAATAAAATATAATTAATTTTTGGAATTAACATATCAAAATTAACTTATTTTGAAATTTTGTACTTTTTTTGAAAAAAAAAATTATTTTTAGTGAAGAGTGAAAATTAATAACTTTTATAAAAACTATCAATTTCTTTATATAAATTATTAAATATGAATTAATTTTTTTTATATTCACATATTTATTATTTATGTATTTTTAATCTAATTAATAAATTTTGATTAAACAATATATACGATTTGAGTATAAGATATATTTTTTCATTAAAAATGTGATTTTCTGAAAAGTATATGTAATATCATATTATTTTCTCATTTATGTAAATTAAAATAATTAACATTGTTGAATGTTTAAAAAGTAATTAATATAAAATATATAAATAAAATTGATATATATATATATATATTTATACAATTATTATTATTAGGAACAATTTAAATATAAAACCAGCTTGTCCCCTAAAAAATAAACATCCCAAAAACCCATATTTTGTCATGTCCCAGGGTTCTGATTTAAATTTAATTTATTTACATTTTACATACACAATATTATAAAATAAAATTAATTTTTTAAATCATAAATCATGTATTATAATAGTGTGAACTTTTGTGAACTTTTTATGAAGATTTATTATATGTTGAATACTAAAAAATAGAAAATCTTATTTGAAAAATACCTTAAATTTTGATTTAATTAAAAATCCTCCATATATTGTCAATTTGTTATATAATAATAATATATCAATGATATGTCAATAAATCCAATTTAGGTAGTTTTAAAAAAAATTATAATTAAATTGGATAAAAAGGATAATATTTTCAAAATTTTCTCTTTGGAAACCCGATTTATCGTCATGTCTATTGGATTAATTTTAGATTATATTTTGGAATATATATGAATTGAAATTGGAAAATGAAATCAACATTTCTGTGAATAATAATATATATTATACAATTTTACTAAATTAGTTTTTGACCAAAATGATTATAGAATGTGTCAAAATTAATTACCACTGTTATGAAATAAATTGGTTTACTTGGGGGTGTCAAATAAATTGATTAAGGTTAAAAATCAACCAAAAAATGTAAATATAATAATTCCAATCCAATTTTTTTATTATAAATAAAAATATATAATACTGTTTAATTTTACCGAATTTGATTTTGGAATGACCTTTTAATTTTGAATCTTTTAGGAAATTTACAATGTGTTTCTTAGCAGGTTCTTTTACCTATCATAGAAAATGCCACCACCACACTCCAATTATTCAATCATATAAAAAATCATTCTTTAAAACCCAATAATAATACTTCCCCTATATCCCTAGATATGTTCTAGAGCTAATATTCCATAGAAAATACCAACAATAATGTCGTTAATAATAGATCCAAATGATGTGCATCCAAATGAAAACAATTATCTTCATTAAGATCCTTATTTTTAATTATTATTTTTAATCCAAATTTTTTTATTAACACACATAATATAAAATAAAACAATATCCTAAAAATATTGATATTTTTATTGTTATTTTAATAACCTAAAAGTTTTTACACTTCCATTAAATGGGTTATGAAATCATCATTTATGTGTAAGGTGAACTAGATCCTCACAAATTGATATCATTCTTTTTTACATTACCACATATAATGATAGGTTATTATTATGGATTAGAATATTTATATTATATTCATAAAATATATATATATATTGAGTCATTTTATCATATAAAACTCCTTTACTTTCCATTTTAAGGGAATATGATATCATTTCTCATGTGCTTTGGGGACTACTAACTCGCAAAGTGCTGTGATTAATTCAGGATTTATAGGTAATGTTATAAGTATACATTTAATTAAAACAAAAGATATATATGAAAAAAATTCTATTATATTATAAAAATTTTAATCAAGTTTTTTTATTTAATCATATTTATAAAATAGATACATCGTTCATGCATTGGTGTATCCTATAGTCTCCATGAATATTGAATTTAATTTATGACATATAACTTTTATGGAATAACTTAAAAAACTTTATATTGAATATACATAATATTTATATAATTTTTTTAATTTTTTATTTTACGTATCTGTGATCCCAATAAAAAAACAAAAAATATTAAAATTAACGCATACATGAAAAATAAATCATCTATTGACGAAACATGAAATATACATGTAATTTTTAATAAATAGGTAGTAAATGGTTCAAAATAAATGTTATATGGTATATTATATATATATATAAAATATTATATTAATATATCGATATAAAACATTTAATTATCATACATGTGGTTTTAATGTGTACTAAAGATGTCAAGAAATAAGTTAAGAGATTTCAATCTATATTTTTACTTCTAAGGGACACATGTCAAATTCCCCAACAATTTCATTTATGTAGTATATATAAATACCATGAATTTTTTATGAGGATTATAAATAAAACTAATGTTTATTATATATCCAATTTATGATCTCTAATTCATAGGGATTATGGTTCAGAAGTTCCTACACTGGTAAAGAATTTTTTGCCATAAATTATCTTCTTTGAGATATATAGTTTTTTATTCACCCATATTATTTTATAAGGTACATATCTAGACCCATGATAAAGTAATATATTAAATCTATTTATCCTAATTATATTTAAAGGTTTATTTTTGTTATTCATTCACGATTCTTATGATTTAGTGTTTCCAATGATGTAAATATTTTATGTTATAATCAAATCATTTATCTGGAATTTTTATAACCATGATCGTAATGATCATATCGTATAATATATATCTTATGAAAATAATTTATTTTATTATCATTTTTTAATTTCACAGGATTTATTTTCATTATTCATTTTACCCTTTTCCTTTACTCAAGTGTTTTAATTTCTTTATGAAAAATATAATTTTTGGTCAAACAACCATTTTCTTCCAAAAAAATATTTTAAAAAAAAGTTAATGTTTTTCATTTTAAAATGAGTAATGAATTTAAATTTTACCCATGACATAAATTATTAATGTTTGAATGGACCCGTCATGTTAGTATCCAAACAATGTCTATTTTGATTTTATTGAAAATTTAAATATAATAAATGTTTTTATCATGTAATACATGACCTATGGGTACCAATTTCATAGCTACTATAACATTTCTTTATTCCATAATATTATTTTAATTTTATTTTCAAATAAATATTTTCAATAAATATTTGGTATATTTTTTATTTTTAATTAAATGATTCCAAAATGAAATGGATTCGGAAAATGTTTTGTGTTCAAAAAAGTTTTTTTCATACTTAAAAGGAAATATTTATCAAAAAAAGTATTAAAAGATTTTTGTTGTTTCATTTTTATGTTTTAAATGTTTATTTTCCATGAAAAAAATTTCCAAATTTTTTTATAAATCTTAGTTAAAAAATATAGAAATGTTATTTTCAATGAATATTTATTTTTTATGAATGATTATTTTATAATGACCTGATTTTTATAAAACCCATTTCGGTTCCATGGGATATACCATTATATAACATATAATTATCCTACTTTTTTCAATGGGATAAGATATAATGAAATAATTCAATGATCATTAAAAAAGGACAGGAATAAATCATGAAAATAATTGTTTGGTGAATATTGGAATAGGAAATAATAATATTGAGTTGGTGATGCAGGTTATTGGTTGATAAAATTGGATTGTGATTGGTGTGGGTTTTTAGTTGTGCATGGAATTTGGTGAATTGTTTTAGCTGTGTTTAGTGTGTTTGATTTTTGGTGGTGTATAGTTTAAACAAGATCCTTGAGTTATCATGGGATGGTTCTTAGACCCCCTTACATCTTTCCAAGTTATTTTTATTTTGATATTTAAGGGATGGAATAGTTTGAGATGTTTCTGATGTAATAGTATAATTATTTCATCATATTAAGTCATGGGAATTCATTTTATTGAGGTGTATCCTAAGAGTTGGGGGTGAGTGTGGAGGTAGATCCAATAACATGGATTGGTGTGATATGATGCAAGTATTATAAGAAATGGAGTGAAGGTGCAATCAATAATACATGGAGACCATAAGAGGAGTTTTCATTCCATTTTTATTGAAGGCATGGTTGTTTCATTATTCCCGGTTGTGGCGTACTCTTATTGAGTCCAACAACGTAGGATGGCCAAGTATAATGTAGTAGCTTAGGAGGGTGTTTTATTGGGTTATTACTTTGTTAGGGTGGCTGAACCAATGATATGGGATATAATGTAGCCTCTTCTTTGGTTTTCTAGGGTATTTAGTGTAGTGTATTTCGATACATTATAACCTACAACTCACATTCTTGGATCTATAGAATTGAGATGGTCACAGATCATAGAGCCATTTGACTATATTTTTTGTGGAATATTAAAATCCACTACACTATGGTCTAACCTTTTTTTAGTAGTTATATTGTGTGGTGGTAGTGAATTTGAATTGGTCATGTATTTTTTCGACCACCTAATATTTTAATATCCTCTGAAAACCCTATTTTTATTTGGAATTTGATATTATTCATTGGGATACCCCACTATGTCACAATGTGCTCCTCATCCCCTATTAGTGTATTTTTACCCCAGCCTTATGAGATCAATCGTTAATGTTTTTATATGAGTTTCATATTTTCTAGTCCAATATTTCACACCATTATTCATTTATGGAAATTTCTCTAGTAAGAAATATGTACTTGGGAGCGACTTGGAATTATGATGTTTTGTTTATTATACTTATGGTGATCAAGGTGTTCTCCATAATTATGGTTATCAGTGATGGAATCCCTATTACATCAACCAAACATAGAGAATTAGAAGCCTCCATTTAACGTAGGGGATCCATCGTTTCTCAAAATTTTTAATCATGTGCCATGATTTATTCCTCAATTTTATTGTGGGAAGATAGAATGAACCAACTTAGAAAATATAAATAATTTGATTACATTAAATGTAAATGTAAGGGTATAATAAATCTAATTCCATATATATTTCAATATTAGATGATATTGATATTTTACATGATTGATTCCTAGTTGAAAATCATGGTCTTTGGTGACTTTTTTTATACTACAGTTTATGTGTTGCAGAACCCTTTTGTGATGATAGTATTTTATAACCAATAATGTAATTGTGTAACCACCTATATCTGGTAATTAAATTGGAATCACATGGAAATTTTATATTAAGCGATAATGAACCTAAAATAAAAATGTGAAATTGATGTTAATCCCCTTTATAATTCAAAATTGTATGTGAATGTTCTTAAACAGGTTTTATTGTGTGGTAGGGATATGGGGGAAATGAGATGTTATGTGGTGGTGATGTGTAGTGGTACTGTGTGGAATATATATTCCAATATATGGGAATTGTGTGATGCGGTTGTGATGATTTGGTTATAGTTGTGATGTGGGGGTAGCATAGGAATGCTTGGAATGAGTAGGTTGGTTTTTTGTAATGTATTGGGTTGTGATAGATACCCAAGTTGTAATAGAATTAAATTTATATGATACATTTAAATGGAATGGTTTGAAATCACTAATGAATAGTTAATTAATATGGGAAGTAAGATTTATAGTGTTGCTTATATATGGGAATTAGATGAGCATAAATAATGAAAATAATGATCTATAAAATGAATGGGAATAATTATTGAAATGGGTTTGTAATTGTAACATTATAATTGGATTAACATGAATAAAATGTTGAATGTGGATTGTTCCTTGTTGATTTTTTCTGTATTTTTTCATTTATGGATTTTAATGAATGTGTTGGTTGTTGTGATTCTGGTGGTGATGTTGTTAATTGGTTAGTAATCATGTTTTTAACACATAGTATTGTCTTGTGTGATTCTATAAAAATATATACATTGTATATTTATTGTAATTTATATACCTAACCCAACCATGTATAATATGATATTCCAATATCAACATATTTTGTGGGAGTTTTTTCCAATATCCATGTGGTGAGGATGGATGGATGGATGGACAAAATATCTTCAAATATATCTCCTCCAAGTGTCACTAAAATTAATATGTTGTGATGTATAGAAGTAAAAAAGTACATTCTGGCAATGATATGATGAGATGACTTGTGCTGAGGGGAGTTTCTTGGTAGGATGATGGAACAATGTTGATGTTTTTAATGGAAAAATACCATACAATTCAAGATATAGTGGTGGTTAAGATGTGATTTGATGTGATATATTATGTTTTTGTTATCAATATGTGATGTTATATTTTGTAATAGAATAGGATTCCACATGTGTGATGTGATGTGGGGGAAAACATGTCTACGGGAAAGATGTTATGTGATCACCCCAGTGTCTTTTTGATGGTTTATATTAATATAAGATGAGAGTTCTAGTATGTACAATGGAGTTATGTGAGAGTGAAATAGAATGGAGAATGCTGTGGACAAGACTATATTTATCAATTTATATATTATTATGTCATTATACATGGATTTGTTATATGATGAGAGTGTCAGTATGAGAATTGGTTTGGTTAGTTGACTGTGTAGTTGCTATTGGTTCTATAATTGTCTCACTACTACATTAGTATACTCATTCCATATATGAAAAAGAGATGTTTGGTATTATCCTATTAGGTATACATCTATTCTCTCCCTTGTATTTATAAATTTTTATTTTGGCTATGAAGATGAAATTGTAGACACGGTTGGACATTATTAACTCAAACTATTAGACCATTATAGTTTCATTGCCTTAGTTTTTGATTTTACAGTATTTATTTTGAGACTATTATATTTTTATTATATATAAAAATACGAATAATAGAAATTTTTAAAACTATTGCACTGATAAAAATCATGTATTATAAATAAATATAACACCATAATCAAGAAATTGAATTTTTGGTCCTTTCAGTACATTAATTTTAGAAAATTATTCTATACATAATATATTATAAATCAATCAATTTTTAGGCAAGAAGAAAAAATAGTTAATATTTTGAATTAACATATTCTATAAAATATTCTGTTTATTATATCTTATATTTCTATTTAAATGATAACATTCTTAATATTGGGTAATTGTCTCAAAAATTAATTTTTTTATATAGAAAATAAAATGATACGTTTAGATGATTTTTATTTTATATTTATTGATTGATTGATATATTAGGAAAATATTTGAAATATACATATAATTATTAATAAATCAGTATTTATCTTATTGTGATATTTAAACGAAGTAAAAAAAATTACATGAAATTTTTCTAAATCATGAATTTTTAAAGCATAAATTTACTTATTTGAAAACATTATGTTTAATTTTTAAATCCCATTTATAACTTTTTGAATCATAAATAATAATTTATTATAAAAAACTATTTCAATCAAATTTTCTACTTAAAATTTATATATTCTTATAATAATTTGTATGTATTTGAAAGTTTTATAACTCTTTTTTGGTTTTTTATTACCATCTAATGTCTAATAGGTCAATAAAATTGTTAATTTCATTTTAATGCTTAAAAATACAATTTTTCTCATTTATAATAAATAATGTGTGATAATATTAAAATTATTTCTCACACCCTTATAAATATTATTTTAGATTATGGTTTCCATTATTGAAAACATAATCTCTAAATTCTATATCACAATCCTTTTTGTATTGTATATAAAAAAAATCATTTTCAGGGCATCAAAATATATTTTCCAAGGTAAATGTAAATAAATGTAGAACCAGATTTTCAATTTGTGAAACTTCAATAACATGTTATAAATATGTCTCAAAATTTGTTATTAATGTGTGTATAAATAGTAAATTCTACCATGTCTATTATTTTACACGTTTAATTCACTTTCTATTTCAATCATGTGTTCTTTTTCTTATATAGAGGTTATAATTAAAAATATTCCATTCCCTCCACTTAGTGAATGGGCCTTACACCAACCCATCATGGCCACTCTAAATTTTAATTTTATATAAATCATTTAGAATTAATAAATATCCTTTTTCCCAAACTAATTTTTGGAAGCCCTTTTATCCTTGTAAAATATCTTAATTCTCTAATTCAAAGATGTAATCGATAAAATGGTTCGATCTGAAAACATGAGTACTATTCAATTTGTAACAATTTCCTTCTGTATATTCATCATTAATATATATTTTAAAATTGGTAAAAAATAGTTTATGTAATATTTTTTTACTTAATTGTTATTATATTCATGTTATAACCATTATCTACTATTTCACTATCTATAGAAAAAATGGAATGAATATTGTTTGTTGGTATGGAATAGTTCTCTATAAATAAAAATATTTTAATTTTCACAACTAAAAAAAATGGAATGTTAAAAAATGTATTTCATGAAGAAATATAATTTTTATGGTCATTATTCATATGAGTTTTTAATTCATTCCATAATTTCGTTTTGATATGGGTAAAATGAAATTGTCGTCCATGTCTACATGAAGACACCCTTCTATATGGAATGATTTAATTTTATATTCATCACTACACAACATGGAATATTATAGGAGGTTTAAAATAAAATAAAATAAATAATAATTCATGATTACTCTTCTAGAATGATTATATTATTTTTTAATTCATTATTAACATACAAACATATTTTCATTATAAATTATGAAAACAAGATCATCACTGATTTCATCTTAATGAATCCCGATTAAAATTATAATGGAATGTAATTAGAGATTTATTTATCATTATAATGATACAATTAATGTAACATGGATAATCTCAGAATAATTAAGTCGGTATCAAGGATTAGCAATCAACTATAATATACCTAATCATGCATCAAACCTAAAAAAACATTAACAACAGATAATGAAATTGAAAATAATATATATTTTAAATTTATGGTGAATTATTATAAATAAAAATATGAAATGGATATATATATATATATGATCTTGGTTCTAAAATAGTTAATTAATTTTTATATAATTATGTTACACTAAATTAAATCACTCTTATTGAAGAAGATAATAATGGTAAACAGTTTTTCCTAAAATGATATATTTTATTAAGAAAAACATATTCATGTTTGTCTTTTATTTTACTATATGGTTTATATTTATATGATGGTATTCTAATTTTATTCCACCATATTTTTTTGGGAATAAAATTAATGTGTTTCATTCCTCATAATAGTTGATAATGTTTTGAATAATTTTGATCCTCTCTATATTATCTTTTCTTATTAAATATTCTTATTCGACTTTTATGCAATGTTCACCATTCTTATTTTGAAATTATAATTTGTTTTTATTTATGGTCATCCTTATATTTCATGTTACATTGTCTCAAAAAAAATATTAATTTCTATATTTAAAATTTGGGTTTGAATTATGGTATTTTGTAATGTATTATTTTTTTCTCTCATGGTTTTATATTTTAGCTTATACTCCACATTATAATTGGAAAAAATATATTAAATACTATTGGATAATTTATTGAGAGTTACATATGATTATTTTTTGAAGTGTATTCATAAATGTAGATTTTTTTGGAAAAATTTAATCTCAGCTAAAAATTATTCTTAAAAAAAGAATCCGAAATGTTTTTCAATATACAATTTATGGTTTTATTTCCATTTTAATCGTTATAATCAAATGAATTAGCTCATTAAAATGTTATATTTCATAAATCAACCATTAATTGTTATATATATAATCCCTTTTTGGATGATTGAAATTTTTTATCAATCAATTAAATTCATGAAGATAGGTGTTTATAGTTCAATTTAATATATATGAAGAAATATATTTTAATTTTATGAATTATTTACGACAGAAAATATTATTTCATTCCAGTGGAAAATATATGTCTAGATCATTTATGGGTGGAATCATATATCTTCAACCAATTAATTAGTTGATGATTTATATATCATGAGATAAGTATTTTTGGAAATTATTAAATTAATTCAAACATATGGGTAAGAGTAAATGACTACAAAAAGTGAAAATTCCCATTGATTAGGATTGGGATATAGTTTATTTTAATATTATATCTCCATTAAAAGGAACATGTTAATTTCATAATCATCCCATTATGGTATATTGATCACGTTTGTTATCTCAAAATAATATTCCATGATACATTATTTTTGTTTAGATTAAATGTACTTTTAATATGAAAAATAAACATACATTATTGTTCCATGATCTATTTAACATGATTTTTATCCAATTATAATGTTGTATCATATGATTTTGAATTAATAATTAATGAAATATTTTTGATATTCTAAAATACAATGGATTTTAGCATAAAGATTTTTAAATTATTACATTACCTAAAAAATCAATAAGATTATAACTTATGAGATGTATATAGGTGGTTGAAGTGTGTCTCAATTATGGAAAAATGAATACTAGTGAAGTAAAATTATTTTCTAATATAAATATTCCTAAAATTCACCAATCCTTTGGGTTCTATGTTTTTTATATTAATTTTGACATGTAATTTTTTAGATGTATTATTGATTTTAAAATAATGAAATATTTATATTAGTTATACATAATTATAAAGTAAGTTGTTCCATATTTCATATTAAACAAACTAGAGTATTAAAAAGACATTGAGTCTCCCCTTTGAGAAAAAGTAATAAAAACATAAGAAATATGTCAGGCATGAAGGTCGTCATCAACATTATTAAATTAAATAGTATATCTCAAACGACCATCACAAGAATACCAAATGTATTGTTCTGATGAACTTTATCTAATAAAATTAAACAATGATTTTTATTTTCTCATTTTAAAACACCAATATTTTTATCCTCGAAGAATAAATGATTATTAACATTAGTATACATAAAAAATAACTTATTATACATCATGTTGGGGAGGAATTATTCTTTCACTGGAATATATATTAACTATATCATTTTGGAAGGAGTGTCTAAGATATGATCAATGAATGGCTTTTGTGAGATCCTACGAAAATAAAAACACATAATGTAAAAGATGTGAATAAATAATAATTATAATCATCTACTATATTGTTGCTATGAAATAAATCTTCCTGATAATCACTATGAACAATTTTATTGGAGTATTTATGGGTAGAAACCTCGTAGTATATGATGTTAGGGATATGATACCATAAGTAAAATAAGGGATATCCCCCCATGTTATCCTTCCCAATGGAAAAATCAAAAATACCAAAAAATTAGCATGAATTTTGAAGAATAACATGGCTGTCACATTGAATAGTTTCCCACAAATTAAAATCAGTAGCAGTTGAGGGATATTTTCTTAGGGTTATCCATTAAATTATCATGATAAAAAGGGACAACCAATTATACCATATATTATTATTTAAAATTTATTTTAATAGATCAATACATGGAATTATATTAAATAAATATATATAACATTTCCTTAAAATATCACTATTTATATGTATCGAATATTATAATCTTAAATGTATCATGAGTATATAATTTATTATGTAATATATTTTATGATATCAATATATATATATTTTTCAAACACACACATGTATATCAAATATTTATATTAATATTTTTAAGTAATAAATATCATGTATTATGAAAAATTACACAGTTATCACATTCTCCTACCTTTAATAAATTTCACCCTCACCATATTATCCTTAGCGTAAATATAAGGGATTTATGATTTTCTTTAAACATGACTTGGTTCTGAAAAAGTGGACTGTGAAAATAATTTTTTTTTCTATTGAATCCCCCATATCATCATCAAAAATAATAATGAAAAATATAATAAAGTTTGATTGACTGATTAAATTAATTTAAAAAATTGGTTATGAAACTTATTTTTATTTGTTTATTTGTTTTTTAGGAAAGAAATTGAATATATAATATCAAATCTTTTTAAAACTGATGTAATGTCAAATATTAAATATTCAAAAAAATACATATTTATACTTCAAACTTATAAAAATATCTTTTTTTAGGAAATATAATATATGGAGAAAATAAAAATATTCAACATAGTGTAGAAAATTATTATTAAAAACATGAAATGTATCAATGAATATGTAATTTTCTGGAAAATGGAATTTTTGTAGAGAGAAAAATCAAAATACCAATTATGAAAAAAAAATATGTAATATAATTCAATGATGAATATGGTGAATGGAAATTATTATGGATCAAGAAAAAAATATTGATTCAAAACAATTTACTTCAGAAAACATCATTTGTGAATCTTAAATGTATAAGAGAAGAAATGATCCCATAAATTATTCAGAAATTAATGTAATGTATTTCAATCATGAATTATTATAGGAGGAAAAAATTGAGATCTAGAAAAAACAAATCCTAAATATCAATAATATTAATTTCAATTTCCAAACAATGATTTTCATCATACTTTTTTTATCTAACAATATTTGAATTCTATAAGAGTCAAACAAGCATATGTTTTTCCAATGTGTACTATGATAATAAATTGTAGTTTTTCATATAACACTTAATAGATTTATCATTAGTTTTATTTTATTTTAGGAATAATTTTACAATAACATTAAAATATATATAAATATATAGATATGTGATTTTATTCAATTATGATGATAATACTATAAAGATTTTAATGTATATTTCTATTAGTTTTCTATATTATTTCAATTATCATTCCAAAAAGTGAATAACTAAGAATATGATTCCGAACAAAAACAATGAAAATGAACTCTTAATAGGTCATAGTATTATCTGGATGATATTTTTCTACAGTGTATGAAGGATTTTTGAAATAATATGACATTCCTATGATTACTATAGAATTATAAATAAACAAATTATCACATTGAGAAATAATAATACAACTGAAATATTGTAAAAGTATCCTATGATGATGTAATAAATTAATATAAAAACCCTATAAATTATAATAACTATACATTTATAACCAAAATAAACCCATAAATATTAAAACACATTGATTCATCAACTCACATATAACCCAATTAGAAACTAAAAATATTTATTACATATTATACTAAAATCAACATATCCACTAACCCCAAATAACATAAATCACCATAGAATATCACATAAAAAATAAATATATTCCCTAAACATGTATGCCTATAAAATTGTAATATTTTATGAAAAAATAAATAATTATCACATTTATAAATATATAACTCATCATTAAAAATCACTTACCAAATGGGTTATGTAAACCTCAGTGATGTAATAATTATATGCACCAACAAAAATATCTCATAATATAAATATTCACATATAAATATTCCATAAAATGGGTATCTATTCCATCGATTATATGATGAGCATTAAATTTATCAACACATAATTTTATCCATAATTCATATATTATACTTATATAGAAAAAATATAGATTTATGATTTTATCTAAACTGTACATTAAAACCATGTGTGACACCGTTACCCCATATAACTAGATCCAAAACCAAAAAAATTATTTATTTACATGATTTTATACTAATTAAAACAAAAAAAATTTACCACCTATAATTAAAAAATCAACAGAACATAATGGGTAACATATTTAAAAAATATATTTTTGATAGTCCTAAAAAATTTAGAAAAACACGATATAAAATCCCCATAATTTTCACACCAAAAGGAAATTATTTCCTCTATAGAAAGATCTATCATTTTAAGCATAAGTATTAAATATATCCTATAATATCCCCCACAAATTATACCCTTATTAAAATATCATACATAAAATAATTTTTTATGACTGTCGTGAACTATCCCAGATACTCTGGTACCCTGATACTTGAGTTTGATTTCTCATGGATTGAATGGTGTTCTCAATACCCATGGGATGGTGTCTAGAACCTGAAATCATAAAATAATAATGGTTGAATGATTTTTACACAATATTTTTAAAGTTAAAAGATACAATGTAGTATGATAATAAATCATAAGGGATAAAGTACCTGAATCATATAAGAAAAGAGGTACTCAAATATTGCATCTTTAGAAGACATGATGTCATCTAATATGAGGCTAAAAGAAGAATCCTTTTACCGAGATGATCACATCTCCAACAATCACCTATTTTACTCTAGGTCACAAGGATCAATAACATTCAACACCACCTAGTGGTGTATTTCCTTTTCATAGATCTATCAAAATATAATCTACATGTTCCTAAAGGCACTATTATGGTGTGAGATATAAATCATTGCAGGGTCTCAATAGGTGTTCCATAACTATTTACAAATCAATTAAACCAAATATGAATTAAATATATATATATATATTAAGTCGAATAATTATTTTTACATAGTTTAAATAATTTTTTATCTTATTAAATAGATGAATGTTATATCAGAAATAAAAAAAATGATAATTTTTAATTAAATATTTATATATACAATCTATAAGTAATAAAATATTTATATAAATAAATGGTGTTTAATAATTCAATCAATTATATCATGTCACCATATATCATGTCATGTGGAATATTTTTTTTTGATATAGGATCCTCACACTACTCAATAAGAGATCTCGACTTAAATGTTTACACATTATCTAGGACTCTAGTCGTTGGGGCTCAACTCCCCATCTAGTAACGAGATCATGCCTTAATATTATTATGTTAGTGTTTTCATCATAAATAATTTTGTAAGGTATCATATCCTAGAATTATTATGTTAATTACTCACTAACTACCCGGTATCACATATACTTTAATCAATCAATTAATCAATCTAGGAAAAATAAATCAATTCAGATCAGATCAAAATATAATGTAACATATTTATTTTTTTAACATTTCAGTTTCATTTCAAAACACAATCATTTTTTTCATTAATTCACAACATTTAGAATCATAATTAAATTTTATCTATTTCTCTCAAAATATATTTAAAAAACAATCGATATTGTTTTTTAAATTCCTTGTAATAATATATATTCATTTGAAATAGGGGTTTTATTAAAATCTCAATACATGTTTTGAAATAAAACATTAATCATATCAAATATTAGTTTTAAATCATTTATGAATTAATTTTAATTTAATTAATTTATTAATGGTTACAATCATTGAAAAATTATATCATGGATCAACTTAAATTTTAATTAGTGATCAAATCAACACCCCTAATGGGAAAATTCCATCATAAAAAAAGGAAAAAATGGACCAACAATATAATCCAAGAAGGTTAAAATCATGAAAAAACTAATATTCAATATGAAAATCATGATACTATATTTCTATTGAAATGGGGAAGATTATAGGAGTATAAAACCATATAATGGGAACTTATTTGGGATCAAATTCCAATTCTTGATTTCTAGAAGGGATAAAATCATTCTATAAGAATAAGAGGATTTCTAGATTTCTTAAGAGTATTTCATATAGAATTCCTAATGAAATTAGATTTGAATAAAAAATAAAATATCTCGCATAATTAATTTACGACCTAAATCAATGGATAATAGTGAAAATTCATCATGATTCTCATATGTTCAAAAATAAATCACCTATGGTTAAAACCACAACAAACAATGATTTTATGGTGTAAATCAACATAAATTGTAATTATTTAATATAATGTATTTGTAATAGACATTTTAAAATATAAATTCATTTTTTAAACTATAAAATCCTTCTTCAACCAGTGCCTAGTAATAGAATCCCACTGAAACACACAAATTCATCCAACTCACTATAGACCCTAGTCATATTATCACTTAAACACTATTAATTCTAAAAAGAACATACATCCCAAATATTAATTCAACTTCTTGAAGATAATATCTTCAATTTAAAAACTATTGAAATTTTCTTATTCAAATTTGGGATTATAAAGATTTTAGAAATTCCTGAAATAATTTAACACGATGTGAAGACCTCGCCACAATACAAAGATTCTTTCCTGAGAAAGCATGTTAAGAATTTTTCATTTCTAAGAGATATGACCAATACCCTCTCACTAGTTTTCATTATCCTTGGTATCATTTTAATTAGAACAATTTTTACATATCACAAAAATATAAGGTATTATACTCCCATGAATAACCATTTTCTAAGAGTAAAAAATCCAAATTGAATGCTCAATCATAGAAAAATCATTATTGACATCAAGATCATCGAATATCAATATATTAGAAGGGTCGTGAATATAATTTTAAATATATGATATATTAATCATATTATGTATTTTTTTAATATTCATATAAAGTGCCCAATGGTTTGTCACATTTCTCATTCCCTCAAAAATCTCAAAAGGAACCACAATCCATCATTCAAGCTGTTCCTATTTTCTATGTCATGGATGACCCAACTGAGATACAAATCTAAAAAACACATTGTCACCAATGCAAATACCCAATTATAATCAATAATTCACAGAATAAGATTTATATATGATTTATTTATTCACAAGTAATGAATCTTAATAACCCTTATATAATATTGAAATATATAATGAATTATTTTTTGAAAATGGTTCTAAGACGGGGCTTGATTCCGAGGCCTGGTGATCATAGAATTAACATTATTAAAGTATTAAATATATATTGTGTCAGACATGTGTAGTTTTATAAATAATATAGAATATTTCATAAATATATTCTTTGATAAATTAAATTAATTAACTGTAGAATTTGGAGGATAGGTTTTACCATAGGCACAACCTACCTTTGCTTAGCACTATATGTTCGGATAAGACGACTTCTGGTATATGAATTTAAAATAAAATAAATGATTATTTTAGTTGCTTTATTTTAAATAAAATAAATAAAATACTCTATAAATATGGAATTATGAATTTTTTCAAAGGTTATTTGTATACCCCTGGGAGGTTCATAAGAGTATATCTGATGGCCTTCTTTGGATGATTAAGATGTAACGATACTCAGTGATGGGGTCAAATTGATTCAATAGATATCAAATTTGGATGTTCTTACCAATCACTAGAGATTAAATTTATAATACATGATAAATATATAAGCAAAGAAGGTTATATAATTTTTGGGTTTATACTTATTTTTATTAAATCAATGATGCATGGATTTTAATCATTTTTTGATCATAAATTTTCTCACCTAGCATTTTATCTATATGGATGAATATTTGGTTTAATAAATTATTATATTTTTATAACATGGATACACCCAAATTTTCTCAAATTATTAAATTTTTTCCCATGAATGATTGATCTATAATCAATTCACCTTTTTTATTGTGATTTCCAGCAATGTTCTTCACGTTCTTCATTCTTGGAATGTCGGGTCTCAATTCACCTTTTCCAAGTGGGATCGAGTGTGTTCAATCCCATATATTTGTGTTATATTAACATGTGGTGAATGGGATAGTTATTTTATGATGGATCAGGATGGAATATTGTTAGCAGTAATAGATTTATAGGTCTGAGATTTTATGATGAGGTAGAAATAATATGAATTTTTTGACAAACATGCTATAAAAATTCCAAATGTAGCATGATTTTAATTTCTGGCCATCGATGGCTTGTAAATATTTGTTCAATTTAATCTTCTTTTTTAGTGACATTCATGGAAGAATCAGGTGGATTATGTTTTTAAAATAGTGGATCTCGAATCAATGAGAAAAATAAGAAATTCCACAAAAAACAATACTACACATTGTGTACTATAATTAACATAAATCGGGTATTCGTCATGTTTTGAAAATTAGTGTTTTGGTGAAAATATAATAATGTAAAGACTTGTGGCTATGATAAATGTTATTTAATTCTCCCCATGTCGCCATTCCATGATCTGAATTTTAATGACTATGACCCTAGGTGGTAGGACACATCGTTCACTCTAAGGGTGGACATGCTTGTTCCTGTACCTAAATTTTTTTTGGGTTTAAGGCTGAGTACATTTAATAGTGATTTGTAATAACTTCACAGGAATGGTAATATCCAGTAGCACATAACCTAGTTTCGGGAGGCCGAGGCATGTTGTGTTCTACCCATAAAAATAATGTATTATAACTTTCACTGAAAACCATGTTCTAGAATGAAAATGACCTGAAACAATTAGTTGGGTCACACACCATGTGAACCCATTAAAAATTTTGTATATGTTTTTCTATCTTCAACATGTTTTATATCATTGGTTGTGTCTTAGATTTTATCTTTTGAGAATCATTTCCCATGTTTTTTTCTACATATAATGAAATAGTGGGAATTTTTTAAAATTTTGAGGTATTATTATTAATATTCCGAGGGTGAAACTTCTTTAGGTTACACTTTATGATGATAGTGTAAGGTAGGATCATTAGGGAGATTTGATGAAGATACAGAAAAAACTTATCACACCATAACTTGTGTCCTCTGTCCATGGTGAAGGTAATCACCTATCAAATCATGTTGCAGTTCCTACATACTCATTATAATTGTAAATAAGTAGAACCACCACCCCACCACTATTGTACCATGTCACTTGTCCTCTATCCTGGAAGACAGTACTCCCAAATCATTCTAGGTAGAATTTACAACATACTCATTCTACATATATTGAGGCTATACCCCCTATTGTACTAGAGTTTATGTCCTGTATATGTGGAGGAAATTCTCAGCAGTGACATTTTTGTAAAGGTCCTTTATACTCATTTTATTGATATAGATGCATTGATCCCCTTTTTTACTAGGGAATAGGTCCTCTATTCGCACAGACGGTAGCACCCTATCAGACTAGGGAGTTGGTCCCCCAAAACAATTATACATATATATTTTTGGAAAACCAATATCACACTAGGTCATGAATCAGCTAAAAACATATATGGTAATCCCTAGTTATATCAGAGTGTAGGGCATATATCAATGGGGAAAAAATCTTCTATCACACAATAGTGTGGGTACTATATATTTTATGCCCTGATATAGTGATGAATCTTCAATATCATACCAGAAAATGAGGCTTATATATTTTTTAGATTACACCCCATTGGGATGTGTGGTAATGGAGAATTGAAGTTCATCCAGATAACCTATTTGAATAAAAACATGAGATGTTAGATATCATTGATATTCCTTTAGATATATTCTAATACTCGTCGAATGAGTCTTGGCTATGAGATATAGATCCCCTTTATCCCTTCAATGGGTTTCATTTATGAGAACATATATATTTTTGTGGGGTTTTATTTCCCTATTTTTTTGGGTTAAAATGACTAATTATTACATGTGTCATATTTATCCCTCATTATTTTCTAGGTTTTCCTTTTGGGTATGTATATCTTAAAGCTCTAATTGAATATTCCTTCATGTATTGTGTCTTATAAAAATGAAAACTGGTATATAGTGGAATTTATTGAGTTTAGGGATACTTTGTTTCATTTGACCTTGTATGATGGTTAGGGATTTGAGTTCAATAGTCAATTGATCTTAGATTTATTCCATTTCTAGTTATTTTTTGGTTGGGACACTATCATGGATGAGTTTTTATTTTGATCATTACTTTTATGATTATTCAATCTTATTATTTTCTATTAACTAAAGGTTATTACATAAATTATTTTTACTGTATATGTCATTATATTATATTATTATTCCCCTTAAAATATTCACGGATATGGTTAGGTGTGTGTTTTTATACGTACATTAGGAAAATGTCTCACAGTTTAGTTAATCCTTTCAAAACATGTCACCATACACTTCCTTATAAAAGTTTGATGCATTTAGTTGCAGATCAACCTTCCACCATCCATGAATTCCCCCGTGGGTTGGTTCAGGAAAGATTTGTATCAAAATCAGGTTCATCATCAAGAGGATGATTGCTGTTTTTTAGCATAATGAGGTTTATTTATTTATAGAGGGATATTAGGTAAATGTATATCATGTTTAAATTTCATACCATGGAAACCAATGATGGTGTGGTGGATAACATAGGATTACCCATGAGGTAGGTGATGGGGGTATCGATTAACATGAACCAGAGACCAAATTGATACAATATATTTCATATAGAATGTCCCCTAAATATATTTGAGATATAATGGTGCAGATGGAGTACCCACTAGATATGGTTTTTATCTGACCATGTGTGTTTCTTGGGATAGCTTCAGTTTTTTTTTGAAAAGGGGTGACAAGATCATTCTAATTTCTGATGAATATCATTTCTTGAATCATGCCACAATATTGATAATGCTCCCCTTTATGAAGATTTATGACCACATTTATCTATTATGTTGTGTAATAGGGGTCTCAAAAATTGATTTCATAACTGACTACCATAAGTTAGGGGTTCAGGAGGATGATATTTTGACGATTGAAATCTGATGCCCCTGAGGACACTCTGAGTATATATTGATGGAATTTAATGTAAGGAAATCACATGATTCTGTTTATGTAAATAATAAATTTTTCCATCTTTCCATACTTGGATATTTTTGTGGTTTTATTCATTGATGACATACTCATATAATCTAAATCAATGTATGAGCACTCATCGAACATAATGATGGTCCTAGACATTATACATAAGCCCCAACTATATGGTATGCACTAGAATTTCCGATTATAGCTCAATGAGTTTCAATTTACGAGGAGTTTAATATACTAGAATGGGTTATCTATGCACCCATTAAAGATCTATTTAGTTACTTATAGTGATCCACCTAAGATATTCTTAGACATATAGAGTTTTCTTGTCGTGTTGGTGAAATATAAGAGTTTTTTTGGGGGATATTTCCAAGATTGTAGCATATTTTACATCCTTGACATGGTAAGGTAATCAGTTTAAGTAGATTGAGTAGTGAAAAATATCCATTGAGGATTTGAGGAAGAGGTATATGAGGGATCCTATTTTGAGACTAACTTAGGAGGTTGTGGAGTACTTAGTGTATTTTTAGTCCACTGGATCTTGGCTTAGTCTCATATTGGTGTTATGATATGAAGTGATCACATATGGGTTTAGGTAGTTGTGACCGCATAAGTAGAATGATGTGACTTAAAACACATATTTTTCATTATCATTAAAAACTATGAGTATGTGTAAGAACATTCCTTTGTGTATTTTATTTTTTAGTTAGTCATTACATCATTATTTTGGATTCCATTGGTCTTCCATATTTTAAACCCCATAGTTGTGTTTATTCCACATTATATATAAGCCTTGCATGTACTATTTTGTTAAATTTTCATGTAAATATTTATATGATGATGATGAACATGGTAGTCTATTCTCCTTGGAAGTGAAATGTGGAGTTATATTACCTTAGAAGAAAGGGTTTAACATGTCTAGTGGTGGGGGAATATGAACTCCTATTTTCATTAAAGCTAACCTTGTTAATGGAGGGGGTGAAAATTTTCCTTAGTTGATAGAATTGAATCCTCTGTTTATCCACTTTGTTAGAGTTTTTTAATTGGGAAACATTTACTATGAGGTTCATCATGACTAGATATCCTCATGAAATCAACTAGATATATTAATGGATGTAGGGATTATTTCTATCCATTTCAATGGACGAATAGTATATTTTGTCTTAATTTGAGAGTAGGTGATGTGGGAGTATCACACATATCCTCAATAATTACATTACATTGATGGGAACATTTAAATGGAAAGTAAGTGTAATTTTTGGTGTGATGGGATATGGTGAATAATTTTTAATCTTATCAATCATTCTCTCACAAGTCAAAATGTTATGGTTGAGAAAAAGTATTCTGTATCGTTTTTCTAGTCACTTGAGATGCTTTTGAGAAAATGAGATTGAATGTCCATGGAAATTATAACATGGATTATGTGGAATGAGATAATTAACAAAAGTATATGTGTGAAATTTTAACATAATACCATGTCGGAACACATCCAAACTAATAGGGACAATAGTTTGGGAGAGATTTTGGGAAAATTGTGTGTGCATAATATCATATTCCTCCATGGGGTAATAATGGTGATTTTCTAAAATAAATATTCATGGTTTACTTCATGAATGTGTTGAGTCATGAATGGGGGATTTAGGACGCAATTTAGGATGACTACATATTGTCACCCACATATGGATGTGAAGAATAAGTACATTATCAGTGATTTTGAGGATTTTCAAAGGGATTGCATGTTAGACTCAAAATAGAGTTGGGAGGATCAATTTCCTTTACTATAGGATTCTTATAATAATTTCTATCACCCTATTACAATAATGACTCCATTCCAGGACATGTATGGGAGACACTATATATCACCATTATAGTAGAATGAGATTGGTGATGCATCTCTTATTGGTCAAGAAATGTGTTTGTTTTACTGGAGAAGGTCTAGGTGATACATGATCAGATGAGGAAAATATAGAGTATAATGAAATCTAATATATATAGATGTATTAGGACCTTATTCTTCGATAAGGGAGACCATTTTTTCAAGAGAGTCTCCTTGTGATGAGGGTTATAGAGATTTATCAAAGGAGTAAATATATCTATACGGTTCATCAATCCATTCAATATACTATAGAGGGTTAGAAATGTTTCTTACTATCTCACCTTACCCCAACATTTAAATCATGTGGATGAAATCTTCGATGTGACATATATGAGGAGATACATCCATGATTCTATGCTTGTTATTAACTGGGGTGGGATGGACACTGAGGATAGATCCTCCATTATGGTGTACCCATTTTCATTGAGGATTGACAATATGAGATCCTATGTGAATGGACCATTCCTTTAGTTTGCGTTCTATGATAGCTTTGGAGTAGGCAAGCAAGATTTGAGCTTAGCATCACGAGATATTTTCATAGTTTTTAATTTTGTTGTTGAAAAGAATTTGGAGGATGGAATAATGTAATGAATCTATTTTAATTACATTGTATAACATTGAAATATATCAATTGATATTTTTAGTCCAATTTTCTATGATTACATGTGATCTAAATGACCATTGTAAACACAATTTCTCATATAAAAATATTAAAAATATTTTATATAATAAATGCGTATTTTATTAATGAAAATGAAATATATCCTAAATGGAATCCTATATAATATTTTGGAGACAAAATTTGAATTTGTATCACGAGTTTTACCCTCGGTGTGACCTATAGTCGGTCATCGACAAATGATTGAATGAGGAAGCCATTGGATGGTGGGTTTAAATTGAAATAAATAAATAATTTTTTCCAATTTAAATGAAATAGGACTAATACCATATAAATATTACATTATGAAATTTTTCTAGGGATAGTCTCATAATCCATTGATGTTCTTTAGTGAAGAATTAACAACCTTCATTTGAAGATCAATATTTGATAAAACTCTATGGTCAGATCATGGTTAATCAATAGTTAGTAAATGTGGAAGATCGTCCCCATCATAATTTACTGCATTATTCACCAATGATTAATCGACAATCAAGTTAGGGATCATTGATTTTGGTTTTATATACATTCGTATCAAATCATTCAATCTTTTAATATAACCACCTGTTGATTATTCATTTTTTTCACCAATTCCTTATACTCCATTTGTGAATAATTTTCTTTGGGATTTTCTAGACATGGACAAATTTAGATGTTCAGACACAAGATTCTAGAGAATCAATGGCCAGTATCATTATTTAGAGGTATAAATGATGGATCAGGAATCCACATGATGTATATTGATTTTTTTTTAAAAACAAAAATATATAGTGTGTACTAGGTTGAAAACAAACCTTATATCCCTTATCTATAGAATATAGGTTTTCTAAAAAAAATACATGGACCACACGTTGTGGGGATATGCCACATGCTATGTCACACTCCAAATGTAGCCATGACATGTTCCAGCTACACACCCCTAGGAAAACATCATGGAGGATATTTCTTGTACACTTAGTGAACACATGATTATGCTTGTACTCGGGCATGGATAGGTACAAACCAAGATACATGAACAAGTTCTTGGGAATGGATTAACAGACACAAGAATGAATAGTATCACATAGGTTAGTCCAAGGTGGCTGATAAAAATCATGTGTTTCAATTACACATAGTTCGTTATTCTATAGACTACATTACATGTGTTTATGTAGAAACAACCATGAATTTGAGTGGGGCCACATGCTGCGTGGAACCCTTACACATGATGTACTTCTTTATGATGATTTGATATCCCATATATGTATCTTTTTTACTTATATTTCGGATGGTTAGTAGCCTATCATAATTTTTTCGATGTATACTGCTTTTAAAGCCATAATGGGGAATTTTTTTATTCGATGAAATGTGTTCCAAGAGTTATGATTATTTAAGTGATGCATGAATATAGAAGTGATCAAGTAGGATTATCATAGAGATTTAACTCAAAAGAGACACTCCCCTATCACAGTTGGTCATGTCTCCTCTATCTAAAGAGATGGTACTTCCCTATTACAATAAAGAAATGTTGATCCATAACTATTATATAGATATATGAGAATCACTAACATCTTGTACCAGTGAGTTATTCCTCTATCAATAGTTATCGTACTCCCCTATCATATCAATGAGTTCTTCATCCATATTCAGTGTATGGATTCAAATGTGGAACTACCCTATAATTAGAGGGTGTAAGTACTATATAAATTGTAATGATACTCTAATATCTCATAAGGGTTCATTTCCACCATACATATTGTACAAATATAGATTCATCACTCCCTTATTGTTCTAGGGTGCTAATTTTCAATCCACGAAGAATTTACTCCCATGTCACATCAGTGTGTGTATAAGGCCCCAGCCTTAAACCTTACTTAAACATGAGTTATTACAATATTACACATTGAGGATCTTTTCAGGTTTAGAGTTTTAGAGAATTAGATCATGAAACTTGCATTACATTCCACATTTAAACAAGGTGGTTATATAAAAGATAATATTCATTCTTCCCATCAATGGAAACCTATTTAAAATAAAACACGGATTCTTTCTTGACACATCCTTGACACTATCGTCACATCATGTACCTTTCCCTTGACCTGTGAAAAACATTTCAAAAACTTGGGATGAGCATAAAAAGCTCAGTAAGGGTTATAAAAATATGGAAAGGAAACATGAGTTCATATATACATAAGAATGAAATCATACTTTACCCATAAAACATAGGCATATCAAATCATGAATAAATCATAGAAAACATAAGACATAAAGGTAACTTGAGGCATTCATAACATTCTTACGTAGGGAGTAACCCTCTTGGTTACGTTTGGAATACCCATCACAGTATATTCCCTAAATCTCTTCAGAGAAACCTTAACGTTTCACTCCTTCGCGTTACCCAATGCATTGGAGAGCTATATCGGGCTCACCCGCCCTTAGTTTATCACGGAACCACCCGTTCTTCATAACAATGCCCAAGAACCATAACATAATCGTATCACATAAACATTAATAAAGGAAACATAACATTTCCACCATTCAATCACAATATAACATTTTAGGATATTGAAATAATGAATCCATTCAAAAAGAAACCATTTCCAAAACCATTTAAAACATTTAATAATGAGATTTTTGAATCAAAGTGTCCCATACCACCTTGAAGCTTTTAACATTTTAACCCATTAATATCCATATAAATAAATCCTTAAAACCATTTTGAAAACATGGATATTAATAAGAACAAATAATTAAAACATTTAAAACGATATTTTGGTTAAAGGGGTTTTACCAAAATTAGTGACACTTGAATACAATAATTGAGGAATAACATTTAGTCAGAACTTTATAATATCATGAGAATAAATGGATTCATGATATAATACTCCAAAGGACAGTATATACAACATATAAGAGTGAATTGGTGCATAACAACAATGAACCGTCAATAGAAAAGTCAAATGTGATGAAATCCCTTATAAAGAAGGTATTCCTTAAATTAAGGAAAAATCAATCTCAAAAATATGTGTGACAAATATAAATACACCCAATATAAGTGGATATTAAGTGTACAACAATAAAAGGTCATTCACACATATTCAATGGATGACATATTCAATGACTACATGTTGAACCCAAAGAAATCGAAATTGGGTTAAAAAGTTCCTTTGACAGCCTAACGACATCACATCAAAATGAGTTGATGATAGATAAAAAGAGTATCTCATCACTTGGAAATAAAATTTACATCAATAAGGATATATGAGAACATATCCCAACATAACAATATGTAAATTAAAAGACCCAACAAAAGAAGTCTTTTTTTAAAAAAGAGGAGGGTGAAAGGTTCCCTTACCGACTTGGGTATCTTTCAAAACATACACCCCATGAAAGAAAGACAATAGGTCATTGATGTAAATACTCATAAACGAAAATATATTACACAAAGAGTAGAATAATGGGCAGTACATACACCACTCAATGGAATTTGTGGAAAATGTAGCATAAATCTCACGGGAATAAAAGTGAGATGAAAAATCCCTCACGAAAACTCGGCAGCCTAACGGCGCCACATAAAACTTCCGAATATGGATTGATGAGATAAAATATGGTATCTCATCACATTACAATATAATGTAAAGCAAGAGTAATATAAAAGAACATCCCCTAACATTACAAATAGGAGCTTAAAAGAAGTGACATAAAGGAGAGTACTTAAAAAGAAAGAGAGAAGTTAGATCTCTTACGAAAGTTCGGCAGCCTAACGGCGCCAATCAAAACTTCCAAAATGGATTTATGAGAGAGAATAGGGTCTCTCATCACATGAACATAAAAATTATAGTAGTATTAATATAAAAGATCATCCCAATAACAAGAAAGATGAGCTTTGAAAGGAATGACATAAAAGAGTGTACTTAAAAAGAAAGAGAGGAGTAAGATCCCTTACCTCGGGTCCGACTTGACTCGATCGTTCTTTAATCTCCTGAATAATAAACTTGAGTTAATTTCTACTTCCTTAAGAACCTTTTTCAAGTTCATTATTCTTTTTATATCACTTATTACCAAGTTATAAACATTATTTAATTATTTAAGTTAATCATGTTTGTTTTGTCGATATTTGGTTCTTAAGTTTAAAGTGGACTTCTTACAATTACATGTTGTTCATGTGGTCAAAGGTTCTTTATATCCAGAATTAAATTCCTGATTTGGATATCATATATATCATATATATCCAGCATATATATGTATTTATAATATTACATAATCATTTGGAGGTAAGAAATGAAATGCACCGTTCATGGAGACGGTAAGCCGTACATACGCATGAACGCTACTTTCATTTCTATTTCGTATTTTATAGAATGGAATAATAATGATATAAAGGAATATTATAATTAAAGTATAATATCATATATAATATCATTAAATCCATCCTTTATACGTCCCACGTATGGGATTAACGAATCACATCACTTTGAGGGGGCGGTAGTCCGCACTTCCTAAAATGAAGATATCGCGTATACCCATAATGGATGCCATAAAGTTAAGACACAAATGAAAAATACAGAAGCATAAGTAAAACATAAACTTATTATATATCATATATAAAAATAGTGACATCATAATGGCCACCTTTGAAGGTGTTAAATGAGTATTGAACAATCATCGTTTCGGGAGGCAGAATTTCGCCATCCACGGAAACCGTATATTCTTTAACCATTTGATGTAGTTGTGTGAGAGTTTAGGTCGAATAAATATTATAACAACATCCTATTATATTGAAGATACTGGTTTTGTTACAAAAGAAGTAAATAAAAAGAGTTTAGGGGGTTGGAGAAGCAAGATAAAACAAATGAACATGAGAGAATGAATTACCTTTAAAAGTGTAACTCCTTTTGATTTGAGCCTAAAGGCTTCCTTTGAAAGGATTCTGCCCAATGGGAATCCTCTAGGATGAGGAGAGGGATGTGGAGAGAGTAAATGTTCAGGGGTTAGCCGAGCCAAAGGCTTGAGGAGTGTGTTAAATGAGGTAGAGGTGGGGGCCTTTTATAAGAGGAGAGGAGGGGCACTTTTGGAAAGTAAAGAAATATTACTTTATTTGAAAATGTGTTTCGGTTTAAAAAGGTCCCACATTGATATAATTCGTGGATAAGGTGATAAGTCATCGAAATCCACTCATCCAATAAGTTTTGGACATGTGTAGTTTATAGATTTTACATTATCTTTCCATTTTATTTAAATCGTCAAATAATGATGTCATCGCTGCATCATTATTATGTCATAAATAATTTAATTTATTTAATGTCTAAAAAATATAAAAAAAATACTATGATGTAGGAAATCTTTTTATATTTCCAATGAATATTTATAATAAAAAAGATGACTTGTATAACCCCACTTAAAAATTGTTTTAGTAAAACATATCATGTTTGTGTCAATTTTATTTTTTACATTAAATAAAACGTTATTTATGTCATTTCCCAACCAAAGTGGATCAATGGGGTCCCCAAGTTGACCCATGGCTTGTCTTGGTCGGCCATGAAACAAAAAATAGGTGTAGGACAAGTGTCATTGTGTTTTCACATTCTTATAATATCATTTTTACCTTAAACTACACTAATTACCTCTAATCGCGATTAAAAACTTAATAAGTTACTATTCACCAAAAAATTATTATAATCTCATTGAACCACATTTTACTTCTTAATGACAACCATGTATGTCGGATTTTTAAAAATCAAAACACAATGATGGCAAAATTTTATTTAAACAGAAAATCAGTTTTTATAAGTACCACTTAGTGGTTTCACTATTCATCAAAAATTGAAGTTTTTCAGAAAATTACCAAAAATTCACCCTAAGCTATATTTGATATTCCGAATTCAAAAATGAAGTCCGTTTTAAAAAATTCAAAAAATATTAGTCACATTAATTAATTTAATAATTAATTCTCGCTGTCAGAGAAAATAGAGTGTTTTTATAAAACAATAAGTATCAAAAGATTGACACTAGTTTAAGTCTGATTTCAAAGTGAAATTAATTCCAACGACCACTATTGGATTTAATGGTAAAAATATTTTCTAATTTCACTTTAAAACCAATTCAAAATATAATCTAATCATATAAATAAATTAGATTAAAAAGAGGTTTTGAATTAAAATACAACATTTTACACTATTCATTAAAAAATGAACTTTATCGGAAAGATACCAAAAATTTAAAAAAAGTAAATATTGATGTCCCGATTCTTAAGAAGAGATTTATTTGGTCCAATAGAATTTATAAGAGTGAACAAAACTATATTTAATTATGGTTCTCCATTAAAAGGCGATAAGTGAACCTTTAGTGAAAACTAGGGCATATACGCCTAAAATTGAATTCTTTCCGTATTTTAAGCCTTTAGATTTTATTGGATAAATGTAAAAACATTTAAAAATATATATAATCATATATTAGTTATTTATATCCATTCCCGCCATTACAATGGCTACATGTTAACTACCATTTAAAATAATATTATTTTATTATTAGAGTGCAACGTAAGATTTCCAAGAAACTCGTTGTTGCGTGTTGGGTACGCCATAGAGCATAGCGTCCCCTTTAAAGTAATTTAAATATTTTATTCACAAATATGGATAAATATGAAATTTGATATTCTTTATTTACCTGGGGTGTTACATCCTTCCCCCCTTTTGGGAATTGCGTCCTCGCAATTTTAAAATTGCGCTTGGAAACATCCTTGAAAGTCCCACATCGGAACAAAAGTCGGTAAAACAAACACTTTAAAATAAAGAATGATAAGTACAAAGGTCACCCGAGTTAACCCATACTAGTATTCCAAGTATGAAAATATGGATATGGAGGAAAAAACAAAGGGTCATGTTCTGATGGAGAGTGATAGAAAACATGTTTAGGAGAAAGTTAACCATGAGAAAATCACAAACTTTTGATGGGTTAAACGGTATTCGATTCCCCAGTAGGAAAAGTTAATAGACAACATTTTTGATTTAAGTTACTTTTTATTGATGAATTTATTCATAAGGAATCACTTATCATGTTGACTCTCAACTTTTATTAGATTCCTTACACAAACTCATACTTTCTCCAAAAGGCGAGTATTTAGGAAGACTTGTTCAAATTAAGAGTACTATAATCAACTTCTTGAGAATCAACTAATACACAAAATAGAACTATATACTTCCCATGTCTTTAGGCTTTAACCAGAACCAAAACCAAAAAGGTTAGTACAAGTTCAGATAATCCAGAAAAGGATAACCCTTTAAAAAGAAAATCTATGCTTAATCTCCAAAATTTGTCCAACAAAACCCAAAGTTCAACGAGGACCATCCGATAAACAATTTGTCCATAAAATTCTTCAAAGTAAACCAATATAAGATTGAAACCCAAATATTTGAAGGATTTAGTCACATAGTATTCCATGTTAAATCGTAACATTTATCTCCAAACAACATCAGTTGCTCCTAAAGTCTCACATTGAAAAGTAATTAACCTAATCACATATCCTCCAAGATAGGTTAATCATTTTCATAAATAACCCAAAATCAACTTACTCTTAATTCATAAAATCATAGAACTAGAAAGAATCATCCAAACTAACCAGGGACTTCACGTAGTCCAGTGGTAGGCAATAAATACCAGTCGCACTTTGGTTGTGGGTTCGATTCCCGCAGCTTTGTCCGACGTGACGGGTAGTCACACAGTCTGCGTGTTGTCCTTTTTCCAAAACTATATAATTCTTAAAACATTCCCCAAAATGAGAAAAAAATCTTCAAGAATAATCATAACATATTTTAACCTCAAGTTTATCTCATTCCTTTCATTTTCCATCATATCATAGAGTAACCCATAATTACCTAAAAATTAAGTATCATATAAACCCTAATGGTTACCTTAATAATTATTACCAGAATTTCCACATCGAGTTGGCCATCTCGTACATGATGCATTAGAGAACTCACCAAGTTTGAAGTGGTTTATCATGACTCCTTGATATTTGGTTTAGAACAACCACGAGTTTCCTCATTGAATCCTCCATTTTATCTAGTATCTTAATCACAGAACCACCATAGTTTCCTTCAAACCTGTTGTCTCTTTGGTGCCTGCTAGATCCATCCATTCACTAAAAATAGAAATGTCAGTGTGAGTATATCAACAAAACCATCATGTACTAATGATGAAGTTAAACACTAAGATACACTTACTCATTCACTTTATCTAAAACTAGGACTCATTCTGAAATCCTAACCATTATGGTAATGTCACTTATGCTTAAAGAATACCCTAACCTCTAAAGTTATCTAAACCGACCTTTGATACCAACTATAAGGCCCCAGCCTTAAACCTTACTTAAACATGAGTTATTACAAGATTACACATTGAGGATCTTTTCTGGTTTAGTGTTTTAGAGAATTAGATCATGAAACTTTGATTACATTCCACATTTAAACAAGGTGGTTACATAAAAGATAATATTCATTCTTCCCATCAATGGAAACCTATTTAAAATAAAACATGGATTCTTTCTTGACACATCCTTGACACTATCGTCACATCATGTACCTTTCCCTTGACCTATGAAAAACATTTCAAAAACGTGGGATGAGCATAAAAAGCTCAGTAAGGGTTATAAAAATATGGCAAGGAAACATGAGTTCATATAAACATAAGAATTAAATCATACTTTACCCATAAAACATAGGCATATCAAATCATGAATAAATCATAGAAAACATAAGACATAAAGGTAACTTGAGGCATTCATAACATTCTTACGTAGGGAGTAACCCTCTTGGTTACGTTTGGAATACCCATCACAATATATTCCCTAAATCTCTTCTGAGAAACCTTAACGTTTCACTCCTTCGCGTTACCCAATGCATTGGAGAGCTATATCGGGCTCACCCGCACTTAGTTTATCACGGAACCACCAGTTCGTCATAACAATGCCCAAGAACCATAACATAATCATATCACATAAACATGAATAAAGGAAACATAACATTTCCACCTTTCAATCACAATATAACATTTTAGGATATTGAAATAATGAATCCATTCAAAAAGAAACCATTTCCAAAACCATTTAAAACATTTAATAAAGAGATTTTTGAATCAAAGTGTCTCATACCACCTTGAAGCTTTTAACATTTTAAACCATTAATATCCAAATAAATAAATCCTTAAAACAATTTTGAAAAAATGGATATTAATAAGAACATATAATTAAAACATTTAAAACGATATTTTGGTTAAAGGGGTTTCACCAAAATTAGAGACACTTGAATACAATAATTAAGGAATAACATTTAGTCAGAACTTTATAATATCATGAGAATAAATGGATTCATGATATAATACTCCAAAGGACAGTATATACACCATATAAGAGTGAATTGGTGCATAACAACAATGAACCCTCAATAGAAAAGTCAAATGTGATGAAATCCCTTATAAAGAAGGTATTCCTTAATTTAAGGACAAGTCAATCTCAAAAATATCTGTGACAAATATAAATACACCCAATGTAAGTGGATATTAAGTGTACAATAATAATAGGTCATTCACACATATTCAATGGATGACATATTCAATGACTACATGTTGAACCCAAAGAAATCGAAATTGGGTTAAAAAGTTCCTTTGACAGCCTAACGACATCACATAAAAATGACTTGATGAGAGATAAAAAGAGTATCTCATCACTTGGACATAAAATTTACATCAATAAGGATATATGAGAACATATACCAACATAACAATATGTAAATTAAAAGAACCAACAAAAGAAGTCTTTTTTTAAAAAGAGTAGGGTGAAAGGTTCCCTTACCGACTTGGGTATCTTTCAAAACATACACCCCATGAAAGAAAGACAATAGGTCATTGATGTAAATACTCATAAACGAAATTATATTACACAAAGAGTAGAATAATGGGCAGTACATACACCACTCAATGTAATTTGTGGCAAATGTAGCATAAATCTCACGGGAATAAAAGTGAGATGAAAAATCCCTCACGAAAACTCGGCAGCCTAACGGCGCCACATAAAACTTCCGAATATGGATTGATGAGATCAAATAGGGTATCTCATCACATTAAAATATAATTTACAGAAAGAGGAATATAAAAGAACATCCCCCAACATTACAAATAGGAGCTTAAAAGAAGTGACATAAAGGAGAGTACTTAAAAAAGAAAGAGAGAAGTTAGATCTCTTACGAAAGTTCGGCAGCCTAACGGCGCCAATCAAAACTTCCAAAATGGATTTATGAGAGAGAATAGGGTCTCTCATCAGATGAAAATAAAAATTACAGTAGGATTAATATAAAAGATCACCCCAATAACAATAAAGATGAGATTTGAAAGGAATGACAGAAAAGAGTGTACTTAAAAAGAAATAGAGGAGTAAGATCCCTTACCTCGGGTCCGACTTGACTCGATCGTTCTTTAATCTCCTGAATAATAAACTTGAGTTAATTTATACTTCCTTAAGAAACTTTTTCAAGTTCATTATTCCTTTTATATCACTTATTACCATGTTATAAACATTATTTAATTATTTAAGTTAATCATGTTTGTTTTGTCGATATTTGGTTCTTAAGTAGAAAGTGGACTTCTTACAATTACATGTTGTTCATGTGGTCAAAGGTTCTTTATATCCAGAATGAAATTCCTTATTTGGATATCATATATATCATATATATCCAGCATATACATGTATTTATAATATTACATAATCATTTGGAGGTAAGAAATGAAATATACCGTTCATGGAGACGGTAAGCCGTACGTACGCATGAACGCTACTTTCATTTCTATTTCATATTTTATAGAATGGAATAATAATGATATAAAGGAATATTATAATTACAGTATAATATCATATATAATATCATTAAATCCATCCTTTATACGTCCCACGTATGGCATTAACGAATCACATCACTTTGATGGGGCGGTAGTCCGCACTTCCTAAAATGAAGATATAGCGTATACCCATAATGGATGCCATAAAGGTAAGACACAAATGAAAAATACAGAAGCATAAGTAAAACATAAACTTATTATATATCATATATAAAAATAGTGACATCATAATGGCCACCTTTGAAGGTGTTAAATGAGTATTGAACAATCATCGTTTCGGGAGGCAGAATTTCGCCATCCACGGAAACCGTATGTTATTTAACCATTTGATGTAGTTGTGTGAGAGTGTATGTCGAATAAATCTTATAAAAACATCCTAGTATATTGAAGATACTGGTGTTGTTACAAAAGAAGTAAATAAAAAGATTTTAGGGGGTTGGAGAAGCAAGATAAAGCAAATGAACATGAGAGAATGAATTACCTTTAAAAGTGTAACTCCTTTTGATTTGAGCCTAAAGGCTTCCTTTGAAAGGATTCTGCCCAATGGGAATCCTCTAGGATGAGTAGAGGGATGTGGAGAGAGTAAATGGTCAGGGGTTGGCCGAGCCAAAGGCTTGAGGAGTGTGTTAAATGAGGTAGAGGTGGGGGCCTTTTATAAGAGGATAGGAGGGGCACTTTTGGAAAGTAAAGATATATTACTTTATTTGAAAATGTGTTTCGGTTTAAAAAGGTCCCACATTGATATAATTAGTGGATAAGGTGATAAGACTTCGAAATCCACTCATCCAATAAGTTTTGGACATGTGTAGTTCATAGATTTTACATTATCATTCCATTTTATTTAAATCGTCAAATAATGATGTCATCGCTGCATCATTATTATGTCATAAATAATTTAATTTATTTAATGTCTAAAAATTATAAAAAAAATACTTTGATGTAGGAAATATTTTTATATTTCCAATTAATATTTATAATCAAAAAGATGACTTGTATAACCCCACTTAAAAATTGTTTTAGTAAAACGTATCATGTTTGTGTCAATTTTACCTTTACATTAAATAAAATGTTATTTATGTCATTTCCCAACAAAAGTGGATCAATGGGGTCCCCAAGTTGACCCATGGCTTGTCTCGGTCGGCCATGATACAACCAATAGGTGTAGGACAAGTGTCATGGTGTTTTCACATTCTTATAATATCATTTTTATCTTAAACTACACTAATTACCTCTAATCGTGATTAAAAACGTAATAAGTTACTATTCACCAAAAAATTATTTTAATCTCATTGAACCACATTTTACTTCTTAATGACAACCATGTATGTCGGATTTTTGAAAATCAAAACACAATGATGGCAAAATTTCATTTAAACAGAAAATCAGTTTTTATAAGTACCACTTAGTGGTTTCACTATTCATCAAAAATTGAGGTTTTTCAGAAAATTACCAAAAATTCACCCTAAGCTATATTTGATATTCCAAATTCAAAAAATGAAGTCCGTTTTAAAAAATTAAAAACATATTAGTCACATTAATTAATTTAATAATTAATTCCCTCTGTCAGAGCAAATAGCGTGTTTTTATAAAACAATAAGTATCAAAAGATTGACACTAGTTTAAGTCTGATTTCAAAGTGAAATTAATTCCAACGACCACTATTGGATTTAATGGTAAAAATATTTTCTAATTTCACTTTAAAACCAATTGAAAATATAATCTAATAATATAAATAAATTAGATTAAAAAGAGGTTTTGAATTAAAATACAACATTTTACACTATTCATTAAAAAAATGAACTTTATCGGAAAGATACCAAAAATTTACAAAAAGTAAATATTGATGTCCCGATTATTAAGAAGAGCTTTATTTGGTCCAATAGAATCTATAAGAGTGAACAAAACTATATTTAATGATGGTTCTCCATTAAAAGGCGATAAGTGAACCTTTAATGAAAACTAGGGCATATACGCCTAAAATTGAATTCTTTCCGTATTTTAAGCCTTTAGATTTTATTGGATAAATGTAAAAACATTTAAAAACATATATAATCATATTTTAGTTATTTATATCCATTCCCGCCATTACAACGACTACATGTTAACTACCATTTAAAATAATATTATTTTATTATTAGAGTGCAACGTAAGATTCCCATGAAACTCGTTGTTGCGTGTTGGGTACGCCATCGAGCATAGCGTCCCCTTTAAAGTCATTTAAATATTTTATTCACAAATATGGATAAATATGAAATGTCATATTCTTTATTTACCTGGGGTGTTACAGTGTGGGACCTCCGAACTCATTTTACATATTCAAATGTGGATATGCCCTCTTTCACCAGGTAATGTATCATCTATCCATTATTATAATAATTCTCTATCTCATTGGGTCGTGGGTTCTCCATACTCATTGTTGTCATGAAGAGGAGGAACTCCCCTACTGTACCAGGGTTTAGGTCCCTTATCCACATATATGGTAATCAAATGTCACATGAGTGAATAGATACTACATATTCTATACTTAAATATAGATATAATACTTCCCTATATTTCAAGGGAGTGAGTATTATATCTTTTTTCAAATTATTCCCCATTAGGTTTTGTAGTAATGGAGATGTTTGAACCCTCTCCATGAATTCATTGGACAGACACATGAGATATTGGTAATTATTTATTTGAAATTTAGAACAATTTTAAAATTCATCATCCAAGGATAAGATAGAGGCTAAGTCCCACTTTCTCTACATTCTTGATTCCTTTAATGAGAAAATATATCATTTTTTTGTTTCATTTTAGTATTACTTAGGGTTAAGCTAGCTTCATAATTACAAACTCTTATTTTCCTTCTTAATCATTCAAGGTATCCAACTATGTATGTATATAGTCACCCCTACAAGGGAAGTTCATGTATATTTCTTGTATTATTTAGACTAAAGACATGTATGCATTGGAATTGGTGAAGCCTAGATATACATTGGTATATTTGACTATATAATGCAGAAATGACTTGGGAATAAGAGTTGATATCCCCAATAATTATTTATTTTCTAATTGATGTTAAGTTGGGAAACTTTAATGGATGAGAATGATTTTTGTCTATACTTTTAGGAATTCATTTTCAAACTATTATTTATAAATTAGAGGTTATTACAAGAATGGTTTTCCCTCTATATGTAAAAGTTTATTATTATTATTACATTTTACATATTCATGGATATGGGAGGGTGAATACATATATATATTTTAGGAAAATTCAACACATTCAATTTATGTATTTTACTTCTTGACACTAGCCCATAAACAATAGAGGCGGACATGGGGTAGTTATGACATTGCATTATATTTGTCAGGCAGGACTAGTGGGTCTGGCCATGAAATCAACATTCTTTGATGATTCAACAGAATAATAATCATCTCCTCCTATAATAAACTCTATTCGACTAAGTAATTTGTACCAATATATGACCAACATAACATAGTTTTTAAATGATGAAACTAAAAATTCTTAGAAGGAGAAAATCTGCGTGTAATCAGATAATAATTTTTATAAATGAACGTAACCATTATCAAATAGTCATTTAATGTTTCACCAATGTTAATAATGCAAGTGAATTAAATGTCCTAAAACAATATACATATATATACCTTAACCTATCTAGCTGTCCATATATGGGTGATATACTATTTATAAAGGTAACTATAATATCATTGAATTATAATGTCCAATCAAGAATAAATTGGTGAAACTAGGGTCTCTATTATAGACTATTTCATGTGGAACTACATTAAATTAGACAATATATGATACATAGATACATCCCCATTCATTAGATTTAGTTTCATATTGAATTGATATAATGTTTTTAGATTATTTAGCATATCAATTAGAATCCATTTCACATTATCCCTTTAATGGGTACATGTAATCCCAACCATGAATACCATATAAATCATCTACAACATCATGTCCATCAATAGAATATTTTGACGAACTCCCTAAGAAATTTGGGGCTCGTAATTAACATCATTGAAGTTATAGAATTGAGGAAAAAATTTGGTGATGTATCTTATCATACATGGAAACCATAATCATCACATCATATCATCGATGAAACTCTTGGTTACTTTGTGGATCAAAAAACGATAATTATGAAAGTACACATCACATATATTCTCATAATAAAAGGTATAACCACCCAGTTTCAGAAATGGATGATAAATGCTAACGTGATCGACCAATAACCAATTGTCATCCCACATTAAATAGAGTCTCAAATTCCCTGAAATTCATCATCTTGTTGTTTCTATCGAAGAATCTTTTCAAGAATAGAGGATGTCAACTATGCACATAAGAAAATAACTTCAAACTCACTCTCTTGGACTCTGAAATGTAAATGAGTATATGAATCTTACAAAATCACTAATCTAATGATTAATTCATCAAATATTCCAAAATAGTTTTAATAAATGAGTTAGAAATGATATTCCCATCACTAGTTGTCTAGGAAATGATTGAATCAGTAGACTACTGGGACTCCATCCAATGATATTGATAGTGGTTCAATTATTTTGGGGATAATATTCTTCTCATGTATTTTTAGTTGAAATAATATGAAATTCATTGTAAATAATGTAATTACATTAACTATAATGATAATAAATTATAACTATGTTCTTAATATTATGGGTCATATAATTCTTCACTTATGTCTTAATAAGTTTGGAGCTATAGGATATCATGTGATCACCCAATATTAGGAAGAAAAATAACCGAGAACATGATACATCAAATAAAAAAATCTCCCTTCCTGACCATAGTATAATATAAAACTAAAAAAATTAAAAAAAAATTCCACACAAAAAATAACTCTTACATTTCTCATCACAATAAAACATCGCACTTTTCTTATTTACAGTGCTAATTATAGGATCCAACATCGATAAATCTCTAATGAATCTATGTCAATATCATTACAGTACCAAAATACTAAATTTGAAAAATAAATTATACAATTATTACCATCTCATAACATCTCTATACTTATTATGATCAACTAAAATACCATGTTCTAAGACCACGTGTCCCAGCACATTAGTTCTCAAATTTAGAAAATATATTTTGAATGATTCTCATAAAGTTGACGATTTATTAAGGAATGCATGTCTTCTATTCAATTAATGACATGGTTCTCATCAGTCTAATATTGAACTATTATTTCATCACAAAATGAACCAATGAAATAGTTAAGGTACTCATGAAATATTGTATTCCTTAATGAATTAAAAAATAATGGTGCATTGGTTAGAAATAAGTGCATTAAAAGATACTCATAATGTCTATATATGCTTCTCATGTTTGTATTCTAAATTTCATATTCTTTTACAATCAACCGGCGATAACCAAATTTAATATCATCATTTAAGAACCACTTTAACCCTTTAATATGGTATAATCTATCATCAATACATGAAAACATATATTTGTTATATACCATTACCTGATTGAGTTTATGGTATTCAACACATATGCAACGTTCCAAATCAACATTCTTCACAAAGTGAACATGTATCACCCATGGTAATATTTTCAGGTGTATGATACCTTTCTATACATGATCATCTTACTACATTTTCAACTCATTAAACTCTGTAGGTTTCCTAAAATTAAGAAAGAATGTACATTGGTTGAGTATTTGGTACCAAATAATTAGAAAAGTATACATCCTTAATAAGTAGAAATCTAGAGAAATCATATTGAGTAACATACTAAATCTAAATGATAATCAGAGGGAGTTGAGAACAATAAGATTTACACTTCATTTCAAAATAAAAGTTTAATATTACCCATACGAACTCTAGAAAATGTGGTCCATCTATACAAAACATTGAGGCCACTCCACTTGAAAGGCACACCACACTCCATTCGGTGTAGTTTAATAATCCTTTTGATGATAAAAGTCAATATGCGCCTTAGGGAAATCCTCAAATCCGTCACATAAATTATTTAAAGAGGTTTCATGTTGAGAATTAGAAAAATTAAGGTAGTGTCAATATGTGATAGAGATAAAACACAAAAAGTACACTGAAGACCTTGACATGTCTTCATTTTTAGAAGTATTTTAATATCCATCACGTTACAAAAAATATCAATATCAATATTAAGTAAATTCTGAACTCAGTTCAATATAAATGAATTATTTGAAGTAGTATCAAACAAACCAGTCACTATAGGTGAAGCTAAAGTGATGGTACCTCTCACAGTCACTGGACTCCCAAATGTTTCTTCTAGATACTATTCCACTATATTGAAGAAGATTTTTTTAGAGATTCTGTGGAGGGAACCCCATATTTCATGAAAAATATGAACATATTTTAGTTATTTTAGGGACTAATGATACCCACCCATTGTGTGGATCTTAAAATATTTAAAAACATTCTATATTTTTCATAAGAAATTGTATGAACTGTAGATCTTAGGTGGCTTAATAAAAACCCATTTTCAATACCAAACCTTGAAATTATGGAAGGAAATCAAAGAGAAGCCACTTGGAACTGTTGGAGTTACAGATAATTAATCATATCATGGAGCACCATAGGAGTTATCACACAATATATTTCCATTAATAGAACTCCTAGATCTACTATGAGGAGAAAAATCAATCATCATAAAACATGATATACCAGACATGTGTAACTCATCCATAAAAGATCTATTTAGAACATAAATATAATAAGAGAGCATAAACAATAAAAATTGTATTAAAAATTAGGATAGATACCCATTTAAAAATGTTAATCCCTCCTATTTTCATTAGGTAAAACTTTGGGTAAAAATTTTAAATTCTTAAAAAAACATTTTCCTATTGTGTCAAGGTCCTATAACCCTATTAGATTATTATAATTTTAATTAAATTATCTATAAACATTGATTCCATGTATATCTGATTAGTGAAGATAAATACCGTTTTCTTTTCCTCCATACCCTCATTCTTCTTCACTATAATAATCAAATATCACCATATAGTTATACATCCTACAAACTTAAAGTCATCAAATTTCACCATTATATTTTTTGATGTTTCCAATAACTCAAAAATTGTTTATTATTTTAAACAAATCCTCCACTTCATGAGGTTAATTCAATCCTTGAAATGTGTGTTTTTTCTGAAAATTAAACTCTTAATAATGATCTGTAGATTCAATCATTCAAGGATTCACTACTGAAGCCTGAATTTGAATGGGTGTCAGTTCCTAGACCAAATCAAGGAAAGAATTCACCACTATATCACCATGGATCTACTCAACTAGAGGATTATCCAACTATGTTTCACGATAATAATTCTACTACCAACTATTAAAATATATCCTATATGGAATGATGATATAGAAAATTCCCCAAAAAACATTAGATGAATAACTAGGGTAACAAAAATCATAATATTAATCAATATTCACAAGAATTTCAATTCCATGATTAAAAAATCCTGATTGGGATTTAAAAATAATTATATGAGATGAATGGAAAAGGTAATAATAAGATCGAAACATTCCTCAATAATGATTTCCAAAAAAACCAATAGTGTATTAAGTTTCTTTATAATGATATTTAGTCATGTAGAATCTTTAAATTAACATCGTCGTACTATATAACCTACCCCATTTCTACCCACACAACCTAAGTGCATACTGGCATAAATTAATGTTAGAAAACCTAAATTAGAGCTTTGATACCACATTATCAGGATTCAACATGGATAACCAGGTCCCCTGATACATGAAATGGCTATGACATGGTTCCTTGGGAGTTATTGATCCCCATGGATTGTAAACTATCATCTAGCACCGTAATAGAATAATGAGTTAATGATTTTGAAAAAACTATGTAGAAGACATAAGATACAAGTCAGTATGATCAACACTATAATTGGAGAATGAACCATAACTAATGAGGTAAAACACCTATCATATATTACAACAATAAAATACATTCCATCTTCCATGAAAATGATCAATGATAAAGCCATGTAATAAGTGGATAACTTATCATTTTGTAGGATATATCACTTTAGGTTCTAAGGATCAAGAATATACACCAATAAAATGTGGTTATTTAACTTTTATTGGTCCTACTATATGATAATATGTAAACACCGAAAAGAAAAGGTAGGGTGTGAACTATAAATCCTAATAGGGAATCAGCTTGTGTTCCATAATAACTTGCAAAAAAATTATACCAAATATTATTTTACTATAAGTAAAATAAGGCATGGAATGACAGTTAACACTGGTTAAATGAGAATCGGAATATTCACAAGGGATGATATTATTGAATATGGGTATTATTTCCCATGAAATGAAATGGAAGAACAATATTGATAACATAACATGAATCAATTGAACCACGAGATGAAAGGTGATCACATTACATTCGAGAGGTCATACATATGGTATTTGGAAAATCATAACCTGTGGAAGATGATATAGATCCCCTTTGACATGTCCCTTTTCTCTCATTAATGTGTCCAAGGCACTCACTGATCATGAAACAGTTGCTGTTGTGTTCCTCAAGTCATGAAACATGCATTCATATATGATCATAAAAATCCATCCAAAAATAATCAAAGTATAGGGAATAAAATATAAAAAATGTGGAACTATTGTGGTTTTAAAAATAATGTCATCCACCAAAGAATTTTTCATTACCATGCATGCCCGTATTAACATGTCAGTATTATCACACAGGAGCCCACAAACATGAATCCCTTATCATTAGAAGGTCCTACGACATGTCTAAGAGGTATTACATTATCATTCCTAATCCAAATAGAAAAATTACTTTTTTCACGAAATTAGCATGTATCACCACATGATCCTTTGTTGGTGACAAGATTCATTATCGATAGGGAGAGTGATTTTCAATATGAAATTTCAAGAAATCCAATTAGAATTTAGGACCATGTAAAATATAAGAGGAAATAATAATGGATGATGAGGTAACCTATTGTGGTAGTAAAAATTATGTGACACACACTTGTTCTTCACAAGAGATGTCTCTCTAGGACATACAAAAACCATTCAACAGGAATCCCATTCTCACAAAGGCCCAAGGATATTTTACGTGAACAATTTGAACATCCTTTTTAATTACCACATGATTTATAATAAATATTTTTAATTGGATATAACACAACAAATGGGATTTTGATGGGATGGTCTCGCTATTTTTGTAAAAAAAATTGATTACTTCAAAATGGAATGGAGTAGGATCCCAAAATATACATCACACAGCCCCCCTACAATTACACCATCTTGGATTTTTTTAATACATGACACATAATGGGGTCCATAATATGGATGTAAAGGCCTATAAATACCCCAATATATCAAAAAAACATGGAATTTTCATTATACCCTCGCTCTAATTCCCCTAGGAATCATATGGGGTTTTTCGGAGTGTTTTCTTTCATGACTAAAAAGGTATTCCATCAGGAAAGATATGAAGAAAAACTATAGAAATCCAATAGAATGTACAAGAACATCATGTGGTCACCCATAGATCACATGAAGGTCCTCATGAATGATATGTGATGAAGATATGAATTATCTGTTAAATCACACAAGCCCTAAACTATAAAATACTAAACAAATCTATGAAATATGAAATAAATGGATGGTGAAAAAACAAAAATGATGGGATACATATTTGAATAATATTTACACCAATCCACATATACTTCGTTTGAATCACACATGTCACACTACAACACTAGAATATGTCACACACATCATGAAACACCCTGTTAGTATACTTTTTGGATCATGAAAAGTCACATGGGCATGTAAGAGAAAGACACATGGAACCACCAAGCATGCCACACGAGTCTCATGAATCATTTAGGGATCACTATCCAATCATTTAATTGTCCATTAGATGAGTTGATTGAATAAAATTGATGCCCTAGTATATGTTAGTTTAGTATCACGATTGTAGTGGGGAATGTCAAAATGATATTTTTACATACTCTAGATAAGCCAACAAGACATCATGACGTCCTATGAACATGTTATCATAATTTAAAAGAACCCTACGAACATCTCATCCTCGATCATGAATCTCCCTACGGACATGTCACAATGACTCTCACAACACCCTCCAATCACGTCGAACAACATTTACCATGACACTAGGGAATGTCCCCTCGATCGGGTGATGTGATCCCAAAATGATAGTAGGGATATTACAAATTCCTATAGACAAATTAGCGGAGGTCACATGATGTAATCTAGGAAAATCCATATAGGGTTTTCAGTGTCTTATAGAATAATTATCATTAATGATTAGATGGCTTTAAAAATTCCATTAAATTAATGTGACATCCCTCATAAAAGACTTTTGGAAAATATGAATGTATTTGGACTTGTTCGGAAAAAATTCATTTATGTAAAAACATCCATCGACATGTCAGTCATAAAATCAAGTCATCTTATGAAGGAAATCAATATATATTTGTATGAAAAGAGAACCATGTCAAGAAGGCAACCCAAGACTTGGTTACTTTTTTCTACCCCTAAATTATTGATACCACAATGTTTAATCCCCAATTTAATTATACAATGATGAATCACATTCCTGGTGTAACAAGGATACATATGATTTCTTCTTAAGGCCCTAACACCATAATAATCATCCAATGAGAAATTTCATTACATAAGAACCACATCTACAAGTAGTAATATTTGTTCAATTTTCACACCTTTTTTTCTAAAAGGAGCACGAAACACATGGGATTAGCTGGTTTCAACGATCATATCAGTCACATAGGGAAACATCCGCATGTAATCCCCAAATCAATAGAATAATATGAAATTAAAAAAAACTAAATATCAAGAAAACCTCAATGGGGAATCCATGAATCAACTAAACTACACTAACTATGATGCTTTCAATAATTGGCTTATATATGATGCCTTCATAAGGCTTGATCTCAAATGGGAATCCACATCACTATATGTGACTCCATGTATCTAACATTTCAACCATCAAGACACAATCATTCCCATGGGATAATCAGTCTATCTCATCAATTAGTGGATTGAGATATCAATTAAAATACACTGACTCTATTTCCTACAATAACCATCATACATAAGTACTTTTTCTAAGTCATGGTATCCATAATTAGCCTCCAATGGGTTGTCCCTGTATACAAGCCCCTTATCCATATATAGTGAGACTAACAACTTGTTATCCCTTATTTCTCAAAAAGATCTTGGATCAAACCTGATTAGTGTGTTGTAATGGTCATATCATTTGCATCATGAATCTCCACCAGTTAGGGAAATCTAAGTGTTTATGCACTGATGAGTGGCATGATTTTAATCCCACCAATTTTAACACCTATCTTGTGTCCAATCCTAATGGAGTGGTTGAACTATGATAATTATTATTCTTTCCATATCTTGGATAAGAAGGATGTCTCTGAAATACTCGATCTTAAAAACCAATTTTCTATGTTTTTACACATTTCTCTTTTCTACTTGATGATAAACTGCACGTGTTAAAAATACTACATGGGCATTCATTCATGAATAAATGGGATACATTGGACACCTCATAAAATAATAATACCTTCCTTGACATATTAAATTCCTCCTTTCACATGGAAAAATAATGAATCCCTCAGATACATGGCTTCAACATATAAGAAACCTCCCATAAGGGTAAATGGATACATATACATTGGTACAAAAGGATATATTTACCAAAATACCCCCCTTCGATTAAAAAATAGATTCATCCCATGGTTATTTTGTGGGATATTGTGATTATATATTTTGAGAAAAATGTTGTTCAAACTATAGTCATTTTGTTACAGTAATTAGTCTAGTATATAGAGAAAGAATAGATTCGTGAATATATCATAAATCTATAACATTGACCCAGAGTAGTTAAATGTTTTTCTTCAAAAGGGTGTAATGATACCAACCTCCCACTATCTCAAAAAATATGAGTCACTTAGTTAAGTTGGTTCAAAACCCCCACCTGACCAAAAATCCTTGGAAAGAAGGTATGTACCAAGTTATGTATGTGGGAACAATTTAAAATTCACATTAATAATGATGAAAATTTTACCATTATTTCTATGAAAACAAATTTTTGAGAACCGAGAAAAAATAATTTAACTATGGTATATAATTCAATGTAAATTGATGTACATTCAAATTCACATCAAAATATCATGTACCTTTGATGAGGTATCCCCAAGATGGTTATTTTCATCTTTTTTATCAAATCTAAAATGGTGAACACACTATGAATCTATAAAATAATAGAATTATTAGTTTAACATGTTTCATGCCATTTTTGTATTATCCCACACAAAAAATTATGATCCTCATGTGAATCTATCAAATAACAAAATAATCAGATAACCATGAAACATGCCATGTTGTTTCATATCATAGGAAACAAATGGAAAACCTTACATGAATAATATGACTTATCCTATGTAGCTTATTATCATATGAAATAATTCTATCCTTTCTTATAATGACCATGTTATCAGAATTACCAAATTATAAATAAAAAGAAAATATTTTTCCTATTTTTATCAAACATAGTACAAATAAAATAAATTAAGATCCACTGATTGGATACATCATTCCTTGTTATCATCATGATAGCTAATATTATTCTCACAAGAAACACCATGATCTGAAATGTATTCATCCACAGAGCATTGGAGAAAAATAGGTTCAATAAAAAACCCTACGGGCTTCTGAATGACCACATCAACCCAACATCTATAGTGTAGGATGGTGAATGGAATGACCTTGGATTACCATTGACAATGTATGATCTCGAACTTAGAGACTCCAGATATTGTCTTCATGAAATAAATCTAATTGTTCCTCCTCATGCAATGAATGATATATTAAATAAAGTGGCATATAATGCCACAATCAACTTCATTTGGAGAATATCTCAAAAGCTGAACAATCACCACCTTCAATTTCTAATGATGGTTGACCATGGAGTCAACTACATATAAATTATAAATTAGGAGATGATGAGGATGAATCCTATCATTAATGTCACCAGTTTCATCCCACATGTACCCTTCAATCACCTACTGTGGGTGCATCCTCACACATTCCAACCCATGCTACCCATGCATAGAAATAAAGGAAAATAGATCAGGTGATGAAGTATATTGGTAATCATGGGTGGGACCATATCCTCATTCCCACTGATGATTTCTATAAGAATATTTTATTATTAACATAAAATCAGGCCTATATCATTTCCCTCTCTGTATAATCCTGCATGCATATTCATGAAGCATGAATGTGGGTCGATCATATCCTTACTAAAATTCATGAAGCCCATTAGTATATTAGGGTGGAATAAGGATTATAGATGTGGGATCATATTTTCACTATAATTGAAGATATATACATGTATATAATGGAGACAGAAAATGTACATGTATATATTTATGTTTAATCTTTTATGAAATTCAATTACATATTTACAATAGATGAAGATATCTTCTAAAATATTCAACAACTGGTAAAGATATAGGGACATTCACATATTTCATTCCCTACTTCATGGGATGCTTAACACTGTGATCATTATGAAAAAGTGTTTACTCCAGAGTAAAAATACATTCTTTCTACCATTCTATAGAATAATTGTTATATTTTAATAAAGAGAGAGGCACCAATCGAGACTCATATTCCCATTCCAATCGGGCCTCTCCACGTGAGAGACGAACATGCCCTTGGATAGGTAAACATTCTTGTTGATGACGAACAAAATTATTATTCAATGGTAAAATATTGTGCTCAATATATCATTATGGATGGGGATCAACAATTGAGAAGGGCACAATACTCAGTATTGGAACATGTTTTTGACAATGAAAACCAGCGGCATACTTAAAATATAAAGGATTATACTCATATTCTCATTCTGTTTGGGGATCATGAAGTGAGAGTGGAACATGCCTCAGGATATGCTAAAATTTCTATCAGTGAATCTATATAAAATATTCCCACAGATCATGGAATCTACACACATATCACTACTTCTATCGATGAATAACTACATCCGTATCCAACAAAGGCTATTAAGGGGGTGGATCATATCCTTTCTCAGTTGCAGGATCATATTCCCAAAACTCAATATGGTTATCAATATGTTCTGGATTCCAACATAAAACTTGCTCATTTCCCTCCACAATCCCAAAATAATGGTAAATATATCCCAACCATAATGATGAATGATGCTAGTATTCCAAATCTAGTAAATCGTAGCATCCATGAGATTGTTCAATACACATTCTCAACTATGCAATGGACAGTCGAAACTTCAACTGAAGCATATGGTGATCTTTACTGCAAGAGGCCTTCCCTTGGATGTGTGGAGATGGATCACATTAACTATACTCTTGATATATCATTGGTTAACCACCCCACAATGATATAAACTATATGCAAATAAATCCTCCATTTTCCTAGAAAAATCAATATAAGATATATTTTCAATACTCATATGCATTCATATAGATAGTTTCTTGAATCATCTATATCAATTGCATATATTTCATCACCAAAACACAAAAATACTCAAATATGGTCAATAGTAATCCCCATGAAGTTACATAAGTGTTCTAATAATATGGAGGCATTTAATTTTGATGAAGTGGATAAATTAATTGATATATGGAGAGAGTTATCCAGAACCAACCTCCTTACAATGTAATGGCCTCTTTCTACATCTGACTGTGAAACCCAACATTAGATATTGAAGGAATTCATGGATATTCTATTTAAAAATATATGGGAAAGTCATCATTGACTTAATGATGTACATCTCCCTTTACGAGGATATGATCATCAATATAAATTTTTTTATCAATAAAAATGATCTAAGAAGAAAACAAAAATAGTTTGAAATTATTGAAAACATTCAGCCTTAAGGTGACTAAAAATAGTGAAGCCCAAGAGAATATTTTACCTCCATATTTAGAACCACATCCATTAGGTAATTCATGTTTGGGACACAATTAATTCTCATACATATCTATGGATTGGGGAAATATGGATCATTTAACATCAATATATCTTGAGAACAATAGAACCTCTATGATACCTTTTACTATATGGATATAGCCTCATAATGAATCATAAGACCAGGTAACACATGATCTAGTTGGTCACTATAACGGAATAGACCTTCTCAAATGGTGCCAAGACATCACAAAAAGTGGAAAAGGATATCCAAAACAACTTTATAATGGTACCCTCAATGAAATGGTAATGAAATTTCGACATTAAAGGTGATGTTTTAATGAAATCAACAAATCCCCTTAGAAAATAACTTCAGAAATGGGATTCCATTATACCCAACTCCTGGTCATGAAAATATAAACCACATCATATATGCCATTTTAGTAACTGTCATTATAGTCTTTCTTAATATATTTTAGACCATTGGGCAGGAAGAATGTCTACCTATGATTCCACCATTCAAATCATAAATTCCTTATTAAATTCATAAAAAATAAGTTATAGATTTAAAAATACTTATCCCACTAGGGTAGGAAAATTTATATCTCAATGTCTATCACCAAGTTCATCATCCTTCGACAGGATTTCAGGGAAATCAATAGAGGTTGTAGATTAACCCCATTCCACTAGTCTAGGGAAATTTTTATCTCAATTTCCCTTTATAAGAACCATCAAATCCCTGATAAGAATCACTAAATCGACAACATCTTGATCATTAAATGCTAATAATGGAAAAAATAATCCCCAACACACTGGTCTAGGATAATTTTCCTAATCATCATCACCATAGAGGGAATCATTATTCTCCAGTTTTTGATGTAAATATCAACTGTCGACATCCCATCCATTCCTCCAACTATATAAATAGCATTTTACCATTAAATGAAAACAAATAGAAACTCCCTCATAGTCATTAGTCATAGTATGGGTATAGAGGAGGGTATAATTATTGAAATCTGATCCTACTAGTGTTCCAATCCAAAATAACATAAAATTTACCAGGGTTCAAGAAATGACCATAATATTAGAAATGAATAATAATACTAATACATTAAGTGTAATGGGGAAAATACCATTGGATAATATATCTCAATAAATATCATCACCGTAAAAAAATAATGTTGATCGAGACATAGATACAAATGTTCACAACACAAAAAACCTACACCGAGGAGAGAGTGCATTAGATTCACCAACTCAGGCATCAGAGACATAAAACCATAAAAGGATCTGAAACCTGACACCACCGAATATTGAGTTTCCACCATTACCAATGAACACTAATAAGAGAAAATAATTGTTTTGGATACATCCCAATCACAACCCAAAATTATTGACATTCCATCAATTGGGTTTTTTCAATATATTAGACTAAGATACACACACTGAAGACACTCAATGAAGGGCTAATCTAGCAAAATATTCTTCATGGTAATTTCCTTCAAGAAAAGGTCAATTTTAATCCTCCTATATATTATAAATAAGATGATTCAGCAAAAAAAGTGGCATATGAGAATCATAATTTCTCTAACTCTAGGAATATGGTCTATAAAAACGAGAAATTAAAAAATTACCATGACATACCTCTAATGTGAAAAAATATCCCCCTCTACAAAGTAATCATTCTGTTTTTCAAGATTTAAGAAATAACAGGATACAAAAATAGGTCCAACTCCTCAGTCCATGCAATCTCCCTATATAATGGTGGTAGTTAGATATGAGTACCTCTAGAACTGATCATTTGCATCGAGTCTCTAGATAATTGAATTTAATCTAATAGAGGGGTGATGTGCACCTGTAAAACATGAAAAGTCATACCCTAGATGGGTCCACGATTCAATTTTGGAAATTCAAGCTTCGCTACCATTTATGGCATGGGTGACCCTTAACAACATCTCACACACTTCATATACTGATGTAGCCCAAAAATGGATACATAAGATCAATAGGAGGAATCAAATATTAGAATATTTGTACATACTCTGGCATGGATGTAGTTTATATTTATGCCATATTTCCAAGAGATTTATTTGCAATATGTGAAGACCTACGTTGCCAATTCCATTAAGAATTCAAATCCATGCCGAGGAAGACATCAATTCGACAACCTAGAGAACTTTATATAATGTAAAAATTATAGAGGTTTTGATTTATATCCGAATGGAATGGTCTAATATATTCTCTCGTCATCCCTCTATCATAGTTTAAGTTGTTTGAACTCGATCATATGAATATTCAGGATTTGTTACAGACTAATTTATCCCAATAATGTATCACGGTGAGATCTATGAATTCATAGAAATAAACACAATATCTACAAGATTGCATTTAGTGATCCCAATCCAAATCATGATTGATTCCTTCTCTATAAGGTAAAATGATTGGCTACGAAAATACTAAAGAAATAAAACTCAAATATGTAACAGTTCCTATTCATGATCCTAATAAAGCCACCAAACACCAAGTACCTCATATTGAGTGGATGATACCACAAAATCACCCTCGTCTAAAATACAGAATAGATCATGGTCACCGAGAATTTGGGGAATAGATAAATTAAACACACTAAATCCGCATTGAGGAATTACCCGATTACTTCGTTGCTGCTTTGAAAAATAATATTCTCTAGCTTGAAAATCCCAGGAAGCATGATGATTTCAACATCATCAATAATCCTAAATATTTCCCATTTTGTTGGAAGAGGGTTCCTATAATGTAGTATTAAAAAATCTTCAAATACATCCTCCAAGGCATGGTCGACTCTAGATAGTTTATGTATGATAACACCTTGGAGATAGTGACCCCCATTACCATATATTATTCAAAATAAGAATGTGATTGGAAGAATGTTCCATATTAGAATGGACAGAAGTTCAACAAATTGAGGACTCAAAAAAATATTTATGAAGATACTGAAAACCTGATAGAATTTCATCATTGACCCATTGTAGTTATGTCACCTAGGAAAGTGAAATTACATATGACCCACAAATATGGACACAACTGTTGGACATAGGACTGAAAAAAGGGAAGGATTCATATTTTCTCCTCATGTATGAAATTACTGATTCATATTTCTTCTCCCCATCATCCTATGAATTAGTACCTCCCCACAAATTAGAAAAATCATATAAAAAGAGCTCATATTTGGCTATTTCAACAGGATAAACCCTTTATACCCCTTATCTGATGATGAATATGCATCCAATCATGAGTTCCTCAAACAAATATTGCTAATTTGTGGCCTCATAAATTTGATCCGAGGATATTATGAACAACACACATTTTTCGGACCTAATAGTTCAGACACACAATATTAAAAGATATATATGCAGCTGAGAATCAAGGAAATGAACTAAAAAATTCCACACAAAGACATAGTGGTGTTCCAAAACCATCTAGCAGTCATATGAAAACAATTTTCTTATAAGACTACCATGAGGTGGTATGATTATTTAATCATTATATTCTATGGGGAGTGCATAAATGACCAAAACCACTAGAATCTATTTTCCCCTAACCTATACATAAGAAAAATTCTCTTCTACCTCAAATACCTTAATTCCTGGTCCTCACAATATGGATAAAGACCACTCTATGAATCATCGACCATTTTACTAAAAGTACAATATTTTGAAATAGCAAAGGAGTGTCATAGCTAGGTTCTCAATCATGGATGCACTTTATATTTCAAAATATCTAAAGGATGCACTCATTGAATCCATATAGATTCCACTATCTTTTGAGACATAAGTCAGCAGGTTAGGTCTATCAAGTCGAGGCCATGCGAGGAGAGTTCCATGTCTCCATATATATCATGGAATATTATCATGAAGTGGGCATCCAAAGGAGACATTAGGACCCTATATATTTTAGGTATGTTCAAAAATGTTAAAATACAAATGTCCTTAATTGAAAATGGTTCAAAGATCAAAATCACCACAATTCAAACCCTTTTATTTTTAGGGAATATAAAATGAGATTTTTTTACCACAAAATAGACCATTAGAGGGTATGGAAATTGTGTTCAAAGGCCTATCAGGAAGATCAACCTCCACACTACTTTTGGTGGTGTCACATCTATTGCTCAATTTATGGTTCTCCAGCAAGTCACATCAATGAATTTCTTCATCAAAAGGTTATGGATCAATATCTAAATATCAGAACCCTACTCATTGTATCAATGTCTGAAATACCTCATCGATGGAATTTTAGGCATACTGCATGATGATAATACTTCATAAGGGATTGTGAATAAACATATTCTGAGGTAGGTTTCTACAAATGGGAAGGAATATATTCAATTGTATAAGATGATATATGGATTTTAGTCCCTAATTTAATTGTAACTATCCCTATGAATCCATGGATTATGAGTGAAAGAGATAATATGATCCACATAAATCAAGTTGATGTAATTTTCTTGATCATAGATGTCCAAACCCCTTATGTCCCTGGACAATGTTTAAATTAAAACCATGTTAGAGTTATCTATTGGATGAATCTAGAATTACGAGATGATATTGTAATGTCACCGGGCCTCTTTGGACTTGCAAGTGACAGAGATGCCCCTAGATTACAAGAATCATCTAAAATCATGTCCATAGACTCAGAGGAGGAGGAAATAGAGGATGACCTTAGTAAATACACTCTTTTATTTCAGTAAGGTGTCTCCACCTCCATTAATGAGATAAGATAGCTTATTATGGAAATATCATAGACCCACGATATATAATGAATAGTTCATACCTACCACTGGAGGAGAGAGATATATATGAATAATTTTTAATAAAAAATTATATGTGTTCATTTTTAATTATATTTAAATTATCTAAATTAACCATGATGTGGTTTTTCACCATCTCATCATACCCTATGACCATCAAGGCATCACGCAGGTTTCCAATATGATGCAGCTATGTGATGCTCCCAATGTGGTGGAAGTAGTTGATAAAAAAACCAAATTTCTTTCATGAAGTAAAATAAATATGATTTAATTCCATTATCATCCCTTTAAAAAATGAGAATGGGAATATTGAGGTTTCCAACAATTTCAGAGAACATGTTTGACATTAAATGAAGGATTAATTCCAATTGCCGATCACCTTACTATTGATAGGTGAATTTTTTTCTTCCAATCCCTTTCCCTCCTGGATGGGTACTCACAGAATGACAAGATAATGATGTCCCCTGATGATGAAGAAGCCACCATCCTAGAACCGAAGGGGAATTTTTTTTCTTTCATATAAATCTATTTGGATTAAATAATTCCATAACATCCTATCAACTTTCTGTGCAAAAAATATTTAAGTAATTATTGAAATAAATTGATGAATCTTATGTCAATGACCAATTGTTAAAATAATGATAGTGTTGTGATCAATTCATGTATCATCAAATATTATTAAAAATGACGTGACTTCATTGTATAAAGATAAATCTACTAAAATTTTCTTTTTTCTATAATCATGGATGTTCAATGGTTTTGTGGTATTACATAGAGATATCAAGGTTGACCTTGAAAATACAAGAGATAATAAATCAAATTCACCCCATATAAATATCACATATCATAAGGGACCCCAACGGAACCTTTCCTGTATTAGATGTTTCATATACAACATGGCCAGAAAATGTCTCCCATTCACCAAGATTATGGAGTAGTGAGTTTCTTAATAGTGGTATGGGGAGTACCAACTAGCTTATGAAGGTCTCCAATATTACCTACTACACCCAATACTATTGATTCCAATAGTTAATGTTATTTCACTAAAGGTATATATGTATTCCATGGAAAGATTAGTGGGTTCCCTCCTTTCATATAATAATGATGCATGAGCAAGAAAAGTCTCTAGTAACTCATTCAGAAAATGACAGGTACTGAGACTCAATACTCTTATGTATAATAGAACATCCTTAACAACATATTTCAGTATTGAATGTGATTCATTACTACCAACACCATGATGTAAAATTGGTATCATATGTTTAACCTCTCAAGTACAAACTTCATTATCCCATGCTGAATGAGAATTTGACATAATTAGTAGTCATACTATAACCATACAACAATGAGTTCATGTCACATAATTTAGTAAAAGGAAATACCAAAAATGATTTCCGTGTTTCAAATTGTACATCATAAATCACACTAGTAGGCATCAAACATCATTATTAAGAGGTTTTCTATCCCATTCATACTCACCAAACATGGTAGAAGTACTTTGATGGAATCTTCGACAATCCTATGAATAATATACTGTAAAACCGAAAAATCAATAGGTTTGTATTAGGGATTGTATGTGTCTCTCCTACTAATATTTTTCAACCTAAATTTTCACACTATATAAAGGATTCATGAACAATTAGTCTAAGTACCCAGTCCTCATCGCAAATTTAGAATTATCTGTAAAGTTGAAAATAGATTACCTGAACATCCAATGGAATTTAAAGCGAGTGATAAGTAATATAAATGGAGAATATTTCATAACAGTGAATAATTATCTACTCTAAATGGCTAAATTATTGTACGAATGTAATATTTCCCCTTTTATCAAATATTGCATCATTTTACCCAATAACAGAATGGTCAAGCACACATCATGGATAATTTTTCTACAGGCTTGGCCATCTATGATCAGAAGGAAGCTATCTTCCATTTCACACATTCATGAATGGTATCATTGAATTTTTCCTATGATCTGTATGAAATAAACCAGGCTATTACTAGCCCAATGCTTTATGAAGTAGTATTGATCCCTATAGGGATGGAGCCCATAATTGGTTAACTCCCAATGGGACACTCTTTACATACCAAACAAGAAAAAAATAGTCTCGATGGTGAGAAAACATATTTATTCTAAAGTATGGTTCAAATGAGAATAAATACCTATAAAATTAATTCCCTAACTAAATACTTACAAGATTCATAGTATAATGTGGGATTTAATCTATCAATGAAGAAGTTCATGCAAGATCCTACGATGCTCATAAGTCTGGGAACATGATCTCCCACCAAATTAAAATTATGGTTTTCTAATGTAAAAACATGATTCTAGAAAAGTTCAAATTCACCCAGATTTTTTATGAATTCTAGGTCCATGAAAAAATCATCTATCAATCCTTGAAATTTCTACATAATGATAAATATTCTTTGTTATTATCTATATAGGTAACTTATATTATGGGACCATGTATACCATCTATATCTAAGAAGTAAATATATTTCAATAATACATTATACAGAATCAACATATGTGCTTAGACAATAACCCTTATGGAATCTAATACGATGAGCATCATCAACTTCGTAATGTCCTATATCATCACCAATTTTCGGAATCCATCACACAATACCAAATGAAATCATAACCAACATATATTCTATAGAATTGAATAAGTTTTCATTGGATTACAACTTCTTGGACAATCAATCATTTGACTGCCATGAAATGATAAATGGATATATATATAGGCCTTTAATAAGACTATTTAATATATACTACATATGATGGTGAGTAAGGATATAAAATCCTCGATGGATAAGATATTTTATTATTTATTGCCCTGCCTTACCACCATGTGTACTTATACACATGAAACACCATATTCATTAGTGAATAGAAATAATTTATTGATAATAACAGATGTCAATATTTCTTCACTCTAAATAGCCATATTCGGATATCTCTCAGATGATAAAAAATTTCAAATGCGACTGTATGAATTTGAGTCTCTCAAGGATATTAAATTGTGTAAATTTCATAACCTAGATGACCATATTCATTAAAAATCACGGTAAGTCAATAAAAAGGTCCTAGTTTATTCATTCCACTATGTTGAACATGAATTAATTCTTATTAATCCAATGATTCTAATTATGAATCCCCAATTAGTTGAAAAATAAATAAGAAGATGCTTATATCACACAAGGTCTATTAAAGTAGAGCTTACTCCCAGACACGTTGGTCTAGGAACAAGTCACAGTCACCAAAAAAAGAAAAATTGACCAAAAAATAATTTTAATAATTTCCATTTTGATTCATTCACTCGGGATTAACAACGTTAAACTAAACAAAAAATGTTCTCCCACAAAAAGGGTAAATTTCCCAACATCACTCATTCTGACCACATGATGTAAAACATTACAAAACTCATCATGGGAGAATGTTAAAAAATTGAACCACATCCTTGGTCCTTACTGCAAAATAATAAATTGAATTGATGAAGACCTAAACCCATTATATAAAACTATGAGGAATTCCTCATCTCATCCAGAATCCATTTCACCTGGGATGGATATCATTGAATAAAAGAGGAAATGCCCCATTATTTTTGTGGGATTTAGAACCACTTGGTGAATCACTTCAACAAACTACTACATGTGGCTGGATTCCATCCATTAAAGAATATGTAGAGATACCTGGAATTATATCCCCAAGACTATCCAAAATTTTCATTTTCCTTACTGTTTGGTGGTCCACATCATTACCACAGGATATTAAACCTTCCAGCTGATGCCACTTGTGTATGATGCTAAATATTATGGTTTCCAATAACTGAGTGTAGATTAATTCCTATTACCATAGGATATATAGTTATAAAAAAATATGAATCCCAACTACAACATTCCCCTTGTTTTACATTGAGCTACCAATGTTCATAACGTATTATATTAAACGTTTTTTATGATTTTATTTCCAAATGAGATTAAACTGAATAGGTTTTTTAAAACTAAACACAACTTGATTCACATACCAATGATTACAAAGGGATTACTTGATCTTATATGAGTGATCTTCATATGAGACTACCTGAAATATGTGTAGTTAATTTGATCCTTGAAATGTGTGTGGTTCATAAAAATTAAACTCTTAAGAATTATCAATTGATTCAAACATTAAAGGATCCACCACCGAAGCCTGAATTTGAATGCTTGTTGGTTCCTAAACAAAATTATTGAAAGAATGAACCACTCTATGAATAGGATTCAGTTCAAGAAGAGGATTATATAATAATGGTTCACCATAATAACCCTACTACCTCCTATTATAATATATTCTATGAGGAATAATGCTATACAACATGAACCAAAAACACTAGATGAATAAAAAACATTACACAAATCATAATTGTAAAATGATTCATGAGAATTACAACTCCATCATGAAAATTTTATGATTGGGATTTAAAAATAATTATATTAGTTGAATGAAAAAGGATTTACTAAGATCAAATCATTCCTCAATAAACATTTCACAAACACCCATGGAGTCTTAGGGTTCATTATGTTGATATTTAGTCATGTACTATTTTCAAACTACCTTCTTAGTTCCATCCAAACCACCACATTTCAACCCTCACATTCTATGTGCAGACTGGCATAAAGTAAAGTTACAAACCCTAAATTAGAGCTTTGATGCCACAATGTCAATAACAGACATAGATAACCAGGTCCCTTGATAACTGAAATCACTCTGACATGGTCTCTTGGGAGTTTTGATCCCCATGGAATGGCGGCTAGATGCTAACACCAAAAAATAATAACGAGGGAATGATTTGAAAAAAACAATGTAGAAGATATTAGGTACAAGTCAGCATGATCAACACTGCAATTAAAGTATGTACCATAAATAAACAGGTAAAACACCTATCAAATATTAAAACAATAAAATTTAGTAAATATTCCAAGATAGGGATTGATGATAAAACCTTGTAATAAGTGGATAACATATCCATTTTTCACCTATATCACTTTAGGTTCTAAGGATGAAGAATATAAAGCATCACAAAGTAGTTATTTATCTTTTGTTTTTCCTTCTATTTGATAATCTATAAACACTGAAAAGAAAAGGTACGGTGTGAAATATAAATCCTAATAGGGTATCACCATTTGTTCCATAAAAATTTCCAAAAAAGACTACCAATTAGTCTATACCTATAATGAAAACTCACTAAGGAGTGACTGTTGATACTGGTAAAATGGGCATTGGAAAATCCACAAGGGAGGATATTATTGAATATGAGTATTATTTCATATGCAAAGCGATGGAAGAACATTGTAGATAAAATCATGTGATCACATGACCCTCTATATCAAATGTGATCACAAAACATTCGGAAGGTCATACATATGGTCTTAGGAAATGCATAACCCGTGGTAGATCATTTAGACCCCCATTGACAAGGACTTTTTCTCTCATAATGGTGTCTAAGAAAATCACTGATCATGAAACAATAATCATATATTCTACTCAAGTCATTCAACATTTCTTCTGATATGATCCTAAAAATAATTCCAAAAAAATTGAAGAATGCGGAAGAATATATTTAAAATGGGGGACCTATTGTGGTGTTAAAAATAAAGTTACACACCCATGAATTTTTCAATACACTGCATGCCAATAGTGACATGTCAGTCTTATGACACGAGATCCCACTAACATGTACACCTCATCATGATAAGGAAATTAGATATTTATAATAGGTATTTCAATCCCATTCCTAATAAAAATGGAAAAAAATAGTTTTTCCACGAAATTATCATTTATCACCAAAATATCCATTGTTGGTTACAAGATTCATTATCGATAGGGAGAGTGATTTTCTATAAAAAAAATTAATGAAAACCCATCAGAACATAGGACCTTGTAAAATATATGAGGAATTAAAAATGGGTGAGGAGGGATCATATTGGGGTAGTAAAAATCATGTGACACACTCATGTTGTTCACAAGACATGTCTCTCTAGGCCACAAAAAAAACCCTTAAACAAGAATCCTCATCACACAAAGGCCCTTGGAAATGACATTTAGAAAATGTGAAAGCCTCTTTTAATTACCACCAATTTTGAAAAAAAAAATTATTTGGATGTAATGAAATAAATGGGATGTTGATGGGATGGTCTCGCTTTCATTGGAAAACAAGCGATTCCTCCAAAACGACATAGAGTATGATCTAAAAAATTACATAGCTTTGACACCCTACAATGGCTCTATCCTAGATTTTTTAAATACATGAAATATAATGTGGCCCATAATCAGGGTGTAAAGGCCTATAAATACACCATTATAACATGAAAAATGCATGGAATTTTCAATATACCCTCACACTAATTCCCCTAAGAATCATATGGGATTTATTAGTGTATTTTCTTTCACAACCAAAAAGTTCTTCCATCGGGTAAAATATGAGGAACAATAATTGGAATCCTACTGAAAGTATAGGAACTTCAAGGGGTCACTCATAGATCACATGATGGTCATACAGAATGATATGTGAAGGAAATTTGAATTATCTGTTAAATCACATGATCCCCAAATAAGATAACATTGAAAAAATCTATGGAATATTTAATAAAAGGGTAGAGAAAAGACTAAAATGATGGGATACATATGAAAATAATATTTAAACTAATCCACATATACGTCGTGTGAATCACACGTGTCACATGACAACACCAGATCATGTCACCCACATAACGAAACACTCTGTTAGTATACTTTTGGGAACATGATAAGTCGCATGGACTTGTAAGAGAATGTCACATGGCGCCCCCAGGAAAGACACAGTGGTCTCATTAATCCCTTATAAATATACATCCAATCATTTATTTGTCCTTTAGATGAGTTGACTAAATGAAATGGGTGCACGAGTACATGATTGTTTAGTCTCACGATTGAACTGGGGCATGTCAAATGGATCTTGTTACGTCCTCTAAACATGCCATCCAGATCTCATGATGTCCTCTGAACAAGTTTCCTTACATTAAAGGAAACTGTAGTTACATCTCATCCTGGATCATGAATCACCCTATGGATATGTCAAAATGACTCTCACAACACCCTCTAATCATGTTAGACAACATTTTCCATAAAACTATGGCAAGTCAACTCAATAACGTGATGTGATACCAACATGGAAATTAAGATTTTGCAACGTCCTCTTGAAAAATAGGAAGAGATCACTTGATGGAATCAAGGTATAGACATCCAGGTTTTTCGTTGTCCTCTTGAAAAGTCATCCTTGATTATTACATGGTCTTAAAACATTCCATTAAATTAATTTGACATCCCTCAGACAAGACAGTTGGAAAATTTGAATGTATTTGGACATGTTCACTATACAATTAGTAATCTGAAAACATCCCTCGACATGTTAGTCAAAAAAATAGAGTTTTCTTAGGAAGGAAATCAATAAATATATGTAAGGAATGAATGATAAGTCAAGATGGCATCCTAGAACATGGCCACATTTTTCTACCCCTATATTGTTCAATCCTAAATGTTTAATCTCCAATTTAATTGAACTATGTTGAATACGATTCCAGATTTAACCAGGATAAATAGGATTTCTTCTTAAGGCCATAACACCATAATAAACATCTGAAGGGAAATTTCTATACATAAGAACCACATATACAGGTAGTGATACTTTTCATTTTCCACCCCTTGTTTCCCACATCGACCATGGAACACATGGGACTATCTTGTTTCAACGATTATATCATTCACATTGGTAAACCTCACCATCTAATCACCAAATCAGTGGAATAATATGTAGTTTCCATATACTAAATGTCATTAAAACATAACTGTGTAGTACTTGAATGAACAGAACTACGTGAACTTGGATACATTCTATAATCAGGATATATAGGATGCCTTCCTAAGGCTGGAGCACAAAAGGGCATCCACTTAATTGTATGTGACTCCATGTATCTATCATTTCAACAGTCAAGACACAATCATTACCATGGGATAATTAGACTATCTCATTCATTAGTGGATTGAGAAATCAATTAAAATACACTGACTCTATTTCCTACAATTACCAGTATACATAAGTATTTTTCCTAAGGAATGGTACCCATAATGAACCTCTAATGGGTTGTGCCAGTATATGTGCCCTCTATCCATATGTATTGAGATTGAAAACTTGTTATCCCTTATTACTCAAAGTGAGCATGGATCATGTGGGATTAGGTTGTTGTAATAGTCATATCATTTTCATCGTGAATCTCAACCAGTGGCGGAAACCTCGGTGTTTATGCTCTGATGAGTTTCAGGATATGAATCCCACCAAATATGAATGCCTATCTTGTGTGCAATCCTAATAGATTGATCAAAATATGATACTATTTATTCCTTCCACAACCTGAATAAATTGGATGAATCCTAAAGTCTACATCTCAAAAACCCATTCCCTATGTTCATACACATTTCTCATTTCTACCTCATGATAAACTTCATGGGTTAAAATATACCATGGTAATTGATTCACGAAATAAATGGGAAACATATGACACCTCATATAAGAAAAATACCATCCTTGACATATTAAATTCCTACCTTCATGGAGGAAAATTATGAATCACTCATATATGTGGCTTCAACATATAAGAAACAACCCATAAGTGAAAATAAATAGCTATTCTTTGGTACATACATATATTTTTACTATAATATCCCCCTTTGTGTATAAAAGAGATTTAACATATGGTAATGTTGTTGGATATAGAGATTACATGTTCTGAAGAGAAAGTGGTTCCAACTATAGTAATTTTGTTATAGTAATTGGTCTTGTATTGAGAGAAGGAAGAGATTCATGAATATATCATAAATCTATATAACTGTCCCGAAGTAAGAACAATTTTTTTTCCCAAAACGTTGTGATGAGTCCAACCACCCAATATCTCAAAACATATGAGTCACTCAGTTATGTTGGTTCTAAACCCCCACCTAACCAACTACCATTGGTAATAAGGTCTTTACCAAGTTATAGATGTGGGAAACATTGTGAATTTACATTAATTACGATATAAAATATACTCATCTTCTATGAAACCAAATGTTTGAGAACCGAGAACAAAATCATTTAACTATTGAATATACTTCAATTGAAGATGATATATTTCCAAATTCACATCAAAATATCTTGTACATATCATGAGGTTTCCCCAAGATTTTATTGTCATCTTTTTTTCAATCCTAAAATGGTTTACCAATTATGAATCAAACAAATAATAGAATTATTGGTTGACCATATGTCCGGACATTTTTGTATTATCGCACACAAAAAATGTGGACCCTTATGAGAACCTCTCAAATAACAAAGAGATTCGCTAACCATGCATTATTCCATGCTGTTTTCAAATCATAGTAAACAAATGGAAAACCTTACATTAATATTACGATATATCCTATGTAGCTGATATTAGTATTAAATAATTCTATACTCACATGGAATACCAATTTTATCCGAATGAAAAATTATAAATAAAAAGAAAATCATTTCTCTATTAATATATAATTTAGTACAAATCATAAAAACGATGATGCACTGATTGGATACATTATTCCTTGTTGTCTTCATGATAGCTGATATTATTCCCAAAAGCAACATGATGATGTGAAATTTCGTTATCATTGGTTCATTATAGAAAAATAGATACAATAAAAACCCTAATGAGTTTCTGAAAGACCCCATCAACCCAACATCGGTAGTGTAGGGTGGTGAATGTAATAGTCTTGGATTACCATTGACATGGTATGATCTCAGACCTAGAGACTTCCAGAGATTGTCTGCATACACTAAATCTAATTAGTCATACTCATCCAAGAAAATCTATATTTTATAAAGTGGACAGTAATTCCACAATCACAATCATTGGGAGTTTATCCCAAGAATATAACAATCTCCAACTTTTGAATCTAATGATGTTTGACCATTAGGTCAACTACAGATACCTTCAATATTATGGGATGCTGAGGAAGAATCTTATCATTCCTTATAACTTGTTCAATCCCACATGTACCCTTCAGTCAATTACTAAGGGTGCCTCCACACACCCACCAACTCCCTGCTACCCAGGCATAGAAAAAAACGGAGGTAGATCGAGTGAAGAAGGATATAGATAATCATAGGTGGGCCCATGTCTTCATTCCAACAGAGGATTTCTACTAGAAAAATCCATTAGTAACATAAAATCCTAAATATAAAACTTCTCTATCAATGCAAGCCTACATGAATATTCATGAATCATGGATGGGGACGATCATATACTTACAAAAATGTGTGAATCCAATTAGACTATTCTAGGGGAATAAGAAGATAGATGTGGGATCATATTCCCACTTCAATTGATGATATATACATGTATATAATGGAGGAAGAAAATGGGAATGTTTATATTTATGTTCCCACTTGTATAAAATTCAATTACATAATAACAAATGATTAATATCTCGTCTAGAGTATTCAAAAACCGGTAAAGTTATATGGACATGAACATAATTCTATCCCTACATCCAGGGAAGCATAACAATGTGATCATTATTAACAAGTGGTTACTCAATAGTAATCATACATTGTTTCCCCCATTCAAGATTATTATTGGTATATTTGTAATAATGTTATAGGCTCCTGTTGAGACTTATATTCCCATTACTATCAGGACTCATCATTTTAGTGATGCAAATTCCATGGAAAGGGAAACATTCTTGTTGAAGATGACCAGACATATTATTCAGTGGTCCAAGACCAAGATCATTTTCTCATTATGGATGGGGATCAACATGTGATATAAACACAATCCACAGTATTGGAACATATTTATATCAAATAGAACTAGTGAAATATTAACAATGTCAAGTATAATACTCATATTATCATTCTAGTTGGGGATGATGAAGTGAGAGTGTAACATGCCTGAGGATATGAAAATATTTCTATTAGTGAATATTCATAAAATATTACCATGAATCATGTAATCTATAGACATATCACTACATATAATATTGAAAGACTACATCGGTATCCATAAAAGTATATTAATGTGGTGGATCACATACTTTCACAGTGGAATGTTCAAATTCCCACACTCAATATGGTTTCCAATATTTTCGAGAAGCCATCATACAACATTCTCATTTCCCTCCACAATCCCCAAATGAAGGTCATTATATCCCAAAAACAATGATGAATGATGCTAATATTCATAATCTTATAAATGGTTGTATCCTTGAGATTGTTCAATACACATACTCAACACACCAATAGATAGTTGACACTTCAAGTGAAGTATAAGGTGATCATTACCATAACAGTCCTCATCTTGAAATTGTGGAGATAAATCACATTGACTCTACTCATGACATTTATTTGGTTAACCTCCCCACATTGATATCTATAACAATCATGGAAATCCACCATTTTCATAGAAAACTCCATATATATATATATATATATCTCTTCAAAACCCATAAATCTTCATATAGTGAGTTTCTTAAAACATTGATTTCAATTCCATATAGGTCATCATCAACACTAAAAAACACTCCAGTATGGTCAAGATGAATCACCATGATGTAACATCAGTGGTCTAATAATATGAAGGCATGTGATTTTAATGAAGTGGAAAAATGAATTGATATATGGAGAGAGTTACCCAGAAACAACCTCCTTACCATGTGATTTATTCTTTCTACATCTGACTATGATATCAAAAATTTGATAGAGGAGGAGTTAATGCATTTTCTACTCAAAAATATGTTGGAAATCATCATTGAATGAATGATGTATGTACCCCTTATTAAGTATATGATCATCAACATAAACTTTTTATTATCAAATAAAAATATATGAGAATAAAACAAAAATAATAGGAATATAAGGAAAACATTCAGTGTTATGGTGATTGGAAATAGCTAAGCTCTAGTGTAACACCCCATTATTTCATAGTACATAATTTTTTTCAAAGTAATTTAATAACTTGCACTACACGCAACACCAGGTTCGGGCGCACCATAAGACTTCCAAACTAGTTGTTAAAAAGTGGTTATGAATAGTATGAACTGAATATTTAACTATATATATAATCCATATAATTTAAGAATTCATATAATGAGTTTCTTAGACATAATGTAAGAACAAATTCGTTTTTTCAGATAAAAAGAGTATTTATTTCAAAAAATGAACTTTTACCGCCTTTTAATGATGAACCCTTTTTAAATCAAATATTTTAATCTTTTATACATTCAATATGACAAAATATACTTCTTCTTTAGAATCGTGACATAAAAATTTAGTTTCAATATATTTTTGGTGTTTTTCTGATAACTTTCATATTTGGATGAATAGTGAAAATACTATATTTTAACAAAAAAAATTTTTTAGTCCAAATAATTTATACTGTTAAATTGTAATTTTTAATTGTTTAGAAGTAAAAATAGATTATATTTTTTCCATTTAATCCAAATATTGTCATTTTATGTAATTTCACTTCGATATTGGACATAATCAAGCGTCAATCCTTTGATAGATATTTTTTCTTAAAAATACTCTATTTGGTTTTGACAACGACAATTAACTTTAAATTAATAAATGCAACTTCTATTTCCCGAATATGATAAAATAGACTTAATTTATGAATTCAGAATATCAAAATTATTTTAGGGTGAATTTTTTATATTTTCCTGAAAACATTCACTTTTTGATGAATAGTGAAAAACACAAAATTATTGTTTAAAACAGACATTTTATTTAAATAATTAATTATTTTATTTAAATTTATTTTAGTTCAGAATAGATACATAATACTTATATATGTTAAATGTAATTCATTGGTGTCCTTTTGTAATAATATGAGATATATAAAATTTTATGGAACTTTTCACCGTATTTTACCAACCTACTAGGAGATTTTGCAAATTCATATAAAACATAATTTTACTGCTTCTGTGAGTTGATTTTCGAAAATCTGAGAGACACGGATAATATGAAGGATTAAATTTTTATTTAATAAGATACAAATAATTTTTGGTGTATAGTAACATTTTACTTTTAAATACCATGGTTAATAGTAAATAGGGTAATTAAGAGTAAAAATGATATCATTATTACACTAACAAATGTCCAAATTCTATTAGACAAGTATAATTAATGGAATATTAAACTAATTGAAATTATAAATATAAAAATAAATTTAATTTGAGACTTTTTAATTCCACTAATTTTCTAGGTTAATAAGAAATGTTATTGTTGTTTAAATTAATTCGAAGTAATAATTTTTTATGATTAAAAAAACAAATACCATATAGTGTCAAAATTTACAAAAAATAGTTTTTTTTAAAATATTATATTATTAATTTATATAACGGTTTTAAAAATGTAACACCCCAACCCAAGTTACCCAGAGTAGGTTCATTATTACATAACATTGGCACGATCACAAAAGATCATGTCTTGAACGACCGATTAGTTTAGCAGCCTTGGAAACCGTAGATATATTCAGAAAGATTAAATTACATCAAAAATGAAAACTTCAACAACACAGTCTTCATAGTCCACACTCATATCCCTTCATAATATCCTTATATGTTATTAATAAAAGACTTCTTCACATCCTGGAAAAAATAAAACATAGAAAGTGGTGAGCTCGGATGCCCAGTAAGGATACCAATATTGGGGAAACATTCATAAATAAGCACAAACATTTAAGGCAATGTATAAGTAAAAAAAATGCTTTTAAACCTGAACTTCAGCATAATATGGAAGAAATAAAATGAAATAATTCTATTTAATTATTCACATTGATATTCTACTAATCTTATAATCACATGCAATATCAATAACAACTTTCATAATGTTGGAATGCATAATGTCAGACTATCATAACAACATAGTTAAGGCCTCATGCCAAGACTAAAAATAAGGCATTTTCAAGGCCTCGTTCCAAGATAGTAGTTTGACTTATTATACCTACCGATGCATCAAGGAGATATAGATGGATCCACAAGTCACTTACTAAGTCCAATGCATTCCACATATGAATAGGTTTAAAGATAACATAAAATTTTGTATTAAAACTAGCATACGAAATGTAAATACTTTCTCCATAAACCATGAATGGTATAAAAATAACACATCCATAGTAAAACATATCACAAAACCTTAAATACAATATGGATGTTTTCTATCATAATAAATCAACTTCAAATAAGATTAAAATCCATTAAAGGATGTTGACATAGATGGAATCAAAACTATTTGAGAGAAATATCTCTTTTTTTGAAATCATTTAAAAGTCACATAATTATAAAATAAAACAATTACATTGAAAATATTCTAATAAGCTTGTAATGGAAGCTTCCAAGGGTTTACAATGATGGAAAATATCCGCACCTGCCATATAAGTTAAAAAAAGACATTCTTAACTTAATTTTGTCGAAATGGTTAAAAATGACCTTGTTTGGAAAATGTCAGAAGGATTCATTTTAAACCATTTTATAAAAATTCAAAAAATGATATAAATGACATCAACCCATATTCTGAAAAATATTAACAATTTTTTGAAATACATTTTTAATAAACATGGATGTGAATGATAACGAGGTCATATTAGATAATTACGTATAAATAACCTCGGATAATGAAGAGATTGTGAAACAAACCATTAACTTGTACTTTTCCTTTGTTGATGTTAGTTTAACCTCCTATATAATTGTGAAATTATTGTTATTAAATTATACAAGAATCATATACATTAATAAGATATCATATATCATCTTTTAACATTGATTTGTTAATAATATCTTAGTATTATCATCGTTTCAGGTGTTAACTTACTCGTTTTAATTTATATATTTTGATACATAAGCCATGTTTGTTATCGATAGGTTTTATCTTATTCATATACAGAATGATATCAAGTCCTTAAAAAAAATTTAATCATCAAATGAGATTTATAATTGCATTGATACGATGGGGAATGAATCTCATCGCGTTCGTAGAGACGGTAGTTCGTACGTACGTTGGAGAGAAAATATCATTATTTAGATATTAAAATAATATATATTTGGACGGTATATCATATATACATAATAATTATCATGTTATACTTATTATATACATCAATTTCATATCATTATCATAACCATCAAAATAATAATGTTTTTGAATAACAATTACACCATGACATGGAGACGGTAAGCCGTACGTACGCACGTATGGTGAAATGTCAATTAATGGATAGATAGAATACTTAATATTGTTGTACCATATTTATAATAACATAACAGTATATATAATATACTAGATTTATTATTTCAGAATGGAAATAACAAAAAATAAGAAGTTTAAGTAGAAAGGAACTTGAAAATGGGTGGTGAAAAAATTACCTCTTCTTCGGGTTCTTCCATTTGATTTGTTAAAAAGGGATCCATATGATGGAATTATGATATAAATAAGGCCTCTAAGTTGAATTTAGGGATGTTTAGAGAGTATTTGGGAAGGGTTTTGCTGAACCAAAAGGCTTTGATGGTGTAAATTAGAGAGAAGGGTTAGTTCTCTTTTATAAGAGGGGTGAGGGGAACCTTTGGAAAAGCTAGAAATATTATTTTATAATAAATTCATATTCGGATTCTAATGGCTCAAAATTAGATTATTCAAAGTATAAGGTGGGGAAGGGTCTAAATCAATTCAACCAATATATTTTATACTGGTTTGAGTCATTATATTAATCTTATATTTTAGTTTTAACTCTTAGTTAAGTTGATTGACATTTACCATGTCTGTTTATATTTTTATATTATATTGTTAATGTACTTAATTTATACATCCAAACGATCCCAAAGTGGTCTATTAATGATTAAAATATCATGATATAATTATTTTGGACGAACCTTATATTTTTAGTAATTGAATATCAATTAATATTATAATACTTGTTTTAAAAAATCATTTATGTCAATTTTGACAATATTTAATAATTGATTTTTGTTAAAGTTTAAAAAACATTATTAATTCAAACCAAATTCATTTAATAAATCTTAACATGTAATATTAACCAATAAAATTAATGGATGGAATAAAAACGTTGAAAATTATATTTATTTTAACTTTTATAATACCAATTATTTGATTCTTTCATTAATAAGGAAAATACTACATCATTATTCTATCATAAATAAATTTAATTATTAAATGTCTATTAATTATAAATAAAATACAATTATATAAGAAATAATTTTATATTTCTAATTAATATTTATTTTAGAGAATATAACTTATATAACCCTATGTATAATATTTTTTTCTAAAAGATATATGCTTATGTCATTTTTGAATTTACTTTAGCATAATTAATATAAATTGTCTTTATCACCTTCAAGTGGCTCCATGGGGTCCCAAAATAGACCCAAATATTCCCATGGTCGTACATGTATCAAAAAATAATTTTAGGACATGTTTTAGGGTACTTTATTATTATTATAATATTATTGTTTTACCATTATTTACCAGATTTACCCTTTAACCATGATAAATAAAATATTTACCGAAGTAATTATTCAAAATGTCTAAAAATAAAAGTTACCTATTTTACATAATTTGGAAATTCTGATTCCAAATATGGAATCCATTTTTCAAAATTCAAAACACAGAAGTGGAAGATATTAATTTAAAATTAATTACCGTTGTCAAAACAAAAAGCGTGTTTTTTTTGAAATAATAAATATCAAAAGATTGACACTTGATTATGTCCGGTTTAATTGTGAAGTTATGTCTGATGACCAAAATTGAATTAAATTGTCAAAATATATTCTAAATATACTTTTAAACCACTCTAATTCATAATTTATCACAATTAATTATTTTGATTATAAAAGTTGTTTTTAATTATAATTTAGTAATTTTCACTATTCATAAAAATATAAACGTTATCCCAAAAGTACCAAAATTTCACCCTAGGATAATTTTGATATTCCAAATCAAAAAATGATGTCCATTTTGAGAGATAAAATTTATTGAATTTCCAAAAGTGGGTATTACTATTCATAATGGCTATTTTGATTTATCACAGTGTGTTAGAATCTTGAAATTGCATACAATGCATGCTATTACATTATTCAAAGTTAAATGTGCAATGGAAGCTTGGGGTGTTACATTCTCCCCTCCTTCAAATAATTTCATCCTCAAAATTTCTAGAATATTATTTCTTAAAAAGACTCGGGTGGTTCTTCATTATAAGTTCCTCAGGTTCGCACGTTGCTTCATCCATCTTATGGTTTCTCCATAAAACATTTACCAGACGAGTCATCCGGTTTCTCAGCACTTGTTCTTTTGTATCAAAAATCCTGATGGGATCTTCACAAAAAGACAAATCAGGTTCCAGCTCTAATTCATCATCGGTGAGTACATGCGTTGAGTCAGGCATGTATTTTCTCAATAGTGATACATGGAACACATCGTGAACTTTGGAGAGATTTGGTAGCATTTCCAAACATTATTCAACAGCCCCAATTCATTATAGAATTTCTAAAGGTCTGATGTACCTGGATCTCAATTTTCCTTTCTTACCAAAACGTATAACTCCCTTCCATGGAGATACCTTATAGAAAATATGATATCCTACCGGAAATTCCAAAAACTTCCATTGATTATCGATATAGCTCTTATGCCTACATTGAGATTCTTTGATGTGGTTTTGGATTTACTTCTCCTTTTCCATTATTTCCTCCACCAGTTCTGGGCCTATGATTTTTCTTTCACCAACATCATCCCAACAGGTTAGTGTGCGACATCTCTATATGTGCAACACTTTTTATGGTTCCATCAGAATACTCGAATGGAATCTATTGTTATAAGAATATTATAATAGAGGTAAATATTGATCCCACATACCCTAAAAGTCAGGTGAGGATGATCTCAACATGTCTTATAAGGTCTGAATATTTTGTTCTAATTTTCCTTCTATTTGAGGGTGGTAGGCAGTGCTCAAATGAAGTTCAATATCCAGGGCTTTCTGAAAACTTTTCCTGAATTATGATGTGAAACGTGGATCACGATCCGAAAAAATTGATTGGGGCACTCCATGAAGTCTCACAACTTCGTTAATATATAGTCTTTCTATACGTTGAAGTGTTAGATCTTCTCTTATAGCAAGAAAATTTGCTGACATGGTAAGACGATCAACATTGACCCATATTGCATTATTCCTTCTAGGAGTCATTGGAAGTCCCATGACAATGTCCATCATGATATTATCTCATTTACACTAAGGTATGGAAAGAGGTTGCATGACTCATCCATGATGTTGGCTTCCAACATTCCGTTGTTTACAAACCATACATCATGACACAAAATCAGCAATATCCCTATTCATGTTGTCCCACCAAAAAATATTCCCTCAAATCTCTATACATTTTGGTGCTTCCAAGGTGTATAGATAAATTGGAACTATGAGAATAAACCAGTAATTCCCTTTTTTGATCAAGTATATTTGGAACACAAAGGTTCTTACCAAATTTCAAAATTCCATCTTCATACACAAAGACACTCAATCTCCCTTCATTCATAGATTTAATCTTCTTTTTAAATTCATCATCATCCGTCTGAGAACTCTTAATCCTTTCTAGTAATGATTGTTTTGCAACCATTTGAAAAATCATTGATGTTTCACCTTCCATGGTAATTCCCATATCCATCTTCACTAGATCCATGAAAATAAGATCCCTTTCAATTCTCATTATATTCAAAACTCCATGATCTTTTCTACTCAAAGAATCTGCCATCTTATTTTCCTTCCTCGTGTGGTAGTGTATCGTGTAATCATAATCCTTGAGTAGTTTAAGAAATCTCTTTTTTGTCATGTTGAGTTCTTTTTTTTTGTGAAAATATACTTCAAACACTTGTGATCAGTATAAATCTCACATTTCCCACCATAGATAGTTTCTCCAAATAATCAAAGAATAGATTATAGTAGCTAACTCAATATCATGAGTAGGATTGTTTTGCTCATGAATTTTCAGATGTCGGGATGCATAGGCAATAACCCTATCATTCTGCATAAAGACACAACCATGTCCTTTCGTTGAAGCATCACTATAAATAGCGAACCCATCATTCCCCAATGGTAGGGTCAATATAGGTGAATTGAATAATCTTATCATTAGTTATTCAAAAAAAATTCACACTCTTTTGTCCAAAGATATTTAAACACTTTACGTGTGAGCTTTGTTAATGGGTTAGCCAATCGGGCAATGTTCTAAACGAAACGTCGATAATAATCTGCAAATCCAATAAAACTCTGTACCTCGGTAATAATCGTTGGTGTTAGCCAATCCTGGATTTCCTTGTCCATAGAAGGATCAACAGAGATTCCATCTTTGGAGACAATATCGCCAAGAAATGAAATCTCTTGAAGCTAGAATTCACACTTGCTAAGCTCCCCATATAATTCATGTCATCTAAGAATCATGAGGATAATGAGCATGTGATTTTCATTATCTTCATAGATTATGGAGTATACCAAGATATCATCAATAAATACCACCACAAATTCATCGAGATATTCCTCAAAAACTCTATTAATTAAATCCATGAATATAGAGGGTTCATTAGTCAATCCAAAAGGCATTACAGTAAAATCATAATGCACGTACCTGGTTCGAAATTCTGTCTTCAGAATGTATTATTTAATGACACACAAGTAATGGTATCTATATCAATGTTTAATCATTAAAAAGTATTGAGATCCATGCAGTTGATCAAATAAATCATCAATGTGAGGTATGGGATACTTGTTCTTTATTTTTATAGCATTGATCTCCCTGTAGTCGATACATATTCTCATAGATCCATATTACTTTTTAACAAAAAAAAACAGGGGCTCCAAATGGAGAAACACTTGGGCGAATAAATCCTTTATTACTCAATTAATCTAGTTGTTTCTTTAGTTCATATAATTCCACAGTATCCATTCTATAAGGGGTCTTCGATATAGGCCTTGATCTAGGAAATAAATCAATGGAAACTCAACTTCTCATTCTGGAGGATGTCATGGTAAATCTTCCAGAAACACATCTACATTTTCTTTCAAAATAGGTACATTCTATATTTGAACATTCCATTCCCCACCCACAGTCATTTCATTCTCTTACTCCCCAATAATTGAATTTAGTTGAGCTACTGCGGGTGGATATAGATAATAATGAGGTGGTGATGATTCTACTCTAAAGATAAAGTGTTCGTTATCATCATCATCCAGAATCACAACCTCCTTCTTCTTACAATAAATCTTCACATCATGGTCTAAAATCCAATCCATAATAAGAATTATATCAAACTCAATCATAGGTCTGACGATGAGATCAGCAGATAAAGGAAATTTATGTTCTCTAATGGGGACTGATTCAAAAAACATTGTTGCAATGATACTCCCCTTAGGAGTTTTAACTGACAAATCCCTTATTAAATAAATTTGTAAATATCTAATTTTCATAGAAACCTGGGAAGATATAAAACAATTTGATGACCCAAAATCAAATAATGCATTTTCTAAACTTGATGAAATCATTAAATTTTTTGCCACCACATCGTTCGGAGCATCTACCTCAACAGTAGTGATAACATAAGCTTGGCCTTGATCCCTTGGCCTTTTCTGAGGTTAGTTCCTCTGACACTTAGAAAATTTATTTTTATAATGTCTCTTTTATCTATAATTATAGTATTCCACGTTGACAGTAACTCTCATTCCCTTGCAATCTTGAGCTTGGTGGCATTTTTCACCACACATGTAAAAGACTCACATTCCCTTTAAGCAAGTACATGGGTGTTTCTTCCAACATTTACTGCAGGATGGATAATGAATTTTTTTTTCATCCCTTTATTACCATTTCTATAGTGGTCATCATATCTCTTCTTATCTTGCATTTCCTTAAAGTTGAAAGACTTAGATAATTCCTTTTCATTCTTGATAACACATGAGACAATATCTTCATACGATGAGAAAGATTGTGAGACTAATGATTGATGGAGAAATGGTTTTATCCCATCAATGAAACGATCAATATTACTTTTTGGGTTACGTATATAATATACTGCATGCCTTTCTATCCTTGTAATGTTAGCCTCATACTTTGTGACATTCTCATCCTCCTTTTTCCTTAGACTCAGAAATTGCCTTTCCGTATCTGATCGATGGTCACGAGGAAAGTATTTTTCTATGAAAATATATTTGAACTCCTTCCATTCCATATTTTATACTTCATCATCTTCCTTCATATTTTATATCAACGACCACCATTGATCAACATCTCTAGTGAGGTAATAATCTACCATGACAACTGTTTCCCTTTCAATACTCCCCAAAGCCTGAAATATTTTCTCTATGGAACTTATCCATTTCTCATATACAAATGGATATGTACTCCAATTTAATTTTGGTGGTTGTTTCCTCAAGAAGCTATCTAACATTGATCCTACACACTGCGGATAAGGGTGATCCATACGGGTAATGTTATTATTAATAACCTGAGTGTGTTGTCCCAGTATAGTGATTATCTGATCAGCACCAGTTGCATCACCAGCTCCACTGTAATTATCTTGAGCAGGAGGGAAATACCAAAATGGAGTGTGTGCATTGATACAGTTTCCATTTCTTCCACTAGGGACCATTTCTAAACAATGTCATACACTAGATTAGTTTATGAATCAAAATACATAATTCCATACTTGTAAAACACATCACATAAATTGAACTATTTATGGTTATAATCCATAATCATAAAAAATGTTTTCATTGACAGGGTATATACTCATAAATCCTTCATAATGGATTTTAAAGAAAATGAGAATTATCCTAAGCATATCCCCTGGGAGTGTCGTAACCAAGAGTGCAGCAAGGCCCGTTGTCGTGCACCAGTTCTTGTTCGAATCTAGCTCAAAGAGTTGTTTTCAGGTTTTACCCCTAGGTACATCTGTTCCAGAGTCGCCTCTACCTGCTCGAATCCAGAAAGGGGTGCATTTCTTGGAAATGTCATAAAATCTCTACAATACCAAAATTGTAGGATGTTCTTCTATACTAATCCTCAAAGTCCATCTTATGTATGTGCGCTCTAATCAGAGTTTATCTAAATCTAGATTCCATGGTTTCTACTAAACTTCCTCTGATACCAACTGCAACGCCTCAAACCGAGTTACCCAGAGTCGGTGCATTATTACATAACATTTTCATGATCACAAAAGATCAAGTCTCAAAATACTGATTAGATTAGTAGCCTTGGAATCACTACATAAATTCATAAATATTAAATTACAATAAAAATGAAAACAACAACAAAATGGTCTCGATAGTCCACACTCATATCCCATCATACTATCCCTACAGGTCATTCATAAAATAATTCTTCACATCCTGGAGAAAATAAAACATAGAAAGGGGTGAGGTCAGATGCCCAGTAAGGATAATAATATAGCGGAAACTTTCAAAAATAAGCATAAACATTTAAGGCAATGTATAACGAAAACAAAAGCCTTTTAAACTTGAACATCCTCATAATATGGATGAAATAAAATGAAATAATGCCATTTAATTATTAACATGGATATTCTACTAATCGAATAATCAGATGAAATATCAATAACCACATTCATAATGTTGGAATGCATAATGCTAGACTATCATAACGATATAGTCAAGGCCTCTTGCCAAGACTATAAATAAGATTTTTTCATGGCCTCATGCCAAGACACTGGTTTGTCTCATGAGACATAATGATGCATCTAGGAGCTATAGGGGGCTCCACCCATCACATATTAAGTCCAATACATTCCTCGTATGAACAGGTTTAAACATTACATAAACATTCATATTAAAACTAGCTTACAAAATGTAAATACTTTTTTCATAAACCATTAATGGTATAAAAATAACACATCCACTTTCAAACATATCACAAAACATTCAATAAAATATGGATGTTTTGTATCATAATAAATGAAATTCAATTATGCTTAAAATCCATCAAAGGATTTTGACATTGATGAAATCAAAACTATTAGATAGAAATATCTCTATTTTTGAAATCATTTAAAAGTCACATAATTATAAAATAAAACATTTACATTGAAAATATTCTTATAACATTGTAAGGGAAGCTTCTAGGATTTTACAATGGTGGAAAATATCCACACCCTCCGTGTAAGTTAAAAAAACACATTCTTAACTTAATTTTGTCGAAAAGGTTAAAAATGACCTTCATTGGAAAACAACGGAAAGATTCCTTTCAAATCATTTTATAAAAAATAAAACAATGTTATAAATGAATTTAACCCATATTTTGTAAATTATTAATAATGTTTTGAAATAACTTTTTAAGAAACATTGATGTGGATGATAAAGTGGTCCCAGTCGATAATTACATATAAACAACCTCGGATAATGAAGATATTGTGAAATAAAGCCTTTCCTTTTACTTTTCCTTGGATGAGGGTAGGTTAAACTCCTGTATAATGGTGAAATAATAATTATAAATTTATACAAGAATTATATAAATTAATATGATATCATATATCATTTGTTAACATTGATTTGTTAATAATAGCTTAGTATTATCATCGTTTCGGGTGTTAACTTACTCGTTTTATTTTATATATTCTGTTACATAAGACGTTTTTTTATGGATAGGTTATATCTTATTCATATCCAGAATGATATATAGTTCTTAAATTATTTTTAATAATCAAATGGGAATTATAATTGAGTGGATACGATGGGGAATTAATCTCATTGCGTTCGTGGAGACGGTAGTCCATACGTACGAACAAGCGACAATATCATTATGTTGATATTAAAATAATATATAATTGGATAATATATAATATATACATAGTCATTATCTTGTTAAATTTATTATTTACATCAATTAAATATCATTATCATACCCATCCAAATAATAATATTTTTGAATATCAATTACACCACGACGTGGAGACAGTAAGTCGTACGTATGCACGTATGGTGACATGTCATTAAAAGAATTGATAGAATACTGAATATGGTTGTACCATATTTATAATAACATCACAGTATATAGAATATACTAGATTTATTATTTTAGAAAGGAAATATTATAGAAATAAGAAGTTGAAAAAGAAAGGAACTTGAAAAAAGGTGGTGAAAACATTACCTCTTCTTCGTGTTCTTTCTTTTGATTTGATCAAAATGGCTCCATACATTGGATTTATGATCAAAATATGGCCTCTACGATGAAGAGAGGGAATATGATAGAGTATTTGGGTAGGGTATGTCCGAACCAAAAGGATTTGAAGGTGTAAATTATAGATAAGGGGAGTGTCCATTTATAAGAGGGGTGAGTGGCTCCTTTGGAAAAGCTAGAAATATTATTTTATAATAAATTCATCTTTAGTTTCTAATGGTTACAAAGAGAATTATTCATCCTAGATTGAGGGTATGGGTCGAAATCCATTCAACCAATATATTTTAGATAGGTTTGGGTCATTATATTAACGTTATCTTTTAGTTTTAACTCTTAGTTAATTAGATTGACAGTTACCATGTCACTTTGTGTTTTCATATTATATAGTTAATAAACATACTATATACATCCAAAAGGCCCCCAAGTGTTCCATTAATCATACAATTATCATGATATAAGTCCTTTGGACAAAAATTAGATTTTTAGTAATAGAATATCAATTAATAATATAATAATGGTTTTAAAAACTCATTTATGTCAGTTTTGACAATATTTAATAATTTATTTTTGTTAAAGTCATAAAAGAATTATTAATTTGAAAAAAATTCATTTAAACAGTATAAAAATATTCTATTAAGCATGAAAATCGTGGATGGAATCAAAACATTCAAATTATATTTATTTTGACTTTAATAATACCAATTATTTGATTCTTTCATTAATAAAGAAAATAATGCATCATTATTGGGTCATAAATAAATATAATTGTTAAATGTATAAAAATTATAAATAAAATAAAATTATATAGGAAATCATTTTATATTTCAAATTAATATTTATAGTCGAAAATATAACATATATAACCCTATGTAAAAAATGTTTTTCTAAAAGATATATGTTATGTCATTTTTGTATTTACTTTAACTAAATTTATATAAAGTGTCCTTATCACCTACAACTGGCACCATGGGGTCCCACAATCGACCCAATTATGCCCATGGTCATACATTTATCAACCAACAAGGTTAGGACACATTTTAGGGTAATTTAGTATTATAATAATAATATTTGTTTACCCATATTTACCGGATTTACCATTTAACCATGGTAAATAAAATATTTATCGAAGTGAGTATTCAAAATGTCTAAAAATAAAAGTTACCTATTTACATAATTTGGAAATCCTAATTTTAAATATTGAATTCATTTTTCCAAATTCAAAACACAAAAGTGTCAGAAATTAATTTAAAATTAATTACCAATTTCAAACCAAAAAGCGTGTTTTTATGAAACAATAACTATCAAAAGATTGGCAATTGTTTATTTTCAGTTTAATTGTGAAATTATTTCCAATGACCAACATTGTATTAAATGGTAAAAATATATTCTAAATATATTTTAAAACCACTAAAAATCAAAATTTATCACTATTAATTATTTTGATTAAAAATGATGTTTTTAATTAAAATTTAGTAATTTTCACTATTCATCAAAATATAAAAGTTATCCGAAAAGTATAAAAAAGTTACCCTAGGCTAATTTCGATATTCCAAATCCAAAAATGAAGACCATATTGAGAGTTAAAATTTATTAAATTTTGAAAAATTTGGTATTACTATTCATAACGACTAGTTTGATTGGTCACGGTGTGTTAGAATCTCGAAATTGCGTGTAATGCAAGCGATTGCATTATTCAAATGGAAATGTACCGTGGATGCTTGGGTTGTTTCAAAAAATCTATGGTTTCGCCAAAAGACATATATAATAATATATATGACAATAATGAACCAATTGGGGTTCGATTGGTAGTTGATTGTATGTTTATTTACCATATAGTGTAAGAATACTAGAAGACCTGGTAAACATTATATTATTTATCTTAGAGTTAAATCTAAATGATATGGTTATAATGATAACCTAAACTTGTCTAAAACCGATTGTTTGATATTATTGAGACCCATCCCCATATTATACTCGAAATAAGTCACTTATGAGCCATTATAAACCGAATAGTAATTTATTATAAAATAATATTTTATGTTTTTTTCCTAAGGTTCCCATCACCCCTCTTATAAAAGGGCACTCCCCCTTATCCCTAATTCACAACATCAAAGCCTTTTGGATATCCCAAACTCTGCCAAAATACTCTCTCAACTATCTTAACATTATCTTAGAGGCCCTAAATTAGTCCAAAATCCATCTTAAGGATCCCTTTTGATCAAATCAAACAGAAGAACCTGAAAAAGCGATAATAATTTCACTACGCCCTTTAAAGTTATTTTCTTCTTCCACTTATTCATTGTTTGTTATTTATTTTATAAACTAATAACTCTAGTATCTTCTATATACTATGATGTTTTTATAAATGTGGCACAACTTTATTCATTACTTTATCCATCTTATGAATGATAATGTCACCATGCGGGCGTATGTACGGCTTACCATCTCCACGTCGTGGTGTAATTAGTTATTCAACACTATGTTATTTTGATGGATATAATGATGATTAATTTGTATAAAAATAATAAAAATAACATGATAATGTCTCTGTAAAATTAATATACCATCCATTTCCACACCTTTAAGGAAATGATATTGCCTCTGGTTCATACGTACAGATTTCCGTCTCCACGACGCGATGAGATTAATTTCCATGTACACCATTCATTGAAAATTATGAAAATATATATATTACTAATAAGTATTTAATACATGACATAATAATTCTACTAGATATATTTATATATATATATATATGTGTGTGTGTGTGTGTACTTACATATATCTTATTCACTTAGTTCCGTTCAGCACGATATTAAAACAGAAACAGTGTTTGTGCGTATGTACAGACTACCATCTCCATAAACAATGTTTTTCATTTCATATATATATATATATATATATCTATTAAAAATACTTATATTCTAAATAGATATGATATATAAATGAATTTTTACATTCTATATGTATTTAAATATTGGTCTATGTGATACAATCAATAGTTACATGTTAACACATGTTGGATAAAGAAAGCGATTATTACCCAAAATGATGATTTAACAAGGAAATTATTATTAAATAGTTAGTATAAAGTCATAAATGAATCATGTATTATATCATAAATATTATTATTGCTCATTTATAATTTAATAACATACTATGATATTTGTATTGGAGGTTAAACATACCCTCGACCAAAGGAAAGTGCAAGGTAAGGGTTAATTACTCAATCTCAATATTCTCCCACATTGTTTCTGTGTATGTATTTACTGGGGCATTTTTATCATCCATGTACATTTTTCATAAAAATAATTTCAAAATGAATATTTAAGGGATTTTTGAAAGGTCCTCTTTATCCAGATCATAATTTTCAATGTTTTAATCATTTATCTTTCTAAATCATTTTAATTAATGTCTATGTTTTGAAAAAGATTTTAAGGATTTATTCATATGAATATGAATGTTTTGAAATGATAATTATTTTCAAATGATTCAAAGTATTATGGGACACATTGATTCAAAAATCCCTTTTACATTAGTTCCTTTATAATTGTGTGACTTTTCAATGATTTCAAAAAAAGAGATATATCTCTGAAATAGTTTCAATTTGATCTATGTCAACATCCTTTTATGGATTTTAAGCTTATTTGATGATGATTTATTATGATACAAATTTCTATATATTATTGACAGTTTTGTGATATGTTTGAGTGTGGATGTGTTATTTTTATACCATTCATGGTTTATGGAGAACGTATTGACATTTCATATGCTAGTTTTAATATGAATGTTTATGTTATGTTTAAATCTGTTCATATGAGGATTGCATTGGAATAAGTAAGTGACGGGTGGATCCCACTATAGCTCCTCGATGTATCGGTAGGTCTCATTAGAAAAACTAGTGTCTTGGCACAAATCCTTGACAAAATCTTATTTGTAGTCTTAGCACAAGGCCTTGACTATGTGGTTATGATAGTCTGGCATTAGGTATTCCATCATATGAAAGTTGTTATTGATATTGCATGTGATTATTTGATTAGAAGAATATCTATTTGAATATGCAAATGGCATTATTTCATTTTATTTCTTCCATATTATGCTGATGTTCAAGTTTAAAAGGCTTTTGTTTTAGTTATACATTGCCTAAAATGTTTATGCTTGTTTATGAATGTGTCTGATATATTGTTATCCTTACTGAGAATCTAAGCTCACCGCTTTCTATGTTTTAATTTTATCAAGATTCCAAAAAGTCTATTATGATTGATAATAAGGTTTAAGCTAAGGGATTAATGATGTTATCAAAGGATCATTTATGTTCTGTTCTATTTTCTAAAGTGTAATGTAACATCCATGTATGAAATCTACTTTCCATGAATGCTAAACGGATCAGTCTCTCGGGACTTGATTCCTTATAATCCTTCCAATGTATTAAAATAATGCACCGAGATAACTATGTTCGGGGCATTAGTGTTTGTATCGGTGGAATTTTACCAACATCCTTGGGAACTATATTTAGATAAAATATGATAAGAGAACATTATCCTAATATAGACATTGAGGATTTGTATAGAATAACTTCCTAAATGTTTGGTAATGTAGATATTTTGAGATTATTTAGAGCAATACATCCATGTATAGATACGAGTAGGTAGAGGCGGCTCTGGAATAGATGTACCTAGGGGTAAAACATGAAAATAATTCTTTGATCTTGACTTGAACGGGAACTGGTTCACGACAATGGGCCTTGCTGCACTCTTGGTTACGGCACTCCCAAGGGATATGCTTAAGATAATTATCATAATAATTACAATCAATTATGAAGGTTATATGAGTATATAAATCCTCAAATAAATCATTTTTATGATTATGGATTATTTCCATAAATAGTTCAATTTATGTTCGATATTTTACATGTTTGTAATTATTCATTGCAATTTATAAACTGACCTATTGAATTCCATTATATATAAATGGCGCCCAATAGAATGAACGCGAACTCCCGAAATACATATGATCCAAAGAGTAAGAAGGATCATATCCTTCACGATATTAAGACAAAATTTAGAAGGGAAATTATCTACCATGTATTTTCAACATATGATGAAATAATACCATGAGTAAATAAGATTAGTAAGGAAATCACTGAATCCTACGGATTTTAAGGGAAACAAGAGAAGAAAAGGATGGAAGAGAGAAATATGGGTAATGGGAAGAGGGAATTTTTTTCCCCATATGTGAAAATTGTGGGAAGAAAAACCCTTGAACATGTCTCAAGGGATTGGGAGTTTTTTATAAGTGTAGAGAAAAAGCACACCATGTACATGACTGTAGGGGTAATAAAAAGGTTATCAATGTACAATGCTTCATCTGCAAGGAGTTGGGACACTAGGCGAACTAATGTCCAAATCATCAGAGTATGCCCCAAATGATTCTATTAGATAATAATCATGTTATGATACTACCAAAGAGAAGGATGAATGATTAGAGTTCTTATGTTGTTATTAAATAATTATGTCATTTTAGTGTTGTATCAACGATATACTGGATATAATAATAGTGGAGTATTTAAGGATTGTACTGCAATACTATTTCATTAAGGACTTGAGATTGTGCAGAACCATGAAATGTGACTCAATAGAAAGTTAAATTTTTGGAAAATATATGGTTGAGAGAAAGATAAACCATAATATGGTTCTGATACTGAGGTAGTGATTTTGGAATAATACATGTTTGATTTGGATAAATTATATTGGATATTCTTGAATACCTTAAAACTGATTAATGATTTGTATATTCCATCATTGTTTGAGTTTACGTCATTTTTTATGGAAGAAGTATATCCAGTATTCTATAAGGAAGAAGGGAGCATAAATATAATCAATAAGGTTTTATGGTAATTCAGGGTGTTACCATGTTTTAAAGTAGTACATGATGAAGGTATTCACATGTTATTACATGAAAAAAGAATCTTAATTGTGTTTAACTTCCTTATAAATTTTTTACTACGAGTTTGGACTGAAGTATTTTGGATAAGTATAGTTTTAGATTATTGTTTAATTTCCATATAAAGGACAACCCTGAGGTCAGACGAAAACCTATCATGTCCGACAATGTCACGAGACTTGAACCCGCAACTGAATGTTGACAAGGGTTTATTACCTACCACTGACCCATGTGATGTCCTGGGTTGAAAAATGTAGTTTTTTAAAGGGTCTGGTGGATGAATTATAAATTCATTTTTTAGAACCTTATACGAATAAGATAAATAGAATTTTTTTAGTTCTATTATCTTTTAGATTGAAAGATGAGTTTGTGGTAGAAATTAGTTAAAGGATAGAACTATACTATTCAAGCATATATATATATATATATATATTTTTCCTCTCTTATTCAATGAAGAAATTAATTCTTAAAATTTAGGTAAGGTATCATAAAACTAAAAATGGTTTATCCTAATACCTTATGTTTTGTGGAACCAATGATATTTTAAATCATCATAGATTGATGGCTTTGAGGCGCTCAATTCTACAATTTTTTTGACTGATGCCCTCAATCACTTCTTATAAATATTTACATTTTCATCCAACTATGTGTCTCTAATTTCCACCAATGTTCTCCTAATCCAGATCATAATTTGTTGGGTAGTTTTTCATTCCCCTTTTCCTCTTATTAAGACTAAATTTTATTAACCAAATTTCTGATGTGGGTTTTCGCACAAAAGTATTTTTAATTTTCAACCATTTATTTTTAATTAAAAATTGCAAATTTTGAGGATGAAATTTATTGGAGGAGGGAAGAATGTAATACCCCAAGGTTTCATAGTATGTTATTTCTTCAAAATATTTCAATAACAAGCACTACACACAACACCGGGTTCGAGCCCACCATATGATTTTCAAAATAGCCGTTCAAAAGCGGTTATGAATAGTATTATATGAATATTGAACTATATATATTCCTTATAATTTTAGAATCCATATTATGAGTTTCTTTTATATAATGTAAGAAAAAGTTCATTTTTCAGATAAAAGAAGTATTTATTTCAAAAAATGCACATTTATAGCCTTTTATTGATTAACCCTTTTTAAATCCAATATTTGAAACTTTTATATTTTCAATTTTAAAAAATAAACTTCTTCTTTAGAATGAGGACATAAGAATTTAGTTTCAATAAATTTTTGGTGTTTTTCTGATAACGTTCATATTTGGGTGAATAGTGAAAAATACTATAATTTAACAAAAAACAATTTTTTTAATCAGAATATTTTATAGTGTTAAATTTTACATTTTAATGGTTTGGAAGTAAAAATATATTATATTTTTACCATTTAATCCAAAGTTGGTCATTTTAAGTAAATTCACTTTGAAATTGGACATAAACAACTGTCAATCTTTTGATTGATATTGTTTCGTAAAAATATGCCATTCGGTATTGAAAATGAGAAATAATTTTAAATTTTTTAAAATAGAAATCATTTTTGAATTCGAAATATCAAAATTAGCTTAGGGTGAATTTTTGATATTTTTCTGAAAACATTCAATTTTTGATGAATAGTGACAAACACTAAGTTATTATTTAAAACAGACTTTTTATTTATGTAATTATTTATTTTAATTATATTTATTTTAGGTTAAAATAGATACATAATACCTATATATTTTCAATATAATTTATTGGAGTCATTTTGTAATAATATGATATATATAAAATTGTATTGAACTTTTCACCATCTTTTACCAACCTCATAGGAGAATTTGCAAATTCACATAAAAAATAATTTTTCCACTTCTATGAGTTGAATTTTGAAAATCTGAGAGACACGATAAATATAAAGGAGTAAAATGTGGTTCAATAAGATAAAAAATATTTATTTTGAATAGTAACTTTTTACTTTTATTAACCACTGTTAAAAGTAAATAGGGTATTTAAGGGTAAAATGATATTATTATTACCCTAACACATGTCCTAATTCAATTGGATAAGTATAATTCGCCCAAAAAATCCTTAGAAATAAAATATAAACCTCTTCGGTATAGTAGGATTAGATTAGGATGTTTGTTATTATTTAATTCAATGACGAGATAAAAGAGTTAAAATCAATGTTTAACAACTAAAACATTTTTAATATAGGTTTATACATCATAAAAATCAATTAAAAATATTTTTTATAAATATAAAAAGAGCTCCAACATAATGGTATTTTATTTAAATTTTTTTAATTTAAATAATTTAATTTATTTATGAGACAATGGTGATGTCGTAATTACCTAATCAATGGACTATTAAATTAATTAATATTAAAAATATCATAATAAATGAAATTTGAGACTTTTTATGAATTAATATAACTTTATAGGTTAATATTACATGTTAGGGTTGGTTAGATAAATTTTTTTCGATGTAATAATGTTTTAATGATTTTAACAAAAAACAAATACCAAATAGTGTCAAAATTGTCATAAAATAGTTTTTAAAACAAATATTATATTATTAATTGATATAATTGTCCTACAAATCGAAGAATTTTCCAAAAGACTTATATAATAATATATATGACATTAATGAAACAATTGGGGTTTTATTTAATGTTTATAGTATGTTTATTAAGAATATAGTGTAAGAATACAAGAAAACATAGTAAAAGTTAAATTATTTAACTGAGTAAAATCAAAATGATAAGGTTAAAATGGTATCATAAACTTTTCTAAAACCAATTTTATGAGATTATTTCTACCCCTACCCACCCTAGCCTCTAACTATTTCACTTTGGATCCATTATAAACCGAATATTATTTTATTATAAAATATTCATTTATGTTTTTCCTAAGATGCCCCTCACCCCTCTTATAAAAGGGCACCCCCACTTCTCTATAATTCACATCATCAAATCCTTTTTGCTCGACCAAACTCCACAAAAATACTCTATCAACTCTCCTCCCTACATCCTGGAGGCCCTACTTTAGTAAAAAACCTAACTTATGGATCCCTTTTGATCAAATCAAAAGGAAGAACCCGAAGAAGAGATAATAATTTCTCCACCCTCATTCAAGTTCTTTTCTTCTTCCACTTATTCTTTCATTGTTATTTATATTCTAAAATAATAACTCCAGTATATTCTATATAATTTTATTTTATTACAAATGTGTAACAACTTTATTCATTATTCTATCAATATTATGAATGATAATGTCTCCATGCATGTGTACGTACGGCTTACCGTCTCCACGCAGTGGTGTAATTTGTTATTCAACACTATGTTATTTCGATGGATATAATGATGATTAATATGTATATAAATAATTATAATAAAATTCTAATTTCTATGTTAAATTAATATAACATCCAATTCCACACCTTTAAGGAAATGATATTGGAGCTCGGGCGTACGTACAAATTTCCGTCTCCACGACGCGATGAAATTCATTTCCACGTTCACCATTCATCGACAATTATAAATATATATATATTACTAACCAGTATGAAATATATGAAATATTAATTCTAATAGATATATATGTATATATATATATCTTTGAGAACATACAAATATCTTATTCACTTAGTAACGTTCAACACGATATGAAAACAGAAACAACGTGTATGCGTACGTACGGACTACCATCTCCATAAACGGTGTTTTTCATTTCATATATATATCTATTATACATATTTATATTATAACTATATATGATTTATAAATCATATTTTATATTCTTTATGTATTTAAATCTGGTTCTATGTGATACAATAAAGAGTAACAAGTTAAAAGATGTACTATAAAGAAAGCGATTATTACCTGAAATGTTAATTTAACATAGAAATTATTATTAAATGTGTAATATAAAGTCATACATGAATATTTTATGATATCATAAATATTAATATGGTTCTGGTATAATTCAATAACATACTATTATCTTCATACATATGGTTAAACATACCCTCGACCAATGTAATGTGCAATGTAAGGGTTAATTCCTCAATCTCATTATTATCCGAGATTGTTTATGTGTAAGTATTTACTGGGAAATTTTTATCATTCATGTCCATTTTTCATAAAAATGCTTTGAAATGAATATTTTATGGATTTTTCAAAGGTACTATATATCAAGATCATAATTTTAAATGATTTAATGATTTATCATTCTAAATATTTTTAACTAATGTCTATGTTTTCAAAATGATTTTAAGGATATATTTATATGGACAAGATTGTTTTGAAATGATAACTATTTTCAAAAGTTTCAAAGTCGTATGGGACACTTTGAATCAAAATTATCTATTAAATTACTTCGTTTATAAATGTGTTACTTTTCAATGATTTCAAAAAAAGAGATATTTCCCTCAAATAGTTTTGATTTCATCAATGTCAACATCCATTGATAGATTTTAAGATTCTTTGAAGTTGAGTTATTATGATACATAAATTACATATTGTATTGGAGGTTTTGTGATATTTTTCACTGTGGATGTGTTATTTTTATACCATTCATGGTTTATGGAGAAAGTATTGATATTTCGTATGCTAGGTTTTATAAGAATGTTTATGTTATGTTTAAACCTGTTCATATGAGGAATGCATTGGACATAGTAAGTGACGGGTGTAGCCCTCTATAGATCCTAGATGCATCAGTAGGTCGAATGAGGAAAACTAGTATCTTGTAACAAGGCCTTGACAAAATCATATTTGTAGTCTTGGCACAGGGCCATGACTATGTGGTTATGATAGTATGGAATAATTAATTCCATCATTATGAAAGTGGTTATTGATATTAAATGTTATTATTCGAATAGTAGAATATCCATGTAAATAATTAAATGGCATTATTTCTTTTTTTTTTTCCATATTATGCTGAATTTCATGTTTAAAAGGCTTTTGTTTTAATTATAAACTACCTTAAATGTTTATGATTATTTATGAAAGATTCTGCTATATTGTTATCCTTACTGAGCATTTATTCTCACCCCTTCTGAAGTTTTAATTTTCTCAAGATTCCGTGAAGTTTATTACGATTGATAATTAGGGTTATTCTAGCGGATTAATGGCATTCTCAAAGTATCATTTATACTTTATTTTATTTTATAAAGTGTAATGTAATGTCCATGTATGTAATCTATTTTCCAAGACAACTAAACTTATTGTTCTTTCGAGACATGATTCCTTTTAATCATGAAAATCTATGAAAATAATACACCGATTTTGGGTTACTGGGGTCAGGTCGTTATAGCAAAATAATATTCTACCACCATATTTAGAACCTCATACATTAGGTAATTCATGTTTTGGACACAATTAATCCTCATAAATATCTATGGATTTATGAAATATTGAACATTGAACATCAATATATCTTGAGAACAATAAAACCTCTAATATAAATTTTACAATATGGATATAGACTCACAATAAATCATAGGAACAAGTAACACATGATCTTGTTAGTCACTATAATAGAATGGTCCTTCTTGAATGGTTCCAAGACATCACGATCATAAGAAAAGGACAACCAACAAAACTTTTTCATGGTACCCTCTAAGTAATGGAAATAAATTTTCAACATGAAAGCTGATGTTTAAACGAACTCAACAAATTCCCTTAGAAACTAACATCTGACATGGGATTCCATTGTACCCTAATCCTAATCAAGATAATATACACCACATAAAATTAGTCATTATAGTGTTTGTCATTCTATTCATTGTGGGGAGATTTTAGACCACTGGGATAGAATTATATCTTTCTAGGTTTCCACCCCTTAGATCATAAATTCACAATTAAATTCAAGACAAATAACCTGAAGTTAAAAAATACTTGTCCTACTAGGCTATGAATATTTATATCTCTATCTCTATCACCACTTTCATTATCTACCTACAAGAATTTAGAGAAATCAATATAGGATGTAGATCAACTCCATCCCACTAGTCTGGGGGGATTTTTACCTCAATTTCCCTTCCAAGAGACATCAAATCCCCGATGAGAATCACTATATCATCAATAACAGTATCATTAAATGCTAATCACGTAAAACATTAATCCCCTGCACACTTTTCTAGGATAATTTTTATCATCATCATCACCATAGATGGAATCAGTCTTCTCCAGTTTTGGAGGGAAATGTCAACTGTCGACACCCCATCCATTTTTTAAACTACATGAAAATCCTATGATATTTAAGTCCCATTCAACAACCACAAATAGAAACTACCTATATATCATTAGTCATAATATGGGAAGGGAGTAGTGTATAGTGATTGAAATCAGACCCCACTAGGGTCCCAATCCAAAATATCCTAAATTTACAAGTGTTCAAGCAACGACCGTAATATTAGCATGGATTTATAATCCCAATGCACTAAGATTAATGGGAAAACAACCATTAAACAATATATCTCTATAAATTCCATCATCATAAAAACAAATAATGTTGATCGATACATAGATATAGAGGTTCCCAACACAAAAAAAACCATCAACTAGAGGATTGTGAACTGAATTCCCCAACTGAGGCATCACGCACATAGATCCATGGAAGGATTTGAATCCTGACACCACTGAATATTTAGTTTCCACTTTTAATGTGGAACACTACTAAAAGAATGGAATAATTTTGGATACATCCCAATCACCAATTAAAATAATTATTGTTCCTTGAATAGAGGTTTTGTTTCACAATATGATTCTAATATACACACACTTATGAAACTCAATGAGGAGCTACTCTAGGGAAATAAATCTCCTTGGTATCGCCTTCAGGACAAGGTGAATAATCCTCCTCGAATATATTAGGAATGAGATGATTCATCTACAAAAGTGGAATCTATGCATCAAAATAGCTCTAACACAGGGAATATGGTCTCTATAAATGAGAAATTAAAAAATGATCATGACTTACCACTATTAAAAAAAAACTCCCCCTCTCATAAGTAATCATTTTGTTTTTTTCAAGATCAGAGAATTAAAATGATGGAAAAATAAGCCTAACTAATCAAGCCATGCAATATGCCAATAGAATGGAGGCATCATAGATAACAATACCTCTAGAACTGATCAACTCCATCGATTCCCTAGATAAATGAATATAATCAAATAGAGGGCTGATGTGCACCTCTGAAACCTGAAACGTAATACCCCAAATGAGGGTATGTAACATTTCCTCCATTAAATTTAAGAAATTATAGATTTTCTACATTTTATGAAGCGGTTGACCCTTAATAACATCTCACACACATTATATCCCAATGTAGGCCGATGATGGATACATGAGATATATAGGAGGAATAAAATATCAGGAATTTTATACATACATTGGTAGGGATCTAATTTTTTTATGGAATATTTCCAATAGGATTGTTTTCAATACTTGAAGACCTAAATCACCAATAACAATACCAATTCAACTCCATGCTGAGGAAGAAGACAATTTGTCAACCTAGAGAACTATATCCCATGTGAAATTTAGAGGGTTTTTGATGTCATATCCAAATGGAACGGTCTAATATATTCACTCATCATCCCTCTATCATAAGTTCAGATGTTTGAACTATATAATATGAATATTCAGGATGAGTTACAGACTACTCTGATCCCAATAATATATCAAGGTGGGCTCTATGAGTTCATAGAAACAAGAAAATAACTACAAGATTCTATTCAGTGATCCCAATCCAAATCATGATTGATTACCTCTCTGTATGGGAAAAGGCTTTGCAAGGAAAAGGCTAAAGCAATAAATCTCAATCAAGAAACAATTCTTATTCAAGAACCTAATAAATCCACAAACCACCCAATAACTCATCTTGAGAAGATGATACCACAAAATCTCCCTCATCCAAAATCTAGAATAGATCAAGGTCACCAGGAATTTGGTTAATAGATAAATTAACCACACACATTCCGTAATGAGGAAGTACCGGATTACATCATTGAAAATATGATAAATAATCTTCTCAACCTAGCACATCCCAGGAATCATGTTGATATCAACATCACCGATCATCCCGAATACTACCCAATCAGTAGGAAGATGGTTCATAAATTATTGGATTTATTCCTATTCAAATAAATTCTCCAAGGCACAGTCGATTTAAGATAGTGTAAGTATGATAACACCTTGAAGATGGTGACATCCATAACCATATCCCAATCAAATGAATATTGTGATTGGAAGAATGATCCAGATAGGAATAGAAAAAAGATCAAAAACTAGAGGACTCAAAAAACTATTTATATAGTTCATGAATCCCCGAGAGAATATCTTCATTGACCCATATATGTTTTTTCACCTTGGAAGGTGAAATTAGACAGAAACCCCAAATATGGACATAATGATTGGACATAGGAATGAAAAAGGGAAAGATTCAAATTATTCTCCCATGTATGCCCCAACTCTTGCCGATTGTTTCCCTGTATCATGCTACGCATGAGTACCACCCCAAAAATTAGAAAATTCTTATAAAAATTGCTCATATTTGGTTATTTCTATAGGATAAAACTGGTAGTCCCTTTATCAAATGATGAATAGGACTCTAATCATGCGTTCATCAATCCTCGACAGGTAATTGGAGGCCATATGAATATGAACTGAGGATATAGTAGACAATTATGGTTTTTTCCAACCCAATATTTCAGACAAAAAACAATGAAATATATATATGCAGTTTAGAATCATAAAAAAGAAAGAAAAATTCCCCCATAAAGACTTAGAGACGTTCCAAAACCATATAGAAATCATCTGAATGAATTAGACTTATCAGACCACCGTGAGGGGGTGTGATTATTTAATCAGTATAGTCTATGTGGAGTTATTAAATTACCCGTACCACTAGAATCAATTTCTCCTCTAACCTATTCCCAAGAAAAAGTCATTTCTACCTCTAACGCCACAGTGCATGAGTGACACAATATGGATCAACCCCACACTAGGATGTGCTGACCATTTAACTAAAAGTAAAACATTATGAAATAACTATAGAGTGTCCCAGGTAGGCTCTCTATAAAGGATACACTCCAAATTTCTAAATAACTAATGGATACAATCATTGAATAAATATAGATCCCAAAATATTTTGAATCATAAGTCACTATAGCTCAGGTCTATCAAGTGGAGACCATGTGGGGAGAGTTCCATGTCGCCATATACATCATTGAATAAGATCAAGAAGTGGTTATCCAATGGATACATTAGGACCCTATATTTTTGAGGTGGACTCAATAATGTTGACATACAATGGTCCTTCACTGAAAATGTTTCTACGATCAAAATCATCACAATTCATAATCTTTTATTTTTAGGGAATAGAATTTGATATTTTCTCACACAAAACAGACCATTCATGGGAAGGAAATGGTATTAAAAGACCTATCAGGATGATCATCCTCAAAAATCCTTTTGGCGTGTAACATCGAATGATCAATTTAAGATTCTCCAGTAAGTCACATCAACTAATTTCTTCTACGGAAGTCCATGGATGTATATCCAAATATTGGTAACCTCAATATTATATCAATGTATAAAATACCTCATCGATGGAACTTTTAGAATACTACATGATGATAATACCACTTAGGGACTTTTGAAGACACATAAGATGAGGTAGGTTTCTATAAAAGGGAAAGAAAGTATTCAATTATATACGATGATATATGGGTTTTAGACCCCAATTTCTTGGTAACAATACCTACGAATCCATGGACTATGAATGAAAGAGATAATATGCTCCACATAAATCAATTTGTGGTAATATTATTGATCATAGATGTCCAAACCCCTTATTTCATTAGACTATGTGGAAATGAAAACCAGATTTGGGTTTTCTGTATGATGAATCTATAATTACAGGATGTTATTATATTTTCCTATGGCCTCTCTTGACTTGAGAGTGATAGAGTATCCCCCAGATGACCAACATCATCTAAAATAGTGTCCATAGACTCCGAGGTGGAGGAATTAGAGGAAGGCCATTGTAAATCTACTCTTTAATTTGAGTAAGGCATCTCCACCTCCATTGATGAGATCAGACAGTTAATATGGGAATATTAGAGACCCACAACATATAATGAATAGTAAATCCATGCCAATTGAGGAGAAAAATATGTATGGAGAATTCTTCAATAAATAATTATATGTGTTAATTTTTAATTATATATAAATTATCTAAATTAATCCAGATATGGCTATGCACCATATTGGCTCACCCTATGACCATTGAGGCTTCACACATGTTTCCAATAGGATGCACCCCTCTCATTCTAACAATGTTTTGTAGGATGTTAATGAATAAATCAAAACCAAATTTGTTCGAGAAGTCTAATACATATTATTTCATTCCTTTATCATCCCTATAAAAAAATTTAATGGGAATGTTAGGGTTCCCATTAATTTCAGAGACCTTATTTTACAATACATGAATAATGAATTCCAATTACCGATCACATTACTGTTTATCAATGAAATTGTTGGAATACATGCCCTTTCCCTCTTATAGGGGTACTCATGGTATATCAATATAATGATATCCCCAAAATAGGATGAAGCCACTATTATAGAATGATAGGGGAAATTGTATTCTTTCATATCATGACATTTTGATAAAATAATTCCATAGATTCCTATCAAACTTCCCTGCATAATATATTCAAGACATTATTGAAATGAATTGATGAATGTTAGGTCAATGACAATGTGATCAAATAATGGTAGAGTTGTGATCAATTCATGTATCATCATATATTATTAAAAAATATGTCACAACATAGTCTAAAGATAAATACATATAAATGTTATTTTTAGGTAAAATCATGGTTATGCAATGGATTTGTGGTTTGACAGAGAAATCAAGGTTTACATTGAAAATACATGTGATAATAAAACACATTCACCCCATTGAAATCTTAATGTATGCAGGGGACCCCATGGGAACCATGCCTATATTAAATTATTCATAGACAACTTGTCCAAAAAATGTCTTCCATTCACCAAGCTTATAATGAAGTGAGTTATATATCCATGTGGTTGGGATTTCCAAGTTGCCTATGAAAGTCTCAAGTATTACCCAATACACCCAATAGTCCTGATTCTAATAGTTGAAGGAATTCCACTCATATTATATACGGATTCCACAGAATGCTGACTGGGTGACCTCCGTGCATAGAAAAACGATGGAAGAGTGAGAAAAGTCTCGATTAACTCATTCACAAAATGACAGGTACTGAGACACGATACAATAATGTTTAAATTAAAATAATCAAACTCATATTTTTAGTACATAATGTGATTCATTACTTCCATCACCATGATATACACTTGTTATCTTATGTTGAACTTCTTAAGTACAAACTTTGTTGTCCCATGCTGAATGAGAATTTGGAAAAATTATTAGTCAATAAATCAAAATAAAACATTGAGCTCATAGAATAGAATTTAGTAAAAGGAAATTCCATGAATGATATCCTTGTTGCAAATAATACAAAAAAATCAAACTATTAGACGTCAAACGTATAGATGAAGTGGTTATCTATCCCCTTCAATGTCGCTAGACATGGTAGAAGTACTTTGATGGATCCTCTGGTAATCCTATCAATAAAATACTGGAAATCCTAAAAATCAATACAGTTTTCTTAGAAATTGTATGTGTAAATCCGTATAATATTTTTTATATACACTTTCACACAATCTAAATGTTTCATGCACAATGTGTCCTAGTACCCATCCCTCATCGCTAGTTTGGAATTATCTGTTCAACTGAAAATAGATTACATAAACATCCAATGGGAGTTAAAGTGAATGATAAATCATATCAATGGAGAATATGACATAAAAAGGAATAATTATCCATATCAATGTCTACATTATGGGACTAATGTAAGAGTTCCCATTTTCTGTAATGTCACATCATTTTTCTCGATCACAGAATGATCATGAACACGTCTTGGATAATTTAGCCATAGGCCTGCCCGACTATGATCAAGAGGAAGCAATCAATCATTTTACACATTGATAAATAGTCTCATTGATTTTTTCCTGTGATATGTAATAAATCATCTAGGACGTCACTAGCCTAGAGACGGATGAAGCAGTATCAATCCCTAGAAAGATGGACACCATAATTGGTCAACTCCAAATGGGACTCTCTGGACATACCGAACTAGAAATGAATAGACTCATTGGTGAGAAGAAATATTAATACTAATGTGTGGTCAAAACAAGTAGACAGTCCTATAATATAAATTATCGAACTGAATCCTTCAATGATTCATAGTAGAAGGAGTGATTTTCGCCATCATGGAAGACATTCATTCCTCCACCTATGACACTCATCAGTTTGGGACTAGGATCTCCCAATAAATTAATAGAATAGTTTACTACTGTAAAAACATGATACCAGAAATGTTTGAATTCACCTATAAATTTCAATAATTCTAGTTCCATGAAAAAATCGTTCATCAATACCCAAAAACATCTGCATATTGCTAAAAATTCCTTGTTCTCCATATATGTGTCATATATTATGGGGCCATGTACCACCACTAGATCTAGGAAGCCAACATATATGGATAAAACTACAGAAATATTCTAAATATTTTCTAAGACAATAATCCTTATTGAATGTAATATGATTAGCATCATCAACATCATAATGTCCTATATCATCACCTGTTTTTTGAATCCATCACACAATACCAATAGAGAATGTATCCATCTTCTATTCTATTGAATTGAATATGTTGTCAAAGGACTACAAAATCATGTCCAATCAATCATCCATCTATCTTGAAATGATAAATGTATATATATAGTGGCCTATAATAAGAATATTTTGTATATACTCCATATGATGGTGAGTATGGATCATAAATCCTCGATAGAGTAGATCTTTTATTATTTATGGTCCTGCCTTACCACCATGCGTACATATACAAATGAAACACAATATTATTTAGTGTATGGAAATGATTTAGTGTTAATCATATATGTCGATAATTCATCACTCTAAATTGAAATTTTTTGATATCTTTCAGATGATGAGAAATTTCAAAAGCGGTTGTATGAATTCTAGTGTCCCAAGGACATTAGGCTGTGTACATTTCATAACCTTAATGATCATCTTAATTCAAAATTATGGTACATCAATAAAATGGTCCTCCTTTATTCATTCCATTATTTTGAACATGTATTCATTCTTAGTTACCCAATGATACCAAGTATGAAGCTCAAACTGGAAGAACAAAAATGGTAAGGGACTTATATCACAGAAGTTCTATTAAAATTTAGCTTACTCCCTAGACACATTGGATTGAGACAAAGTCAAACCCCCAAAAAATGAATGATTTACCAAAAACTAATTTTCATAAATTCCATCGAGATTCTATCACCCCGGATTAGAATAGTTTATCTACACAAAAAATGTCCTACCAAAAAAAGGATACACTGCACAACATATCTCATCCTAACGAAATGATGTAAAACATTACAGAACCCATCAGGGGAGAATGACAAAAACCTGCACCACATCCTTGGTCCTTACTGCAAGATAATAAATTGAATGGATGAATACCTCAACACATGATATAAAACTACATAAAAGTCATCATCCCATCAACTATTCATTTGACAAGGGATAGATCTCTGTGAATAAAAGTGGAAATTCCCCTTTAATTTTGTGGGATTTAGACCCAAAAGTGGAATATATTCCACAAATAACAACATGTTGCTGGATTCTGTCGATTATAGGATATGTAGAGACACCTGGAATTCCATCCCCCAAACTAGCCATAATTTTCCTTTTCATTCACGTTCAGTGGTCCATGCCCTTACAACATGATATTAAACCATACAGAGTGATGTCATTTTTGTATGGCACTAAACTGTATGGGTTCCAATAATTGTGAGTAGATTCATTCCTATTATAAAAGGATATATAGTTACGCCAAAATTTTGAAGCCCAAATGCAACATTCCTTTAATTTTTCATTGAGTTACCCTTTACCATACTATACGATATAAAACTACGGGGATGATTTCATTGCCACATGACATTAAACTACTTAGGTTTTTTAAAACTACATTTATCTTGATTGAAATTATAATGATTACAAAGGTATTCCTTGAACTTATATATTATTTAAAACAACAAATGTTTCACGAATTACTGTAGATGCCTAAGAAGTCTGTAACTCCAAGAGAAAGTTTCGAAATGACGAAGCGAAGTCATATTCAGACTCAGAGGCCTAGTTTGGATGGCCCAGAAGTGGTGCGCTGAATGAAGAAGGACTTGTGTGAAAAAATCTTGCTCGTGCGAAGGAAGTCCGGGATTCAAAAAAAAAAGCACCGGAATGGCATGAAAATTAGTTGTTCCTGGTTCCGCGCGGTGATGCCTTTCGCGCCAACCGGTCCTGGCGAGGAAGATTTCACGCATCGTCTGGATTCTGTGATGCCTATGAACTATAAATAGAAGGAGACCCCTTCCATTTCGGGGTTGCGAAATTCAGACCAGCTCTGGTGCGTGTAATTGGACTCCCGCGTGCACAATATGACTTTCAGGTATTGACCCTTTTCACGCAACCTTACCCTGGGGTTCAACTTAGCGCGAAATCCCATCAACTTAAATAAAATTGCAAACACCTCTGGGGTCCTCCTTTGCTTGCAACCACTTCCATTGCGTGCACTCCTTCTTCTTCGTGAAAAACCCAACTACGTGCAATCCGGTCGATAGGTTTTTCGAGGGATTGGACATTGTCCTCGCATGCAATACAAGCCTATTGCATGCAATCCCCCTATCCATGCACAATCCCTCTGCCCCAATTGCGATCCATCCCAGTGTTTTTCATGCAAACCTTGTCTTTGTGCGCAAACCCCAGGACCCATCACCTTGACGCCCCCCGCGGTGCCTCCCTGTATAGGCACCTGATGTCCTCTATACCGGGCATGCACACCATTCATTTTTTCCCATACGGCCTTCGATGCTTTTACAAAGTAACGTCAAGGTTTCTTAGGCTACTGTTTCCCGTTGCGTTTCCTTACCTGATTCTTCTTCATATAGGCATGCTAACAGCTATTGCTTCTTCGCATAGCCACGCTAACGTGGACCCCTTGATGGTTCACCCTGTGCCCCCCTTTTATCATGGCCTTGCCGATGCATTCCCTCCAACTAGGGGTAGAGGGTGTTGGGCATGTAAGATCGTGGGGTGTGGAGTGATCCAACCTCGTCCGAGCTGCAGGACGTTAATCTGGTAAGAACCTCATTCTCAACACACGACGTTAAACTGTGATCCGACCCCATGCCTTATATGTAGGGTTCCCCCAGCTCGGACATTCTCTACGTCGCTCGTCTCCATGGGAATGGAATCATACTCACATGTAATGTGATCCTCCCTCTCAGAGTGGTGTTTGTCCACGGGGGAAGGGCTGCCTCAGAGCGTAAGCCCCTAGCCTCTCTTGAATATGGTAGCACCCATGCACCTCCACATTTCCCTCTTCTCTTTGTCGCACTACGGGCCTCCATCCTGGAGTAAGCCCCAAAACCAAGGGCCGCCCAACGCATAATCCCATCTCTGCTTATCAAAAACGCACCCTTCATGACGTGATTGTCTGGCCCCTACTGCCTCTTGTTTCCCACACCGAGCATGAATCACGTGGGCTTAGAGTGGGAATGCACCATGAAACCTTTATGGGCCGCCTCAGAGCATAATCCCCATCCCAGTGAACTATGAGGACTTTGATCCGTGCTAAAGCATGGTACGTAGAAAGCATCCACGAGGTTTAATCCAACCACCCGAATGTTCCAACCCCATTAGTTTTAGTTCACCGTCCACCATAATGGGCCGCCTGAGAGCGTAATCCCCATATCCACCAGTATGGTCCACCTCAGAGTGCAAGCCCCATATTCAACATTATAGGCTTCCTTAGAGCGTAAGCCCCATATTCACCATTATGGGTCGCCTGAGAGCATAAGCTCCATATTCACCATTATGGGCCGCCTCAGAGTGTAATCCCCATATCCATCCATTGTGGGCCACCTCAGAGCATAAGCCCGATATTCCCCCGTCCCGCATGATGTTAAACGGTATACATGAACAACGTCTACATTGATATGTGCTAAATAATGGTACGTAGGAAGCCTCCATGAGGTTCAAGACCCTTCATTCCATCACCAATTCTGATTCCTAACTGGGCCACCACATCCTGGTGGGATCATGACTTCTTGTTCCACTCCACAGTATCCAGGACGCCACCCACGTGTTGGCCCCAACATCGTAGTTAAAATTAGGGGGTTCTTTTATCTGATCCACTCTCAGTGTTCCGATCAGTCCTATCCATCTTTGCAAGATGTTAAACTTGCAGCATAACCTGTGTTAAACATGTGAAGCTTAGGAAAACCATAGATACAAGACTATGGCATGCTAATTCCCTACGTTCGATGTGGGATGACTCAGGAATCCGCACCCTCTAGAATCCCTACAATAAGGGGCAGAAGATAGACATGACCATTCCCCAACATCAAGACACACCAACGACACTCCAGGGTGACCATTCCCCTCACTGAATGTTGCTGCACCGACTGGACCCCTTGGAGCGTTTCGACGGAAGCAGCGTAATTAACTGGTGTCCATGATGATATGGGACTGGGAACGAGATTCATGAGCACGTCTTAAATCTATGAGGGAGACCCGGACTAGGTGACGAGCTCCGAGGAGGATTCCATGGAAGGAAGAACTGACATCCCATCATCCCAGTTTCAATCAAGGAGAAGACGTCCCTGAACAAGGAATGAATGGCGCCTGCCATTGGAAAGCGGGAATATAGGGCAACAAGGAGTGCATCCTCCCCACAAATGGATGCGTGCACCCCAGCAAAAAGAGTCAAAATCAGTCAATAGTGAACCCGACGTGAATCTCTTCTCCTCAATACAGAGAACGGTAGCATTTGGGGTGTTGGAAGATCAGCATGTCACCAGGTCTGGGAACCCCGCACCATGATGTGAAACCTCCCAGGGGTTGGGGCGGTCAGTATGTTGAGCACTCCATTCTGTGACGTCGTCATCGTGGATACCACTTATCGACCACAGAAGGAGGAATGATGATGGGCTATTGGTTGTCGATTCCTTTTCATGTTAGTGTTGATGGGTTCATCTGCCTAATTTCCAAAATCAGATCGCTACATCTGGAGCACGATCTCCACCTTCCCACTAGCGCAGGGGAAGGGGCAGTACCAACACGGCCACCCCGCGCAGTCCCGCCTTTTCCACAGCAGCTCCGACCGCCGCAACTGTCGGGCGCTCACTCCCCTCCATCAAATAGAGATAATCCAATGGAGGGTGATCAACGACCTTGTGTGTAGGTACGAGGAGGAAGGGGTCATCCCGACCAAGACATGGCCCCGTTGGGATCGTGAGGCAGCTGCGCCTCACTACCATTACCGCCCCTGAGGGCCGTGTAGGGAGCTGCTGCTTCCCACACCAACGTTCTACCCTTTCGGGAGCCTATACTCGGAACGCCTCGACACCTCCCTTCCCTATGCCGATGAGGTGGGGGATGTTCGAGTTCACCCAATCGGGGACCCACTCCAGGGGTTCACGGAAGGACCCTTGCTAGGACACGTCTACGCCGCTGCCCGACTCCTCGTTTCAAAGAACATGCAGTCCATGTGCCCGCACCACTAGCTCCAACCCATCAGACCCGACGCCAGCGTCGGGCGCGAGTCGAAGAGGATGCCCGCCCTGGGGCATCAACATCATCAAACACTATGGCCTGAGACACTTCTGACTCTTTTTATCATACCCCCTCGCACATTGAGTAGGGTCAGTTACATGCCCAACCCGGATCGAGGACCCGACCTCCCATAGGTAGGTTGGGTCGACTCTCCAAGTCGTTGGAACAAGAAATGGACACCGCGGAAGAATTCGCAGTACTGCCATCCATTATGAAGGCCTACTATGTGCCACCGTTCTGGAAAGTAGAAGGCTTTCCCATGAAAGCTACACTTCGGGTGGTGCTCTTTCCAGCGCTCACTACACTAGGAACAGGGGAACTTCCCCTACTATTGGCCGTGAGTATGGAGCCATTGCATATCTGGTCACTCCCCCACATGGAGGTCCTCCCCATGTCCCTTTCGACATCTTCCCCAGTGCTCCTCGCACCCCGGCCTCCAGTCCACTCGGCCCCAGTACCATTGCGGATAGAGTACCCCATGATGGAAGAAAACCTTACCCTGAAGAGCTACCCAGGGGCATGAATGTGGGACGTCATCGCCACAAGGGAAATGCCCGGGAGGGCCTGACGGAAATTCGACCAGTCTGTTTCACGGACTCTAAGGTGGAGTACGACTCGGCGATGGAGCCCTCCCCCCTGTCCTATGAGCCAAGGACATGGATAGGGATGTGACGCGTCAGCCTTGTACTCCCTGTATGCGAGATTCATACGATCCCCGACTCCCTCTAATGGTATATCCAGAAGGACGAGGACATCTCAAACCCCCATTGTTCAAACATACAGTTACCATTGGCCTTTCCAGAAGCATCTTCCACCTCTGTCAGAGAGGGTGGAGAGATTTTCTAGGGACCGATGGAAGAGTCATGACATGGAACACCCTCAGTAAGCACAGAAACTGTAACGGGAGGCCCGTTCCCCAGAACATCTTAGTATTACATGACATCCAGGACACTATAACCCTTTGAGGGTGACATAGGATTTGGTGGCCAATCAGCCTTCCCACCGTATACTCCGACGGCCAGCCCACTGGCCCAGCGGCCTTCCTCGGCACTGCTTCTAGTTCCCTAGCCATTCTAGGTTGATGAGCAGGGCCAGAAAGGGCTGGATTGTGAACTTGATCTGTGGAGCTTCTAGACCGTCCTCGCAGTAGAACACTTCCCTGAGAAGTTTTGTCCAGTCGTAGGATCAGATTTTGATGTATCAGGGTTGCTCACCCTGGGAGAGTTTGAATGTTTCCTCCAAACTCTCCGGGCGACTCACTCCCATATTCTCCATCAACAAGTGCCTTATCTCGGGAGTCCATCACATCTCGAGGATAACGGTGAGAAGTGTCATCAGGTCGACCTGGCCACGCTCCCCGCAGTTCAGCACCTCAAGTCACATGGCCACTATAGGTCCCTCCATCAACAATTCATCTTGAGTTTTCAAGTACTCCAAAAATTTATCGAGGAAGTATCCCCCATTCCCATGTTTGTGGATGGGCGCATTACGCCACCCTTATCTCTATTACGATTCACCGGCAGCCCGACTCACCGATCAGTTTTGAGGGCATTCCCCCATGGGCAGCAACGGTCAACATGGCCGACCTGTCTGGAGAGGGGAACAGTTTGGAAATCCTTGAAGGGTTCTCACCCCCTGAAGACAAGCCACTACTGGACCCATCCGGGATGTTTAATCTCCAATAGAGAAACCTCCTAGGTCTCCTTGCACCCACTGAGGCATTACCACTGAGCTGGAACATCAGTAGGGGTAAGGAACACGTCGCGGCTGTCATGCTCGCCGACCCATATCCCTTAGTGAAAAAGGCAGAGGAAGATCCCGAGAAGGCCATGCTACACCAACAACATGCTGAGTAGAAGAGGCTGGTTGATGAGCTTCTGGCCGAACGGATTGTAGAGCGGTGGCCCAACTACGGTGATCCTAGGTTGGGACAGCAGGGGCAGGAACAACTACCCATCGACGAGTTTCGTCTGGGCAACCGCGATCATGTTGTGTTCATCGAAAGAGGAGAGGCTAGAGCTCATGGAAAGAGGGCGCGATTCATTTTGATGAACCCTCCCAAGCGGCGTAATCACCCAAGAGACCCCGTTCGGGTTCCTCCCGCTGCCCCAAGAGTCACCCCACCAGCCTCCCCGTGAGCTGTTTAGCTTGAATAACGGATTGAAGAGCCTGGAAACGTGCTTGTGGTTAGGGTTCCCCGTCAGGATAGGAACCCGCATCCAGATGATCTTATGGCGGCACTCATCTCCTGCTTAGAGGTTTTGGAAACACAATAGGTGGAAGTTCCAACGGACGACAAGCCATACCCGGTGTGGGTGGATGATATGCCAGCACCTCCAGGATCTGGGAACCACACTTTCTCCCCCTGTAACAGGATGAGAGTCCTACCACACCACCTGGACCACATCAACTTTAGGTGTGGGCCTATTTTAGGAACTCTGACGGAGCAGGAGGCCACCAAGATCCATTACATTGTTCAGACACTTGAAGGTCCAACGTTCGTTTGGTAAAGCCAGCTCCTTGTCGGATCTGTGACTAGCTAGGAGGACCTTCGTAGGAAATTCCTCTACCAGTTCAGTTCCATAACCCGAAAGTCGAACATCACAGACCTCTTCATGTGCATGCAAAGGCCCGATGAGCGGGTCGTGGACATCATCACCTGGTGGAAGGGGATCATATACTCCCTTGACATGCCACTAACTCAGATGAAATTACTGACAATGTGTGTAGGGAACGTCATGGTAGAGATGATTTCTTCTCTGATAACTTAGAATTAACCATGAGTGTTCCGGGACTTCTCAGACAAGGCTCAATGCCTCGAAGAGGCCCTACAATAGGCCAGTCAGGCATGCCCGCTGCCTCATGTGATCCCGGCAAAAAGAGTTGCAAGAGGCGAGCCCGCTGCTGTGGCCCAGATAGGGGCCCCCAGGCAGCTAGAGTAGTTACCAGTGAGGCCATCTCTATAGCCCCATAGGGGTCCACCCCCACAGGAATAGCCTCCAGCCCAACAACGACCACCTCAAAATCAGCAATCACCTCCACGTAATGCAACACCACCTCCTAGGCGCGATAATCAGGTTCTGCCTACTCGGCATGCTCCTCCGGACCCATGTCAAGGAAATCCTTCAAGAGAAACCTCTCTATACAGAAGGAATTAGGTCTACTCATTTGATGAGTCTTAGGTCCCTAGTTATATCCGTAGTGCTCCGGAGCAGAGAATTGTGTGGCTTCCTGAGGGGCGGATGCCAGAAGAGGCACATCTCACGGATCAACCCAACTACTGTCCTTACCACTGGACCCTGGGGAATAGCTTCCAGCGATGCTAAATGTTCAATGACTGGTTCCAAGCCCATATTGACAAAAATATAGTCATGTTGGGCTCAGCCCCGGCACAAGTATCTGGTGTCTTTGTGAGATCAGAGGGCGGTAGCAGCGAAGAGGATGAATGGAATCAGTTTTTTGACCGTGGATCCTGGAAGTATAACGATTGAATGACCTGCAAGATAATCTCCCATTCCCTTGGAATCATCCTCTCACTCCTGAGTCAGCAAGAGCCCTCATAAGCTGCTATTGCTACCTCGACATTGTCGTCCCATCCAGCCTCCTCCCAAAATAGCAAGCGGCAGAGCCGCAATAAGAATGAATGTGCCCTTCCAATGTCGTCATCATCCCGCACTCTTGGTGACTTCATTCCCCCAGACTTGGGGATCCCTCCGAGAATCCATTCAGTAATGGATGACTCCTTGAGTGATTTTCAGGAGTACCCTTCAGTTAACACCGTAGAGTTAGTAAATCCAATTGCGACTCCCGAAGATGAGGGGTGCTATTTGGGCCTTCCCAATGTCCCCATCTGTCACCAACATCGGCGGAGACGTGGATACATGAATCGTTGAGGCATAGAAGTTGGCATCTCTATCTAGGCCGTGCACGCCACTAAGACCAGGCAGTAGGCCTAGTACAGAGCTCACCACACTTGGCCCCTTCGTTCGTTGTCGACAGGTTCGCCTCCTCCACCGTTTGTGTTGCTGGATCAGGAAAACCCCCTCGGCCCTACCATGACCTGCTCTTCCCTACTACCAGCTGACCCCAGCCTTCTAATCCTATTGAGGAAGCAACTCTCCAGGCTTCGAAAAGTGAACAATGAGATGTTCCTAGTACAAGTCAGCCACCGCTCCCGCAGGAAGGGCCCATCATGCCTCCAATCTCATAGCGGCCTCCTATCTGCAGAGGCTCACGTTTGTCCTAGAAGTTTGATGTTCTGAAGCACCTGGACGACATTATAGCAAGTATTTCTATCCTTGAGGCTCTTCTCCTATCATATAAAATGCGTGAGGAACTCTTCGAGGCTCTAAGGAGCCCACTCAAGTTTGAGACGGAGGTAGTAGCTGTAGAATCCTTACACGCTGAGGAAATTGAGAATGCCAAAGGACAGGCAGTTATCTCATTCTCTGGTGATGATGAAGACCCTCACATATATGGGCACATTCACCCACTGTACATTACTGGCCAGTTCAATGGCATGGAAGTGCGCTGCTGTCTTGTTGACATGGGTTGTGGGATAAGCCTAATCCCAACTCGGAAACTGCGGAAGTTGGGTCTACCTAAGGATGATTTAACTCCCTCAAACCTTAGGATTAATGGATACGACAGGACCGAGCAAAATCCAGTGGCCAAGATTCAATTGATGACCTAGTTCGGTTTCCAAATTGGCAGCACCGAATTCATTGTTGTATCCCAATACACTGCCAACAATGCATTGATGGACAGGATGTGGATCCACCTTCACGCAACGGTCCCCTCATCGTATCACCAATGCTTCAAAAACATCTTTAATGGTCGAGTAGGCGTGCTCCAAGGAGATGTGTCTCCTTTTTCCTCTTGTGAAGCCTGTTATCTGGACGTCGACTACTACAAGATCAAGGATAAGCAGGTTTTGGCAGGTGAGGTAGAGCCTGAATTTGTCATAAGTGATCCCTGGCAGGCTTGGATGACGCTTATGTATTTCCAATCCCTAGGTTGGTGGCCACAACCCCCAACATGGGGAAATGCTATGTGGTATCGAGTACAAGAGGGAGGCATATTCCCAGGTCCAAGAAATGGTGTAAAATCTCCTCAGACTCCTACACCAACCAGGATCTGGTGATTCTCGAACTTCCTACCCCTGTACGGTATCAGAACGTCATGCTCATGAAGACGACAGTACATCATACCTGTCTCTTCCGCCAGGCTGGAATTAACCGGCTCAAGCCGACGCGCCACAACTACTTTGATGTCATCAAGCGTGGCCCCTTGGGCCGACAACCAGATGGGAATGGATCGACCACCTTCATTGTTATGGTCTCAGTGGCACGTGAGTCTCTCGATATGATGACCGATGCTACCCAAGCTGGCACCAGCTTCCCATCGGGGACTAGTATCCCCAAAGAAGCTCCCCCCATGGAAGATTCCTCCACAAGTGGAGAAGAGGATCTGGAGGATGCTCCCCCAGACATTGAAGAGGCAGTCTCTACCATGGTCGATGAATTGGTACATGTGGACCTTGGTAGTGAGGCAGATCCGAGACCTACATTGATCAATGCGGCCATGCCCCTCGAGGAGAAACAACGGTACATATAATTCCTCATACATCACCGTGATGTGTTCTCTTGGAGTTATAATGTGATGCTAGGACTAGATCCCCAGGTATCCATCCACTGCCTTGGTCTCCTGACAAACCATCGTGGGTTCAAGAAGCCTCCCAGAAAGATGGACCCTTCTAACGGTGCCTTGGTTGAGGCTAAAGTAGACTAGCTTATTAAAGGAAACTTCATCAAGGAAGTTCAGTACCCCCTATGGCTAGCCAATATTATTCCAGTCAGGAAGAAGAATGGACAAATCAGATTCTATATCAACTTCTGCAATCTCAACTGCCATTGTCCGAAGGATGATTTTCCCCTTCCAGTGACGGAGTTGTTAATTGATGTAACGACCGGGTTCCAAGACCTCTCCTTCCTGGATGTGTATTCAGGGTATAACCAGATCTGGATGGCCCCTGAGGACGAATATTTCACTGCCTTTAGGGCCCCCCAAGGTACATTCTGTTTCCTGTTTGTTCCCTTTGGCCAGAAGAATGCAGGTGCCACCTATCAACAGGCCATGCATCACATTTTCAAGCAAATTCTAGGGATGTTAGTGGAATGCTACGTGTATTATCTGGTGGCCAAATCACACTAGTTCTAGGACCATATAAAGGACCTTGAGAAAGTGTTCAGCTTCCTCCATTCCCACCACCTGATGATGAACCCTTTGAAGTGTGCCTTTGGGGTCACCTCTGGGATGTTTCATGGTTTTGTTGTCAGATACCAAGGAATCAAGATCCACCTAGAGAAGATCAAGGCCATCAGCAAAGTGCCTCCCCCAAGCAATTTTATGGAGCTTCAAGGTCCCCAAGGCCACATAGAATACGTACGCTGATTCATTGTGAATCTGGACGGCATGTGTAAGACCTTTTCCAAGCTCGTGAAGAAAGGCACCACCTATGAATGGGATGAAGAGAGTCAGACCACCTTCGAGGAAATCAAGCAGTATCTTATCCAACTTGTGGTCTTGATGCCACCCATTTCCGGAAAGCCGCTGGTCCTTTACATGAATTCCCTGGAATGGTCCCTCGGCGCACTTCTCGGCCAGAAGAACAACGAGGGAATAGAGAACATCCTCTACTACCTCAGTCGTATGCTCCTCGATACAGGAATTAGATATTCTCCCATTGAAAAGAAATGCTTGGTGCTCATATTCGACATACATAAATTGTGGAACTACTTTCAGCACCACGAGGTACAGTTGGTCTCTCGGGTAGACCCACTGAAATACAGCATGAACTGACCTATGTTGACTGGCCGACTAGCGTGGGGGGTGGTGATTCTCCAGTCGTTCGACATTAGGTTCGTGCCTCAGAAGGCCATCAAAGGACAGGTGTTGGCTGACATTTTAGCTGCTCACCCAACCTACATGGATCAACCAATGGACCTATGTTTTCCTGATGAGTTAATCCTCTCTGTCGGTCACACCGTGCCATACTGTAAGATGCACTTTGATGGTTCCTCCCGAAGCCCCACTGGTAGGAGACTCAACACTACTAGATATATTGGCTTTTGCACCTGGGGAAATGGGCGACCGCCATTGGCGGCCGCTAATGCGGGGAAAAAAATAGAGGGATTTTTCCCGCCCCTACCGCTGTCTTCCCCAAAAACCACCGCTGCAACTGGTGCAGTCTCCCCCGCCGGTGTCCAGCCACCATCGGTCGCCCCCATCGCCACCTCCACGGCCTCGCGTCACTTCTACCACACTCACTGCTGAACCCCACGCCCCCCGATATTCGACCGCCTAAAGTGATACCCTCGATGGCGCACCTGCCCCTCCATCCGGCAACCGGAAATCCTCCATGGCCGGCGACCAAGAGCTTCGAAGGTTCCTCTTCATACCCTCAGTCCCCCGACGTCCGGCTCGCACCACATACCATTTCCAGTGAACACGATATCTGCAATCTTTTATATATGCTTTAGCGACCGCCATTGGCGGTCGCTGTTGGTCTTTACCGACGGTGCAACAGCGACTGCCAAAAGCGGTCGCTAGGCGGTCGGTAAAGTCCTTTAGCGACCGCTGTTGGTGGTCGCTGAAGAGCTGTATTGTAGTAGTGCAACGATCCCAGGCTCAACAGAGTGGTCCGTGGAATTATCTTCATCACCTCGAAGCAATCCATCCTGCCATATTCATTCCTATTGTCCAAGGGTTTCACCAACAATGATGCCGAATATCATACCCTCATCATTGTCCTCGAACTGGACATCGAGATCAATGTGCCCTATCGTCATGTGAAAGGGGACTCCGAGCTGGTCATCAGGCAGGTCAATGGTGACTATGTTGTCAAAAAGCCGGGACTCATGCCATTGCTGGAGTGCACCCTTCATTTAATGGCTTAGTTACCTTCGTAGCCAGATGTCGTTCATATTCCCCGGACGTAGAATAGTCGAGCAGATGCTTTGGCCCGCCTGGCTACGTCGCTTGTAGAGCCTGAATAGGTCGACCTGATTATCCACGTAGCGCACCAGAGGGTCATTGCTCCTGTTACTCCGGAGGATGATCGTGGCCTACGGTTGAACCATCATACCACTGGCTCCCCAACATCAGGGGCCCCAGAGACATCAGACACGGTGAACGAAATAATTCTCGATTGGAGGACACCCTTGGTTGAATACCTCCAATGTGGTAATCATCCATTAGACCGGGCCGAGCACGAGCGAGTCCGATGCCGCGCACTGTAGTTTACCCTTTAGAGTGGTCCCAGACTTGAGTAGATATTTTAAAGATGTGGATTTGACGGTGTTATCCTCCGTTTCCTTCAAGGAGTCGAGATCCCTTAGGTCATGAAAGAGGTTCATGTTGGTTCCTGTGGCGCCCATCAGGCTAGGTCAAAGTTGTCTCACCATATTTAGAGGCAGGGGTACTTCTGGATCTCCATGATCTTTGATTGCATCAAGTCTACCAATAGGTGTCATGCATTCCATTTTCATGTTAACTTTGTGCACCGGCCACCATAGCCCCTCCACACTACCAGGTATTCTTGGACCTTTGCAGTCTGGGGGTTGGATGTTGTAGGACCTTACCCACTGGCGACGGCTCGCCAATGCCAGTTTATTCTGACAACTATGGATTTCTATTCCAAGTGGGTAGAGCAAATTCCTCTCAAGGAAGTCAAAGCTCGTTCTATCGCTGACTTCGTGAGTTCCATCACCATCTATCGATTTGGATTGCCTCACACTATCCTCACGAATAATAGAACCAACTTCCATGCAGCCAAGCTGGCGAAATTTAACGCTAAGTACAATATTCACTCCAACCACACCTCCCACTACCACGCGTAGGAGAATGGATAGATTGAGGCATTTATCAAAACCCTCACTAACATTATGCAAAAAATGGTTGGTTCGAACAAGAAAAGTTGGCTGGACAAGCTCCCCAATGCTCTCTGGGATTATCGAACAACGACTCATAATTCCATCTAGGTGACCCCATATTCCCTGGTGTATGGAGCTGAGGCCATTATGCCCATCGAGATTCAGTTTCCCTCATTGCACACGGTGGTCTATGACCAGAAAGAGTCTGATAGAGTTGCTGAAATCCGTCTAGCAGGATTAGAAGCGCTGGACGAGAATAGGCTTAGCGCTTTGCCAAACCTAGAAAGTAATTAGAGAAGTATGGATTTAGAATTAAATAAGAAGGTTCGCCTCCACTCTTTCCTTCAAGGAAACCTAGTACAGGCCCTCATGGCGCAAATGATTCCCGGCAGAAGACCACCCAAGTTGGATCCCTAATGGGAGGGGCCTTTCATCATCCATAAGGTCTATCCCAATGGTGCGTACTCCTTGGTGACTATGGATGGCGAGCGTGTCACGCCTCCCACCAACACCAAGTTCCTCAAGAAGTATTTTTCCTGAACCTATAGGGGTCCCCCATGACTTTAAACTGGATAGGGTTCCCCCTTGAACTTAAACGGGATAGGGGTCCCCCATGACATTATACTGGATAGGGGTCCCCCATGACCTTAAATTGGATAGGGGTCCCCCATGACCTTAAACTGGATAGGGGTCCCCCATGACCTTAAACTGGATAGGGGTCTCCCATGACCTTAAACTGGATAGGGGTCCCCCATGACCTTAAACTCGATAGGGGTGCCCCATGACCTTAAACTGGATAGGGGTCCCCCATGACCTCAAACTAGATACTGGTCCCGCATGACCATAAACTACATTTGGTCCAGAACAACCTGAAAACAACACTTGGCCCTATATCTGGGCCTTTTAGGTCTGAGTTCTAAGACCTTAAACTAGGATCCTGGCGGTCCAGTATGACCTTAAACTACATGCTTGTCCTCACTGCATGACATTAAACTTCAAGCTGGTTAGTCCTTCTTAACTGAGGCCCAGCCTCATTCCCCTTGGCCTTCTCGGGCCTCTTAGCCCTAGTCCTTACCCAGAGTGTGCAGTGTAGTGTATGACTATGTCCTCATTCACCAAGGGTTATCTAGCGCGTTGTGCACATTCCTAGATGAAATGCCTCTCATCGTCCTACATTACATTAAACTGTGCTTCTAGAACAACGTGAAGCTTGATTCCCATCATTATGGGATACGTAGGACCTCCTGAATGTTTAGGTTTCAGGTCCAGCCCCATCTCTTAGTAAACCCCAGGATCTCTCGATCACCTCGGCTTCTTGGCCAGTCCCTCCGCGCGGTGGGATACATAGGTGTGGTATAGGGTTTTGGCACTAGGATGACTTCCCCCAGGAATCCATCGTCTTTTGGCCGCTGTCAAACTGAGCCATTCGACCCTTTCTAAGGGTCCGCTAATGTGCTCGGAGTACTCTGGTCTAGGACATGGAGTGTCAGATTCGACATAGGCATGTTTTTGTCCACTTTTCAAGCTTCGTTCTCCCTTTCATTCAGGCCCCCGTTATCTTTCACACCCAGAGGGACCCCAAAGATAGGCTTGGATACAATGCCTAAGGGCTCTCCTACCGTCGTGGGCCAATGCCCCCCGAGGGTTTTAGACAACAAATTGATACAAATCCCACATTGAGAACATGGTCAGCAGTCGATGCTTATTTGTTTGTCCCCATTTTAGGCTAACACAATAGGATGCTGTGTTGGGGACATGGTCAGTAGTAATCCTCAGTCGTCACGCTGGCTCCTTTAGGTCCTGAATGTTGGTTGCATGATTCACATTATGTCCCACCCCATCGTGTCAAGGTGGAATCTCGACACTCCTTTCACTAACCTTCAGTGCACTTCCAAACGTCTGGCAGACAATGCTGCGTTACGACGTCTCTTGGGGGCTCCCGCGATATGAGCGCTAAGATCGGAGGCTTGGGTCTTCTCTAAGAGCAATGCACAGCTTGACCCTCACCCCCATGGGAAACGAGGAGTCGCCCAGACATTGCATTCCGGGCCCAGCTCAGCTAGATGCTAGTGTCTCCGGCCACCCTAATTATTGGACCTTCGTCTGCTCCTTGGCCCAAGGCTCCTCTCACAGAATCACACACGGTGATGGTAGGATGATATTCCCTCACATACATCGGGTGTTCCTTATCGCATCATGCATGTTCCCCCAGGTCCAAGCCATACATCCTTAAGCTGTGCTGATTGGTCCTACCACACGACCATAAAATGTGATGATGTCATCCTAACAGCACGACAAAAAACAGAACTGCATTGTGGTGACCTCCCCATATGTGACATCACGTTGGGTATTGGTCCATTACCATACCATTTGTCAACGCCTATATACATATTGATTATTGTGGCGACACCAGGAGTTTCTACCATAGTCTGGTCATTCCACCAATGAAAAACCATTGACCTTCAAGAAAAAACAATACATATGAAATACTTCTTATTTTAGTGCGAGGCCTAGAACCACACTCCTCTTTCATCCTTTGTAGAGGTACCATGTCATGCAACACTACCCTTCATGAACTATGTATAGCTTGATCCCTATTCTCATGGGGTACGTAGGAATTCCAAAAACTCTTATCTAAGGGTCCAGATTGGGGTCCACAAATTCATCGTGTCTGTCCCGCCTTTGGGACCTTAACCACAAGACCGCATGGCGTGGTTAGCAGGACCTCGTCCTCATTCACGACAGGTTTTCGATAGCCAGACCACGTACACCCTGTTATGAGAATTATCCCTCCAGTTTGTTGACCTGCACTACATTAAAAGGCGTCCCAATGAACTATGTATGGCTTGATTCTCATCCTTATGAGATACATAGGAGTGCATGGGAACTTCCCCACAGGCCCAGCCTAACTTTCGTGTTCGTTCCCTTGACCTAAACACGTCTCCAAGGAGGATATGGTGAGAAGGATATTTCCCCATTCAGGTCAGGTTATTCAACTACTTTACCTTGTGTCTCCAACTTCCCTTACTCTTTTTTTTGGTCCGAACTGTAACACCGTAAACTAATATCCTTTTCTCGAACTATGTGTGGCTTGATTCTCATCCTTATGTGATATGTAGGAATACCTGGACATTTCGTCTTGGGTCCAGCCCTAGGGATTAACAAATCCTGTCCCTCCTCACTGTCGGCCCCCTTGTCCTAGCTTCTTGGGGAGTGGTGTAATTGCGAAATTTTACTCAAATATGATCGGGATGCCTCATAGTGATGTTGGGAAGCGACAGTTCTCTCACCAGAGAGGTCTTGTCTGAAAATTGGGATGATCCGTGGCCAGATTGTTACATCTGCCTAATGCGCCTGCACCATGGGGGCACAATCATGGGAGTGTTGGACTATGTTTGAACAAACCACCACTCCACATTCCACTCTTTGCATGAACCTTTTTCAGATCCTCATCCTATTTCATATTTGATGGGACCCCCTAACAGTATGGATGATATACTTTGGTCTGCCTGCTGTAATAATATAGATGATAGACTTTTGGTATGCCTATTGTAACAATATAAATGATTGACCCACAGTCTGGCTGCTATCCTTGGCCAACGTTCCGGATGATTGGTCATGTTTTAGGGGACCCCCTAACGGTATGTATGATAGACTTTGGTCCACCTGCTGTAACAATATGGATGATAGACCTTTGGTCTGCCTATTGTATCAATATGGATGATTGACCTATGGTTTACCTACTGTCCTGGGCCAACATTTTAGAAGACTGATCGACGATATATGAGTTAGGCCCCATGTTGCGAACATGGTCAGTGATCATTCCTCATTTGTTGTCCCTGTTTTAGGAAAATGAGATGTGGATGTTGTGTTTCTGCCATGGTTAACAATTATCCTCCATCGTCACACCCACCCATAGTGATCCGAATTTGGGGTAATGTGATCCACATTTTTCATCTCCCAATGTTCATATTGATTTCAATGCCCTCAGAATTTCCCCACACGTGTGTCATAACACATTTATAAGATGATCTATCGATTGGTCTGAGGTCCCCACCCTTTGGCTGGACCTCCCTTACCTCCTCATAAGTCTTGGCCCGATTTCACGACCCTGAAGCTTGGTTGACGCCCCACAGTCGGACAAAATGATAGCATGAGCATCCCTTGTCTCTCGCTTTTGGTGCGAACCACATGATCATAGTGGTTCTTTGTTATTGATTTTAGGATTAATTTTTAGGACATTAAACCAAAATTATAGATAAATAGATTGGTCCACACATTGGATCGAAATATTGAGAAGTGACAGCAAAAATTTCCTGGGATGGCCAAAACAGATCCCTTAAGGATCAACGTGAAGGATTGATCTTTCCAACATTGCTACCCATTGGTTGGTAGCCTCCATGACTGCTTCCCACTCCCTGATGACATCAACTGCCGTAGAGCGCATTTCTTCAAACCTAGATTGTGCATGTACCCATTCAGTTTGAAGTACAGTCATCTAGTGACTCGCCTCCATCAGTTGTTCTTGGGCGTCATCCAGTTGGGCCGTCAGTTGCTCCATGAGCTCAGAGCATGTTGTGATGAAGACCTACTTCTCTACCGCCTGCCCTTGGAGGCGCCAGACTTCCTTCTCTGTGCTTATGAATGCTTTTGTGCTCACTTATCTGTCCCGACACTGTCCAACGTCGGTGCGCCGGCTACTCCCATGTATCTTCTCGGCCAAGTAATCACAGACTGTCAGATGATGGCGTTGAGCGTCAGACCCTCAGGCACACAAGAAGCGCAACCAGGTCTGGAGTGATCCCATCCACCTTAGCCAATCCGCCTAAGGATGCCTGAAAATTTTCTGGATACACATCCACCATTTTCGCCGTGTCAGCCGGCCATCCTCGACCTCTTCCGAGTCTGAATCGTCTATCTCCATGGGATCAGTGGGACGGTACACAGGAAAGGAAGCCAGCAACTCAGTATCAAGGTCTGCCTCAGGTATTCCTCCACATGGAATAGGATCCTCGACCTCTGGGAAACCTTCCTCTCTTACCCTGACAATGGTGGTGCCTCCATCAGCTTCTGGCCTTGCTCTGATGACAGGACCGCTGATGTCTGCCACCCCCTGATCACCAATTTTTGAGTCCGACTGATATTGAGATGTATGTTTTGGAGGAGGTGGTATGTCCACCACTAGTCCACTCTTGGATGGCCCGGGCTCAGCAGCCCGACTTGCCTCCAACACCGAGATCACTATATGAGGAGAAACCCGATTAGTTGGGTTTTCTAACAGTAATCACCAGTAGCGAAGCATGGGTCTTATAGGAACCCAGAGCTTTATCATCCAGTGTGTTGGCCTCTAGAGGAGCCATCATGGCGGGAGACCCCTCTTTGCTTGTTAGTTTGATAATGTGTGTTGGAGTCCTACCCTGTCCTACCGGCGCCTCTCCTCCTTCCTCCATTAAGGATTCCTGATAAGCACCTATGTGCTCCTGAGTGAAATAGAAAGATGAATTAGAATTTTCAGAAGAGAATGGATGAAGAAGGAAGATGAATAAGGATAGAGACAAACCTCCAGTATCTCAGTTATGTTGAGATCAGAGCCGAAAATCTCACCGCTCTACCGGATACTCCCTTGGTAGGCCGCCCCCTACGACCCCTAACCATGGGGTTATCCTTCTCCATCACCTTCTCCTTCGTCTACTCCATCCCATTCATCTTCTCCTGTTCCCTCCCACCCCTTTGACTCCTCATCACTGTCACCCTCTCCTGGCTTCATCACTTCCGGATAATTCTATTGGCCGAGCATCACTTTCACCAGGAATGGTGGCTCTTCATGCTGACCCCTTTGGCGCATGTATGTGTCCATGGCTGTTAGATATGCATGTAGCCGATAGATGTTTACCCAGTAAGTAACACGAATGAGCCCAACCTCTGGCAGCTGGACCCCATCCTGCATTATCATCTCCCAGATGGCTTCAATGCACATCGATTTCCATATGGTCATCTAGGGCGACCAAAAGGCTGGAAAATTGCACCTTGGGAGGGTTTGTGCAGGTACCTCATCTACTTCTCAGGAAGCTCTCTGGCCGCCTCATGTTACCCCCTTTGGGCAATGAGGCCGCAACGACACCATGCGACTTCCCCCGCTACTGAGGCCCCGACCTGTACAGGCATCGCCACCTGACACACCCCTGGTTCAACCCTCCTAGAAGCACCTTTCCTACTTCCACGTCAACCAGTTTCCACACGGGTGGTCTTGAGTTACCGGACTCGCTTGCATAAAAGCCCCTCAGTGTACGCGATGGTCCAATGTTCAACATACTGGGTTGATAATCCATCATCGTCCCCAGTGCGAAGAAGGGTAATGTCGTCACGAGAGCTGTATGTGATGAATAAAAACCACATCTAGCGAAGGACACATGGATTATTCTCCTCTTGGATTTCTGTGAATACATTTTTCGGCATTTGCTAGAGGCACCCGAACTGCCTGGCGAACCCGTACGACATGTAAGGCTCATAGATGACCTTCCCGTCAATACAAGATACAAGCACCCTTCCTCGGATGGTTTGTAAGTATTCTTGCTGCTCTATCGAGGCTTGCCCATTATCCACCATCTAGCCGACGTGGGTGGGGAACTTACTGAATTTGAAATTGGCATGGTTACCGATTTAGATTCTTATGCCCACCTTGTTGAGCGTCATCGGTGAAACCCCCGCAATATTCAAGAAAGGGATGGACGGAGGCTATTTACCGGTGGACGAAGTGAATTCGAGAAGGTGTATCCACCAAGATGAGTTTCCACCTAGCCATGAAAGATCTGGAAGGGGCCACACACTTTCCGAGGTGACCCCCACTAGAGATGCATCCCAGAATAGTATACATCCTAGCCAGCATGGGGACCCCCAGGTTGAACCTTTTGTTGGAATCCATGGTGCCTACCATCCCTAGGGTTGCTAGACAGACTCCCATTTTGTCATCAAGTATCTGAAGAAGCCACCCACTCACAAATGTGGAATGGAACCCGACATATCGGAGGTTCGGGTCCCGGGCTTCAATGACGCGGTATCCCCATGATTGATATTTCCCCCCTCCAGTGTCTTCCAATATGATCCATTCTTTCTCCTCTGAGCCGTAGTTGGGCACAATTTACCCCGCCCCGACATCTTGATAGTCGGGTCCTTCTATAGGAACTGGCTAATCCAATCCTTGAAAGAAATGTCGTTCAGGAAGTCCTTGACCCCCAGCCTCACTGTGGCCACCTCCAGTAGGTACCACGTCAGAATGGGTGTTTGTGACCTATCTTCCCAGGTGTTCATTGGAGGGAAGAACTAGTTGTATTGGTAGCCCTCCAGTGGGATACCTTCGATGAAGTGAACGTCCTAATGTCTGATACCAAATTCCCCATGGTGAAGATGGAATATGTTGGTGTCCTGGGACCATCGGGTAAACAACTACTTCCCGAGTTCGGGTTGACGGTAGAATTTGAACTGTGACATCCACACCCTCTCGAACATACCAATGTTCCACAGCTCAGCCCCGAATTGGCCCCATATATGGCATACCCAGTACACCCAAGTCCACTCACTGGTGAAGTTTCCCCTGGACCGCAGGTCCCAATCCTGCAGCCAGCCCTTGGTGTTGTCTATGATGATCTGAAGGAACGTGCTCACGTAGAGGGCTGGGGATCTCTCTACAACGGGATCACCTCCAGCAATGGTCTTGGTCCTCGGGTTTAAGACACACACATCCACATGTCTAGTCTCTATAGATGGATGACCAATTTTTGTGATGTTGTAACGGGGAAGGTTGTCCTCCCGGGTCACCCATGACCGTGGTGTGTCCACCTCGAAGCCCTTCAGTGGGACCTCCTCCAAGTTACCGAAGTTCTAGAGAGGGAGTTTGGTGGACAAAAGATATCCTTTCTGGGCAGGGGTCATCATGTTAAAAAATATGAAGTTGTCGGAAACAACCACCTTGGCGCCGTAAACCTCCCAGTTTGCTGCCATTTCATATCTATGAGAAGCAGTTTCCCCCTCATCTACTGGGTTTCAGCCATCTCGAATGTTTTGAGAGTTTCACGAAATCTAGATGAGATGTGTGGAACCGGGGAGAGAGGCACGAAATTTGGGACTTCGACGCACAATCCTGGAGTTAGGCGCGAAATCAGATCCTTCGGTGTGGATTATCCTGAGCTCGCGCAGAAATGCTATCCGAAATTGGAAGGAATTGCGCGCTGCCAAAGCTTTTTTACATGCAACCACAGAAGCAATTTCGCACGCAAGAGAGTTGAGCCTATCGTGCGGAAAAAAACGTGGGTACGGAACCCGAGGCCCGAGCCCATTTTTATAGGTGAGGCCAGGGTTCCAAACTACGTTGAAAGTGAATTCCACGCCGACCTGAAGTTTTCCATGCCTTGTATGGATTTTGCATGCAAAGTGCCCACGAAATCTACCTCTTCGGTGTGTCGGTGTTTCCCTCGGAATCCGATCGTTATAACCACTCGCCGATCCAATTCCAAGGGGGTGATTTTTAGATGCCAAATAAGTCCGTAACTCATAGAGAAAGTTTAAAAATGATGGAGTGAAGTCATATTCGGACTCAGAGGCCCGGTCTGGATGGCCCAGAATTGGTGCGTGAAATTAAGGAGGATTTGAGCAAAAAAATGTTTCATGCATGAAGGAAGTCCAGGATTCACGAAAAATCACTGGAATGACGCATAATTTTGCGCACCCGGTTCCGCACGGTGAGGACTTCCACGCCGACCGGTCCTGACACAGAATATTTCGCGCATCGTCTGGATTCCGTGATTCCTAGTGTCTATAAATAGAAGGAGACCCCTTCCATTTTGGGGTTGCAGAATTCAGACAAGCTCTGTTGTACGTAATTGGTCTCTCGCGCGCGCAATATGACTTTCAGGTATTGACCCTTTTCCCGTAACTATTCCCTGGGGTTCTCCTTTACGCACAATTCCATCAGCTTAAATAAAATTGAATACTACTCTGGGTTCCTCTGTTTCATGCAATCACTTCCATTGTCCACATACCCTCTATTGCGTGCAGAACCCAACTGCGCGCAATCCTGTCGTTAGGTTTTTTCATGGATCGGTCGTTGTCCCCGCGTGCAATCCAAGCCCGTTGCGCGCAATCCCCCTATCCACGCACATTACCTCTACCCCAATTGCATGTCATCCCGGTGTTTTGCTCGCAAACATTCTCTTTGCATGCCAACCCCAGGACCCCTCACCTTGATGCCCACCGGGGTGCCTCCCTACATAGGAGCCCGATGTACTCTATACCGGGCATGCACACCATGTGTTGTTTTCCCGTACGACCTTCCAGGCTAATACGAAGTAACATCAAGGTCCCGTGGGTGGTGTTTCCCATTCCGTTTCTTTGTCTTATGCTTCTTCGCATAAGCACAATAATGGATATTTATTCTTTGCATAGCCACACTAACGTAGACCCCTCGATGGTTCTCCCTACGACCCCCTTTAATCACGGCCATTCCGATGCCTTCCCTCGCACAAGGGGTAGAAGGTGTTGGTCATGAAAGACCTATGGGTGTGGAGCGAACCAACCTCGTCCGAGCTGCAGGATGTTAAACTTCCAAGAACCTCATCCTCAAAACACGACGTTAATCTGTGATCCGACCCCGTGCCATGCATGTAGGTTCCCCCTCCCGCTCGGACATTCTTTATACCACTCACCTCCACGGGAATGGAATATTCATCACATGGAATGAGATCCTCCCTCCCGGAGTGGTGTTTGTCCATTGGGGAAGGGCCACCTCCGAGCGCAAGCCCCTTGCCTCTCTTGCAGATGGTATCACCCATGAACCTCTGCACTTCCCTCTACGATTTGTCACACTATAGGCCTTCATCATGGAGTAAGCCCTGACACCATGGGCCACCTAACACGTAATCCCCTCTCCGCTTCTCACGGATGCACCCTTCGTGCCATGATCGTCTGGTCCCTGCTGCCTCTTTTTCCCACACTGAGCATGACTCACATGGGATTAGAGTGGGCATGGACCATGACACCATTATGGGCTTCCTCAGTGTGTAAGCCCCATCCTGGTGAACAATGAGGACTTTGATCCATGATAAAGCACGGTACGTAGGTAGCCTCCATGATGTTAAAGCCCACCACCCGGTTGTTCCGATCCCCTTAGTTTTGGTTCAATGTCTACCATTATGGGCCACCTCCGAGCATAAGCCCCATATCCACCATTATGGGATGCCTCAAAGCGTAAGCCCCATATTCACCATTATGGGCTGCCTCAGAGCGTAAGCCCCATATTCACCATTATGGGCTGCCTCAGAGCGTAAGCCCCATATCCATCCCTCATGGGCCACCTCAGAGCGTAAGCCCCATATTCCCTCGTCCCACACGACGTTAAACTGTATACATGAACTACGTGGACTTTGATCTGTGCAAATGAATGGTACGTAGGAAGCCTCCTTGAGGATCAAGCCCCTTCACTCCATCACCCATCTTGATTCCTACCCAGGCCGCCACATCCCGGTGGGATCATGCCATCTCGTTCCACTCCATAGTATCCTAGATGCCGCCCATGTGCTGGCCCCAACATCGGAGTTCCCTTTAGGGGGTTCTTTTATCTGATCCACTCTCAGTGTTCCGATCAGTCCGATCTGTCTCCGCAAGACGTTAAACCCGTGGTATACCCCATGTTAAACATGGTATGATGAGGAAAACCTCAAATACATGGCTATGGCATGCCAATTTCCCCTGTTCGATGTGGGATGCCTCGGGTAACCGTGCCCTCAAGAAACCCTACAATAAGTGACAAAAGACAGACATGAAATTCCCCAGCGTCAAGACAAGCAAACGAAACTCTAGTGTGACCATTCTTCTCACCGAAGGATGCTGCCCCGACTAGACACCTTGGATCGTCTTTATGGAAACAACGTAATTAACTGGTGTCCATGAAGATATGGAACTAGAAATGAGATTCACGAGCACGTCTTAAATCTATTTGGGAGACCCGGACTAGGTGACGAGCTCCGAGGAGGAATCCACAGAAGGAAGAACCGAAATCCCTTCATCCCGGTTTCGATCAAGGAGCAGAAGTCCCTGAACAAGGAACGAATGAATCCCGCCATTGGAAAGTGGTAATGCGGGGAAACAAGCAGTGCGTCCTCCCCACAGACGGATGTGCACACCCCGGCGGAAAGCATCAGAAACAATTACCATGTCTTGTCAATAATCACCTCTTCATAGTAAGAGGAACCCTTTCCATTTCTTATTTATCCCACAGATCATGGATCACATGGGCTTGAGAATTTCGGAAAAGGTATTTCACCAAAATAACAATGAATATTGTATCATGAATGAGTTAATGAAGGAACATAAAATGAACACCATGAATCCTCACTACATGATGTTAAAATTCATGGTTGATGTCTCATATATTACCTAAAACTACACCTTCCTATGGATTTCACCTAAGAGGAACACTGTTTTTGGTGTTTGTCTTCCACTACACCTCCATTAAAGAACTATGTGTTCGGTTAATATTTTCATCATAGGATATGTATTAACGCTTGGATATCCAGCAATATGACCATTTACATCAAATGATAATAAAAAATTACTCCTATCTACATATAGGTATGACCTATGCAAGGATTTTTCATAAGCACTATGTGTGGCCTGATTCCTCTCATTAGAATATATGTAGTGGTTTCCAAACCAAAATTCCTTGGGGCCAACCACGATATTCCATTACCACATCATGAATCCCACATCCATGTTTCATGATGTTAAACTTCCTGATTACACGAGAACTATGTGTGACTTGATTCCTGTCATCCCATGATATGTAGTGATGCCTGGATCTCCAATATCGAGCCAAGAAACAATAATAAATGCAATCAATGTGACCATTTTTTATGGATCAGAACCATATAGAGTGATTTCTATTCATGTACTATTTGTGGATTGATTCTTATCCTCAGAAGATATATAGAGACACCTAGATCTCTAATCCAATGATCCCACAATGATAAGAAATATATTTGATGACCCCATTGAATAACATAGATATGTGTATGGTCATCTTGTGAATGTATTATGAATTTAATAATTTTCCACATCCGTTAACATGTATTTATCACATGGTGTTAAACTATAATTAAACAAGTACATTTTTAGAACATGATTTTCAAATCCATGGAAAATTCCATTGTCATAAGAAATTAAAAACACATGAAAAATATGTCCCCACTACATGATGTAAAATGAGAAGACCATTACCCATAATCATTACTTTTAAATGGGCCAAAATAGATTTACCATAGATAACCAGAGTATTGGATTATTTTTTCATCATTTAATCATGTAAATTCATAAATAAAACATCATGTATTGGGAACCTTAGGTTGCCACAACCCTCTATAGCACACGAGAAAAAATAACCCAAATCAAGGGATCCTTTTTTTTTCTACGCATGCATTCCTATGGAAATTGATCATTCTCATATAGTCATCAAAATAAAGTGGCACTATTTAAAAAGTGCTTATGTATCATTGTGTTCCCCGATGTCGTCGTGGAAAAAATCCACACCTTAGTGCATTTTGGGACATCCCCTGTATGATTGTTCCATATCATTACCCATGAACCGAGAACCTCAAACCAGCATTTAAAATACATTCACCTACTTGTTAGAATGATTTTTCAGAACTCTTGACCAATGGGTATTCAACCAAGTTCATATATAACATTACACTAACATTTCGTCGATGTGTTTCATGATCATAAACTATTTTCAATTTTATAAAAGATACATGCCATTAAACTCTATCGCATGATGTTCTAAACCAAAATACCCTAATCTACTACCAAATGAGACACAAAACTCTTCAGGATGAAAATTAGAAAGGGATTGCCTATGAAATATTTAGGTATCTCCTTAGTAAAAACTTCAACTCTAGAGTGTAGTCAATGTTTAGATAAAATATATGTGAGGAAAAAAGTTCATATGGTTCATTTTGTGGTCCTAGAAAAAGCTAGACCAATGGATTCTTGACCACCAAGTATAGGAAAAAGATAAAGTAATTTTGCTTCATATCTATTCTCCACAATAATGTGTTCAATAAGTGGAAACATAAGTTTTAGGAACAAAAACCATTCTTGGATATTACTTTCTCTTTAAAACACACTTTATGAATTGAGTGACTTTGATAACAGAAAATCATCCATATCCCTCAGAAAATATAACTGGCTTCAAGGGTCCTTTTTATTTACAATGTATGTATGACAATAACTTATGAATATTCACTTATGGTAATCAACATAATGTGTCAATATGAAGAAAGTGATTTTTGAACATTGTGATCCCTGATGTCATTACGGAGGAACTCAACATCACAATATGTTCCAGTCCATTCCCAACATGATTGTCCCACATATTCCTCATGACCTGAACACTTTAGTCCCGAATTTAAAATTCCAATAACTTGAATATTAACATGGATTCTACATCCTTGTCGTTACATCCCCCAATTTTTTACACATAATCAAGGTAGAGACATGAAAATCCATTCTTGAAATGTTCCAAGTCCCACACATCATTATTTAAAACCATAAGGCACAGGATTAAATATTTCCAATTTATGATCTAATATTTTTATGGTGAAAAAAACCCTTCCTCAACAAAATCTCCTTATTTTATAACTTTATAATCTAAACACTTTATCCCCCATAAGTATTTCATTTCCCTTGAAAAGAGGTTGTGATCAAATGTAATTGACCATGATTTAGACACATTAGGGCTTAAAAAACCTACTAATGGAATGAACTTCTTACAGGAATGGAAATCCAATCATTATGATATATGGAAACACTATAGTAGCACGTGGTGCCTCAAGGTGTTATAGGTCATCCTTGACATGTCATCCCCATCCAATATTCCTCATCTCAGAATTTTTGGGTTATGTACTACATCACCTAGATTCAAACTATCAGTGTAGAATTGGAATCCATAGTATACAATCCTCAAACAATATTACCCCCAAAAATTATTCATGGCCTTTTGAAAAGAGTAATAACTCCACTATTTGAAAATTCTTCAAACAGAAAAAGTGATTATGAATACCAAAAAAAGGAATCTCAACCTTTTATGAAAGGATCTCTAATCTTCATGAGCCTTGAAAACACCATGGAAGAACTTAGCATTCTATCGTGTTTTGTGTCATTCTGAGAATATTTGCAACATACACATTAAGGATTAACAATGTCCTGGAAGCATGAATTTGAACATCATGGAATCTCATGGTCCAAGATTAATGACCATAAACTATTTTTATAGATGGTATGAAATACAATATCCTAAACCACACCAATAGAAGACCAGAGCTAAAAACCATAAACTACAAAGTGAAAAAGAATAATCTAAAATACCTTAAGCTACAACGACTAATGGTACAACATAAATGACCCCACAAAATATCATTGTATGGTTCATTATATAATATTCTAAACTACAATACATCGAAAATATATTCTATAAGGAAGAGAAAATATTCTTATGAGGCCCCCATATGGTCTTAGAATAAAATAAACCTATACTCTCCATGCCTATAAAAATATAAAAAAATATAATAAAATCCCCCATTGGGATATATATTCTACCAAAAATATATTCATGTTAAAAATGTCATATCAATATAGAAAGAGTAGATAAATTAGTAGTGTATATCATGCTGGAATGTATTCATGACAGTATGTTTGGAATAATATATTTTGATTTAAATATTCAGATCAAATAATTCGGGTTTACTTGATATTGAGTAAAGGCTGGGTATCATGAGGAGTCATTAAAAATCATACTAGAGAAATATTATGAAAATAATGAATAAAATAGAACTGGAAAATGACATTAAATGTATGAATATAAATTAATTAATAGCATGGAAAAGGAAGAATATCAACATTTTTGGAGTTCCTACAAATAGTTCATCTGTGAAAAATAAACATCAAGTGTCATAATACAACCCAATTTGATGGTATGATACGCATAAATCACAGAGTCTGATTGGGTGCGTTGATGCATCATCGAAGTTCCACCCACCCTACTTTATATACTCTTTCCCATAAATAAAGGGTCTCAATGATAATATATTGTTCTTTAACTCATTTTTTAGTGGTTTCCAATAAGTATGGTGATGCTGAGAGGTCAAACTATAGGTGATCAAAGATCTCCTTATATCTCCCTATATATTTGTTAATGGAATCAATCAAAGTTAACAATTTAGATATGAACTAGAAACTCTGATACAATGCTTATGAAGTCTCCTTCATCAATTCGTCTAGCTGAGACTCTTATCCATGATTGATAAATCCACTCTCATTGGTGACCAAATATTTCTAAGACTGGAAATTTTTATCATGATTTAGTACATTGGTTGGAGTTCAAATCCATCCACCCACAATTCATTGAATATATTATGATGCTTTCCACATAATTACGATTTAGTTTTCAAGGACTCTTAGAAATATTGATGTAAATATGATTCCGGATCACCCTTCACCATGCCTGAGATTTTTGGAATGATGGATTGGGTACTTAATGTGGTGTAACAACTGGCTGAGATAATGAGGAATCATGAGAAGAAGACACATTTCTTCATCTCTCGAAAAATTTATCATCATTTAATTATGGTAAAGGCTAGCATCCATGGTAGATTCATCTAGTGTGATGGGACAGTAATGGCTATTATGATATTGATTTCACAAAGACTCCCCCATGTCATGAATCAAATCCATCATTTCTATAGATGGGTGGGGTTGATGAAGAAAATAGTTTTCCCACCTCAAAGTCTAGTTAGGTCATCACACCACCTGGGATGGATTCCTTAAAATCATGAGAACAATAATTTTATTGAACAAAAAGGTCATAAATAGGTGAAACAATGACATAAATATTGGTATCATCAAGGGATAATATCATATAGATATAGACAGTTATCACATGGTCTCACTCTCCAGGCATGTCAGATGAAGGAATTGGGGAGACCCTCTAGGTGAAACCAAACAGGAGGGAAAACTGATAATGTTTATACATCTCTCAAATAACTAGGCCATCCTTCATGAACACGAGATCTTTATCCCAAAGAGTGGGATTTTGTGACATATCATCATGATTTACACCACCATTATAGATGATTAATCATTTTTGTGAAGGATAATCTATGTAATATAAGTGATCTGGTCATCCAAACACATCAACAACCTTGTCAGGGCCTAATGACATAGCTCCATCCCTAGATATTTTCTACAACCTGTGATGACATAAGGCACTACAGATACTTTCTGAATTTTAGTATTCAGAGTAGTGGAAATGATCCCCTATTCATCAAAATAAATTCTGAAAAGGACCAGTTATCCTAGAGGGGTATTGTCTAACTTGATATAGCGGAAGATATATTAGAGGTATGCACAATTTGTACATTATTAATTATGGGGCCATCCCTCTTCCATCCGCATTGACATAACTAGTGAATGGTCCTAGATTCCTATGAATTATTCCACATTTAGGAAAATCCATCCATTCAAGAACACGACAATAAATACAGCCAGTATAAGAAACAAATATACTTATGGCATCACTCAGTAGGACAATGTGTTATTTTCTCCTTCTCCTAAAATGGAATTATATAGTCTGGAACTATCATGAACATGCTAATAAGGAAACTTAATTGGGTGGATATTAGTTTTTCTAGATCCACTATGATAGAAGAGAAAATTAATTTGACCCACAATAGAGATGATTGAGCACATAGTCTTCTCCATTATTAACTTTTCATTCACGATGATGATTATTTCACATCTATGACTTGAGTGTGTAATATGTCATATAATATGTCACAAGAAGGAAGGAAATTTTCATACATCTCTTCGGTATGGTATATCCCACCGAAATGATAAATATTTTAGAGATTGAATCTTATCTTGCAATGTGACAAAAGATATGAGCTAGTTCTAGCGAACCAATTAAAAACCACCCATTAGTGAAGGATAGACTAGTGAATGAAATGGAATTGGGAAACCCACATTGATTCTTATAGATATGAAATTTATAGTTGTTAAGAAAACACTATGTATACTTTCTAGACACTGAATGGACATTCCCATTTATTAGAAATGCTTCCAAAATGGTGAAAATCATACTTACAACTCTAACAAAATAAATAGTAGTTCATATAACAGGAAAATATTCTTGAATAGATCTTAGTGTTGGGATAGTGAGTGAAATCATATCCTTATGGAATGAGGGAAAATTTTTCATATAAGATAACCCTGTGTAATGTACCACAATCAGTTGGCCATCTAATGTATGTTTCATCTGAATATAGTCAAGAAACGTTGTCAACAAGATACATAGAAGGTTATATTACTGAAAAGGGATTATAATTTCATCTAATAGTCCAAACCCATATAGGGTAATCTAGTGAGATAAAGGATCATTACTGATTATAGATTATGGAATCCTTTTTATAGACTCATTATTATAGTGCAGAAGTTACAGATAGTTAGCATTGTGATTCTTAGTAATCATATCCATTTTGGGTTTCTAGTGTGGAATAACTACAAAGAGGTCCATAAGATGACTGAAAAAATGTAATGATCATATGTTTGGATGATAAAAATAATTTTTTTCAGAAGAATGATATAAAATTATTTCAAACACATGGGCATGACATGAATCACTAAAGAGATTAATCATCACATATCATATTTGAACATCAACAGACTCATGAATATTTCATGGACCACATCAACCCACAAAACATAGTGAAGTCTCATGACCCCTCACAATAATGATGATTTTGTTACCATGAAATGGTCACATAACTAGAATAATAGTCAAAGGATTATGTGATCGACCAACCAGAACCTACAAATCCATTAAGAAATCCTTGAATCTCCATGGTCAAGGTCAAACCAATTACAAAAAATTAGTTTCTAGTTTATTCTAAAAAAACATCAGGAAAATAGTTATCACAAATCATTTCTCGTGAAATGGTCTTTCGACAAAGTCTTTTGATGTGTTCTTATAGAAGGGTCATTCAAAGCGTTCATGTGTTAGAGATAGTGCATATGAGATTTGATATTTGGGTAGCAAGTGAATGAACGTCTATTTGTTATTTAGTTTTTAGGTCATCCCATATGATTACAAAAGTCACCCGACCGACCTAGAATCTTCAAATACAATGATATTCCCCATTACCAAAGTCCTTGGTCGGAATTTACATTTCTTAGTGACATTAACTTTTACCCATGGACAACACTCCTGAGGGGGAAGAGAGAATTTATGTACTTCTCCAAATGTGAATCTTATAATCCAAACTGGAATAAATACATTAAAATGATTATTATTTTCTCTACTGAGTAACAAAATAAAAAGGTGGAAAATGTCACACAGTTCGCATGAATCTTTGGATAAAACATATACATGTGAACTTTTGAAGGACATGAAGATGGTCTTGCACATGAATTTTATATGGGATAACCCAGTGAGAACATTTGAAAAACACTTATTCTCTCATAAAGATATCCAAGAAACACGTTGGTCATTTGGAGACAATCCGATGGGATTCTAAAATCCATGTGGCTTGTACACCAACAAGAACCTGAAAATCCATTCAAAACCCCTCAGAAAATAGGGAGTAAATATCTATAAGGTAGGATCCTCTTTAAATTGTAATCATCTTGAAATGCACATAGTATGTTCAAAAGACACCACAAGTCCGTAATGACTTGTCCACCTTATACTGTGAGAACACAATGGCATGTCACCCTCATCACGTGATGGGCATATAACATTTCCTATAGATCATGTGCTCCCTCTCCAGCTCCAAAATAGAAAATGTAGGGTATATCAATGAAATGATCATGAATCACTAAATGAGATCTTTTCATTCATGGGACACATTGTCAATCGGTAATGTGATAGACATCAACCACATTCATGAAAAATCATGAGGCCCCATTACCATGAAAAATTAACAATGAAATAAAAATGGAAAAGGATGGATGCTCCTGAGATACTAATATTAAAGAAATTTTCTCATGTTCTATGTAAGACATATTTCACCAGGTCAAACAAAGGCTATTGAACAGGAATCCTAATCTCATGAAGGACTATGGACATGTCAACATAAAAAAGTTATTTCTTCCTTGAATTACTGTATTATTAGGAAAAAAACGATAAATTTTATATGATATTATAAATGGTGCATTAATTGGATGGTCTTGTGGTCATAAAAAATGATGTGAACCCCTAGAATCACATAAAGTATGATCTCCAAAAACATGTGACAATAAATACCTCCGCCAAATCCATTATAGAATTGAACAATATGTGAGATGAATATAGTCACATAATCTGTGTGGAGGGGACTATAAATCTTTAAATAAAACATGAAAAATTCATTCAACATTAACTAGTGTCTCACACTATTACTTATAGGAATCGGTTCAGATTTATCCAAGTCAATGATCTTAGAACTAGAATGTTTTTCTATCAGGTAAAATATACAGAACAACTAGATTGATATTAAATTATTCAAAGGCACATTACATGATCACTAAAATATCAATAAAATTACTTCTGGTAGTATATTTGAAGCACATATGACATATATTTTATATAAAATTATAGTTAAACATACTAACACTTTACAAATATACGGAATATATGATAAAATTTTGGAGAAAAAACTGAAAAATATACAGTTCATATGAGAAAAACATATTTTCTAATCCTCATGACCATCTATTGAACCACCCATATCCTTGGAATACACCATGACATATCACCCAGATCATGTAATGATCCTTTACAATATAATTTTTATCATTAGATGTCCCATGTACATGTCATATAAAGTAACATAATGAACCCGGTCATGCCACCCGAGTCTCAATAAATCCTTTGGGCTCACCATCCAATCATCATAATGTTCTTATAAGATTCACCCTTATTATGAGCTGGCACCAGTACATATAAGATAAGTCTTGGGAGGCACCAGGTCATGTCAACTAGCTGTCATTACTTTTTCCAGAGAAGCCAACTAGACCTCGTAGTATTCTACAAACATGTTAGTTATATTTTTCGATGTCCTCTAGACATGTCATCCTTGATCATGAACCACCCTCTAATAATTTAACACTAACTCTCACAACACCCTCCAGGTCTATCAGTCTGATTTTTTTATCAAAGCTTGGAAATTCGGCTTAATCATGAGTTTCCCTCAAATCATGTTAGTAGGGATCTCGTGATGTCCTCTACAAAATTCATATGGGATCACATGATGTACTCAAGGACATGCCAACTAATTCATGTAGTGTCCTCTAGAAATGTCAACCTAGATCATGCAGTGTTCTTCAAACATTGCATTCAAGTTATGTGATGTAACTCATAAAATCTAACTAGACCATGTGATTAACATTGGAGAGGTATTCAATACAACTTTGAATCTCCAAATATCCCTTTCCATGTCAGTCAAAAAATCAATGCATGTAATCAAAAAAATTAATATATTCCATGAAGACAAGCATGCCAGGTCACACTGGCATCCCCAGACATGATAACTTTCTCGAGCCCACATAATTATGAAACTTTAGTGAGTAAGATACAATTTAATTGAACATTAATAAATATGATCCCGACTATTTACAAGATATATATATATATGTATATATATATTTCTTTTCTAATGCACCAAACCAATAATATACACCCAAACGTCACTACCCGTAAAAAAATCCTGCATCACCATGTATTGATATTGGTCATTTCTTATACCTTGTTTCCCATATAGAGCATGGAACATATGGTTATAGGAAGATGTAATGATCATATCATTCACAAAGGTATACCTCAATATTTTATCCCTGAAAAGAAGTATAAAATGACACATCAACTGCTTTCATATTGGGGAACCCTATGTTTTGAATTCCTGAATAAATTGAATTATAAGAACTATGATTCTGGTTGTATCCAATATATTTAGGACACATAACTATAGTTCATGGTTAAAGGGGAATACAAATTGGTTTATATCCTTCCATTTCGTCAATATTTTAACTATCATGACCCACTCATTCCCCTGACTATCTATCCAACCTCATCAATCAGTGGGCAAAGAAATCGATTAAACAATGAAAAATCTAATTCCTGAAATTACTAGGATACATATGATTCCTTCATATGGCCTGTGCCCCATATTAAACCTTCTAAGGTATGTCCCTATATATATGTACCACATCCATATACAGTGTGAATAACTACTTTCTATCCATTTTTTATTATGAAAATATTATATCACATGGGATTAGGATGTTTCAATGGACATTTCATTTTAACCATGAATCTCCACAAGCTAAAGAAACCTAATTATTTAATACCTAATGAGTAGAATGATATTAATCCCACTATATATGGAATCATACCTTGGGGTCAGTCTTATCATCATGATTGGTCTATGATAACTTTGATTCTTTCCATAACCACGATACATCGGGCATCTGTGCAAGACTAGAGCTCGAATACCCAGTGTCTATGTGCCTACACATTTTTTTCTACATGACCTTAAAAAATTGGACATAAAAAAACTACTTGGTTTTTTATTCCAACTATAATAGGATACAAATGATGCCTCATAGAGACTCAATCCCTTCCTTGTCATATTAAACCCCTCCCTCATGATTGAAAATGCCAATTTTTTTTGTCTTTGTGGATAAAACATATAACAATATACAACTTAGGGGAAATGTATGATGAAACGAAGATAAATAAATATGAATTAACTAAAATATTCCCCTTCAAGTATTAATGTGAATCTACTAGTGGACATTTTCTGGGAGAAATCGTTGCTATATCTTGAAAATAAATAAGTATAATAAAGATTCATTTTTTAAGGGTATCTTCCCCCATATCAAGATTACGAAGATATTCATAAACATATTATATATATATATAATATATTCTCAGAGTAGGAAACAATCCCCCCCAAATGTGCGATGAGCCCAACCTACCATCATCTTGACCAATGTGTGTTCTTAAGTGCCATCCGGTCTGAAACCTCATCTGACCTCCTACCTTTGGAAATATGGTCTGTACTAATTTATAAATTTTGGAACCATTGTGTGTTTTATTTAAGAACAACTAATAATTAACCCCTATTTCTTTCAAAGAATAAATGGATATGATTTCAAATACATTTTTAACCATGATATATCCTTCACTTGAAAATCATAGTCTACCTAGTTATCAGTATAACATCATCTCCCTTCCATGAGGGTTCCCCAAGATGGTCATTGTCATTTTTCAATTGAAATAATGACCTTTACAAATTTTCAAATATATATTCATTCATTATCCAAAAATGTTAATATATAAAATCTGGTTTAAATACACATTTTAAATAAAATATTTATATAAAAAAGATTTTATGAATAAAATATTTCTATAAACATTTGAATGTAATAAAAACATTAAGTGTAACATACAACATATATCAATTTTATAACTACATCAGGTTTTCTGCAATTGGATCCTCACCATATCTAATAACTGATATCAGCACAATGTGTGAAAATGTACCATAACTCATTTCATCAGGACTCACCTCCCTATCAGGGAAACGATCACGATGTAGTATGTTTCAATCATTATTTTCATCATAATTAATATTTTTTGGGGTAATATCATTTCATTTTTGTTCAAACATCTAACTAAATACCTAGGCTCACATGTTATTTAGTCAATCAATCAATACCTCATAGTAAAATAAATAATTTCAAATGATTTCAAAACACAATTATCTACATTTAATTTTAAACATGAATTTTTCTATTAAAAACAAAATCATTGGTTCTCCTCAATTAATTATTTTTCAAATCATATTTATACATAATTCATTTATCTCAAAGTCAATTTCAAAATAAAACCTAGATTTTTTCAAAAATAATCCAATAAATTTAAATTCATTTGAAATTAGTGTTTTATCACAATAGTAATTCCTATTTAAAAATAATCCATCAAGATTCTTAGTTATGGGTTTTGAAATCATATTTGTAATCATTTCAAATCAATCATGAGATTAATGGTATCAATTAGTAGAAAAAATCATATGGATTAACTTAAATTTTATTCAAATATAAAATAAATAAAACAACATGATAATGAAAATGAAGAATGAAGGTATATGATACCAACAATTAAATCCTATTTCAAAAACATAAATATGAAACTATAATTTAATTATAAAACACAAATTCATTCCGCTACCAAAAACGGGTTTTGGAGAGGTGGGAAGAACATATTGTGCGAACTCTACATGGATCATACACAAAACCGAGATGTTCAGAAAGAAATAAATCATTTATTATTCATGGAAGGAATCCTAGGGTAATTTGTAGGAGCACTGGTAGAATACCTAATTAAATCAAGTGTGAAAAAAAACCACTAGTCATGAGCCATTTTCGTTTTAAAACTATGGATAACGGTGTGAATTAATTAACTTGTAAGTAGATTGAAAATGTTATCTTCTTTGGTTAAAAATAGACCAATTGATGAATTTACAAAATAACATTATCTTTTATGGTATAAAAACGTTTTCCATGTAATTATTTATAATGTAATGTCATTGGTATACAATTTATATTTTATATAACTTATTTATGGAGTAAATTATTTCTGAAGAAAATGGAATGATATTTAAAACATTATAAAAACCCAACGACAAACAACTCACCCCAATCCCGGAAAGGGAACCATCTTAAACAGTTGAATCATTTATAACTACAATAAATTAATTCAAACAAATATACATCCCCAATTTTTATTTCACTCTCCCTATTAAAAATTTCAATACATGAAAATCCTGAATCTCACCCAAAAAAAATGGGTATCAAATTACGTTTCATGATATACCTTAAATAAGTTAATGGGATGTTATAAACACCATAAAAAATCTAACATAAGAAGAGTGGGATAAATTTTTCATTAAGGTTTAAAATATGAATTAAAATTAGATATCAAAAGTGATCATAAGTTAATCTACTGGTTATGAGAACACAATCTTGTTATGTAAATAAAGCATTAGTAAATCATTTAAAATTAGAAAGGAAAAAATCATGAGTTATAACACGAATCTTGGAATATAAACTGAGTAATGGAGTTTTTATATAATTAGTAATTAACCTTATTCCATGAAAATAGAACAATGATATGTTATAACATCATAGATAAATAATTTAATAGAATATACTCATAATAGATCATAAAATCAAAATAATAATCATGAGGGATAAATGGATAACAAGTGATCCCATGATAATGTTTTTATTCAAAAATAGTCTTTTCACTTTTAAATGACTATTAAATTTCTTTATATCATAGAATAAATATATATCCATTAAAAATATATATAAACAACATAAAATACGATGTAGGAAAATTGAGATGTTATATTAAGAAACATTATTCACTCATACTCAATTGTATTAGAAAATGTTATTATAATTTAATGTCAATATTATTTATCATTACTTTAAAAAATTACCCCATGAAATAGATGTCTATAACAAATAAAAACCCAATTTCATATGTAATTTCAATGAACCAAACATGAATATAATATATAGGGCATTTTAATATTTTTTCATAAAACAAAAAAAAACATAACTTTCAACCCAAAATAAAAAACACATAACATAACCCCAAAAATTGGGATTATTTTAAAAATGGGATAGAGAAATAAATATTGATATTATTTTGAATGATAAAAATGGTATATTATAAAATTATAATATATTTTTTTCTAAAAAAGAAGAAATAAAAATTTCAATAAATAAAATAAAAAAATTGAAATTATATAAAATAGTGATATAGAAATAATTTTTAAAAGAATTAATAATTTAAAATATTAATTCATAAAAAAGAATATAATTGATGTATATAAATGAAAATAAATAAGTACACATTAAAAAAATATTTAGTGACACATTTATAATGAAATCCAAAAATACAACCTATGAAAAATAATGTCCATAAATAAACCCCCCTTGTGAATTTTAAAATAAAATCCCTATTGAAGGGATGAAAATTATAAGTAACAAAAAATATAATGAATAAAAAATAAATGTTATAAAATATATATATATGTAGTTATATTCACTATATAAATGAAAATAAGGATATAGTATGTAGAATGTCTTCGTGATGGAAAATTGCGATGAAAGAATCATCAAGATTTAAAAACATTTGACTAATACTAAATTGTATGAGTGAACATGAAATAAAACCTGAAATAAATCGAACATATATAGATTCATGATATTAAATTTTAAATAATTTTTTGATAAATCATATAATAGAAAATATGTTTGTATTTGAAAAAATTCCCTAAATAATGAAATTTTTAGACGATAAACCCTTACATATTTTGATACACTTGAATGAAAATAAAATTAATAAAATTAAATTATTTTAAATTATAAATACCAATAATGATGTTATATGTTATAGTATTATTTATCCCTAGGTAATTAAATCGTTAGAACAACATATAAAATATTACATGGTGTAGTAAAAGAATCCAATCGAAATGAATTATATGTGAGTCTATGCATCAATAACATGGATTCCCTATTAGATATATATGGTATAACATATCATATTTCAAACTAATACTCAGTTATAATTTATTTCAGAATCATATTTTTAATTATATGATATTGAATAAATCTTTAAAATTAATTTACTACATATTTTTTACATATTTATGGTTAATATTGATTGTTTGTGTTTATAGGTGTAACCATTCCCTTTTGGTGTTGGTATAATTATTTTTATATTCAATCAATTGGAATGATTTAATTATCTAATAAATGTATAAATTATTTTAATGTTTTTCCTATACTTATTTATGAATTCATATGTTCATTCCATTGGAGGTTTTTGCGTGATTATTAAGATGAAGCTCGAAATAGTATTATTTTAATTTTTTATCAACATAAATGTATTATCATAATAGTGAGTAGAAAATTAATATAAAAATTCATGAAATAAAATTCTATTAACATATTAAAATAACATATTAACATTATAAATATATTTATTCAATTCAATATGTTTCCCAAAAAATATTGAATTAATCGTAAGTGGATATCTATGCATACATCAGGTGGTAATATTTTACAATGACCATTTATTGATAAAATTATAAATAGAATATAAAAAATATAATAAAACATTATTAACATTATACATTCTATATTTATTTATTAAATATAGTTTTTGAAAAATCCACATAAAGTTGTGATGAAAAACGAAATATTCGATCCATGGAGGCTATAGTCTCCACGTAACATGAGTGATGTTTTCTATTTATAATCGATGGGAGTGAGGTAAATAATGGGTTCTCCATCTACATAAAAATATTTTAAATACTAATTTTAATGATTTCATTAAATTACCAGGGTTATAAAATATTTTTTGGAGGGTGAATAATAATTGAACATGATTGATCTTGAGGAAGATAATTACCTCTTCATGTAATATTATCTATTCGATCGAAGTTAAGTTAATTGGTTGAGAGGATTATGGTTACACAACATGCCTAGGGATGAGGGAAGGGATGATTATCTCAGATTTGGGTATATGTGTTTGAATAAACTAGACTCATATTTTCATTATAATGGTTAAATATAGTCCCATTATATAACAAAAAATTAAGGGTAGTTTAACATATATTTTGTAGTTAAGGGTAAAGAGTGAAATTTTGAAATGGAAAGTGACCCATAAATAAAAAATATATAGAAATATATACCATTATATATAAAAACAATTCTCTATATTATTACCTCTAAAAATTTTCATTAATGTTTAAATCATTTATCACAATCAATACCCATTAAAAGAAATTTTATGGGTTATTTGGATAGTTTGAAAATGATGATATATATATAACTAGGAAATTTAAATATATTTGATAAAAAATACTTTATAAATACAATGTTTCATTATAGTAAATGATAAAGTATCAAATCCCAAAAATATTTTATGACTTGTAATATTTAAATGAAACATTACTTTGAAATTTCTTCTACTTTCACATGTATTGGGTAGATACTACATAATCATTTTGAATATATATGTAATAATATATATATTAAAATTAAATTAATAATATAAATATTAATTATTAATAAAAACTAATAACACTTATGAATATTAATAATAAACATTTATTATTATTATTTTAATTGTATTATTTTTTTGAGAAATAGTGAAAGGTGTACTTTTTTTTAAATATTAATGTTTTCATATAAAATAAATGTCATATTAAAAAAATATAGATCCAAAATTATTAATAAGGGATGTTAATAAAGACACTATCTTAATAATTTTTTATGGATATCAGAATATATCATTATGTTCAGGAGATAAATTACCCAATAATAGTTGTTAAAAATATATATGAACTCATTTGTTATATACATTAAAAGAGTATATTGATTCCTTGAAGAAACAGTTATGTTAGATTCCATGACTAACATACATGTAATCAGACCACCATTTAAGGTGTGTCACATTAAAAGGCACTCGATATAAAAAAAATCGTTAAATATTCACTCATTAAAATAATGCTTATATCATCAACGAACTCGAACAGAATACTCCATTTGTTGTTTCATCTTATTTCTATTGAAAATAATATAAAAAACCTTGAAGTAAAATATATCTTAATATTCATCAATAAATAGACCTTTATTCATCATTATTATAGAATCAAGAAAAAATTTACTTTATTATCATATATAAAACCAAAAAGTTATATATACAGGGATACTCTATTATTTATTCCTTCATATAAATAATCATCCATGATGAGATGAAATAATATAATCACTTGTTATCATCATAAATAATTGTCATCACACAAACAAAAAATTATAATATTTCTATAAGGCATGAACCATTTTAGAAAATTCTAAATCATGCCTAAAATATTCATATCATATGGTTTCATCTATGTTGATCTTTACATAATGACTTGTCCGAATTTAGAAGGGACACAACCAAAAAAAGAAACAAATTATTGTTAGTAAAAATTAGATCCATCTAAATACTATAAAAAATAAAAACATTATCTAAAAAAATTATTTTATTATATATTATTGAGACTCTTAAACAAGTTTCTTTACATTAGAATTTTACTCCATGAAAAGATATATATGACACTTATGAATTACAAATTAGGAAGTATAAAATAAAATTCATGTAATAACCCATTTTATTAATTGATTCTATTAGTTGAAAAATACTCTATGTACATTTTACAAATATTAGAACCAATAGTTTACTAATGTTTACAGAGATCATTTTTTTTGAAAACATTTTCCATGACAATTTCCACAATATCCCTCAATTGTAATTGGTATTATTTCCTTAAAATTAGGATCATAAAATTGAAAAAAAGACATATCTATATATCTTTAATGTTATGGATTATATCTATAGTAAATAAATATATTATCACCTAAAAAATAACAAATTTGTTTTAAAAAATAATATTATATTCTTTATTTAAGAGAATCCTCGAAAAGTGAAGCTACAATTATAGAATAAAAAGTCAACACAAAAAAGAAATTTCAATAAAATATTCTATAATATATCATTAATATTTTCCACTATAAACATTAATTTATAGTTTTGGGAATTTTTAATATGGTTTAGATAACCTCTATGGTATCCTTATGTGGCCAAATATATTATCAACATGAAGATAATTATATTCAATATTAATCATTATAGTATTGAATTTATACTGTTCAATACATTATAATAAATTTTTATAATCATTCTTAAAAAAATAAAACAATGTCATTTTTTTGAAACACTAGGATGAAATACATATTATTATAGCACACAATCCATGAAAGGGAAATATTCCCATTTTATCCCTCAACCAAAATATATATTTTACTCAAAAAAATTATTATATTATAAAAAATATTTAAATGGCTATGAATAAATCAGAATATATGAAAAGTAATTTGTGTTACTGTTTCAAGGGAAATAATTTATTAAATTTATCATATCCATAATTTTTTTTGGAAATTAAATTTCATGAAATTTATATACATGTAAGATAATGTAAAAATATATTTATTCAATAAAAATTGTAACCGTTCAAATAAATTCATTACAAAAATGGGATTAAAATTATTCACTGTAGAAAATTAAATAAAAAATTGAAAAAAATAATGAGAATCACAATGATATTCTATGTGGAATCAAAGTAAACCACACCTAAATTTAATTACTCACCATTTCATTTTAATAGATTAAAAGGAATAGGATCGAAAAACCATGTAGAAGGAAATATAAAACATGATTTCATTTTCCGTAGTTGTGTCTAGATTTAGTCTCTTAATTAGTACCACATTAAAACTACCTAATAGAAAAAATTAATCAAACATTTAGTGGAAAAAAATAAAAAACAATAATATAATATAAGATAAGGGAATAGGGGACAAATCATAGGAGAAACCCCCTTAGAGGTGCTATGTTTTTACATTCCCTAGTCAAGAAGATAATTTTTTATCCTGAATATAATGTTGGTTAGTGGTTCATTCTTATAATCCTAAAAATAATATTATTCTCAATATCCATTAGTAGAAACAACAAATATATACTCAAATTAAAAAACTATTACCCATCAATTATAATGAGTATAGAAAATAGATGTAAAGGGATTCGATGAAGTTAGATAGGATGATCCAAATTCTTTTTAAATTGAGGAGTTTTGTACACTAGTGGTATAGTTATTATAGAAGGATATAAAATCATTTTCCATTCATTCATATAAATTTATTCTATGATAAATCCTACTTTTGTATAATAAACCTCATATGCTCTCATATATAAGATAAAATTCCATTTTCTCCCCCAAATATTCGACTTCTGCATGTTCTTGATTATCATAAAAATAATCCATTATTAGATAAATATAAAAAATAAATTTTGTGGGATATGACTATTATTATAGTTTTAATAATGTATAAAATAAATCAGTTAATGAAAATTGTTTGTCCTTTGATTATATCAGAATTTAATTCTTTTTTATGATCAAAGGCATCTTGGAGTATAGTTGTCAAATTTGTAAGGAGGTTATGAATCCCATCAATATAATATATATATCACAATGTCTATGTTGTACTTTACATACCTATGAATGAAAAATAGGTGTGTCGATTTTTTTATTTCATAGATTTGAAAATAAATTTTTAATCATGTATATATGAAATTATACCAATACTCTCCCAAATCATGTTGATTTTCCTTATGTGAATTAGCTACATAGAATTTTCCAAGAACCTATAAATTAAATGTGTGAGTACGGTCATATTATAAGTATTAAAAAATCTCCCATTAATCATCACAGTTTATCAACTAAAAGTATTAGTGATTCCCATTATTTATTATTTTTAGAATTCATATTTTTTTTTCAAACCCTAATGAATTTATTTCGATGAAAAAAGTAGTAACAATATTAATATTGTCTCATACATACTCATGAATTCTATCTTTTATCTCTACAATAATATTTAAAAAAAACTTCCATATTAAACTCATCAATATATTTTACATTCCAGGAAAATGAAAAATAACTAAAAAATACATATTGACCTATGAAATAAAATATATTTATTGAAATTTTTTCTTCTGGTATAGAAATTTTCATTCGTAATTTTATTTTTATTTTTGTGAGATATTTAAATCCAAAATAACAATTTAATTCTAATTGGTGGGGTTTATTTTAAATCCTAATATAATATTTTTTTGTTTAACTAATATTGTAGTTTATTGAATATAGTGGGTTGATATCTTGAAGTGGAAACTCAAAAAACATAAATTTCATTTTTAAATTTTATATAACCAAAATATAATACTGAATAATATAATAATATATTTTTCTCAAACAAATTTATATTCAATATATATATATATATACATTGGAAAATAAGAACATATGACTCAAAAAAAAGTCAGTATGAAGAAACATTAGATGATTTCATAGGGAGTTCAATGGGAATCTATCTTATTTATTTAAAATATTAATTCTCAATATACTAACCAATTTTTACATTCAGACATATCACTCAACATTGTCCTTGCATAAATGGTTATTTTCCCACAATGGGTCATCTATATGTGGAATAATACTCTTCATTAAAACATATAAGAGATTTCATCCATGAGCCACACAATGTCAATTATACTCCACCACATGAATTGATTATATATTTAAGATATGTAATATATTTATGAATAAAATAATAATGTAAGAATAGGGAAATTTGGGAGACAACATTATGTAAAAAAAATAACGAATTAAAATATTATAGAAAGGAAATATATAAAAAAATTGAATAATAAATTATAATATAAAAACTAATTTACATTGTAAAAAATAGAAGATAGTACAATATTTAAATTGTAATGAGAAAGTAATATTGATAGCTAAAAGGATAAATGAAATTGAAGAGATATATAGAAAGAAAAACTATTATAAATTTGTAATCAAGAATTTTATAAATAAATTTCAACTCCATACCATTGTAAATCATTATCATATTTAAATAAATATTGAGGTATATGTTTAATATATTAATGTGTGGTGGGATTCCTCCCAAATATATTTGTCAAAATATAATGTTTCTTCAAAAAATTAAATTGATGTATATTTTTATTTGGTCTTCGATGATGTTATTAAATTTTTATTATATTTTCGTCGACCAAATTTTTACATCAATAGAAACATGTACCATTTTTTATATCAAAATTATCAAATAAAAACTCTTTCATCCTCACATTCTTTGTGAATTTTAATTCAACAGTTTATCTGATCATTTTACAAAGAATTTTTCCCAATCTATAGAAGTAATGTATAATTATAATTTTCATAGAATTTTTTTCCTATAAAAAAATTTATTAATTCATTGTAATTGACATTGGTGATATAAAGTCCAAATATTTTGAATTTATGAAAATAATTCACAGATTTCATGGCCTGTTTTTATTTCAATTTATACTCATATTTATTTATAAAATAATTTCTCCAAATAGTTTAATGGAGAACCGTGAATATGAATCACAATAAAAATTCTCTTATCAATTTATTTGTTTGTATAAAATATGATGGATTATTAATCGTAAGACCTAAATAAATGATACTAACCCTTAATATGTGTAATTAAGGGCATAAAAACGTTGAATTAATGAAATTAATTTTTTTGAATAAATGATCTTTATTAATCCATAATCATAAAAATTTTACCCATGGAAAATCATCTGATATTTGGTCTCACCCAAATTCACAATTGATTTTTTGGTTGATGGGGTCTCTTATATAATTTCATGGGTTGTTGAATCCCCATATACCTTAGAGAAAACCTAAAAACATATAGATTCAATTTATATTTTTAGATTTTAATTTTATAATTTTTTCATTTTATATGGTTTAAATTAACACTATGACACCAAAGTGATTACAATTTTAAATAATGAGTTGATCCAAGGTTATCTATAGGTGTTAATTGGATGAATTAATTTTTAGAGTTTTTATATTTCTTATATACAAAATGGGTTTATTCAATAGAGTAAAAAATATTACCACTTACTAACATAATATTTACAAAACATATTAATAATATCCTAAACAATTTAAGGTTTATTTTATGATCACTACAAATATGAAGATCAAATAAGTACTAATAATGTGTTTTGTTAAATTCCAACAAGGATGAGTAAGTAATTAATCATCAAATGATAATAAATATTAAAATAATTTATTTTATGTTAATATAACATTATATAACGTCCATTAAAACCCCTTGAAACATCATTTGGATTGTACTATAAAATATGCAGCCTTTTATTGATGAAATACATTCACTGGATGATGGTAGGTGAGTTAAATAGGTAGAATTGAATTAAAAAACAACGAAATAACGACCACTCCACCATCATGTAAATAACATCAAAAAAATTTCTGAATAAATTCAATACATGTAAAAATTGTATAGATTTGATAAAGGATTAATTAATAGTATATAAAAAATAACTTTTATTAAAAAAATGGTAATTATAAATATATACATGAGAAATAAATTGTAATACACCATCAAATTTCCATCATAATATCAAAATGAAAACATACATAACTCTCACATAAATTATCCAAAAACCACTACTATAATATGGAATTAATAAACCCTTGGGTGAAACCAAAAATAGTGAAACTGACTCTAATTAATGATTGTAGGCATAATTGGATGAAATTGTAATGGAGAGTTAACTTTTCCTCCCTTGACAAAAATCTGATCCTGGAAGTATCCACCAAGTAGAGGCACCAAAATATGATTTTAGATGGGAGAATTTTGATGGGAAATATAATTTAGAAATTAATCCAAAATCTTATGATAACATAATGAAAAATTAAAAACCTATTGGATTTTTGGTTTCTGAAATATTATTACAATGGTGGGCTCTCATTATAGGTGATAGATTATGGCCAAGAATTTTATCTTGTAATTAGACCATAATGAAATAAATTTATTCATCCAAATTAGCTTTTGAAAATATTTAATGAAATTTACCCTATGATTTTATATATCTATAGTTATTATTTGATCTTTAATGTGATTTTATAATTGCTGCTATAGTTATTTTATTAGGCTAATATCCAGTTTACTTTGCCTAGAATTTCTGTGGTCGTGGCCCACATTGTTCATTATCCCAAGTGAATATCCAAAATCGATATATGGATAAAATGTTTTCAGTAGAATTAGAGACAAGAAAAAATATTAAAATAAAATAATTACCATTGGGTGGTTAAAGATGTGTTCTAAAATATACTTTGTAATAGTGAATTTCAAAAAGGATTTACAAAAATGATAAGAAAATAAGGTCAAATTGTTAAAATAATTGGTAAAATGGAATATGAAAAATGAATAAAATGAATAAAATGAATATTATAATATTTAAGATGAATAGTATACTCTTTTTCGAGCTTATCACACCCTATAACATGAGTTTTTCTAGTCCTGAGGAAAATTTTTCTCCATAAAAAATTTTAAATCCCTTTAAAATGATAATTTTAATATAAAATTCTCACCAAAATACCTCATAAGAAAATGTTATGAAGCTATATAGAAAATATAATACAGGCTCAATTCACAAGAATATATCATTACTAAGATGATTCTTTTTTCAAATCCATCACCACATTTCATTAAATTTAAACTAGTAATGATAATGTGTTATATCTGAAAATATCCATAGGGATAATTTTTATTCATGTGGAAATGTTAGATGAACTATGTGAAATATTAATTTTACTTAGACAAGTATTAATTTTTTTTAGTTTTTCATTAACAATTTTAAATGTAAATTGAAATTACACTCAATTAAGTCAACCCCTATTCATGGAATTTTTCTATATATCCTAGGTTCAATGAGCTATTGTAGCATGTGAATCTCATATAATCACTCATCACCTCATGAAAACTCAATCAATAATAAATTAATATGACCAAAAATATTGTTAAAATTCCCAAATTAGGACTAGAAAACTATGTTATACTTATCCCGAGTTATTGTACATCATTAACTTGGACAGAAAATTACCCTTGTTGAAAACATATTATTATTATTTTTAATTAATTTTAATTTTATTCTTAAATATTAATGTTTAATTAAAACAGTCTTCAAACCTATTCTCTAGAACATGGGACTCCCTGAATGCACTCCAATACCCAAAAACCTAATGGATATTCATGGATATTTTTTACTTAATGGATGAAAATGTAAATTTTGAAAAATAACATTTGACATCCACTCATCTAAAAAACTATTATTATATACATAATTATTGGTTAAAATCAGAATCAGGGCATTGAAAAATTATTTGACATTCTGGTTGAATTTTTTCAGTACAAATTATCATATTAAATAATACATAAATTTTTCATTATATTTTTTCACTCAAAAGATTAATTTATATAGGGTTTTTATATTATTTTCCATTCCAATATAGAATAACAATGTCCCTAGTGTTTTAGAGAATAATATTTTTGAAGGGGATAAATGAAGAGGAGATTAGTTCGATAATAAAATTTGAAAATGAAAATAATAGAATGTAGTCACATTGTGGTTGAAGTTAATGTTCATACTCATTTCATTTAATACCTATATCTCCATGTTAACCATTGAATCATGATAATTTTTTTACAATTTTAGTTTGTAAAAAAAGATATAATATGATTTTAAAAAAATCAGCAATATAAGTTGACCATAAAAGATATAGAAAAAACACAATTAGAACACAAATAAAAACAACTTGAGGATCCCTAAAATAAAAAATATAAATAGAAAGAAATGTAATGTACCTATATAATTGAAACTCCACAAATAGAGTTAATATATCGTTAAAATCAATGATTCCACCTTCATTGTGGTTTATTTGATGTATTTATCGTGACATTGACCCTAATTCTACACTTTTTTGTTATATTTATAGGATGGATCAGTTAAACCCTCATCTTTTTCTTGAATAATAAACGATTTAATGACTAGTTTTATCATATAATAATTGAATTTGAAAATATTTCCAGTAGTAGGATCCTGAATCTCTACTTCCATTTGGAGGTACACATAGTGAATTATGTGTAGACCTAACCATCTTGAACATAACATTATTGGGTGTTACTGAAGTTTAGATTTATATATGAGAAAAAAATTCCTTGTTAGAAACATTTGTCTCTAAGACTTGTAAACTGATAATCTTGGAATATTTTTTTATTGATACTTTTATTTTTATAAGCCTTAATCCCATGTTCCTTAAATTTATTATGGTCTAAATTTAACTATGTTTCAGAAAAATAAATGTTTATTTTCTTTTTTTACAACCAAAAAAGACATATGTTCAATTTCAATAGGTAATTAGAATGATTTTCCATCAACCATCCTATATAGTGTAAAATTTAGGATATCATTATAGGTAGTATGATATGACTAATGGGCATCCAATAGTTTCTCATTCCATTCATTCCTACAGTAAATAATAGATTTTTTCTAGATTGTTTTGTTAATATCACTATTTTAAAAATCACCTTGACCAATGGATTCAGTATGGTAGGAAATGGATCGTTTTGTAGAAATCACACACTTATATATGCCGTCTGATAAGGAGAGGTTTTAATAATGTGATCCACACTTATTAATAAAAAAATTGGTGATAGTTTTAATTATTCTAAATCATGAAACATTATGTTTATTTATGAATCAGATCACAAATTGATTATCATAAGGAATAGAGGGAATAACCTCTAATAATTTTGAAAAATAAATCAACTTCTAATTAGATATACAGATACCCCTCAGATCATTGGAATGATCTTATTAAATCAATTCCCCAAAAATTAATTATTTCAATGAATTGAATGTGAGTAATGGTAATTTGATTCTTTTTTTATATATCATAATTATTGAAACCATGGAAAACAATGGAATAATGATTATGATTCATTAGTGAGATTGGGTGAAAAGAAACAATGCAGAGGACCTTTGTAGTTGTTTTTTGTGTAAATGTGTCATCCACATTTCTATCAATGATTAAATTTACAAATGCAATTATACTCATACATGAAATCATATCTCTTATAGAAATTATTTGGAATGAAAATTAATAGGTATGGATCAACAAACACATATTTTCATTCATTAAAAATGGGTTTATTTTTATCTTGGGTACCAAATAAACTTAGAATGACACTCTTGAAAATGTGGTTTTTTATTTTTCCATTGCATGAGAAATCACTGAAAAAATATTGGTGAACATCAAAAAATGAATAAGACATATAATATTGATATGAGCTATAAGTGAAATTCATAATATAGTGCTGATAATATATATCATTTGGAACACCCTTTTTATCAATAATTCATAAATCGAAATCTTGAAGAATAATGACCCACATAATAAATCATGCCTTGTAATATTTTATTATGGAAAAATGAATTTTAGGGATGAACGATATGTGTAGAAAATTATAGGGAATCAGCATAGACAGGATCTAAAATTTTCTTTGTCAATGTTTAAATAAATAACCTCTTTCTTCATAGTGGAGTAGTTTATTTTTGATTAATTTAATTATTAAGTAGTATAATCAATGATACAAGATGTTTTATCATAACATTTTCTAAAGAACTATCCAACAATGAAATCACTCTCATAAAAAATTGTTTGAAAGGAATTATCCAACAGTGATATTTCCTGATAGGTAGAGAGTTAAGAGATGTATTGTCTTTTCAGAATGGCTTCTCACAACTTTATGTTCATAAAAATGGAGAATCATTCTCTTTAATAGATAAATTGTTCTTGAAATGGAATTAAAATTCCAATTACTCCTTATATAGAAACCAACATATCCTAATAATTACATCCTATCCTTAAATGTTTTTGTGTGAAAGGGTGAAAATTTATATAAACCAAAGCATTATTAATATCAACCCCTCTTCTAAAAAATATGATTCATAGAACATGTCTTTATTTTACCCTGAAATAAATTTTTTTATAGTTTATTATGAAGTTGTTATCCACATATATAGACAAAAAACATTATAAATGTATTATACATACATAAAATTTCTCCCAAAATATATAGATTTAATCCATAAAATCTCTATACAATCCCCAAAAATGATAGAGAAAATTACAACCATTCAACACTAAATGGTACCAAGGGATTTACATAACTCAAAGGGAATGTGATTTAATGACAATGTGAAAAATGGTTAGGGGAGTTTAATTTTCCTAGATTTTATAATAAGACTTTAATTTGATTGTACCATGAGTATATATTTAGGTTACAATATAAATAATAACCTTCCACTCACTCAAGGGCACAATCAGCGAAGAAAAAAGGTAAATATTATTTAATGGTACATGATCCTAGAATCCTATCATCAAATAAAACTCCATAGACATTTATTACCCATGTGGGGAGATTATCAATATCATCATTGGTAATGAAGATTATTCTGGGATTATTTATAACAATATTAAATTGTAATAACCATTCATCCTGAACAATTGGTTTGATTATACTCAATTTCAGCAAAATTATATGTTCATTCTTTGTAAATTACATGATATTTGGATTGAGTATCTCCAATGGATGGTGGAATTATTTATAAAACAGTAATATGGTTTTTAATTTGTGGGATAATACCATAAATGTTAGACTTGTTCGATCAAATGGATTTCTTATACTTTCTCATGACATATAGAATTATTCTTTATTTATTGGATTATAGAAAAGGATAAAAGAAAATTTAAAGTGATTTATTATCCCATAAGAATTCATACTTGGGTGAGGAATTTATGAGTTTTAATTGAATCTTATTTTTATTAAAAATTTCAATGAATTATAATATTTTTCATCAAACATCCTTTATTTTTTTAAATTTCTCAATAGAATTAGTTCCGTTATAAAGAAGGATTTTACAACTATATTGGTCAAATCTCACTCATGAATGAGAATGAACTCAATTTTTTTAATTTATACTATTGTTACATTGAATATTAATCTAGAAAATTTATCTACATAATTCTCCCAAATATATTCTATCAAATTATAATATATTCAAACGGTAAAAGAAAAATAAAATATGTCTCATATTTACATAGACATCCTAAAAAATAACTTTACGTTACAATAGTTTATTATCACCAATACATCCCCAATTAAATCCATTAATCAAATTATAATCCCTAATATTATAGTTTTCATTTTAAATATTTAAATTTAGGATCAAGATTGCAATTTTGATGAACACATTTCTATTCTTAACATTGATAGATGAATATTTTATTGATAGGAAGGTATGACCATTGATGATTGGAATTACTTACTTATTCTCTAGATTGGGATGATTTAAAAATACAATTACATAGACATGGTATATTATTATTTCATAATATATAATAATATACCTTATGATTTTCTTATAACCTCCAACACTATGAGCAATGATTTTGAGTTTAAAATAATTTGGTTGGATTTATGAAATAACTAATTGAAAATACCTTATATATAGAATGTGGTATAAATTGGATCATATATCAAAATGTTCTCATAAATATTTCCTACCAGATATATATTGATGTTTAGAAAAATTTAGTATTTTAACATAAGAGGAATGTTTCATGGGATGGTGGTTCTCATATTAGCAGCCAAAGGGCATAGTTTTTTGTGATAAATTTCATTTGAATGTAAAGAGGTCCTTCATGAACATTTGGTATTTATGTATGGATCATACTAAATCGATAAGGTTTATGTTCAACATAAATATTCCGAAGATCTACCTCAATGTTTAATTCAGTTTGGGTTTATATTTTCAACACATGTGTTGAGGGAAGGGATGATATTGTTTTATTTTTTGATGCAGTTGGGGTTCTTTCAAATTCTCATTAGCGTTCTAATCAAATTAGGGTGTTTATTAAAAAATTTCATGTGATATTGTATATTTTAATTATATTGGAATATATTTTGGTGGGTTTTCAATGCATTTAGTAATAATTAATATAATCAATACTTTATGTTTTTCTTGAGAGTTTTTTGTGTAACGGAATTCCCCCCTCATAGATGATGAATGTACCACCAGAGTAGGAATGAATTCCTATCTATATTTAATGTTTCTAATTTATGTTTAATGGGTGAAACTCGAAAATTTATTATTATTAATTGAATAAATAATTTTTTACTATGTGTATGTGAAACAGTATGTGTGGGGTTTAATTTGGTTTATTATCCCAGGTGGATATTTAGTTAGATAGATGCGAAAATGAATGGTTTATTAGATGGATTGTAGGTGTTATAAAATATAATGTTCTTATTAGACTAGTTACATTTTAAAGACATTATGGGAGAGACAATTCTATGGAGGATAAGGTTTTCGTCATCATTTTTTACTAGGTTTTTGTATTGGTTATTGTTAATCATTCTATAAGAAGCTAGGATGATCATTTCACCTTTTATTAAAAGCATATTTGTAATATGGGTTTTGAAAGAACAATGAATTGAACATTAATGATGGTAATACAAAAATGAAATCCTTTATAAATTATATTCTTCGGTTTTTTTGGTATTGTGGTCATGTTTTTCACAATGTTTTATGTCATGGTCAATAGTTTGGATTTTATAGATTTTCTTATGATTATCTCATTGACCTACAAAATGAATGACTAAATTTTTTCCATGAGGCTTTATTTTCCATATGAGTTTAAATTCCACCAACTTTTGTTAGATCCTCTTAATAAGTTAATGTTCCACATGTTTCTTTATCATGGAAATATTGTAGTTAAACAAAAGAATCGTTGGGTAATTAGTTTTTCACATTTCCATTAAAAATCATGTCAAAAGACTATATGTATCATAGACCCAATCATTAATAAATGATTTGAACTTTTTTTGGTATTTAAAATACATTTAGATGTATCATTTTATGTATGTATTTTAAACATTTAAAAGTTTTATAAATTGATTACCATTATGTTTCTTAAATGTTCTAGTTACTATTCTTAATAAAAATGTTTTTTTGATTGGGAGGTATTTCATTGTGTAAAAGTGAAATTATAAAAATTTCTTATAAAATAATTCATCCCGGCAATAGAATATTTATAATCTTTTTTATCAAACATTTAGTGAAAATAGAAAGATACACATATTACATTACTCAACTAGATATTTTGGGAACATGGTTTCAACAATGTCAATGTATTTCTTGACATGAAGGTACAACATTTCTGACTCCATCGCATGAATTGATAAAAGGTGGATTATGACATTAGGAATATTGTAATAGTAGGGTTATATTAAATAATCATGACTAATTCATGTTGGATTGTTTGTATAACTAGGTCTATGTATTTCATTAATGGGTTGATGGACAAATCCCCATATTTTGGGGTTTCCACATTAGGATTTCCTTTTAAATCCCATATGAGTTTATGAGTTGGTTTCTTTGAAGACTCTCCATTAGAATGATATATATTTTTGAATCTATATTAATATTAAGAATAAGATATAATGGGAAAAGAACTGTATTTGTTCTTGACACCAAAATCGCATGATTATTCACCATAAATCTATGATTTTATTAGTTATTGGTATAAAGGGACATGCATAAAGAAAAGAGGAAAACATCGATATGATAAGATAAATTAGTTGATAATAGATAAATGGATGAGTATATAATTTGTTTTATGATGAATTAAATGGGAACCAAAAAATGGTGGAAAAATTTGGCATGACCCAAATTATCCCATTTTTAGGTGATGCAGTCTTTTATAGTGTAATATAGGTTTTTGATTCTTTCGAGTTATAAGAAGAAAACTACAGATGCATAAATTATATAAATTGTTTGAGATATAATGTGGCCAAAATGTTTTTGATTTTATATGGATTAAATTTACACAATGAGACCAATGTGATTACAAGTTTAATGAATGTTTTGATCTTAGTTTATCACTTTTGGGGGATTTTATGAATTAATTTTTTGAGTATTTTAATTTATTAAATTTGAGACTGGTTCATTCAATAATGTACAAATACCATCATCTGTAACTCATTTAACATAAAAATACACCCATATTAATAACATATACATATAAAAGATAATTCAATGATCACTCCTTGTTGTAGGATTATATTAAAAACAATAATGTGTGGCATTAATGTTCAATAAGGATGAGGAAGTACGTAATCATAAAATGTAATTCCCATTAAAATTAAATGATTTAAAGTTAATGGAACATGGAATAACATATAATAAATCCCCTTTAATGTTCCATTGTCTCAATCCATCAGAGTTATTGCCTTCAATTTATATAACTATTTCAAAATAATACTCGAAGAGACTTATAGATGTATAATTGAAGAAAAAAACACAGAAAAAAATGACCACTTCCCAGTTGGGGGATGAATTTCACTAGTATTTTTTAATTACTTCACAAGATTGAGGAAATAATAGAAAATTGTTATAGAAAGAAAATAATATGAGAAAATGAATATATTTTATTAAAAAAGCTATGTTATTATAGTAACTTACAAGAGAATGAAATGTGACTACCACATCCAAATGGAAGTATTATAATAAAATGAAAACATCAAAATATTTCCCACAAATAGCCCAACACCACTGAGTTAAATAAATTTTATTGAATCATTGGGTAAAACAATCTTATCTAAAATTCTCCCCAATCATTTTTTGTTGGAATCAGTGGGCAGAAACATAATATAGAGTGGATATTATACCGGTGATTAAAATATGATATATTTTTCAACCGCACAGTAAAGGGAATAAAATAAGCATCTAGAAGGAAAAATTTGTGTCGCACATTAAATAAATAAATACATACATGGATTTAATCATGAATCATGTAATATTTATGACCTATTATATATTCGGTTTTGGAGATATGAACAAAATTGTGGGCTATCACTTTAGGCCATAGATGTTATTGTAACGACCTGGACCCAGCCAGCCACCCGAACATTGCTGAATGGGTCGGGTGTCACTACCTTAGGCACACCTCCCCTTAACGCCAAAGGCTACTGACTAGCAGAAAGGGTCTGTATAGGTATAGTGGGGAGGATATTCCCTGTCAGAGGATGATAATAAGGGTACTGGTCCAAGTATAATAGTAAGATGCAGTGGAAAGAAAGACTCAGCAGACTCGAACCATACCCGCAGAGCGGAAGCATAATCAATATAGATAAATAGCGAAAGAAATAGAAAACAACTGCAGCAGAAAGTAAACAGAACATCATGCCATCAATCAACTGCAATATCTGCTAAAACAACCAAGCACGCATCCAATAAAGTCATACAAATCAATATATATATTTATAATGGCACCAATGGCTAACCAGCTGTTTCTACAATATAATGTAAACATGATGGTGCAAGAAAAATAAACTAAAAAAGTAGCTCTAGTATGGAACGACCTCAAGGAACATTTTAGTCTCCATGTCAATAGCACTAAAGTCCATCTCCTGAGGCTGAACCCTTACCTGCACGCAATTTCATAAAGTCTACATTCGTCTAGAAGGTCCCGTGTAGGGTGTGAGACAAGTCTTAGTAGGATACCACCTAGAGGTGTGTACCTAAAATAAGTGTTTAGGTAGACATTATTATATATGAAAATAGTAAACTGTACAATGCCCAATGTAAACACAACTTCACTGGATCTGAACAGCCACCATGAAATTTCACCTGCTTCGGCCAGCGCTGGAATGTCTGATCAGTAGCCCGACACCTCGTTCCACCTAACACCATGTGTCTAAAGTACCAATGTCCCGAAGGCATGCCCTACCATCATAACCCAGCTCGGAAGCTCCACCTTCCCATGGCACAACATCCATAGGAACAACGATACCTGTCTTCAAATGATAATCGGAGGGATAGTGATGTCTTCCCTCAAATCACAGTGAGCCTCTGACCCCAACCAGACCGCCTCAAAGCTGTTTCCCGAAGGCTCTTAACCTTCCACGTGTCTTCCTATGGCAGGAAAACCCAAACCATGTAAACGTAACTACATCGACCGGGGGCCTCTACTCAACGAGTGGCCGTACCACCTCATCTTGGAGTCTATCTGTGTGCACACTACTCAAATGTAACCTGTTTGAGGTAATCACCTCAATAAGTATCCATGCCACAACACCTCTGACACCTCGTGTCCCTATGAACCTTTCACTCATGTCTGATGGCCTCGCCATCCATGTAACTTAGGACAAGGCCAACCTGACAGTCCAACTGCCTCAACAGACGTCCTTGACACCCAATCCTGTTGTAGCAACCACCCAAAATATCCTGAGCCAATGCCCCAACCTGTGATCCCCATCACTCAACAAATATCAGGGCCATGACCAACACAACGAGCAGTCCAACATAGATAATAACACACACTGCATAATTATAATCAAGCATTACTTGAAACATGAAAATACTAAACAATTATTTGGACTAACTTACACCAATCCATACTAGTACCTAAGGTCTTAAATGACTTTAAAAATTACTACCATGCTTATAACAAATCAAACTCAACAGTTCAATCCAACAGTAACAAAATCAGTCTAAATCAGCAGTTTAAATACTGGTCCAAAACATACGCATTTCGGCACCCCCGACCGATTTTCCCTAGACGAGAAATGACCCCTCACCCACCCTTGCTCTAGCACAACAAGGGTCAGGGAATAACTAGAGGAATCCCACAATGCAGATAATTAATTAACAACAAATAACCAAGGTTTCGATCAACACATGACATCATGCCCGGAGGTCTCAACCCCAAATTGTCTAAAAAACATGAAAGAAGGTATGCACCACCCATCTCGTACTAATTCGATGACACCCCTTTGATTTCAGCCTCTTAATCGGACTGAATCATGGTAGATCTACGTTTCTACCAAATCCATCAATTCTATTCAGATGGAATCTATGGAGGAATAGTTGAGGGATAAATGACGAAGAATGGTGCACATGGTTATCCTTTCTGATGCGGTCCTACTGCCACCGGCAGATCGCAGAATGAAGGTCGTATGGGAATTCTGGAAGGGTTTGAGTGTTTCGGGTTTTTGCGGACGGACTGTTCGTCCAAAGGGAAAGAAGAAGGGGATTCTGGGGATGATACGTGATAGCGTCTCGATCACTTGAATAAATATAAAAGTACCCGATGTGTATTTCCAAAGTACATGCCGTGTAGATGTGTTTCTGTACTCCGAGTTAAGAGAAGTCCAGCATATGGCTTGGACTGAGTACATAGTCAACACACGGCCAGGGACCCAGCCGCTACACGGAAAAAGGTACACGACATGTCAAGGAAGGCTACACACTGTGTAGATTAAAATTCATACCTGACCACTACACGGCATGTACTTTCCCTTGAACTGGTAAACGTTACATGACATTTCTAAAAATTCATGTTCTGTAGTAAGAAACTTCTACACGGTCTCCACACGGTATTTACTCAGCAAGCACACGGACGGTCACTCAGGTAACTCATACACGACATGTACTTAAAGTAAACAGTGTGTAGTCTACAAATTTCCAGGAACTGCCCAGATTTTCCAGAATTCTCAAAAACCAGTCAAAATGTTTAAACTGGGTCGGGATTTGACCCGTTTCTAAAAACTCAGGTGCTTACAAACTCCCCACCTTAATGTAGCTCGTCCCCGAGCTACCAAACAAAACCCGGAGATGGAACTGAACATACCCTTCCCGGTTAAACAACATGGACTACCCCGGTCCTTTGGTTTTGGCTAAAATCTTAAAGGGGCCCTCCACCATAGGAATTACATACGCGGTCTCAACCCGAACAAAGCTCAAATCAAATCAAATAAACAAGAAAGGCCCAACATCCTATTTCCCAGACCCATGGTCCTCCCGTGACACTTCGTCACCCCTGCACCCCTTGGTGCTCATTTGTCACTTCTGAAACCCAACGTAACCCTCACTCCATCGGTGTTTGCCTCCCGAAGGTCCTATATCTAAGAGATACTTAAATCAAACCTGGTGTCATGCACCTCAAGTAACCCTCCTCCATGATTCCCCAATGCCCACAAAACCTCAAGTAATCTGCATCTTTGATTCTCTTGATTCCACTCATCTAAAATATAAAATATACAATGCATCCAATATGATTCCAATCCCACTATGTAGTCTCTAGTCAGTCCACAAGTAACCTGTACAACTCATTCACTCAACAAGAAATGCCTCAGAAGGTCATGCAAAAAGTAAGATACAAAACTCATGGCCACACCCGCAGTGTACCTTCCACCATCATTGGTTCTCTAGCCTACTCAATCCCTGGTAGCTCCATAGTGTGCACCTGGCCTGAAGCTAGACTGCCTGATGCATGTACTCCCTACGATGCTTCTCCAGTCTCTGTCCACAGACCCCTCAACTGGGTCCTACTATCTCTGTCACCTCCAATGCATGCAGCTGAACCTCAACTACCCTCTCATGTCACTAATCCTGAACCAACACCTGATGCCACAGTCTGTCCTGGTCCATACCTACCGGCTATATTAGATGGCTTCCTGCAGAACCTCTCCAGATGTCTGACCTGTCCACACTCTTGGCACTCCTTCAGGGGCCTATCGCACCGAGCCTTAACATGTCCCAACTGTCCACACTGAATGAAAACCATCACTAAACTGCCACGAGGTGGTCTAGCTGAGTCCTTGGCCTGCCCGCCCAACTGGAACACATCTCTTTCTCGCTTCCTGCTGTCTGGACCGTCACCTGAAGTTGTCACCCTGCCAAAACGATATTTCTCTCTCTCGTTTCCCTCGACTACGAGGGCCTGGTTCACCGCCTCAGAGAAAGAACCCAGCCTGAAGATGTTTACCTGAACGCGAATGGAATGTCGTATTCCATCCTCTAAGCGCCTCACCCTAGCTGCATAATCGCTCACCATAACCGGTGAAAAACGGGACAACACTGTGAAGGTAGCTGCATAGTCTGTGACGGAAATATCTCCCTACTGATGACTCAGGAACCCCCGATCTCTGTCTTCCCTCAGCGTCTCTGGATAGAAATAATCAAATAACTTGTCCTTGATGTCCTTCCATGCCAATCCCCCATGCCTATGAGCCTGAACCTGGACATCCCACCAACGATTTTTCGGTCCTCTCCGCATGTACGTCGCCAGCTTGACCCTCCACCTTGGAGGTGTCTCGAGATGCTCAAAGATTATCTGCATACTCTCTATCCAGTTCTCAGCCTCCTACGGAACACCCTCACCCAAAAAAATATGCGGGTGCTGCGACTGTAACTCCCTCTTCAAATATGCCATAGATGGATCTGCACCCTACGCGCCTCTGTCAATCCCCTAGAAGACACATACCAGGCTAGCTCGGAGCTGCTCGTCAAGCCATGGTCCGAACACTACCTAACCATGCTACTGCCCTGCCTACACTGGATCCTAAACCTGATCCTATCTCTGAGCCTATACCTGTGGCTCATTCTCTACCTTCACCGGATTCTAAACCTGATCCAACTGTACTATATCCTCTCCTGCATTATGCTCCATCGTGTCATGAAGGAGTAACCCGCTGAATACCATAAATGGTCAGACAACCCACATATATATAACAATATATTCCACGCATATAAGGAATGCATTAAAAGGCAATGAATAACAAATACCCTTACTCCCCCTCATCGCAGCCCATTCCCTCGGCATCCCGACCTCACAACATCCTTACCCTCCCTCACTAAAGCCATGTATCAATAGCACCTCAGGTCGTGCCCATCGTGACAACCAGCGTTGCCTCAATCCTGACGACCAAGTCACCCCAATCCTGACAGTTACACTATCTCAACCTTAGTACCTGCCTACTCTCATAAGAGCCAGACCCATATGTCCTGCACATGCAATTCTACAAAAATACAAGGAAAGGCATACACATTGCAATAAACAAGAAATTATATCAAGAGTTTTACCTATGCACATTTCAGAGCATACATATCAGGGAAATTTATTTTATTCACATGGTATTATCAATTCACAAAGCATACGAGCAGTTATGAGATTGAAATACCGAAAAATGTGCCTATCAAAATCCAAGCAAGAAACCCTTTCCATACCGGCCAAGGTTTACATATCATAATCAATAACTTCACAAAAAAAGTTAGGCACTGAGGTGGAAATAATATTATCTTCAATCTGAGAAAAAAGCAAACAACATTTCCCACCCCTGAAAACACAATCCATCCCTCGTACATGTGGCTGCAGGCACCCGAGTACAAGTTCAAAAATCAAGTTCCATGAACAGTCTATCTCTAGTCCACCATACAACAAATAGTAAAACCTGCAGAAATAAAATGAGAAGTCTCAAAATCATTAGTATCCAGTAAAGAAATTCTACTAAATCCTTGTCAAGAACGACCTCTGATACCACTTTGTAAAGACCCGGACCCGGCCAGCCACCCTAACAGTGTTGAATGGGTTGGGGGTCAATATTTTAGGCGCACCACTCCTGAACGCCAAAGACTGCCGACTAGCAGCGAGGGTCTTTATAGGTATAGTGGGGAGGCTATACCATCTCAGATGATCATAATAAGGGTACTGGTCTAAGTAAAATAGTAAGATGCAGTGTAATGAAAGACTAAGCAGACTCGAACCAGACCCGCAGAGTGGAATCATAATCAATATAGATAAATAGCGGAAGCAATTGAAAATAATTGCTGCAAAGAGTAAACAGAACATCATGACAGCAATCAACTCTAATAACTGCTAAAACAACCATGCTCGCATCCAAGAAAGTCATACAAATCAATATATATATATATAATGGCACCAATGGCTAACCAGAAGCAGCTACAATATAAATTGAATATGTTGGTGCAAGAAAAAGAAACTAAACAAGTAGCTCCATTATGGCACGACCTCAAGGTCCATTCCAGTCTGCATGTCAACAGCACTAAAGTCCAGCTCCTGAGGCTGACCCTCTACCTGCACGCAATTTCATAAAGTCTACACACGACCCGAAGCGCCCGTGTTAGGTGTGATACAAGTCTCAGTAGGATACCACCTAGAGGAGTATACTTAATATAAGTGTTTATGCGGACATGATTATATATGAAAACAGTAAATTGTACAATACCCAAAGTATACACAACTTCACTGGTGCTCAGCAGCCACAAGGAAGTGTCACCTGCATCGGCCAGCACCAGAACGTCTGATCAGTATCCCGACACCTTGTGCCACATGACACCCTATGTATCATGTACCGACGTCCTGAAGGCACTCCCAACCATCGTAACCCAGATCGGAAGCTCCACCTGCCCATGTCACAACATCCGTAGGAATACCTGTCCTCAAAAGATAACCAGAGGGACAACGATGTCTGCCCTCAAATCACCGCGAGCCTCTGCCCCCAACCTTACCGCCTCAAAGTTATCTCTTGAAGGCTCCTCACCTACCATGTGGCTTCCTATGGAAAGAACCAGCAAACCAAGTATACCTAACCGCATCTATCGGGGAACTCTACCTATCGAGTGGCCGTACCACCTCAAATCGAAGTATATCTGTGTGCACACTACTCAAAAGTACTTGGTGAGTGTTAATCACCACAATAAGTCTCCAAGCCACATCACCTCTGACACCTCTTGTCCATGCGAACATGTTGTTCAAGTCTTATGGCATGTCCATCCATGTAACTCAGGCCAAGCTCAACCTGAAAGTCCAACTACCTCAACTGATGTCCATGATGCCCAATCCTATGGTAGCAACCACCCAACATAACCCGAGCCAAAGCCCCAACCTGTGATCCCCATCACTCAACAAATATCCTGGCCACTCCCAACAGAAAGAGCAGTCCAACACATATAATATAAAAAATTTCATAATTATACTCAAGAATTACTTGAAACATGCAATTACTAAACAATTAATTGGACTAACATACGCCAATCCATACCAGTACCTAAGGACTTACATGCCCTAAACAATTACTATAATGATTATAACAAATAAAACTCAGTAGTTTAATCCAATAGAATTAAAAGAAGTCATAATTAGAAGTTTTATTACTGATCCAAAACATATGCATTTCGGAACCCCGGACCGAAATTCCCCAGACGAGGCATGACCTCTCATCCAGCCTTGCTCTAGCACAATAAGTGCCAGAGAAAACCCAGAGGCATCCCATAATGCAGATAATTAATTAACAACAAATAACGAGGGTTTCGCTCAACACCTGACATTGTGACTGTAAGTCGTGGCCCCAAATTGTCTACGAAAACACGAAAGAAGGTATGGACCACCCACATCATACTTGTACGATGACACTCCTTTGATTTCATCCTTTGAATCGGACTGAATTACTATAGATCGGCATTTCCTTCAATTCCTTCAATTGCATTCGGATGGAATCTGTGTAGAAATAGCTGAGGGATCAAGGACGAAGAAGGGTGCGCAGGGTTAGCCTTTCTGATGCGGTATCGCTACCACTGGCGGATCGAAAAACAGAGGTCGTACGAGGATTCTATAAGGGTTTGAGTTTTTTGGGGTTTCTCGGATGGACTGTTCGTCCAAAGGAAAAGAAGAAGGGGATTCTGGGGATGAGACGCAACGACGTCTCGATCTCTCAACTAAAAATAAAATTAAAAAGCGTGTATTTCCAAAGTACACACCGTGTAGATGTGTTTCCATACTCAAACTTAAGTGGAGTCCAGCACACAGCTTGGACAGAGTAAATGGTCAACACACGGCCAGGGACCCGACCGCTACATGGACAAAGGTACACGGCATGTCAAGGAAGGATAGACGCCATGTAGATTGAATTCTATACCTGGGAACTATTCAGCTTGTACTTGGACATGCACAGGTAAAGGTTACATGGCGTGTTTATAAATACACGTCGTGTAGTAAGAATCTTCTACACTATCTCCAAACGGCATGTACTCGGTGAGCACACAGCCGGTCACTCATGTATCTCATACATGGCGTGTACTTAAAGTACACATCGTGTAGTATAGAAATTTCCAGAAACTACTCAAACATTACAGACTTCTAAAAAACGAGTCATAATGTTTAAACAGGGTCAAGATTTGACCTATTTCTAAAAACTCGGGTTCTTACAGTTATCCGGAAATTTCATAATCAGCATGGGCTGCATGGAAGACAATAATAAATTTCAAATTCGAAATTGAATTTTCTTGAGATATGTACTGATTGATTCACTCTATATAAAGCTAAAATTCTATCTATATTGGACTTGTTTTGGGGGTGAAAAATTTATTTTATTGGTATGTTATCCAGTCCACCCTGCTGAGAATTTTATTGGTTCAAGGCACAATTTGGTAGTCATCCAAAATGAATCTCCAAAATATATAGAAGGAAAAAATGTTACCCATATAATGGAATAATTGAAATAAAAAACTAAAAACGAATTCATTAATTTTTGGGGTTTTAGGATTTGTACAAAATATACAATGTAATATTTTATATTGAGAAGTAATTACAACCCTGATAAGAAAACAAGATGAAATTATAATATATTCTTGTAAAAGTGAACATTAAGATTAAATCAAATGAATATTTTAATATAAATAGTTTATATTATCATATTTCAGTGGATGATAAATAACCTTAACTACTTAAATCAAAAATAAATCTTATTGTAATTTCAATGAACACTTCTTTAAGGAATTTCATAATGCATCAGATATGAAAAATTACCATTTTATCCTTTTATATTACATTTAAATTTTTTCATTCATAAAAATATATATAATAACCAATCATATAATATTTAATATGAGATTATTTTTCAGTATGTACAAATGATCAGTTTAATGTAGTGTTACTTGAAGGACCCTTGGTCACCCTGAGTGGGGTATCAGGGTGTTAACTTTTTTTGGATCTTAATCTTTCATTGGTATGAAATTAATTAAACCTTTATGATGGATATGTACAGTAATTTAAAATTTCCCATGTATAAGTAAATCACAACACTTTTAAATGGTACACCAGTAAGGGCTATGTCCAAAGACCATAAACTGGTAGGTTACTGGTCGTTCCTTATTCCACTAATCATTACTAGCTATGGATTACATGGTTAGGGTATAGTCACATTGTCTAAGGAACACTGCCTTTACTAAGGTTCATGGATAGCTCACTGCCTCTCTTGGATAACTTCCATTGACTCCCCCTGTCTCACTACCCAAGGTGAAGTCACACCCAGTTTATGGATGTGAAGGTCCCTTAAAGGTATGGGCTTGGATGTCTGTGTCTTCTGTTCTTCATGAGACTTTTCTTCATCAAGGTAAATATTTGATTCTCTATAACATTCAGTCTTATTATTTTTTGCAAAAACCATATGTACAAATAATTTTTATTCTCTTTGGTCAGAATCACAAATCCTTTTGTGATTGTTCAAACATTGAAATTCAGTTCAGTATGCATCATAAGAATCATATATTATTCTTAAATATATACATGTGACCATGCATGTGACAATTTTGATGTGCTCTTCCTCTTCACTTTTTTTCACACATGCACCCTTGGTTTTGAATATTTCATTTCAATGTCTTCATGTATGCACGTGCATGCATGAATTTATGCACATTCTTCTCTGATTTCGTAAGTGAATGCCCAGATGCATATGGTTCCATAAAGCACACATGTTGACTCTTTTCTCCTTATGATTATTTTATTTTCATATATCTATGTTTATATATTCTTGGAACTTACGTGGGTTCATCAAATCATGTATAGGAATATATTCTTGAACATCTCATCACCACGATCTTTCATTCTTATCCCTTTCGCAACACACACTATTCTCTTTGATTTGGTTATATTTATAAGAATGTGAATTTATTAAATCATTAATTTGTTTATTCTGTTATTTTATGGTGTTTTTGTTCACGTCATACACACCAAGGATATAGAGTTCTCTTATGCACACAGTGTGCTAATATCCTCTGTGAAATATGATGGTCTTCAGCTCCTCCTTGTGCAAGGGACTCGTGGGTTTCCTTCACACAGGGAGTGTAGAATTCCTTCACATACCATGAGGTAAGCAGTTCTCCACCATGATCTATGTGGTATGTGGGAATTCCCATCGTGAACCAGAACGATATGCGATAAACATTTCCACATAAACCAGAGTGGTAGGCAGTAAAACCAAGTGGTAATCAAGAACATTACTCCCAGAACTAAAAAGGTACCCAATTATTCATTTTTGGGAACTAGTACAATATGAATTTATTCTTATTCACAAATAATAATGGTATGCTACTCTTCTTCATTGGTATGCATAATGGTTCACCGATGGTGCATGCCCCATCTCGAACATGATATCAGAGCAACTATTTTTCTCAAAACTAGAGCTCTCGAAAGGCATGTAAGTAGAATCTCATTCATAGATAGGTGGATCCCTTTTTATAAGTATAAATAAAATATATTCCACATCCAAAATCCTCATTAAATTGCATGATGATCACACTTTTGAAATATTCAAACTAAGATAATGAGATAATCCAAGATTCTCTATTGTTTCATTTTCATCAGAGTGGCCCTTCATTTTACGTGTTATCCTCTCATGCATGCCTTTATGAATGCATGCAAGAAATATCCCAAATGCTACGAGATTCTTCAAGTGGCCTCACAACTCTGTCTACTTCATCAACGTTCGAGAATAATTATTTCGTTTTGTGAATGAAATTGTAATTTCATGGATGGATTTGTTACAGATTGACAATCCTTATGCACGATGTATAAGAATAAATGGTGGCAGGGAGTGAGGCCATGGAGTCTCAGTATCATCTCTGGGTGACTGTGTCTTCATAATTCCTCTGTGGGTTCTGAGGCTGAAGCTGACTGCATGGTCGATCTATGACTATGGGATCGACTTAGAGCTTGCATGGATAGTGAGGATTAGATCATAGGTCGTGGGATGAGGTATGTGTCCAGGATCCCACACATGATCAGATGGGTGACTTAGATTATATTTTTATTAAAATTGTTGTCCCAAATCGAAATAGATATGCAGAAAAACCACAATTTATCAATCTATGCATACAACCTTAGCACCAGATTACTTTTCTCCCCCATCCAGTGCCGCCCCATAATGGTGCTCCTCAGGAGCGCATCTAGTGCCCACTATAAATACCCTGGGGGATTATACAACACCACCATGCACCTCTTGTGTTTTGGAATTAAGGGATTTACTTTAGGTGTGGTTGAACCTTGGGTCCCGCATACGCCTGAGGTTTGAGGTACTCTACTAGCCCTGTAATGTAGCCCATATTTTTGGTAAAGTAAATAAAATAATGTAAATTGTTAAAAAAATGTATAACCAAAATTATATTCCATAAACAAATAAAAAAACGCTTCCTCTTATCTTATTCATTACAATGGAGTAAATATATATCAATTTGATACAAATAAGTGAATCTTAGGACAAACTCAACAATCATTTAATTTTCATTATCCATTTCACATTGAAGAGTTCCATTCATCATGTTGATCATCATTGACATCCATTGAAACAAATTGGTAAAAAATACTATCAGCTTACCCAAATATGTCCCGACAATCTCCCTTTTGTGTTTGTTGTCTATAATTAAATGTTCTCTAAAATTAGAATGTCAATGTAAAAATGGGAGCATTATATCTACTGTATCGCTATCACATATAAACTTTCATTTCACTTTCTCTCCCTATTCTTTAAAATAAATAAAATATTTATGGTAGAGAGGGTATCAGTCCATACATAAGAAATGTACCATCAATAATTTCTCTCTATTTCTATTTAATCATTTTTCTGTGTAGAAAACAAGAGTAATTGATCTTGAGAAAAAATATATCTATAATCCCTTGATCATGATACATCGTTAGATGATAAATCAAATAATTATCTTAAATGGGGTTTCTATAATAATTCTAGGATGAGGAAAATTATTGTAACATTATACACTCAACCTAAATCTCATTTTCCAATGTTAGGATCTTCAAACAATCTTTAGAGTAATTGAATTTTATTCTGATTTGACGATGATACTTATTGATCTTATAACTCTTGAATATTCTTTATGAGTCTCCCCCTCAAGGGAACAATTCTCACCACTGATTCTCAGTCTATTCCCCTGAGATATTTCATTATCTTAAATTTTTTATATGATGAGAACAAATATAATACACATAGATTTAAGGGAATAATGTGGATTTTACTTTATGATTAAATGTGAGAATGAAAACTGAGATGATTTTCTCAACCAAGATGCTCCATTTTATCCACTCCTAACACTTGCACATTTTATCTTTAGTTATGACTATGGTTGTGTGGATCTCAACATTTCTTCCATAAAAATTTTGTGTGAGTATTATTTATTCATGAGAGTTGAATCCACTAAATTCTCATTGTACAATTTTCATCATATTTAGTTATTCATATATATTAAAAATAAATGCACTGCAATTTTTAACATTATTACTAGACTTGTTGCACCTCACACATAGGTATTATCTATCATCATGTGAAATATTATTATTTCTTATTTCACTAGCCTTAACCTGTGCATCACCTTTAATTATCAATAATTCCAAATCATCAGGAAAGAAAACCAATATGTCTCTATGATCTATGGAAGAATGATTGGATTTTCCACATTGAATCTTCAAATATTAATCAATTTAGGAATTCTTTTGGATTTACCACTCTTTTGATTCATGGATTTTCAATCCAAGGACATCACACAATTTATTCTTAGAGTATTATTAGGAGATTTATCTTTTTCAAAACTCATTTTATTTCGTCCCAAGGTAGTTTCTTTTTTTAGTTGGTTTATATGGAAATCTATTCTTATCTACTCTAGATATATGTTGAAATAATCATTCTATATTCCTGTGACCACTACCATTGCCTAAAAAACATATGTTTCCTAACATTCCAAATCTATTTGTAGTATTCATATTCTTCTGAATCTAAATATTTTTCTTCTTATTCTATGGATTTCTTCATTTTAACATAGGAATTATCTATTCATTTTAATTTAAAGGATTATTCCAAAAATCCAGTGCACAATACCAAAATATGTTGCAACACAAAAATTAACCCAAAAATCTTGTATTCTTAATATTTTTTGTATAATGTTTTTGAACTTCTTATTAATGTTTTTTTCTCTATTTTTGGAACCAAATTCTATATTCCTCTTAAAATCCTCCCTATTTATGGCGATATGTTCTTTCTCATCACCTTTCTTTATCCATACATGCGTAGAATTGTTCTTCCATCCTGCACATTTTGTAGAAAAGTATTTATAACCAATTGTACGAGTTGGTATGGATGATACCTTAACTTCACAGCTACTTTTGATATATCAATGAGTGAGGTCATGATCTTTTTATCACATTTTGGATATATTTTGACAGTAGAATCCACTATTTATTCTTGAAAACTAAAAACAATTGTTTCCTTCTTTTTTGAAGGCTCTATATGGGACTTCTCTATATTGGTCAACTGGGCTACCCATTTTAGAAATTCCATATTTAGGATGATTATCTGATGTTCAAGCATTATAATCTACTAATCACAAGAAATTTTCAATATTTCAACCCCATCTTCATGAATCTTATTTTTTCATTGTAAAAAAGTGTTATTCTCTTTTATCTTATAGGAATTTTATTGAAAATTTAAAACCATGACATCAATGATCTTTTTCAGCTCATATCTAAATGCATGGATCATATCTTCCATAGTCTTATTAACTTAATCTTTCTCTTCATAGTATTCAATACATCTAGTGATCATTCAGCATTTATGAATTTTTTATTCCTATCCCTTCTCCACATTATCAGCATCTCCTTCAAATCAGGTGATCTCAACCTGTATACACTGAAATATTCTAGAAACAAAAAAAAATATTTCTTTAATAATATCATTTAGTTAGGCTCCTATTTTCTCATTAACACTAGCAAGATCATGTGGGGAAATAACATGATCAAAAATACTATTAGTGATGAAATCTATATTTGTGGTGGAAAACTGAGACTTACTTCTCTTTACATTCAAAGCAAATATTTCTTCATTATTGGAAAGGAATGGAGAACCTAAAAAGGACAAATTATTCAGATAAGAGTGAATTTTTTCCTCTTCCTCTTCTCTTTATATTTCTTATTCTTCATTGTCATTCATGGTATAGAAATATACTCAGAGTTAACATAGTGTTCATCAAGACTGCTCTTCATTATTAACTCAAGAATGAAAACTCAAATCATCTTCTAAATGAAATTACTGAATAGAATCCAACATTTGTATAACTTTGTACTCTAATACCAATTGAAGGACCCTAGGTCACCCTGAGTGGGGGGAGGGGTGAATTATGGTGTTAAACTTTTATATATTTTATTGGATCTTGATCCCATGTTTTCTGAAATTTAATAAAACGTGTATGATGGATATGTGCAGTAATTAAAAAATTAACATGTAGATAGAGAACACAACAATTTTACTTGATTCACAACTAAGGGATATGTACCATGAGAATACGTTGAGAGTTTTCTTGTCATACCTAATTCCACTAATCTTTACTAGATGTTGAGTATATGGTTCATGTATAGTCAGATTTTCTTAGGCACACTTACTTTACAAAACATAAAGGATAGCTCACTACTTCTCTCGGATCACTTCTATTGACTCCCCTTGGCTCGCTGCCCTGGGTGAAGTCAAAGTTAGTTTATGGATGTAAAGGTACCATCAATGAATAAGCATTGAAGTCTTTGTCTCTAAATCAACATGATAATTTTCTGGAATTGAGGTCCATGGTTGATGCTCTTTATCATTCAATATTCTTCTTTAGGGAAACTACCAGATGTACAATGAATTTTTATTCTTCATTTAAAGAATTAAAAATCCTTTTTTGATTGTCCAAAAACTGAAAATAAGTTCACTTAGAAACATCAAAATTACCTCTTCTTCATCCATGTATATATGTAACCATACATGTGGCAATTTATAGGTGATCTACCTCTTCACTACTTTACACACGTGAACCCTATATTTTGAATGTTTTTTCAAAGTCTTCACGTATGCACGTGCATGCATGAATTAATACACTTCTTCATCTACATTATTGTTTGAAGGCCCAAATGGGTATGGTTCTGTTAAGCACACACATGGCTTCTTTCCTCCATATATTTCATTTCTTTTCATACTAATGATTTTAGATGTTCTTGGACCATATGTGTATTCTTCTTTAAATAATCCATATGAGTATATATGTGCATTTATAATCACCGTGCATATTCATTCTTCTTCTTTTCTCAACACACACTGTTCACTTTTATTTGATTATATTTACACGAAATTGACTTCATTTGAACATTAATGTGTGTATTCTGGTATATTTCGGTGTTCTTGTTCTCCTCTTACACACCAAGGGTATAGAGTTCTAATATGAAAACAGTTTTATAGTCACCTCCATGAACCAAGATTGTTCGTGGCTCCTCCTTGTATAAGAAACATGCAGGCTTCCTTCACACAGGGAGTGTAGAATTCATTCACATAACATGTAGTACATAGATCTATTATGAGAACTAAGTGGTACATGGGGCTTCCCCTTGTGAACTATAGTGATATGGGAGAAACATTTCCTCTCGAAGTAGAGAAGTATGCAGCCGAACCGGGTGGTATATGGGAATAATGCTTCAAGAACAAAACTGGTATGTGATTTTTTTTCTTTGCGATCCAGAATAGTTTGTGGTTATTATACATTATGAACCTGAATGCTATAATGTTATTCTTTTTCAATAACCAAAATAGTTCAACGATTGTGATTTCCCCCTTCTATAACATGAAGATTGGTGAACCTCTATTTCTAAAGAATGTAGAAATTTAAAGCCATGGAAGAAACATCTATTTCGGGTATCTTTGGATCCCGTTTTACAAATAGTTATCAAATATTTTACACATCCAAAATTCTTGAGATATTGCATGATGATTGCGGTTTTTAAATCTTCAAACCATTGTTTTGAGATAAACCAAGATTCCTGATTCTTTCCATTTCATCAATGTGGCCTTTCATTTTTTGTGTTATCCTATAATGAATGATTTTATGAATGCATGAAAACAATTTCAAAAATGCTACGAGCTTCCTAACATGGATTCAATACTCTATTTTGTTCTACCATGTTTGAGATTCATTATTTCATTGAATGCTTGAAAATGTTATTGATTGTATCGAATCATTACGTCATGATGATCATTATGAACGAATTCAGATCATAAATTGTATTCAGAAGCAAGATCTGGGAGTATCAACATCATCTCTAGGAGACTGAGTCATCCGGAGCACTTCATTGCTTTAGTGGTTGAATATGACGATGTGGTTGATATATGGTCATGTGATCATCTCAAATCAGCTGCGAATGGTGACTCTTATATCATAGGTTGCAGGATGAGGTGTGAAAAAAATATTGCATGAATGATCAGACATAAGGTCTGGATTTATTTTTTCATTAAAACTATCACCCACATCGAAACAGAGATGAGGAAAAGTTTTAGTTGTTTATTTAATACACACGACTTTAGTGCAGGATTACTCGACTCCCACATCTAGTGTTGTCCCGCATAGGTGCTCCACAGGAATGCACCTAGCACCCACTATACATACCCAAGGGGCTTAATAATAGCCCCCAAGCTCGTTTTGTGTGGGAGCCTGGAGGGCATCCCCTTAGTCGTGGTTGAACCTTGGGTCTCGCATACACATGAGGTTTGAGGTTCTCTGCTGGCATTGTATGGGGGCCAATATTTTTTTGAAGGCATAGAACAACTTTAGAATGTTAAATAAAAATTATAACCAAGATTATATTACATAAAATACCAAGAAAACCCTTCTTATTCTCTTCTTCTTTATGATGGTGTAAACATGTATCAATTTGATACAAGCCATTGAATCATAGGACCAGCTCAACAGTCATCTGATTTCCACTATCTATTTCACATTGGAGAGTTCTGTTCTTCATGATGATCATCATTGAAATCCACTAACACCCATTGACATTAAAATATAATCATCATACATAGATATGCACCAATATAATTATCATTATACATAAATCTTTGTATCTCCATCGTCTTGAAAAAATTATCATTCCTAACAACCTAAAAAAATAAGAATGTTTCAATCACGAAGATTTTATAAGGATGATATTTTGTCGGGGGTGTGAAGGGTAAAACAGTTATAAATTTTAAGAAAGAATATTATAAATTGAACACATAAATATAAATCATTAATAATCATGTAAAAATGAAACAAAATCTATCCTCACTCAATTCTATAAACAAATTTCAAACATCACACACAATTTATTAATTCCATTGAACAATATACATACAATGAATAACATAAATGATTTTAATGTAATGTGCCTGAGATATTGGTATCCTCATCAATTAATATAAATTAGTGGGAGGTATTGTTCATGAATTACAACTGAATATTTTTATGTTACATTAGAATATAGTATAATTCGCACCAAGGGTCGATCTCTCAAGGGGTTCGACAACCCAACTCTAATTTTAAATTATTATTATTTATAAATATAATATAATAATAAATAATATATGGACATAATGGTGGTTTAAAATGGAATATGATACAAACCAATATATAAATAATAATAGAAGATATTGTAATGTTAGAATAAAGGAAGGGGAGTTTTTATCTTATAGAGATATCTTTGAATCAATTATTGTTCACTAAAATTAGTATTTACTAATATTCTATCAAATGCTGAGATCAAACATTACACTCACAAAAACCTTGATAATTTTTTAATACCATGATATGACCAATTCATATACGATAACACTCTTCGTAATGTTAGCATAGAAATCTATTATAAAATAAAAACTATCCAAGTAAAACTACATCATAGGAATAAATTAATGAGCGACAAGAAATATATATATATATATATATATATATAAAGTGGAAACAAAACAATATTTAATAAAACAAGAGAATCTTTAACACCACATGTTTTCAGAATATTATTCGATTTCGAAAAATTTGAAGTGTTCAATTTCTTTCTTAACACACAACACTATGATTTTAGGGAACTGAGATTTACTATATAAGTATTATAATTTTTTATGACAATCATATATTTTTTAAATTGGATTATATGGATATTATTTATGTCATTATGAAATATATGTATAATTTTCTTAATAAATATTTATTTATTGTTTATTATTAGAAAAATCAATTTTAAAAAAGTAATTATATGCATCTAAAAGACAGTTTCGTTGGAAAAATGGTATTATTGACTTTTATGGGTAAATAAAAAAATAATTTTTTATCTAATTTAAGAAATTATATTTTATAAATTGATAATAATATTTTTCATTATTGTATCAAAATTAACTTGAGTTGAAAATTTGGAATTTTTCTAAAAAAATAATATTTTACTGAAAAGTGAAAAATAGAGTTTATTGAAAATTGATCATTTATTTTCATGTAGAAGTCCCATAATGTTATAAATTTTTTCATAAGGTATCATAAGTATCCTATATATATAATATAATATATTACATATGAATCATCATTTAAAATGATTTTGGTATAAGTATATTTTTCTTCATAAAAAATACATTTTTCAAAATAATGTTTGCCATTGCATTTTACATTTTATCATAACATTATTTAGTCTGTATCTTTAAATTGAATCATTAAAAATGTATAACATATTTTTATTCAAGAGGGAAAAGTTTTATAAATATCTTACATTTATTTATTTTTCATGTTGAATAGTAAAAACAGTAAATATTTGTCACCTTGGTTGGGGAAAATAGGTAATAAAAGGTAAAAACAATTAGAAAAGGCTTCAAATATCAAAAAAACATTAAATTAATATATATTAATTGTTACATCAACCATATATATATATATATATATTGTATTTTAATATATATAAATTTTCTAATATTTTTCATTGATAATTTCTTATTAAAATTTAATGTAAAAAAATAAAACAATGTCACTCTATTTCTTTTAAATTTATCTTGCAAGTCCACATAATGATAAATATAATGTGTTAATAAATAATAAATGGTATTTTGAAAATAATTATATTATTTTTAATTTGTTCATATATTTCAAATTTTTAGTGATATTAAAATCACGTAAAATGATTACAAAATGGTAACATTCTGCTTACAAATAATATGAATAATTTACTATTTAATGTTTTTGAAAAAGAAATTAATTTTTGTAGTGTTTTTGGTTAAAAAAATATAAATTTTAAATTTAATTTATTATTGATAATTTATTTTTGTTGAAATTGAATACATTTCTATATACATAATTGTAACATTAAAAAAAATGAATAGATGAGAAATGATATAAATGATAATTCATGTTGATAATATTTTACCAAATGATTTAAAAATCATAAAAATATTAAAATAGGATATTTTTCATGGTATATGATGAAAAATAACATCTTTTTAATTTTTAATTTACATTTTTTTATTATAATTTAATTTATAATGATTTGGTATTGAGAAAATGGGTAATTGCAGTTAAGTATAAAAGGGTTTACAAGTGGTTAAAACAAAGAGATAAAGGTGATAAAATTACATAAATGTGTCAAAATAATATTTTATTGGAGTATCTATACTAATGATAAATAAATAATTAAAATATATAAATATGTTTCCACTTTTACATGACTATTAATTTCTATTAATGTAATACTCAATGTAATTCAAATAGTGCCTCCCACCTCACTTATAAATGGACAAACCACTTTCTCTCATCCACACACTTTAAAATAATTTTAGATTTTATGTTACCAACCAAAATTATTTCCTAATTTCCTACTAGTTTCCAGGAGGAATAGTTTTTAAAGAATATTTACATTTGGGGGAATAATTTATTATGAAAAAGAGGTCATCAGAATAAGGAAAATAGTGATTAAATGAATATCATAGTTCTATTTCTTATTATGAATCATACATAACACTGAAAAATATTTTTAAATCATAATAAAAAAATCATAAATATAAACATATTTTATTTTATTTATCCATTAACCCTAATTATTATTCTTCTTCTTCTAATACCAAACAAAACCATTGTTCATGTGTACAATATATTACTACCTTATGAACCAATGTATTATATTTTCCACTTCTATCCATCAATAATGGTTATTATAATGGATTAAAATTTAATATATAAAATTTATGAAATAATTATAAATTATAAATTATAATATATTATATATCCTATTATTCCTTTTGATCTGTTGAAAAATGATAATATCACTCATACGTACATGGGCGACCACCTCCATGATGTGATTTGATACATTTTAGATATATAAAATACATGGATTGGAATAGGTATAGATTTAGTGAATATATATGATATATAGGATATAATAATTATTATATTATTTTTAATTATTATTTACAATTATTTTGTTCCAACCATTGAAAATTTGAAACAACAATCATGCGTACGCATAGACTGTCATCTCATTGAAGAGGTGTAATTAATTTTTTATCACTAATTATTATTAATAGTTATAAAATTATATATTATTAGTAAAAAATATAATTATATCATGACTTATCTTCAAGATAAGTTGAATCCCTGAATAAGGTCCATGTATCATAACCATTCGACCAAAAATACATGAAATATGAAGTAATTTACTCAATGGACTGTGATTTTAAAAAATAATTGATAATAAATGGGTGATAATATGTGAATAATAAATAATATTTTTTATTATATGTCTTAATATTGTCATATAATATATGGATAATAATTTATTTTATTTTATTGGATATTTGTAAGCATTAAAATCATGATAAGACTTGAGGTTAGGATTTTGTGTTACACATTTATTTATGTGAGAAATTTTCCATATTCACATTTTTTTCATTTTATATTCGTATATAATACCAATTAATATATTTTATGATTCTTATCATGAAAATATTTTGTAATGAAAAATCCATATATGGTTATATATTTATATAGATATTGATTCAATGATTAGAGAATGTGTAAGGGTTTATCATTGCAAATTATTTTATTTTGGATACATGTTATGTTATGAACCAATATTCATTAATGAAGATTATATAAATACAATTTTAAATTTAATATCATGAATATACTTATGATATTTTTATTTATTGTTCTATTTCATTTTATTATTTTTTAATGTTTATTATTAAAAAGTTATTTTAGTTATAATGGATTTAGGTTTAAATCCCATTTTAACTAGTATTTTTTATACTTTAATTTTAATTGAGGTAGATTATTTTATCATTATTAGATAAACCAATTTTTAATCATGATTTTAATATTGTAGTTTTAAATTATTTTTCCCATTTTACAATATTTGGTGCAAGAAATGACTCAGATAATGTTTTGAAGAAAAATAATTTTTTCCTCATTGTTCAAGAATCTATTTTTTATATGTCAATTTTTTCTTTAAAATGTTTTAATGAATGATTTTACTATTGTAATATGACTTCTAAATGTCATTTCTACTCATGTTTTTTTATTAAATATTGATTATTGAATAAAATATTCTTGTAATTTTTTTCAATGTGTAACTTAAGATTTTTTTATGAAATTGTGAAAAGAATATTTATTTTAATATATATGGTTTGAATAAAATATATAATAATTGAAAAAATGAATGAATTCAAGATTCATTAACATGTTATCATTTTTAATTTCAAATAATTTTGTTTCCATAATTGTTTTTGTAAATTCTCGAGATAAAAAACGTGATTTCAAATTGGTAATGATATTTCCATCATGAGATATTATAGTAATATGTCAAAGGATTTTTTTACATTGATAAAATCAGTTGATTTTAATTATTATTTAATAGTGATATGATTTAAAGATACCATCTATATTCTTTATTTATAGATATTCTAATTATTATTAAGATTTTTCTATGGATCACATATATTTCTTATGGAATTTTCTATGACGAGATGTTTCTGAAACAAATTGGCATACTATGATTTATCTTAGATTGATGTTATTGTTGTTATTTGATAAAATATAACAAATATAAAATTATTATTATTATTATAAGGTGGGTGAAACAATAATTATTAATCCCTCTAATGATTTTGGTAACATTTCATATATCATGAGATAATATGAACTAGAATGTGGAGTGAACCAGGTTCGTTAAGGTAATATTTATGTTATCATTGTTATAGGACGGAACCATCATAAAGGAAATGAAAGAATGCAGAGTGAAAATAATACATTACTGTAGTATTTATAGTCATCATTAATTAATTATATTATTTTCTATATATATGTGTCTTCAGAAACTTATGTCCAGTTGCAATGTTACACACTCGCAACCCATTTTCTTCAATTCCATTATGTTTCATGTTATATTAACTAACATGTTTTTTCCCTAACTTGTTTTTATTAACAATTATTTAGTTGGTATTATTTTTAGATATAAAAACATTTTATACTCCCCTTATGATCAATTTATTATTAGAATATCATTTATTTCACCCTTTTTTACCCTCACAAAGCATATTATATCACCCATTATAATGTTTCCAGTTACCCATGATATAAAGAATGGTTTTAAGCATTAGATGTCATATAATGGTTCTAGTTATGAAGAACTATGTTTGAGATTATAAAACTATATTATATTTATGGGTTTTATATGAATCCACATTTCCAAAGACAATATTTTTTTGGGATTGGCATAGATCAACATGTTTTGTAATGAATATTAATAAAATAATTTCTAATTACCTTATATGAACGGTATGGTTTACTACAGTTGGTATTAGTGTAGGATTTATTTTTTCATTAAATAGTATGGTCAGAATACATTGGTGAAATTAGTAATAATAATTCAATTTATAAAGTAATATCAAAAAATTTCTTTAGGTATATATTTTTTTCAATGAAAATAAAACCCAGTACAGATAAAAGGATGTTGATGTGGGTGTGGCACATATGAACCTAGGGGTAACAAATACAAATAGGGTATATTGGGTATTAACTCGAACATCATTAGAGAATAATGATAAGGTTATATAATTCACACCTATATAGACAATCATGATTGATATGATATTGTTAAATCACATATTTTTATGAACAATTATGTTTAATGTGAGATAGAGCCTATAAAAACTAATAAATTTCTACATTGATATGGGATACATATAATGTGACATGGGTTGATAAGTGTATGTTTTATTATTATTTAAAATGCATAGACACAACATTTGTTGTTTTATAAGGTGGTAATATATATTGATTTGGGATATTTTAGGAGATATTTCTGCAATAAAACCCTTAGATATAATTGATAAGGGATGATAGATCAAAGGAGTTCCAACCATGGTGATTTGAGGAGTGATTAGGGTTCTATGAGGACAATAAATTTTCTTCTAGATGATGTTTCATAGATTTAGTTCATCCTAATTAGATGTTTCTTTTAGAGTTTAATGGAATATGACAAAGATATTTACACCACTATGTGAGATGTCCAACATGAGAATCCTCTAATTGAAATTGATTCTAATGATTGGGGTCATTTAATAAAATGAATTTCAATGCCACTCTATAAATGGATCCTAAAAGGTTTCTAAAAATGAGATAGATCTCATTTATATGAATGAAATAATATCTTATTGAATGAATATGTCATTAAAATAACTCCATCATTAAAAGAGTTTATTTTCCTAAATGTATTAATCCACGGAAGTATGTCGATAATTTTCATCATTTATCCTTGATATTATTATTTTAAAATTAGAATTTCATTCAATTAGTTCAAGGTTATTTTTACTTCCTCTTTACTAACAATGACCATAAGAAACAATCTTGGGTCCATTACATTGTTTCTCTATTGAAAATTGTTCTCTGTATCTATGAATTGAGTTTCCATTTAAACTCCATTGAAATAAAATCTATTGTGCTCAATTATGGTTCAGAATAAATTGTATGAATTGGATTTTGTGGCATCCAAAAATCCCTTAAGATATTTATTCCTCAATTGGAATCCCAAATAATATTGATATAGAGGAAAGACTAGATCAATTTTGGAACTTTTATCAGGGGTTAGTTGAGGTAGATCTCAACATGGATCTAATAGAAAAATGAATTTAGGATAAATATATTTATATTTAAAATATTATAAATTTATATGAGAATTTTCATTACTATATTACTAATTAAAACATCAAAGGAAATAGAAAAAAATTTAGGATATTAATAACTTCCAATTTTTATTCATTATCATATCCTGATGATGCACTTTTCAGGATAATGTTATCCTAGAATTGGAGTTTATGAACTACTACAAATTTTTATCTAGATAGTGAGACATCACACTCTCATACATAGGATAGATAGAGTGGTATGGTTTGATTCCCCTAGGAATCCTCATGATGATAAATACTTCAGATCCACTAATGAGCATACAAGATAGGTTAACTCTTCTTCTATGGGAAATGTGATAGTGAATGAAATAGATATCCAACATGTAGGTTATTTATCAATGAATTATGAGTGTTTTTATTGATTGAGATATTGATGTTTCACTAGAAAGGCGAACATATAATAGGTTATTGATCTAATTTATAAAGAAAGAGTAGGGTTGTGTTGGAGAAAACCCCACAACGAGAGGATATTGTAGAACACTTGGTGTATGGGTCACATGTATAGGTGAGTATTAATACTCAACATGTAAAGAGAGATCATGATCATGCTCATATAGAGACTCAAATCATTGATTAGATGAATTTGGAATTAAATCTAAAAAATATTTGAGGCAATTGGGATAACATGGTGGATTATTCTCTATCACCAAATACCCATTAGAGGATTACTACTATTAAATGAATTATGAATTGTGATGAATTTTTTTCATTGATTCCAATATATAATTCTTATGCGTGGAGAGATTATACTAATAAGAAGTATAGTATAGGAACTAGGTTTACTATTCTTCTGACGGGAGGAAGTCACTGGGAAGGTACATCATCTATTTAGAAAATGAGTCTACCTATGGGAGGGATGATCATGATTTTAATGGGTTGGATTATGATCTCGTAATTATTAATCTTCTTTAATGAGTTAATTTTATGTTTATATTACCCAATTACATTATATGTGTTCCTAATATTCATTTTTTTAATAAAAGGTTCATGACCCGAACATCTTAAATAAAACCAATGTATTGAGTATAGATTTTTTTAAATGGATATCTAATTAATATTGTTAATATATATTGTTTACATATGTTTAAAAGAACTAATATACTTATGGATTAATAGAATCATTAATGTGGAGGTAATTATGGATTATCAGAATTTTGAAATATATGTTTTATCGTATAGATAACTATGGAAATGAAAAGTTATTTTCTAAATAAGTGATTAATGTTATTATTAAAGAAGTTAAAAATATAAGTAACCGTATTTTAATTAGGAAAATTTAAATATTTTAGGATATTAAGGGATTTTATATAAAAATATTGTTTTATTTTTCTTTCTTAAGAATATAATATTTTATTGTGTATTTATGGTGGTTCTGATTATTAATGGGAATGATTAGAATATTTTTCAAATTATATGAAAGGAAATATATAATTTTGTTATATGAATCTATGAGTGATAAATGAATTTATTCCTCGATAAATTTTATATTGTTTTGAGAAGAATATGGTATCAAATATTTCATCATTTAGTGTTTTCAATTTGGTCATGAATAGGTTTAATGAATTATATGGATATATATTTGTTGAATTCTATACCATTAAATCAGGGTGTCATTCATGAAGATTGAGAAATTAATTTATTATCTCACCATATGACGGTTTACATAAATCGGATGTTATCTTCACATTTTAAATAAATTAATGTTTTAATTATTAGAAGAAAATAAGAATAATACTTATTCCTCTAATTCAGGATATTATACTGAAATAAAATTTGTATTTTCACATTAGTAAAGACAAATTCTATATTATCAGGACAATAAACATATCAGGGTAAAAATATTGTTATATTATGGGATGTAATTGAGTAAATATGGTTTCTTTTATTCTATAATATTAAGGTTAATGATTTCATAAACTCATGTAAGTAGAACACAAATATATTAAGAGATATGAAGAATGTATCATTCAATTATCAAGTTATGTATTTGGAATCCCACGACACTAATATTGAAACATAATTTTTTTTGAAATACCAAATTTAGATATTCTATGTTTTATAGTAGTTAAATAGAAATTATATGTCATGATATAATACATAGAATATGTTTTTACTATATCATTATATAAAAAATTAAAATTTTTGATAAATAAAATCTTAAGATTATAAATTATTTATGTTTAGGGCGTAACCCCATGATATATTATTATATATTTATCATTCAATTTATTTTCAGTGTTCAATGGATTACTGAACACAAAATAATAATTTTTAGTGAGTTTTGATATATTATAGAAATATTATTATTAAAATGTGACCTTTAAAAAATAACAATTTAATTAGACTGTTTGGAGTTGAGATAGTGCTCTATGAATTTTATTTATAATTATCACACTATATACATATTTATTGATTAATTCATGGGAAATTAGTCGTCAATTTTAATAGCCTTTTTATACAACAAAACACCACTTTGAAACATGAATGTTTATTATTAGTTATGAATAAATATTAATTTTTTTTTCAAATTTTAGAAATTATATTAAAAATACTAATTTTTATGTAAATGATTTAAAAATAAAATTTTGAAGAGATTTTTTTATTAAATTAAATATTAATTTTATTCAGTGAATAGTGAACAATAATAATTTTTTGTTAAACTATAATTTCCATTCAATTAGATGTCCAAATATATTTTGAATATTATCAAAATTTTGATTTGGTATAATTTATTTATGAGTAATATAATTAATTACAAATGAATTACCATTATACCTAATTTTTATAAGAGTTCACATTTGGGCATAAAAATCCATTTTTCTTAGAAGTTTTTTCATTCAATTTTGTGAATATATTATAAATTAATTTCATAAAGTTATAAAAATTAAAAATGATAAATGAAAAAAATTTCTATCTGGAGTATTATTTTTTGTAAATAAACATTTTTTATTGATAATATTAATAGAAATAATGGTAAATGATCATCACATCTGTATAGATAAAAATGTTAAAACATGGTAAAAAATATATTTGACTTTAATATAACCCTAAAACATGAAATTAATATATTTGATGGATTATTTATTATAAAATACTGACCCACTATTAGTTTTTATTTAAATGTTTCCATTTATCTTTGTACAATACTTATATATTTTACTATGTAATGAAATATATGAAATGCAACTTGCATTATTTGAAATTTATAATATAAGTTCTAATGAGGAAAAAAATAAATTTTTAATGAATATTCTTTGTTATATTGAGAATAATGAAATTATTTTTATGATTATAGATTATTATAATTTATTATATATTATATAATGACATTCAATTCATATACAATGTGGACAAATTTCCCCTAAATTATGTAGTGATTTTTTTAAAAAATAAAATAAAATATTTTTGATTTATTTTTATATTACCTGAATATTATGGGTAATTATAATGTATATATTATAGTCAAATGTTCTATATTCTACCTAATGTTATACATTATTAACAATAATGTAAAATTAAATGAATAGGCCCATAAATAACATTAATTATATTTAAGATAATAATATTATATTTAACGATCCAAACATCATATAAATATTGGAATTTGAAATGGGTGATGTATTATGTTATAAAATTATTTCAGCTGACAATTTCTATACCAATAGTTACCATATATGTAAATTTATAACCCTTACTATTCAAAAAACGTTTTAACATGATTATGGATAAAAATGGTTAAAATGAGGCTATTGAAAATATAAAAGGATAAAAAAATAACCATATTTTTTAAAAAATTTATTGGATAAGAGTATATTGAACCATCCAAATTATATATTTTATATATTTCAATCTTTTTCCACTTTTCATTGAATATTAATTTATATTTATTTAATTCCTAAAGATCATCTATGAGTTCCCCTCTTATGAATTATAAAAGTCCACCAATATATCCTCTAAAATCCCCAGTTTTACCCCTACACATTTTCAATACTACTATTTTATGTATGGTAGGGAGAACTTATAGTATATATTTGTGCTTACATCTAAGATCAATGTCACAACATAATCCCACATATACCTTCATGTTTGTGGAATCTGACTTATCCGAAACACTAAAATGTTTCATATGCAGCAGTATTATAGGTGAATTTCATTTCAATAAAAGAGTAATTTATGAAGTGTATCCTCTATTGTATGAAATTCGCAACCAACAAGGACATGATACATTTTTTATATAGTGATGTCTTTATAAATCCTCTGGATGATTCTTATGTTGAACTAATTCAGCGATTTTGGACTACAAGCGAGGTTGGGGATGTCGCTGGTGTTTCCCAATAGAACACTCATCCCCCATTGCAGATTTTTATCAAACACTCCTTTTTTGGTAATGGGAAATATCCAAACTCCACCATTTTGTTAGTGTTCTCCAATAGACATGAGTGGGGAATAATGGGTCAATGATTCTTAATGCTTCTCAACATCGGAAATGGAATCCTAGGGTGTTTGAATGTTTTTATGGCTGTGAATCAGACCTGGATGGAAAACATTACCGGTATAAGAATATGAATTTTCAGGAGAGGAATAATGTTAGGGATGGGGTCTGACACATAGAGGTTAGTTTGATCTATGCGACAACCATGGGGATGTGTTATTCCCCTAAACATGATGGTAAATTTTAACTTGAAAATTTTTGTCCTACGAACAACCAAGAGTTGAGGGACTCTAAATCATCCAATTGAACTACTTTGGGCCACTTGGAGAGGTTGTCCAAATCTCCAAAGAAGAATATGGTTGGATATTACTGGTATCCCAAAAAGAAGACAAAGATAGACAAAGTTGTTGAAATAAGTCAAGTTGTTGTAAATCATTCTTATCTGTATCATATTAAACAAATGGAAGGGAGGTTGGTGATATATATAATTCAAATTCTCACAATTTGAATATTCAATTTTTTTTAATGTTTGTTCACTCAATCATGATAATGGGAATAAAGACATTGCGGATTTTTAGTACATTACAATCCAAGAAAATAAGAAGAATAAGAAAAGGAAAGACTATTCCCACCATCCCAAACTTATTCTTAATATACATCGAGTAATTGTTTTATTTTCTGGGGAGATATGGATCAAATTTGTGTGGGATCGTTTATATAAAAGTCTCTTCAATACTCCATCCCATTGAAGGAGGGTGTATCATCGGGTGGTTAGAAGGGAGAGACTATTAAATCCTTGATATTTAATGGAATTTTGATATTGAAATTTAGTATGTTTGGGGTGGCATAAAAATAATATACCAGTAGGAAAAATCATGGGGAAGATACATTGAAAGTGAAGGAGTGGGATATTCTTGAATATTGGAGATATCAATAGTATCTCATCTTATAATATATGGCATAATACACCTACCAACTAGAGGTTTTATTAATGTTTCCCCTACATTTGATATTATCTCATTTATTTTGTAACATCCTAGGTAAATAAAGAATAAAGAATTTTTCATATTAATTAATATTTACGAATTAAATATTAATTTTAATTAAAAGGGGTTTTTACATTCGATAGCGTACTCGATACGCAACAATGAGTTTCATTGAAATCTTACGTTGCACACTAGTAATATAATAATATTATTTTAAATGGTAGTTAACATGTAGCCGTTGTACTTGGGGTTATGGATAGAAATAACTAAAATATGATTATATATGTTTTAAAATGTTTTTATATTTACCCAATAAAAGATAAAGGATTAAAATACCGATGGAATTCAATTTTAGGCATTTATACCCTAATTTTCACTAAGGGTTCACTTATCACCTTTTGACGGTGAACCGTCATTAAATATAGTTTTGATCAAACTTATAAATTCTATTGGACCAAATATAACTCTTCTTTAGATCGGGACATCAAAATTTACTTTGTGTAAATTTTTGGTATCTTTCCGATAAAGTTCATTTTTTAATGAATATTGTAAATGTTGTATTTTAATTCAAAACCTATCTTTGATCTAATTTATTTATATGATTATATTATTATTTTATTTGGTTTTAGAGTGAAATTAGAAAATATTTTTACCATTAAATCCAATAGTGGTCGTTGGAATTAATTTCACTTTGAAATCGGACTTAAACAAGTGTCAATCTTTTGATACTTATTGTTTCACAAAAACACGCTATTTGTCATGACAGCGGGAATTAATTATTAAATTAATTAATTTGACTTATATGTTTTGAATTTTGTAAAATGGACTTCATTTTTGAATTCTGAATATCAAATATAGCTTAGGGTGAATTTTTGGAATTTGTCTGAAAAACTTCAATTTTTGATGAATAGTGAAATCACTAAGTGGTACTTATAAAAACTGATTTTCCATTTAAATGAAATTATTCCACCTTTGTGTATTGAATTTCAAAAATCCTACATACATGGTTGTCACTATGAAGTAAAATTTGGTTCAATGAGATTAAAATAATTTTTTGGTGAATAGTACCTTATTATGTTTTTAATCACGATTAGTGGTAATTAGTGTAGTTTAAGGTAAAAATAATATTTTAATAATATGAGATGACCTAGACACATGTACTACCCTCATTGGATTTGTCATGGCCGACTAAGACAAGCCATGGGTACACTTGGGGACCCCATGGAGCCACTTTGGTTGTAAAATGACATAAATAGCTTTTATTTAATGTTAATGTTAAAAATGGCACAAACATGATATGTTTTACTAAAACAATTTTTAAATGGGGTTATTAAAGACATGTTTTTTATTATAAATATTCATTTGAAATATAATAATATTTCCTACATCATAGTATTTTTTTAATAATTTTTAGAAATTAAATAAGTTAATGTATATATGACATAATAATGATGCAGCGATGACATCATTATTTGATGATTTCAATAAAATGGAAAGATAATGTAATATCTAAGACCTAAACATGTCCAAAACCTAATGGATGAGTGTATTTAGAACCCTTATCACCTTATCCACGAATTATATCAATGTGGGTCCTTTTAAAACTGAAACACATTTTCAAATAAAGTAATATTTCTTTACTTTCCAAAAGTGCCCCTCCTCTCCTCTTATAAAAGGCCCCCACCTCTACCACCTTAACCACACTCCCAAAGCCTTTGGCTCGGCCAAACCCTGCACATTTTGTCTCTACAATTCCTTATCTTACTCCTTGAAGCCTCACATTTGGCATAAGTCTTCCCATGGAAGCCTTTGAGCTCAAACCAAAGGGAGTTACCCGATTTTGAGGTAATGTCTTCACTTGAGTCCTTTTGTATTATTTTGCTTCTCCAACCCCCTAATCTATTTTTTATTTATTTAATTTGTAACAAATAAAGTATCTTCAATATTCTAGGATGTTTTTATAAGAAGTATTCGAGCTACACTTACACACACCTTCGTCTAATGGTTAAAGAACATACTGTTTCTGTGGATGACGAATATATGCCTCCCGAAACGATGATTGTTCAACATTCCTTTAACACCTTCAAAGATGGCCATTAAGATGTCACTATATTTATATATGATATATAATATGTTTATTTTTTCTTTAAGCTTCTGTATTTTTCATTTTGGGAATACCTTTATTGTTTCCATTATGGGTAATCACGATATCTTCATTTAAGGAAGTGCGGACTACCGCCCCCTCAAAGTGATGTGATTCGTTAATGCCATATGTGGGACGTGTAAAGGATGGATTTAAAGTTATTATATATGATGTTATACTGGAATTATAATATACCTCTATATAATTATTATTTCTTTCCATTAAAGTATGAGATAGAAATGAAAGTAGCGTTCATGCGTACGTACGACTTACCGTCTCCATGAACGGTGCATTTCATTTGTTATCCCCAAATGTAATGTACTATAAAAAGTACATGTATATAATGGATATATATAATGAATGATATATCTAACTGATGAATATAATTCTAGAATTAAAATATACATACCTCTCATTTAGTTTTAATTCCATTAATATGACAAATAAATGAAAGTAGCGTTCATGCGTACGTACGGCTTACCGTCTCCATGAACGGTGCATTTAATTTGTTACCTCTAAATGATTATGTAATATTATAAATACATGTATATGCTGGATATATATGATATATATGATATCCAAATCAGGAATGTCATTCTGGATATGAAGAACCTTTGACCACACGAACAACATGCAATCTTAAGAATTCCACATTTGACTTAAGAACAAAATATCGAAAAAACAAACATTATTAACTTAAATGGTTACATAATGTTTATAGCATGGAAATAAGTAATAAAAAAGGAATAATGAACTTTAAAAATATACTTAATCAAGTAGAAATTAACTCAAGTTTATTATTCTGGATGTTAAAGAATGATCGAGTCAAGTCGGACCCAAGGTAAGGGACTTCGTATCAACCTCCTTTCATTGAGGCATATTTAGTTTTATACACAACTTTATTTTATACCATGTATAAACTCCTTTGACTTATAATTTTATACAAAAGTATATTTTTCTATGAAGCATTTTACTAAACGACAAAAAGGAATGTTTTTTTAACGTACGTGGTGACAACGACCTTTTCCGCCGCCGTGAGTATTATTTGGTCTTTGGCTTCCTCAACAAGCCTTAATGTTTTTAAAATAAAATAAATACCATATACTATTTTATGTATTTTGGTATTGAAAATGATTTTGATAAAGGATTCTATTCAGATATATTGTGATTGAAATGTGGAAATTTTATCATTCCTTTATATTAGTTTTATGTTTTATGATTTTATATTGGTACTTGGACATTTGACGGGTGGTTACCTGATAAACCATATGACGGGTGGTACCGTGAATATCAGGACGAGTGGTTACGTTATAACCTCCAATTCATTGGGTATGGAATTCATCCGTATGGCTATTCCATTAAGTTTGTATGGAAATTGGCCGTATGGATATTCCATTAAGTGATAGGTGTGGAAGTCGACCGTATGGTAATTCCACTTAAGTATGTTTATGTCCCAAGTTACCATTATATATTCTATGTGTTCTTTATATGGGTTTTATGGTAATCCTTTGGTTACAAAATGGTACGTAATGATACTTTATTCAGTGAAGATTTTTTACTACTTCATTATGGTGAATGTATTACTTTGTTAGTGTATACATGGATTACTTGATGTTTGAAAAAGTAACAGTTTTCATTCTTTGTGTATCCCTTACTGAGCTTTTTATGCTCACCCCAAGTTTTTTTCGAAATGCTTTTCACAGGACTTAATGTGGAATAAGGTCAAGGATGGGATAAAGGGAATGTCATGCTATATTAGACATGGAAGTAGACATGTTTCTTTTTAAGAGTTTTTTATGGAAACTTAGTAGAAGTGTCTACTTTGTAATCTTTTGAGATGTAATAGTTATGTTCTAATTCTCTAAAACTCTAATCCTGAAATGATCCTCAATGTGAATTATTCATTTAATTCAATATTAAGTAAGGTTTAAGGCTGGGGCCTTATAGTTGGTATCAAAGGTCGGTTTATCAAACTTTAGGAGTTATAAATTTGTTAAATTATAAGTTAATTTATGATATGATTGAAATGATATAGCATTTATAGATTACCATGTTGCTTCGCCTAAGATATTTCTGTGTTCAGAATGGTTTTCCATAGAGGAAACAAAGCAGCTATGTTGGGACGACATCAGTTGGAAGACAACCTTCCAAATCAGCAACCTGAGATGGTCGGAATCGGAACTGAACAGTTTGTTGCAGTGATGGAATAATTGACTCAGGCTATAAATGGTGGTGGTATCCATGCACGAGATCAGCCAGATCAACCACAGAGGAACATGTCAGTGGTGGAACACTTCATGAGGCAACATCCCCCATAATTCAGAGGATCATCTGACCCTGATCAAGCTGAATGGTGGATTAAAGAACTGGAGAAGATTTTTGATGTAATGGGTTGTTCAGAACATCAAAAGGTAAGTCTTGTTGTTTACCGTTTTGAAGGTGAAGCTGATCAGTGGTGGTCGATGGTGAAAAATATTAGGAATAGTGATGAGATTGAGGATCTTCACTAGGACGAATTCAAAGGTATGTTTCTTGAGAAATATTTTCCTAAAGTGGTTCGTCTTAGGATGGAAAAATAGTTCCTAGAATTGAGGCAGGAGGATGATTCAGTGGCTGCTTGTGAAGAAAAGTTCACTCGATTGGCAAGGTATGCTCCGAACTTCATACAAGATCTTGATAGTAAAATAAACCGTTTTTACTCAGGGTTAAAGCAAAAGTATCGAAGGGCTTTAGCTTCTCGTGAGTTAAAAAGTTATGAAAAACTTGTTTGATGTGCGGAGAAGGTGGAAATGGAGTTTGACGATGATCAGGTGTTCTATGACAAACAACAGAATAAGAGGTCTAGTTGGCAGGAAGAGGGGAAGAATTCATCAAAGAAGCAAGGAGGTAAGAAAACCAAATATCCATCCTGTGAGAAGTGTGGTAAAATGCATCCTTGAGAATGTTTATCCAAGTCTGGTAAGTGATTTCGGTGTGGTATGTCTGGTCATATTGCTCGTAACTGTAAGGAAGATGATAAAACAGGCAATGAAAAGCCAACGGTAGGATGTTTAAAGTGTAATGAAATGGGTCATTATGAAAATGAGTGTCCAACGAAGAAATCAACTGGGGGAATGCAGCCAGACTACAAGTGGAAAGGGGTGGTGAAATCCTTTGCAACAACTTCAGCAGATGTTGGGCCATCGAATGAAGTGGTATCGGGTACACTGTTTGTTTGTTCAGATTATGCCAATGTGTTTTTTGATTCAGGGTCTAAACACTCTTTCTTTTCTGAGAAGTTTTCTAGTAAATTGGAAATTCCATCTCAAGATATGAACCCTGAACTTATGGTAAAAACACCCGGAGGGAACGTTGAGGCAAAAAGGAATTATAAGAACCTTCATATCCTTGTGTGTGGAAATAATCTAACAGAAAACCTTATTATTTTGCCTCTAGTAGAGTTTGATGTTATTTTGGGCATGGATTGGATTTCTATTTATCATGCTAAGATTGACTACAGAGCTAAAATGGTTTCATTTTACAAAGATTTTCAGTTTGTGTACAAGAATGGACCCTTGATTTTGATAACGTATCAGGATGTTGAGAAACAAGTAAAAGATGGAAATGAATGTTACCATGCAAATATTGTTGAAAATAAAGGAACTGTTCAGATTAATGATGTGCCGGTGGTAAATGGGTATCTTGATGTTTTTCCTGATGAGTTGCCTGGTATTATTCATGATCGGGAAGTTGAATTTACTGTTGACTTAGTTCCTGATTCTAAGCCAATTTCAAAACCCCCTTATCGAATGGCTCTAGTTGAACTTTTAGAGTTAAAGAAAAAATTGTAAGAGTTATTAGATAAAGGTTTCATTCGACCTAGCACATCACCATGGGGTGCTCCTATCTTTTTTGTTAAAAAGAAATATGGATCAATGAGACATTGTATTGATTATACAGCCTTGAATAATATTACTGTTAAGAACAAGTATCCTTTTCCTCATATCGATGATTAGTTTGATCAGCTCCAGGGAGCTTAGTATTTTTCGAAGATTAACTTGAGGTCGGGGTACCATCAGTTGAAATTAAAAGAAGCAGATGTTCCGAAGACTGCGTTCTGTACTAGATATGGCCATTATGAATTTGTAGTTATGCCTTTTGGGTTAACCAATGAACCTGCTGTATTCATGGACCTTATGAATAGAATTTTCCATGAGTTCTTGGATAAGTTTGTGGTTGTTTTCATTGATGATATTTTGGTTTTTTCTAAAAGTAAAGAGGAGCATGAAAGTCATTTAAGGGTTATCTTACAAACCTTAAAAGAAAAGAAACTATATGGAAAATTCCACAAGTGTGAGTTTTGGTTAAAACAAATTTCTTTCCTGGGTCACATTATTTTAAAAGATGACATAACTTTTGATTCTACTAAAACAAAAGTTGTTGAAGAATCTCCGAGACCCACAAATGTAACCGAGATCTGTAGTTTTCTTGGTTTGGAAGGTTACTACCGAAGGTTTGTTGAAAATTTTTCACGGTTATCTAGTCCAATGACTAAGCTAACTCATAAGGGTGTCAAGTTCATCTGGACAAAAAAATGTGATGATTGTTTTCAGGAGTTGAAAAGAAGATTGGTGAATGCTCCAGTTTTGGAACTTCCTTCCCGGAATGGTGAGTTTGTTATATACAGTGATTCTTCGTTGAAGGGATTAGGCTGTGTCCTAATGAAGAATGATCAGGTAATTGCTTATGCTTCACGTCAGTTGAATACTCATGAGGTAAATTACCCAACACATGATTTGGAATTAGCTGCTGTTGTCTTTGCTTTAAAATTTTGGAGGCATCATTTGTATGGAGTAAAGTGGGAAATATATACTGATCACAAAAGTTTAAAGTATATATTCACTCAGAAAGAGTTAAACATGAGACAGAGGAGATGTCTGTAATTAATCAAGATTATGATTATACAATCCACTACCATCCAGGAAAAGAAAATAAAGTGGCCGATTCGTTGAGTCGAAAAAGTAATGCTTCATTAACCATGCTACGTTTGGAACGAGATCCTTTGGTTTTTAATTTAATGAACTTTGGAATAGATGTTGTTGGTGTAGGAAGTCCTTCTGTTTTTTTCCAGGTATCAGTGAAATCTTCTCTATCAGACATAATCAAGCAAGTACCGAAGCAAGACAACGAGTTGCAGAAAAAGGTAGAGCTGGTTCAGAAAGGTATGTTTCCTGAATTCAACTTTGATAATGATTGTATTTTGAGGTTTGGGAAGAGATTATGTGTGCCTTGTGATTCACAGTTGAAGAATGAGTTGTTATGTGAGGCTCATAGTTCTCCATTTTCAGTTCATCCTGGCAGTTAAGATGTACAGAGATCTGCGGGAGTATTACTGGTGGGATGGAATAAAAAGAGATATTGCTGATTTTACTGTGAAGTGTTTGACTTGTCAACAGGTTAAAGAAGAGCGGCCGTTACCTAAAGGGATACTTCAGCCTTTACCAGTGCCAGTGTGGAAATGGGAAAACATATCCATGGACTTTGTTGTGGGATTACCGAGGACATCTCGAGATAATAATGCAATCTGGGTTATTGTTGATCGCTTGACTAAATCTGCTCATTTTGTCTCTATATGAGACACTTTTTCCCTAGATCAACTTTCCCGTTTGTATCATAAAGAGATAGTCAGGTTACATGGAGTTCCTCTCTCCATTGTATCTGACCGTGATCCCAGGTTTACTTCTAACTTTTAGAAAGGCCATCAGAAGTCATTGGGTACTGAATTAAATTTTAGTACATCTTTTCATACTCAATCAGATGGGCAGTCAGAACGAACAATTCAGACCTTGGAGGATATGCTACGAGCTTGTTCGATGGATTATCAGGGAAGTTGGGACCAAAATCTTTCTTTGGTTGACTTTTCTTATAATAACAGTTTTCATTCCAGTATACAGATGGAACCATTTGAGGCATTATATGGGAAGCAGTGTTGAACTCCAGCATTTTGGGATGAAGTGGGTGAAAGGAAGTTGATGGGACCAGAATTGGTAGAAGAGATGCCAGAAAAGGTTCAGTTGATTCAGAAACACATGAGAACAGCTCAGAGCAGGCAGAAGAGTTATGCGGATAACAAGAGGAAGGATCTATCTTTTGAGGTAGGTGATCATGTTTTTCTCAAGGTTTCTCCATGGAAAAGTGTGATGTGATTTGGTAAGAAAGGAAAGTTGAGTCCAAGGTTTATTGGACCATATGAAATTTTGGAGAGAGTTGGATCAGTTGCATACCGGGTGGCTTTATCTCTGAGTTTATCTCAGGTACACAATGTTTTTCATGTTTCAATGTTGAGGAATTATATGCCAGATCTATCTCATGTTTTGAGTCCAGAGGTAGTTCAGCTGGAAGAGAACCTATCTTATGAAGAACAATGAGTCCAGATTCTTGACCACAGGGAGCAGGTGTTATGGAATAAGGTGATTCATCAGGTAAAGGTTTTGTGGAAAAACCATGTGATTGAAGAGGCAACGTGGGAATTTGAAAATGCTACGAGGGATAAATACCCCCACTTATTTTGATAAATGAATAAAATTGCGAGGACACAATTCCCAAAAGGGGGGAAGGATGTAACATCCCAGGTAAATAAAGAATAAATAATTTTCATATTAATTAATATTTACGAATTAAATAATAATTTAATTAAAAGGGGTTTCTACATTCGATAGCGTACTCGATACGCAACGATGAGTTTCATTGAAATCTTACGTTGCACACTAGTAATATACTAATATTATTTTAAATGGTAGTTAACATGTTTCCGTTGTACTTGCGGTAATGGATAGAAATTACTAAAATATTATTATATATGTTTTAAATGTTTTTATATTTACCCAATAAAAGATAAAGGCTTAAAATACAGAAGGAATTCAATTTTAGGCATTTATACCCTAATTTTCAATAAGGGTTCACTTATCACCTTTTGACGGTGAACCGTCATTAAATATAGTTTTGATAAATCTTATAAATTCTATTGGACCAAATATAACTCTTCTTTAGATCGGGATATCAAAATTTACTTTGTGTAAATTTTTGGTATCTTTCCGATAAAGTTCATTTTTTTATGAATATTGTAAATATTGTATTTTAATTCAAAACCTCTCTCAGATCTAATTTATTTATATGATTAGATTATTATTTGAATTGGTTTTAGAGTGAAATTAGAAAATATTTTTACCATTAAATCTAATAGTGGTCGTTGGAATTAATTTCACTTTGAAATCGGACTTAAACTAGTGTCAATCTTTTGATACTTATTGTTTCACAAAAACACGCTATTTGTCATGACAGCGGGAATTAATTATTAAATTAATTAATTTGACTTATATGTTTTTAATTTTGTAAAATGGACTTCACTTTTGAATTCGGAATATCAAATATAGCTTAGGGTGAATTTTTGGCCTTTTTCTGAAAAACTTCATTTTTTGATGAATAGTGAAATCACTAAGTGGTACTTATAAAAACTGATTTTCCATTTAAATGAAATTTTGCCACCTTTGTGTATCGAATTTCAAAAATCCGACATACATGGTTGTCACTAAGTAGTAAAATGTGGTTCAATTAGAATAAAATAATTTTTTGGTGAATAGTAACTTATTAAGTTTTTAATCGCGATTACTGGTAATTAGTATAGTTTAAGGTAAAAATAATGTTTTAATAATATGAGATGACCTAGACACATGTCCTACCCTCATTGGATGTGTCATGGCCGACCAAGAAAAGGTATGGGTCAACTTGGGGACCCCATGGAGCCACTTTGGTTGGAAAATGATGTAAACACCTTTTATTTAATGTTAATGTTAAAAATGGCACAAACATGATAAGTTTTACTAAAACAATATTTAAATGGGGTTATACAAGTCAGAGTTTTGATTATAATTATTAATTGGAAATAAAAATATATTTAATACATCATAGCAATTTTTTTATAATTTTTAGACATTAAATAAATTAAATTATTTATGACATAATAATGATGCAGCGATGATATCATTATTTGACGATTTAAATAAAATTGAATGATAATGTAATATATAAGACCAAAACATGTCAAAAACCTATTTTATTAGTGTATTTCGAACCCTTATCACCGTATACACGAATTATATCAATGTGGGACATTTTAAAACGGAAACGCATTTTCAAATAAAGTAATATTTCTGTACTTTCCAAAAGTGCCCCTCCTCTCCTCTTATAAAAGGCCCCCACCTCTACCACCTTACCCACACTCCCAAAGCCTTTGGCTCGGCCAACCCCTCCCCATTTTGTCTCGCCACTTCCTTATCTTACTCCTTGAATCCTCACTTTGGGTAGAAGTCTTCCCAAGGAAGCCTTTGTGCTCAAACCAAAGGGAGTTACCCGATTTTGAGGTAATGTCTTCACTTGAGTCCTTTTGTATTATTTTTCTTCCACAACACCCTAAACTCTTTTTATTTATTTCTTTTGTAACAAATATAGTTTCTTCAATATACTAGGATGTTGTTACAAGAAGGATTATAGCTACACTTACACACACCTTCATCTAATGGTTAATGAACATTCTGTTTCCGTGGATGGCGAATTTATGCCTCCCGAAACGATGATTGTTCAACATTACTTTAACACCTTCAAAGGTGGCCATTAAGATGTCACTATATTTATATATGATATATAATATGTTTATGTTTTCTTTAAGCTTCTGTATTTTTCATTTTGGGCATACCTTTATGGTTTCCATTATGGGTAAACACAATATCTTCATTTAAGAAAGTGCGGACTACCGCCCCCTCAAAGTGATGTGATTTGTTAATGCCATATGTGGGACGTGTAAAGGATGGATTTAAAGTTATTATATATGATGTTATACTGGAATTATAATATACCTCTATATCATTATTATTTCTTTCCATTAAAGTATGAGATAGAAATGAAAGTAGCGTTCATGCGTATGTACGGCTTACCGTCTCCATGAATGGTGCATTTCATTTCTTATCCCCAAATGTAATGTACTATTAAAAGTACATGTATATAATGGATATATATAATGAATGGTATATCTAAATGATGAATATAATTCTAGAATTAAAATATACATACCTCTCATTTAGTTTTAATTCCATTAATATGACAAAGAAATGAATGTAGCGTTCATGCGTACGTACGGCTTACCGTCTCCATGAACGGTGCATTTCATTTCTTACCTCTAAATGATTATGTAATATTATAAATACATGTATATGCTGGATATATATGATATATATTATATCCAAATCAGGAATGTCATTCGGGATATAATGAACCATTGACCACACGAACAACATGCAATCTTAAGAAGTCCACTTTCGACTTAAGAACCAAATATCGACAAAACAAACATTATTAACATAAATGGTTACATAATGATTATAACATGGAAATAAGTGATATAAAAGAAATAATGAACTTTAAGAAGGTTTGTAATCAAGTAGAAATTAACTCATGTTTATTATTCAGGACGTTAAAGAACGATCGATTCAAGTCTGACCCAAGGTAAGGGACTTCGTCTCAATCTCCTTTCATTGAGGCATATTTAGTTTTATACACAACTTTATTTTATACGGTGTATAAAATCCTTTGACTTATACTTTTATACAAAAGGAAAATTTTTCTATGAAGCGTTTTACTAAACGAAAAAAAGGAATGTTTTTTTAACGTACGCGGTGACAACGACCTTTTCCGCCACCGCGAGTATAATTTGGTCTTTGGCTTCCTCAACAAGCCGTAATGTTTTTAAAATAAAATAAATACCATATACTCTTTTACGTATTTTGGTATTGAAATGGATTTTATAAAGGATTCTATTATGATATACTGTGTTTGAAATGTGGAAATTTTATCATTCCTTTATATTGGTTTTATGTTTTATGATTTTATATTGGTACTTGGACATTTGATAGGTGGTTACGTGATAAACCATATGACTGGTGGTATCGTGAATACCAGGATGGGTGGTTATGTTAAAACCTCCAATGCATTGGGTATGGAATTCGGCCGTATGGCTATTCCATTAAGTATGTATGGAAATTGGCCATATGGATATTCCATTAAGTGATAGGTGTGGAAGTCGACCGTATGGTTATTCCACTTAAGTATGTTTATGTCCCATGTTACCTTTATATATTCTATGTGTTCTTTATATGGGTCTTATGGTAATCCTTTGGTTACAAAAAGGTATGTAATGATACTTTATTAAGTGAAGAGTTTTTACTACTTCATGATGGTGAAGGTATTACTTTGTTAGAGTATACATGGTTCACTTGATGTTTGAAAAAGTAACAGTTTTCATTCGTTGTGTATCCCTTACTGAGCTTTTTATGCTCACCCCAAGTTTTTTTTGAAATTTTTTTCACAGGACTTAAAGTGGAATAAGTTCAAGGATGGGATCAAGGGAATGTCATGCTATATAAGACATGGAACTAGACATGTTTCTTTTTAAGAGTTTTTTATGGAAACTTAGTAGAAGTGTCTACTTTGTAATCTTTTGAGATGTAATAGTTATGTTCTAATTCTCTAAAACTCTAAAGCTGAAAAGATCCTCAATGTGAATTATTCATTTAATTCAATATTAAGTAAGGTTTAATGTCGGGGCCTTATATATTTAGTTGATTGATTTTATTTCAATCATCTTATAGGGGTTTCTCACCTCACAACAAGATACTGTTATTAGAGACCTAGCATTGAAGTACTAGGATGATCCGGCATAACAGTTTACCTAGGGAGGTATGGTTTAGTTTTGGTTAACTAGTTTTCTTTTTCTATAGTTTTTTGTTTATTTTATGGGTTTAATTCTTTTAACAAAAGTTGTAACCCATGAAAAATTATATAAAAAGTATCTTTGATGGAGGATCATCAGTATAAGTGTTGAAAACCAACCGATGTTTTATTTATTCATGCACCACCTTCAAAACACATCAAAATAATTCTATCTATAAAATAAACATATAAAATATAAGTATATAAAATTATCATAACTCATTGAAATAAATTCGTCTACATATTCATCATTTGGAAATGAAACCATTGTTTGTGAGTATGGTGAACATCCACCACACCAACCGAGGTAATTAATTATCCACCACAAAATATCACAACATAATATGATAATAGTTTAAAATATTTTATATTTTATTTTAAAAATAATTATACATAAAATTTTATATATCTTATATACCTTATTACTTTTTTATCTGTACTATATTAAGAATGTCACTTTTGTGTACATGTGGACTACCACCATAGTGATGCGATTTGATTCATTAGCAATTTTTTTCATTATTTGGATGGTAAAATGGAAATATTTAATGAATATATATGAAATTTAAAATAAAATAATAATTATATTTATGTGTTTTATTATTTACCAGTCTTTTTTTCTATTCCACAAATAGTGGAAGCTTTGCTCAGGTATACATACAAACTATTATCTCCATGAAGTGATGTAATTAATTTTTCCTCACCACAACATATAAATATTTATAAAATATTATATAATGAATAAATATAACTATTTTTCCACGAATAATATTATATATATTATTAATCCATTACCAGGTTTCAATTACCTTAATCATGTAATAAAAATAGTCATGAAAAATAATGAAATAATCAAATGAAAAAATTATATTGAATTTCTTTTAATAGATGATAAGTTAAAATATATAAATAATATTTTTTATGATATGAATGTGAATGGTTCTATAATATATTTAGAATAAATCTATATTTATTAATATGGTTACTTTAAATCATACAATTCTTGAAAAAATGTTAGGTAAGGTTTGTTTCCTCACATTTATTTTTGGTAATACAAATATGATAATCATAACATTTTTCATATTTGTACGGTATATAAATACCATAAAAATATTTTATAATAATTCTAGTGAAAAATATTTGGTTTCACCATTCCATGTTTGGTTCTATATTAAATGATTTTGTGATTCAAATTATAATAATGTTGTAACTGTATATATGCATGAATTTCATTCTTTGGGAAATATGTTTTATGATTCAATTATGTTGGTTAATGATGTAAATATATGGAACATTTTATATTTTTTATCATGAATCATCATATAATCAAGATATTTAATATTAATTTAAATTTATTATTTCATAGGGCTTATGATTCAATCGTTTATAAAGTGGTATGTGAATTATGTTTCAATCTAATAATAATTAGGATTTTTTATTATATAATTCACATCGTGGTAAATTATTCTATTTTTTTGAAAATATTAACATATAATAATATTTTTATTAATTTATTATTTATGTAATAATAATTTTTTCTTCTATTTGGATTTTAAAATGACATTATATATATATTTATGTGAAACATAATTTATTTCCACTTTGGAAAATAATCTTATTCTTACGTGCCCAAATTTTTTTAAAATGTTTATTTTTTTTCAATTATATTATGTTTTTAATGTAATTTTTACCAGTGTTATAATTTTTATAAAAATGATTCAAATGAATTTTCTTATTTTTTTTGAAATATTTACTTTTGATATATTACGTGAAAGGAATAATTTTTAACACAAAAAACATGTATGTGGTTTTCCACTATAGTTTCCACTCAATGATTTGAATATCGTTTTATATATTTTTAAGATTATTTTAAAATAATAAGTCATCGTTAATAATATTTGAAGATATAAAATTTCATTATGTTTCATAAAATTGAAAACTTTAGCTTCTTTATATTGTATTCTAGTGATATTTTTTATGCTTTTTTCAACTATGATAACATAATTAAAATTTACATATGGTTTACTTGGAATATTATACAATTATACTATCATTATTCCTTATATTAATGGATTATTATTATGATTATTAATTTTTTTGAAACCTAATTATTTTCCATAGATTTGTTTTGGATGAAATTTTTAGGAAACTAATTTATTTTTCAGTTTTATATGATAAATTTTTTGGGAATAATGGGAACACATAAGAATTTATTATGATTATGTAAAGTTTGGGATGAAAATATATCCCTATAATGAATTGGGATTGAATTAATATATCCTAAGATAATAAGAACAAGAATTGGGGATGAACATGTTCAGTAAGGGACATTGTCCGTATAATCATCTTGGGAGACAAAAATTTCTTATGATATGGTGGAATATAGGGTGAACCAAATAAAATATAATAGTTATGGAAGAGTAACAGGTCCTAGGAAATTATTAAATATTCTTGTGTGAATAAAAAAAAACATGTTCATTATTCTAATTTTGTTCTACCATTTCTCAATTTCATTACCCCCTTTATGACTCATTCCATATGAACTTTTACATTTTTTTTCATTAATCATGTTTTAGAACATTTATTTTTTTATAGATTATTATAGAATGTTAAAATCATGTTATCATAAAACTATTTTCATGTTATTCTTAAAAGAACATTGATTTCTCCCTTTTTTTCATATAATTTGAATATAAGAACACCATATATTATGATTCCTTTTCCCTTATATATGATTAATGTTTGATGTATGAAATTTCTATGAAGTGTTATATTTTTGAATTAATAAGATAGAGATGATGTAGATATTTTATTTACAAGATTGTCTATATAGAATTTTTTTCTATTGATAATAATCAATTATAGTGTCATCATGGTACCTAATTTTATGTATTGAATATACATAAAATAACATGTAATATCAATGTATGAATTGTATGGTTCACCATTCGGCTGATCTCAAAAATCAATTTAATAAGTACTATATTATAGGAAAATTTATAAATAATTATTTATGAAAAATAATTCAAATATAAAATGGTTAATTTCCCTAAAAAATTGATATTAGTTCTCTATTTTCATAGATAAGAAAAATGTACATTGGGATAAACCCCATATATAAAAAATATAAAACAGAGGAAATGAAAATTAAATTGTAAAATTTTTTATTATTAAAATATTTAAAAGTTAAAAACTCATCCATAATTATAAGAAATATTAAATTATTAAAATGGATGTGGAGGTATAAAATTATGGGTAAGAGTGAAATTAAGTGTCCCATTAAATATTTTCTAAATTATTTTACTCGTGTTTAGATGATTAAATGGATGAATCATTGAATGTATTTTTCCCTAAATAGGATTCATTTTTTCTTACAATTAATCAAAAATACATAGGCATCATTGGATAAATGTATAAAATGATGTTTCTTTATTAATTAAGAAATAATTTTTTGATTGAAGGAATATATGAATTCCAATTATCTAGCTTACAATACATTTTTGGCATTTCAAAATGATAAATCTCAATAATCAATGTTTAATGGAAATGTTCGTATGAAATAAATAATTATTAATATTACATTCTTTTACAATTAGTTAAGACATTTGTGAGAAATTTTAATAACATTAAAATATATTAAAAATTCCCATGAATTTCAAGGCCCAACATGTGTTCATCATTTGGGAATCCTTTTCATAGATACCTTAATTGGTACCATTGAATTAAAATATCAAAATAAGATTTGATTCATTAACAAAAAATTTATGTTTTGATTATAATATAAAATTTTATGATCAAAACTCAAAATTGGATAAAAAAATTAAATATTTTTACAATAAATTTGAAACTATTCCAAAAGACTAAAAATATGAAAATTATCAATAGAGTGATAACTTGTTGGGTTAAGAAATATATTAAAAAATGTAATATAAAATGATCACATCAATCCCATGAACAAAAAATTTTCACACTGATTAATTAAAATAATATCGATATCAAATTTACAAAAAATATATTTTCATATAATTTCAATGACCATTTCCGTATTAGTATTTTATCAAGTCTCATATATGGAAAAAAATTATATTTCATTAAATTTTTCCCATTAATTTTTTCAACCATAAAAATCCATGATTAACCTAATCATAACGTAGCTAACATTGAAATCCATGTTTCTACTCCCATGAATGAAAATTAATTTAGAATTATGATCATTATATTAAAATTCATGAATCACTATACCATAGCTAATGTTATCATATAATCACCCTAAAAGGAATAAAAATGGTTTCAATCATTGTAAATTTTACAATATTATGTTTGGGGATAAGGGTTGGTAAATAAAAATAATTTAAAATCTAAAGACTAAAATGAGGAGGATGCAATATTATATATAATTCATTAATATTCTACAAAAAACACATTAGGTAAACTTTACCCTATTACATATTAAAAATTGAAACACCACACAACATTCTTGAATAAAATGTGACATGTGACAAATAATGAATTTAATGAATTATTTTATCATAATTCTCCATTTATTAAATTTTCATAATTCTATTATTTATCATTTGAATCATATTTTCGAGGAAATGAATGAAACGAATGGATTACATTATGTAATGAAACATTCCAATATTTCATTTAAAAATTAAAAACACATCACACTATTGTGAAATGAATTTAATTCAAATTAACACACTAATGAGGTATTTCCCCCATTATCAAACATGAAATATCGATTTAAACAAATTAAGAGTAAAGTAATGAAAATTAAAATATGAGGGTACTTCACATTAAAAACATTTTTGAATTCCAAAACGTGAAAGAGAAATAATTACTGGTTCAGAGTCTCATCCAATATCCTTTTTTTAATGATGGGGGTGTATTAAGAGGAATATGAAAAATGAGTTTATGTCACGAACCATGTAAGAGTTCCATCCAAACTAACACCCCCCGATATGTGTGATATATTAAAGGGTGTTCTTGATCCCCACATGAGGGAAAATACTTCCTGGGTGTCAATGATATGATTTAGGAATGATTTCACCCATTGGATAATCCCAACAAAAAGAAAATAATAACCATCAATATAACTAATAACCATATCCAAACATTGAACAACTATTTTCATATCCAAATATTATAACTTTAAACATAACCAATTGTACTAAAATAGAATTGGAACAAAAAAACTATCCCAAAAAACATCATGTAATAAGAGGGACATCACCATAAATTAACCACCATAAACACTTTTATGAAATGGAAAAGTATAAATCAGATCCATCATCACCACCATAACAAATACTTCATTTACCTAGGATATACATAATGAAGTCATGATATACCCAAATGTGTATAAAATGTGTGAGCCAATGTAGAGTAGGATTCCACCGAAAAGAAAATATTCCATGATATAACATTATAAGTCAAACCGACATCAATATTTCTATAAGAATATTTTTAGAATTCAGAAGGATTCATTTCAAGGAAAACATTATTAAGAAATACTTTTTAAGAAAATCCATTTACATAAATATTCATTAATTAATTAAAAATATAGAATATTTCTTTAGTATAACAATTTCAATAACTGCACCACATAAGAATCATGTGAAAAGAGAGAACCATTGGAAAATCCCTAATGATAACTAGCATTGTGAGACTCCATGAATCTCAAAAATCTATGATCTAAATCCCGATACCTAACTACCAACAACCTTCCCATGCATGATCAACCAGATGGGATCCCATCCCAATGATTTGATGGTCTCATAATCATAATAAAATACCAATATCATTCTCCATAATGATCCAATATAGGTGACCCCATCCCAATATTCTAGTATCCCATGTTCATATCACATGTTTAGTTAGTGTTGTAACCATAAATCTAGCTAGATAAATCTTGAACATGGATTATTCCGAATAAACCAGAATACTAGTTTCTAGTTGTACCTCCTTGAATACCATGGTATCCCATTTTTTTCAAATTCTATTTCACTTATCACATAAATAATATCATTCACATACAAATGGAATGCGTCATAATAAGATAAATAAATAACCCCTTTCACATTTTCACATGGTTATAATGACCAAAATCTTCATGAAAGCACCATTTTATATAAAAAAACAATTATCCATTTCACATTCTCCCCAAGACCATTGGGAAATACATTTAGAAACACCTTAAATATTTATAAACCCCATTGTAAATCCCAATAATATGAACACATAATATATTCAACAATTTCTATGTGAAACCACCTTTCAAATTTATACTCACAAAAAATCTATTCTATGAAATGATTCACATCACATTTCAAATTAAAAGATACATTAAAGGTTCACAATAATTTATCCAATCTGCAATAAAAACTCATTTAACATATAAAACCAAATTTCACCACATTAATTCCTTTAAATCTATATTAAAACATTTGTTTCACCATTCACACAAGGAATATAGAATGTTCAAATAGAACCACAAGGATTCAAATATGAAATATAACAATTTTTTTTAAAAAACTGTCGTCAAAGGTGAATCTAGAAAACATTTCAAAACATATTTCACACCACAAAAATAGTATATATATCAAATTTAAACTACCAAGAAAACATATCAAAATCATTCAATAATGTAGAAGCATCAAACCACATACCTTAAACATTGAAAATTACAGAAATATTTGTGAAACCACTACCAAAACTCCACCAAAACATATAAAGTAATGATAAAAAAATGATTTTTATCAACAACACTTGATCAAACCATCTTTAGTTTAAGAAACCTACTACAAAATAATAACCTATTAATGAAAGAATAAGAACACTAGAAAAATGGAGAATCCATTGGTGAAATTACATACTAGATGATTCTGTGATGATACTATACAAAAAATTAAAAGGGAATGAAGATAATGGGGTCCAATGAGCATAAGAGGCAGTTCATCGGGATAAAAGTCAGAAATGGGGAAGAATAGAGTTTCATTTTTGTTAAATATTTAGAGGGGAAGATGGGAAATTACAACTTTTTAATGATACAGACAACTCACACAATTTCCCTTCATGGTTCTCTGAACTATGTAGAAGTATTTAATCCCTCACTATCCAAGAGGATTTCGACAAAAAGTTATCCCAAATGGTTGTAAAACCATGCAAAAACCATGTGTTTCCCACAGTCCAAAAGTTAATCATTCTATATAATTACTTAGAGGAGGGAAGATTATTTCCCCTTACCATGTACAATCATGCGCCAACGATTGAAAAAAAGAAAATTCTAGTAATCACCAAAAAACTATGTGGAATACCAAATATAAATGAAATAAATTAAACGAAATAATACATTAAATAAAAATACTTGATGTGACAAATCTCCAAACCATAAAACCAGCAATCCCCATGAAGTCACACCAAATCCTAACTAGAAGAAAAATATGGATAATTTCCCAAAACCAATACATTCACTCCCAAATCTCAAAAAAATAATTATTTTCATACTATAGACCATTGTCCATTGGAATGTGGATCCCAAAAATCACTTTCTCTTAAGAATCCAAAATCCATAATGGTCAATCAAACACTGACAAATCCAATTCTGATTCCTACACTTCTCAACTGAACACATGAGACAGATCTGGGATATACTTCTTAAACTTATAGACATGAAACATGTAATAAATTTACAATAATGATGATTAATAATAGAAAATTAATTCCACAATAATAATCTACTTTTTAATATAAAATAATCTGTCATATCATAGTGTTATCGTCTATTTCTTACCCAAATGACGATGGACCATGTGAGGGTCCACTTTCTAAAACACACAATCACCCCTAGAATATCAAAATCCCTATAAATCTATTAAACCTAAAACTTGTATTGAATTTGTGCTATTAAACAATCATATGGAATAAAATGTACTATATTAGAAATTTCGTCCCCAATGCTCGGTCCAAAAATGGTGGTCTCACCCTGATCAGTCCAATATAATTCAGACCGACACAACCAACCATAGTAAACCTTAAAGGGATAAAATTGATTTATGCATTGAAAAAAAATTATATGGAAACTCTGCCAATACCAAATGGATATCCCATGAACCTCCTAAATCCATCAAACTTGGCCGAATACTGTATTCTGTGGTCTGATTCACCCACTCATTTTGACCATTCGTTTGAGTATGGTATCCCATTATCAACATAACATGTGACCCCATCAACATATTAAGGCCTTCCCAAAAACCATGAGGTAATATGGGGTTCTCTATCCGAATCAATTTTATATGACACACCATGAAGCCTCAGAGAGTCATGAACATTAAACTGAGATAACTCATCCACTTTGGATGAATCAATGATTTGAATTAAATGGGACAATTTTGTTATATGATTAATCGCTAACCAAATCAAAATCCTCCCTCAGGGTGTATTTGTAATCCAATAATAATATACATGGTGGTCACATCCCACTTCAATGTTGGAATGTGTAGTGGAGAAAGAAAACTGGAGGGCCCATGGTTATATGCATTAACCTGCTGACATGTATAATAGTACGATAAAATGTCAAATATGTCCTACCTTATACCTAGGCACTAGAACTACTTACGCACAACATAAAACATCATTGTTCCCCCAAGAGTAATATCCCACCGAGATTGGTGTAAATCTTACATCACCACCTTCCTCAATGAAAAATAAACCACTAGATTACATCTAATGCATAGAGATCCTATATGAGACAATGTCTATTTACAAGGAACCTCACCACCATTAATAAACTTAATAGAATGCTGGAATAAATCATCATCAATGTTATTTATCTAAATCAATTCTTTACGGGATTATTTTAGCCAAAATCTAGCAAAAAAATACAATGTTTCACTAGGTCTCTAGATGCATCGTAGAGAAAATACCCATCAACATCTACTCATCACTGGATTCCTTCAAATATTTCACTACCACATTCCCTATCAATGAATATAAAACTACATTACCATTACCTAGGGTATGAAATATATCAGAATCAAACCCTTAAAGGTACACAACCCAATAATGATTCCTTATATATAAAAAATTCTCGGAGAAATTATAGGCCACACTCTTATGATCAGTAAAAAATATTTATCCCAAAACATATAATGGAACCTTATCTTTAAGGAATGTATCAATACTAATAAATTGTTGTGATGGATTGGGTATTTCATTTCGTGTTTTCATAGTTTTCATGAACCATACACCAAGATTGAAATCCTACATCAACACACATCCATGAGCCATATTATTAGTATCATAATAAAACACATATCAAATTTCAAAATCCAGCAAGATCAAAACAAGATCTATGGACAATATACACATAAGATCCTCAAAGGATGCATGAAACTCTACGCTCCATTAATAAATAACCAATTTCTTGGTAAGTGTATTTATTATTGAATAATTACATGAGAAATATTTATCAAATATCAGGCAATACCCTTCTATTCCTAGAAATCATCAAATTTCTAAAAAAAATCATCATTACCGATGACATCACTAAAAATATCATATTGGGGTCCATCAAAATCACATTTTATGAAATCAAATGGTATATAAAAATCAATTAAAATATTTAAAAATTATTCATATAAATATTTTCATTGAGATGATGATCCTGAACTGTTCCTAGAAAAATACTCAAAGGTCTCTTATGCTCATCTTTAGTCCTAGAATAGAATAATATTTCATCCTTCAATACGAAAACAATGTATTCAGAATACAAGTGGAACACCCTATTCATATGCCCATAAAGTCCCCAAGATCATTTTGCAACCAGAAAGGAATGACCAATTAATCAAATTGTCATCACTACATTGGAATGCTATTTTTGGATCATCCACATCTACAAATCTAACTTGGTGATATCCAAAATGAATGGCAATAATGGGAAAAAACATTCCCCACTTCAATTGTTCTTAAATGTCATATATTTGAGGAAATAAGTATTTTTTCATGATTAGTACCTTGTTCATCTTTCATTAATCAAATAAAGAACATAGAGATCCATTAGAATTCATATAAAAATAACTGGGGTGAACCAAGGTAAGATGCTTGGAATAACGATTCCATTCGAATCCAAATCATTCAGTTATAAATTTAATTCCTTCCATATTTATTGGAAATATAAGCCCCAAACTTAAACCTTACTTAATATTGAGTTATTACAAGATTACACATTGAGAATATTTCTAGGTTTAGTGTTTTAGAGAATTAGGAAATAACTATTACATCTCAAAAGATTACAAAGTAGAAACTTCTACTAAGTTTCAATAAAATAAAAACTCATAATAAGAAACATTTCTAGTTCCATGTTTTAGGTAGAATGGATTTCCCTTGATCCCATCCTTGACACTATTCCACGTTAAGTCCTGTGATAAACATTTCAAAAACATGGGATGAGCATAAAAATCTCAGTAAGGGATACACAAAGAATGAAGACTGTTAGTTTTTCAAAACAACAAGTAAACCATGTATACTTTATCAAAGTAATACTTTTCACCTTTTCTAAGTAGTAAAAACTCTTCACTGAATAAAAGTTCATTACTTACCCTTCTGTAACCAAAAGATTACCATAAAACCCATATAAAGATCACATAACATATAAAGGTAACTTGGGACAAAAACATACTTAATTGGAATAACCATAAGGTCTACTTGCACACAAATCACTTAATGGAATAGCCATTCGGACAAATTCCATACATACTTAATGGAATAGCCATACGGCTGACTTCCATACCCAATGCATTGAAGGTTATAATGTAACCACCCATCCTGGTATTCACGGCACCACCCGTCATATGGTTTATCATGTAACCACCCGTTAAATGTCCAAGTACCATTATAAAATAAACATAATGGAAAGAAAACATTTCCACATTCTGATCACAATATATCACATAAATATATTGAAATAACAAATCCATTATAAAAACCATTTTCAATACCAAAAATACATAAAAGAGTATATGGTATTTATTTCATTTAAAAAAAACATTACGGATTTTTGAGGAATCCAAATACCAAATAATACTCGTGGCGGCGGAAAAGGTCGTTGTCACCGCGTACGTAAAAAAAACATTCCTTTTTTTCGTTTAGTAAAACGATTCGTAGAAAAAGATTCCTTTTGTATAAAATTAAATGTCAAAGGGGTTTATACAACATATAAAAGAAAGTTGTGTATAAAACAAAATATGCCTCAATGAAAGGAGATTGAGACAAATCCCCTTACAAAGACGGTATCCTTGGATTAAGGATAAATCAATTACATAATTATCTGTGACAAAAAAATACACCAAATATAAGTGGATATTAAGTGTAAGAAAATAACATTATATTCACACATATTCATAGAACGACATATTCAAGGAGTACAAGCTTATCTCAAAGAATCAAAATTGGGTTAAGATGTTCCCTTGCAAAAATTTGACGGCCTAACGACGTCACTACAAAATTCATAAAATGATCTGATGAGAGATAAAAAGGGTATCTCATCACATGGACATAAAATTTAAATCAATAAGGATATATAAGAACATATCCCAACATAATATTATGTTAATTTAATGACATAACAAAATAAGTCTTTTACAAAAAGAGGAGGTTGAAAGGTTCCCTTACCGACATGGGTATCTTTCGAGACATTCACCCAGTGAAAGAAGGACAATACAACATTGATGTAAGTACTCATAAATAAAATTATATTACACAATGAGTAAAATAATGGGCATTACATACACCACTCAAATGAAATTGTGGCAAATGTAGCATAAATATCACGGGAATAAATGTGAGAAGAAAAATCCCTTATGAAAAATCGGCAGCCTAACGGCGCGACATAAAACATACAAAAATGGATTGATGAGATCAAATAGGGTCTCTAATAATCGTAACATAAAGTTCATAGAAAAATGAATATAAAACAACATCCCCCAACATAATAATGATGAGCTTAAAAGAAGTGACATAAAGGAGAGTACTTAAAAAGAAAGAGAGAGGTTAGATCACTTACGAAAATTCGGCAGCTTAACGGGGCCATTCAAAACTTCCAAAATGGATTGATGAGAGATAATAGGGTCTCTCATCATATGAACATAAAACATACAGTAAGAGTATTATATAATAACATCCCAATAACATGAAATATGAGCTTTAGAAGGAATTACATAAAAGAGTGTACTTAAAAAGAAAAAGAGGAGTATGATCCCTTACCTTGGGTCCGACTTGACTCGATCGTTCTTTAATATACTTAATAATAAACATGAGTTAATTTCTACTTCCTTCAGAACCTTTTTCAAGTTCATTATTCTTTTTATATCACTTATTACCATGTCATAAACATCATGTAATCATTTATGTTAATATTGTTTGTTTTGTCGATATTTGGTTCTTAAGTCGAAAGTGGACTTCTTACAATTACATGTTGTTCGTGTGGTCAAGGGTTCATTATATCTAGAATTGTATTAATGATTTAGATATAATATATATAATATATATCCAGTATATTCATGCATTTACAATATTACATTACATTTAGGGTTAAGAAATTAAATGCACCATTCATGGAGACGGTAAGTTGTACGTACGCATGAATGCTACTTCCATTTCTATTTCATATTTAAAGGAATTAAAACATAATGATAAATAATAGTATTTTAATTCTAGTATGGTATCATATATAATTTCAATAAATATATCCATTATATGTACCCCATATGGTATTAACGAATCAAATCACTTTGAGGGGGCGGTAGTCCGCACTTCCTCAAATGAAGATATCACGTTTACCAATAATGGAAACCATAAAGGTATGCCATAAATGAAAAATACCAAAACATAAGTAAAACATAAAAATATTATATATCATATATAAATATAGTGTCATCTTAATGGCCACCTTTGAATGTGTTAGAAGAATGTTGAACAATCATCGTTTCGGGAGGCAGAAATTCGCCATCCACAGAAACAATATGTTCTTTAACCATTAGATGTAGGTGTGTGTATGTGTAGCTAGAATACTTCTTATAACAACATCATAGTATATTGATGATACTGGATTGGTTACAAAATAAATGAATAAAAAGAGTTTAGGGGGTTGGAGAAGCAAAATTAAACAAAAGGACACAAATGAAGACATTACCTTAAAATCGGGTAACTCTCTTAGATTTGAGATCAAAGGCTTCCTTGGGAAGACTTCTACCCAAAATGGGGCTTCAAGGGGTAATAGAGGGATGTGGAGAGACAAAAGGGGTAGGGGTTGGCCGAGCCAAAGGCTTTTGAAGTGTTGGTAAGGAGGTAGAGTTGGGGCCCTTTTATAAGATGAGAGGAGGGGCACTCTTGGAATGGTATAAAATGTAACTTTATTTTCAAATGAGTTTCGGATTTTAATGGTCCCAAATTGATGTGTTTTGAGGATAAGGTGATAAGTGTTCTAAATCCACCCATCCAATTGGTTTTGGTCATGTGTAGGTCTTAGAGTTTACATTATCTTTCCATTTTATTTAAATCGTTAAATAATGAGGTCATCACTACATCATCATGATGTCATAAATAATGTTATTTATTTAATGTCAAAAAATTATAAAAAAAATACTATGATATAGGAAATAGTTTTATATTTCCAATGAATATTTATAGTCCAATATATAATTTATATGGACAAAAGTAAAAATATTGTACTTAGGTGATACATTCATTGTTACATTTAACATTCTTTAAAAATATAAAGATAAAAGTCAATTTCTCACAAAAGTGATTCCATGTGGCCCCCAAGTTTGGTACAATGAATCCCATGGTCGTCCAGAAGACAACCAGTAGCCTTAGGACACATTTGGTGGTCATTTTCGTATTATTATGATATTATCTTATTATCTTTAACTACCCTATTACTCATTAATCAAGATAATTAAAGATAATTACCGTCGTTACTATTCATAATGTCCTAAAAAAAAGTGTCTTAATTACATAATTTATACCTTCTGATTCCAAATATGTAATTAATTTTACCAAATTATAATGACATAAATTTCAATAATTAATTTTAAAAAAGCTTCCCGTTGTCAAAACAAATAGTGTGTTTTTTAGAAACAATATTTATGAAAAGTTTGGCACTTGTTTATGCCTAATTCCAAAGTGAAATTAATCCCAATGACCATCATTTAATTACATGGTAAAAATATATTCTAATTAAACTTTAAAACAAATTAATAAGATAATATAATGATATAATTAAATTATATGAAAAAGAAGTTTTGATGTAAAATGCAGTATTTTTCACTATTCATTGAAAAATGAACATTGTCAGAAAAATACCAAAAATTAACCCAAGGTAAATTTAAATGTCCTAATCATAAATAATATGTTTATTTGGAAAAATAGAGCTTATAAAATTGTCAAAAAGTGGATTTAAAAGGGGTTCTCTATCAAAAGGCGGTTAATCAGCCTTTTAAAGAATATTAGAATGTTTACGCTTAAAAACTGGATTCATTTGCATTTTTAATCCTCTAACATTTATTGTAAAGTGTAAAAATATTTGAAAAACATATATAATAATTTTTTAGTTATTTCTGTTCATTCCCACCATTACAATGGCTAGGCATTAACTACCATTTAAAATAATAATATTTTGTTATTAGAGTGCAACGTAAGATTCCCAAGAAACTCGTTGTTGCGTATTGGGTACGCCATCGAACATAGAATCCCCTTTAAAGTAATATTAATATTTTATTCACAAATATTGATAAATATAAAGATTTCATATTCTTTATTTACTTGGGGTGTTACATCCTTCCCCCCTTTTGGGAATTGCGTCCTCACAATTTTAAAATTGGGCTTGGAAACATCCTTGAATGTACCACATTGGAACAAGAGTTGGTAAAACAATCACTTTAAAATAAAGAAATATAAGTACAAAGGTCACCCAAGTTAACCCATACTAGGATTACATGTATAAAAATATAGACATGGAAGAAATAAACAAAGGGTCATGTTCTGATGGAGAGTGATAGAAAACATGTTTAGGATAAAGTTAACCACAAGAAAAACACAAACTTGTGATGGGTTAAACGGTATTTGATTGCCCAGTACGAAATGTTAATAGACAACATTTTTGTTTTAAGTTAATTTTTATTGAGGAATTTATTCATAAGGAAACATAATCACTTATCATGTTTACTTTCAAAATTTATTAGATTCCTTACACAAACTCATATTTTCTCCAAAAGACGAGTATTTAGGAATACTTGTTCACATTAAGAGTACTATAATCAACTTCTAGAGAATCACCTAATCCACAAAAGATAACTATATACTTCCCATGTATTTAGACTTTAACCAAAACAAAAACCAAAAAGTTTAGTACAAGATCAGATAATTCAAAAAAGGATAACCCTTTATAAAAAAGAAAATCTATTCTTAATCTAAAAAATTTGTCCATAAAAACCCAAAGATCAACGAGGACCATTCTATAATCAATTTTTCCATAAAATTCTTCAAAGTAAACCAAACTAAGATTGAAACCCAAATATTTGAAGGATTTAGTCACATAGACTTCCAAGTTAAATCGTAACATTTATCTCCAAACAACATCAGTTGCTCTTAATGTCTCGTATTGAAAAGTAACTAACCTAATCACATATCCTCCATGATAGGTTAATAAATAAACATAGATAACCCAAAATAAACTTACTCTTAATTCATAAAATAATCTAACTAAAAAGAATCAGTCAAACTAACCAGGGGCTTCATGTAGTCCAGTGGTATGTGACAAATACCAGTTGCACTTTGGTTGTGGGTTCGATTCCCACAGCTATGTCCGACGCGACAGGTTGTCACTTGGTCTGGGTGTTGTCCTTTTTCCAAAACTATATAATTGTCAAATCATTCTCCGAAAAGAGATAAAATCATCAAAAATAAACATAACATAATTTAACCTCAATTTTATCACATGCCTTTCACTTCCATCATAACATATAGTAACCCATAATTACCTCAAAAGTAAGGATCATATAAACCCAAATGGATCTTTATAACTATGTCTACAAAAGAACAGATAAATATTCTTTGAATAAAATTTTCATATATTAAACATCAGGGTTACACATACTATAAAAAGTCTTCTAATGTAACCCCATCATCATAGGTGACTTAATAATCATAAGAATTTCACCATAACACTTGAAGCCCTTATATGTTGACATCTTACTCATTCAACATTCTTCATGATCCATTAACCATTCATTTCTAACTTATTCTGAAATACTTCTTTCCTACAAAAAAATCACGAATCATATCCTAAGATTCCATAATAGGAAAACAATAGTTATGAAATAATCCATAACTTTGATTGGTCATTTTCAGTTTCTTCATCCTCAATCGGAATGGAATTAGGTATTGGTAAATGAACATTTGTACGATCATGGTGATCCCATTCATGAAACTTATTCATAGTACATGTTTTTGCATAATGACCATGCACACCACATTTAAAACATTCAATTGATCCCTCAGAAATAACTTCTTTCCCTTTCCTCAATTCAACTGGATGCTTCCTTTATCTATGGAAGGTTCTTGCTTTATGAACTTCATTTCCACATCTATAGCATATTTCTGTCCCTTTGAAACATTTTCCTAGGTGGTTCTTTCCACATTTTTGACACATAGGTTTTTGAACACACTTACCATTATGATTATTACCTTTATTTCCGTAGGGATTTGTTTCTTCAAATATATGATTCCTTAGAGAAATCACCAAGGATTAGGTGGTCAATCATGACTCCAGATAGTTGGTTGAGGATAATCACAAGAGATCTCATTGCAGCTCCCATATCATTCAGTTTCTTTCTCAAAAAACTGTCACAGTTTCCTTCACATCCAATGTTACTTTGGTTCCTGCTAGATCCAACCATTTATTAAAACCAAAAAGGTCGGTGTGAGTATATCAACAAAACCATCATGTACAAATGAGGAAGATAAACACTAAGATATACTTACTCATTCACTTTATCTAAAACTAGGACTCTTTCAGAAATCCTAACCATTATGGTAATTTCACTTATTATTAAAGAATACCCTAACCTCTAAAGTTATCTAAACCGACCTCTGATACCAACTATAAGGCCCCAGCCTTAAACCATACTTAATATTGAGATATTTCAAGATTACACATTGAGGATATTTTCTAGTTTAGAGTTTTACAGAATTAGGAAATAACTATTACATCTCAAAATATTACAAAGTAGAAGCTTCGACTAAGTTTCCATAAAAAAACTCATAAATAGAAACATGCCTACTTCCACGTTTTAGGTAGCATGACTTTCCCTTGATCCCATCCTTAACACTATTCCACGTTAAGTCCTGTGAAAAACATTACAAAAACTTGGGATGAGCATAAAAAGCTCAGTAAGGGATACACCAAGAATGAAAATTGTTAGTTTTTCAATACAACATGTAAACCATATATACTTTATCAAAGTAATACTTTTCACCTTTTCTAAGTAGTAAAAACTCTTAACTGAATAAAAGTTCATTAGATACCCTTCTGTAACCAAAATATTACCATAAAACCCATATAAAGATCACATAACATATAATGGTATCTTGGGACATAAACATACTTATGTGGAATAACCATAAGGTCAACTTCCACACATATCACTTAATTGAATAGCCATTCGGGCAACTTCCATATATACTTAATGGAATAGCCATATGGCCAACTTCCATACCCAATGCATTGGAGGTTATAACATAACCACCCGTCCTGGTATTCAGGGAACCACCGGTCATATGGTTTATCATGTAACCACCCGTTAAATTTCCATGTACCATTATAAAATAAATATAATGGAAAGAAAACATTTCCACATTCCGATCACAATATTTCACATAAATATATTGACATAACAAATCGATTATAAAAACCATTTCCAATACCAAAAATAAATAAAAGAGTATATAGTATTTATTTCATTTTAAAAAAACATTACATCTTGTTGAGGAATCCAAAGACCAAATAATACTCGTGGCGGCGGTAATGGTCGATGTCACCGCGTAAGTAAAAATACATTCCTTTTTGTCGTTTAGTAAAACGCTTCATAGAAACAGTTTCCTTTTTTATAAAAGTAAACGTCAAAGGGGTTTATACACCATATATAATAAAGTTGTGTATAAAACGAAATATGCCTCAATGAAAGGATATTGAGAAAAATTCCCTTACAAAGACGATATCCTTGGATTAAGGACAAATCAATTACATAATTATGTGTGACAAACGAATACACCAAATATAAGTGGATATTAAGTGTAATAAAATCATATGTTATTCACACATATTCATATAACTACATATTCAAGGAGTACAATCTTATCCCAAAGAATCAAAATTGGGTTAAGAATTTCCCTTGAAAAAATTTGACGGCCTAACGGCATCACTACAAAATTCAGAAAATGAGTTGATGAGAGATAAAATGGGTATCTCATCACTTGGAAATAAAATTTATATCAATAAGGACATATAATAACATATCCCAACATAATATTATGTGAATTTAATGACATAACAAAATAATTCTTTTACAAAAAGTGGAGGGTGAAAGGTTCCCTTACCGACATGGGTATCTTTCGATACATGCACCCCGTGAAAGAAGGACAATAAAACATTAATGTAAATACTCATAAATGAAATTATATTTCACAGTGAGTAAAATAATGGGAATTACATACACCACTCAAAGGAAATTGTGGAAAAGGTATCATAAATCTCACAGGAATAAATGTGAGATGAAAAATCCGTTACGAAAAATCGGCAGCCTAACGGCGCCACATAAAACTTACAAAAATGGATTGATGAGATCAAATAGGGTCTCTCATCATATTAACATAAAGTTTTCAGAAAGAGGAATATAAAAGAACATCCCCCAACATAACAAAGAGGAGCTTAATAGAAGTGACATAAAGGAGAGTACATAAAAAGAATCGGAGAGGTTAGATCTCTTACGAAAATTCGGCAGCCTAACGGCGCCACTCAAAACATCCAAAATGGATTGATGAGAGAAAATAGGTTCTATTATAATATGAACATAAAAATTAGAGTATGAGTAATATAAAATGACATCCCAATAACAAGAAAGTTGAGCTTCAGAAGGAATGACATAAAAGAGTGTACTTAAAAAGAAAGAGAGGAGTAAGATCCCTTACCTCGGGTCCGACTTGACTCGATTGTTCTTTAATCTCTTGAATAATAAACTTGAGTTAATTTCTACTTCCATAAGAACCTTTTTAAAGATCATTATTCCTTTATATCACTTATTACCATGTCATAAATATTATGTAATCATTTATGTTAATAATATTTGTTTTGTCGATATTTGGTTCTTAAGTCGAAAGTGGACTTCTTACAATTACCTGTTGTTCGTGTGGTCAAAGGTTCATTATATCTAGAATTTTATTCATGATGTAGATATCATATATATCATATATATCTCGTATATTCATGCATTTAAAATATTACATAACATTTATGGTTAAGAAATGAAATGCACCGTTCATGGAGACGGTAAGCCGTACGTACGCATGAACACTACTTCCATTTCTATTTCATATTTAATGTCATTAAAACATAATGATACATAATAGTATTTTAATTACAGTATGGTATCATATATAATTTCATAAAATATATCCTTTATATGTACCACATATGGTATTAACGAATCAAATCACTTTGAGGGGGCGGTAGTCCGCACTTCCTCAAATGAAGATATCGCGTTTACCCATAATGGAAACCATAAAGGTATTCCATAAATGAAGAATACAGAATCATAAGTAAAACATAAACATATTAGATATCATATATAAATATAGTGTCATCTTAATGACCACATTTGACGGTTTTAGAAGAATGTTGAACAATCATCGTTTCGGGAGGCAGAAATTCACAATCCACGGAAACAGTATCTTCTTTAACCATTATATGTAGGTGTGTGTAAGTGTAGCTCGAATCAATCATATAAAAACATCCTAGTATATTTAAGATACTGGATTTGTTAAAAAATAAATCAATAAAAAGAGTTTAGTGGGTTGTATAAGCAAACTAAAACAAAAGGACACAAGTGAAGACATTACCTTAAAATCGGGTAACTCTCATAGAATTGAGCTCAAAGGCTTCCTTAAGAAGACTTCTGCCCAAAGTGAGGCTTCAAGGAGTAATAGATGGATGTGGAGAGAAAACATGGTCAGGGGTTGTCCGAGCCAATGGCTTTTGATGTGTGTGTAAGGAGGTAGAGGTGGGGGCCTTTTATAAGAGGATGGGAGGGGCACTCTTGGAAAGGTATAAAATGTAACTTTACTTTCAAATGAGTTTCGGATTTTAATGTTCCCACAATGATTTTTTTCGAGGATAAGGTCATAAGGGTTCTAAATCCACCCATACAATAGGTCTTGTACATGTTTAGGTCTTATATTTTACATTATCATTCCATTTTATTTAAATCGTTAAATAATGAGGTCATCGCTGCATCATCATGAGGTCATAAATAATTTTATTTATATAATGTCTAAAAATTATAAAAAAAATTCAATGATGTAGAAAATATTTTTATCTTTCCAATTAATATTTATAGTCCAAATGATCATTTATTTAGACAAAATAAAAAATATTTTACCTAGGTGATACATTCTTTGTTACATTTAACATTATTTAAAAATAAAAAGATAAAAAGTCACTTTCTCACAAAAGTGATTAAATGGGGCCCCCAACTTTGGCACAAGGCAAACCATGGTCGGCCATGAGACATCCAGTATACTTAGGACACATTTGGTGGTCATTTTTTATTATTATGATATTATCTTATTATCTTTAACTACTCAATTACTCATTAATCAAGATAATTAAAGATAATTACCGTCGTTACTATTCATAATGTTCACAAACAAAATAGTCTTAATTGCATAATTTGGACCTTCTGATTCCAAATATTTAATTCATTTTACCAAATTCTAAACACATAAATTACAATAATTAATTTTAAAAAAACTTCCCGTTGTCAAAACCAATAGCGAGTTTTTTAGAAATAATATTTATGAAAAGTTTGGCACTTATTTATGAAAAATTAAAAAGTGAAATTAATCCCAATGACCATATTTGAATTAAATGGTAAAAATATATTCTAATTACAATTTAAAAAAAATTAAAAAGAAAATATAACCATATAATTAAATTATATGAAAAAGCAGTTTTGATGTAAAATGCAGTATTTTTCACTATTCATTGAAACATGAACATTGTCAGAAAAATACCAAAAATTAACCCAAGGTAAATTTCAATGTCCCAATCATAAATAATATGTTTATTTTGAAAAAATAGAGCTTAATTTTTTTTCAAAAAGTGTATTTATATGTGGTTCGCCATCAATAGGCGGTTAATCGACCTTTTAAAGAATATTAGAATGTTTACGCTTAAAAACTTGATTCATTTGCATTTTTAATCCACTAACATTTATTGTAAAGAGTAAAAATATTTGACAGACATATATATTCATTTTTTAGTTAGTTATGTTCATCCCTGCCATTACAACAGCTAGGCGTTAACTACTATTTAAAATAATATTATTTTGTTATTAGAGTGCAACATAAGATTCCCAAGATACTCATTGTTGCGTATTGGGTACGCCCTTGAGAATAGAATCCCCTTTAAAGTAATATTAATATTTTATTCACTAATATGGATAAATATAAAGATGTCATATTCTTTATTTGCCCGAGGTGTTATAGGAAAATTGGGTATGTAGGAAGATATATCAATTGTGTTCCTAGTGAAAATTTGTTGGTGAACTCCACACCCCGATCTCAGGAAAAACTGTTTAATCCTCTAGGAAAACCTTAAGGAACTCATCCACCATATTAATTAATTAACTACTCCGAGTACCATCATCCTACAACATGTGTGACGTGATCTAACATTCATGTTTTCTCAATTCTAGATGTGGAGGTCCAGTACATCCCGAATGAGGATCCCATTAACCCTAAAAACCCATGGTACATCAATTTAGTGGAACAAACAATACTTGTCAATGTTGTCAATCGATGTAAACTAGAAAATGAACCATTCAGACCATACTAAGAATCACATCAAAGAAGTGCATCTTTAAGACCATAAAATAATATTCCATCTTAACTGTTGACATTATGATTGAAACTTATGGGCTCTTGAATCCCTACTCTAACACCTTACAATTATGAATCCACAATAATTGATATAATGTTTTATGGAATCATTAACACATCCACATGTCGTATGAAAAAGAAAATGGGGCTGAAATTTAAAATAAAAAAATATATCTATATTTGATTCCATAAGAACATATAACCATACTATCATAGGCCTTGTTTCCATTTCCACTAGTTATCATTACACAACATGATGTTTCCTTATCTATTCCTAAATCTGAGAATGGTCGCTACCATGTCGCTCTTCCCAAAACTAACACTATTAAAAAGATGATACAAACCTACCACCACGACATCCCAACTAATATCTCTGTGTCTTGGATATTTTTTATGGAGCTGATAACCCTCTCAACGACACATATCCCACACCACACTGATATTATTGTTCCATTGTTTAGAATCATTGTTAGTAAACCTTATATGCACACCAGAGACAAGGGTTTCATGGAGATGAGCATGCATATGACATGTCTCCCGACATCCCACAATGATGGAACATAACTGTACCAACTTCAAAAGACATAGATGAAGAGAGTTGTGAAGGATCTCTTAAATAAACCCCCCCCGTTCTTCCTCATCTCATCCCACTACCTTTTTTTCTAGATGAACATCTACTACCCACTACAGACATGACTTGAGAGAAATTAGAATTTTCCTTTTGATAAATCTCCACCATCATATCTAGATCAACAACTTCACTATATGTATTAAACATGAAAAAGAAGACCTAATATTAGGATTCTGGTCAGAGCCCCATTTCATACATCTGAGAGATCAGTAACATGTTTGAAACGATCTAGGGTTCATGTCGAACGAACTCTGCAAATTGGATGGAATACTCTTTCACATTTTTATCTCCCTAGCTAAGCTTCAAAAAATCTCAAGACCTAGTGATTGATAAAATATTAGAGAAATATACCTCATTGATTGTATCCTTTAACTCTTTCCAAATCATCACTTAGTTATTTCCATAAATAGTTACATTCTAATAAGAAAAAATCACTTTTCACCCTATGTTCCTCAAGAGTGTCAAGAAACTCAATCGTCTTCTAAATTTTTATGAAGCCGCTCCTCTACTTCCAGAGGTTCCATTATAAATTGTAATGAAATAATATTTTTCAGGAGGGTCTATTTATCTTTAAACATTATAGGGATTGGTCCAAATCACCATCCTTTGAAGGACCTGGTCTCTATCCTTTAACAAAATATTGGACAAGCCTAACCAATAAATCAAATATCCTTTATTGAATTTGTAATGGTGGCCTCTCTCTGGATTCTTCCTATAGTTTCATATAACATCTCTTGGGATATGTGTTGTTACAATAATAAATAACAACAAAGAAGATCATCAATACAACCATTCTAAAATGATTTCTGTATATAATAAAAAATACCATCACATTTATAAATCCAAACACAACCAAGATCTTTCATAAGGTCACCACCCATTAGAGAATGTAATAAGGGATTGATTGAGGATTTCAGAAATAATGGTCAACTATAAAACATTGAGCTATGATTGGATTCCATATACAATCCCATCATGGAATCATCTAGAGGTCAAAAGGTCACCACCCATTAGAGAATGATATGACTATGACATATGAGTAAAATAATAATGTAATTCCATAATATGCATATCTATCAACTATATGTTGATTAATTATCTAGATCTTTCATCCATCAGTGTATAGTGAAAGAAATGGTCATTGAATATTTTCTAGAAATTGTCTGAAACCATATATATACATGGAATTATTTCTAGGAAATTGCATCACACTAAATTTTTTCTGAATTACATAATAAATTAAAATGTATGCCCTGCTATCTAGAGGTGACCCCATATGATATAATATATAAAGGATTACTTTGAGACAAGACTCAAAAACATGTGGTCCTATATCCCATGAAAAGGAGGGAGGATGTTTCTACTAGATTAACAGAGTTAAATATTCCCTTCTAGGGGAAGGTAAAATAACACCATGTATATTAATCAACATATGCATAAATCCTTCAATGAACCGGGCATCAATAACCATATCGAGAGTATAATGAGGTTCCATTGTTGGTATTATAGGGGGGATCAGTAGCAGCTCATGGTCAACCACCTTAGGATCATGGTTATCAAAACTATAATGTTGTTTAATAAGAGGATTATGTGGATGCATGATACTACAATTCAAAATGCACACATCATAAGATATTACAATAATTGAAAATATTACTTGAAAAAATCTAGGATAGGTGAATAGTCATCCTATTGAAAGATCAGACCCTAATTCCAACTCTTAATTCAACGACTAGCTAGAAGAGATAAACTATATTAGGCAACAATATCAGAAGAGACACAACAACCACCCACCACTAAGGTCGTGTTTTGGTCCAGGTCTCTCATTATTATGTATAAGATATCAATATTATCTCGAAAAGGAATATTTATTTTTCCTTTTTTCATGTTCAAGTATTTGAATCTCATTAAATGTTTGAATTAAGTGGATAAACATTTCCAATATATAATGACACAAACTACATATGAACCAGAATATGGTGTCATATTAAACCATATCATAACCTTTTAAGGCCCAGGTGATGAATGTTCCATGGCTAAACATGATATAATTAACTACATTAAGTGTATCCTTTTACCTGTGTAGGTTAACACTACATGTTTAATGCACAAACTTTAATGATGTGTGTAATGATACATGATTATTTCATCTGTTATAGGTTAAATAAATCATCATTTCAACAATACCAATATTAATAACTGCATTAAATAATTGCATTTACAGATGGTGAAGTTGCATCAACCAAAAAAATGAAATAATCAGTAATTGCAATTCCCATCCTCGGTAATGTTGGTTTTTCCGATATATATGGGATATCTACATCCAATAACAAGGTAAAAAAACTAAATTAACTCATAGTGTCCATTACAATGACCAAAAATTATGAAAAATTAAAAATAAACCAATATAATACCAATTTATAGAACCCTAACTTGGGATCCACATAACACATTCCCCGACCAGGATATCACATGGCCTCATGTGTTCTGCCCTATATGCCAAATGTTATCAACAATAATGGATGGTGTAATGGTGGTATTGTGGGAGACTATAACCTCAAATCTATATGGTACATCTGATACAACCATGACCCTAAAATATAGGAATCAAAAATAAATATGAATAGAAAAAATAAATAAATATCGTAACAATATGTAACCTTAAAAATGAATATTGATATCATAATACACTATATATTGTCATATACTAGAAATAATGGCATTCTGATATAGGAAAGAGGAACATCAGAGATTTATATACAATCATCCTATACAAGATGTGCAAAAAAGATGAATACTACTCCACTAAAATCACGATAAAATTCTCAGTACTCTGATCTTATATACAATATAAATGTAAATCACCTGGAAACTATTAAGCAAAAAGCATTCCCTTATACATTCAAATAGAAAAAAGATATACTCAGGAATCAATGGTGGTCCATGTAGGGAATGATATAATTTCACAGTAGGCCACCACGAATGGTGTCTATATATAATCCATATAGTGCTCATAGATAAATAGTGTGATGGTATAAATAATGTAAATGGATATTCTGAATTAATAAATTCTAGGTCTCTCCAGATCTTAAAGGACACATGATAGATCTACCTTCTTTGCCACATGGCGGGGATAAATCATTGATATGACGCTATATATATATATATTAATAATATATATATAAATTATATTTATATATTACATCAATATATATGGACCAAGTGCATTTGGTAGTAACTAGGCATATACCTTGTATAACACGTGCTTGATGGATTGGGGAATACCATAGACACCAATGTCTTGTCAAAGTGATCCTATAATCTAGAACAATATGTTTACTTTCCAAAAAAATTATAATTAGTGGGAGACATCATTCTCATCAGTTTATATGGTGACTGTTCCATCATTCAAACACATAAAATAAGTGATATGATGTTTTATTCCCTAGTCCTAATAAACTCAATAGTGTTATATGTCATTCCCAAAAAATGATGGAAGGGAGAAATAGTCATCCTTCCCAACATAAATATTAAATTTATTACATATCCCATGTCAATGGAATAATCTAATTTATAATTTAATTTATGAGGCATTACCTATCTTTTATCTCAATAGTTACGTATAATTAAAAATAAGGTGTTACATTACACAGTGAGCCCATAATAAAGCACAAACAATTGGAATTACATTTCAAGCCCTTATAAATAATTTCATTCAACACATTAATTTATTTAGGGTATTGGAAAACATATAAAACAACCCCTTTAATTTTATTCATGGCACTCAATTAAGCAATGCATAGAAATTCAATTTATAAGGTTCAAAGACCCAACAAAAAGGTTATTTTACTAACATGGATATAACTAACATGGATAACTCCTATTATATATTTGGACAATAATATATATGTTTCCTTGGTTTTATTAAACTTTTATATTAAAATTTTATTTAAATTTATAATCAAAGATGAATGCATAAATTTAATTATGGGAAATTTTACTTTTAAATACAAGCAGAGATTTAATTCGGAATATCCATGTGGTGTTGATAACTAGATCAATGACTTTTACTCAACTAAAAAAGTATCAATACGAATATATCATGTTCCATAGATAAATTTAACATGATGAACACAATTAAATAATGAATCTCAGCAAAAGATGGTGTGTGGAATGAATGAAAATCAATGACAACCACAAAAATATTAGGGATATCGATGATTCCACCTATAATAGGGTCATTGATAACCCCTTATACGGTAATGGTATTAGATTATATGTAGTCTAAGAGAAATTAAATAAATAGTCAAATGATTTATAAAGATTGAAAAGAAATTTTCACGTAAATACCACAATAGATCTAAAGAGAAAATAAAATATGAAGGGAGAAGACGTTAGATCATACCAAGATATATCTGATCATGTTGGTATATCATTATTTGGAATTATAATTATAGAGATATGAAATAACAAATTCTGGTAGAGAATAAGGATCATGAGAGGAGGAGAAGCATTTCATCCACTGGAAAAAATGATAGGAAAAATAGGGTTAAAAAAACCAATTAAGGAAATTTTATGAATTTCATCGTTAAAAAAGTGGGTAAATGGATTGGATGAATGGTTTGGACTAACCATGACAAACTAAGTCACCAAATAGAGACATTGAATGGTTATGGGGGATGGTTTTCCATTCAATGAACAAACTGTCAAAAAATCCAATGTCATAACTCTATTGTTTTCACATGGCCTTCTCCCTTGGGTCACCCAATTGTAGAAGAACCTTGGTGCTCCTCTATTCTAAGTAATATGGTAAGAGGAATCTCTATGGAATGGAGATCACTGTTTCACCTAATCAATTGTGGTACTTTATTTTCCAAAATTCTGGGGTTGTGTTATCCGAATAGGCCCCAAACACCCCTATAACATCTATTACTCCATTGTGTATCATTGTAAGGGATACTAAAATTTTTATTAACCAAAAAAATGAATTGTAAATTTGAGAAAATGTGGTTCCTTACAAAAACCTATTTAAAAATTATTATCATTTAAATTATTTTAATGGTAATTATATTTTCAATAAAAATATGTATTTTTAATATTAACAAATTTTTTAAACAAATCTATAAAAGTCAAACAAATATAATTTTGACATGTAGATATAAAAAAATATTTTTTTATTCAATCAATATATAAAATTGGTAAAAACTAATTTTAAAATATGTGAAAGAAGTGCAATAATATTCCTTTTTAAAAAATATATATATTTATAGAATATTTCATTTGATTTAAATGATTTCTATTTCCATTTTTAATAAATTGATATCATAATTGTCTATTTTCCTGTATGCGTAATCCATAGACTATTCATATTATATTTATTCTTAATCGTGTTTGGAAACATAACAGTGATTTCACTATAATATTTTTTCTGGGAATCAAAATTTTTTAACTCTACGTTGTGTGTATCACAAGATACCGAAGAGATTGGTTTTATTTAAAAATAATTTTACAATAACTTATCAAAAATTTGTATACTCTTCTAATATTATTGTTATATTCCATACATTCTATTGACCAAGATGTTCCTCTTTTGAAATGTCAACGTGTTATATAATATTTATCTAAGAATTTTTTAATTATTTTATTTGATTGTCTTCAACAATGTCAACATAATTTGTTGGATTTTATGATTTATTGAGTCTGATTTCTTATGATTCAGTCTACCATATTATATTGAAGAATTTGTAATATGTTTGACAATTGATGTCAGATTTTGAAAACATTAATGGTTTATTGTTAATGTTTTTCCCTTTAATATGGTAGTTTTATTATGAATGATTATTTTTGATATGTTTTGAACATTTTATAGGATTAATGAATTGGAAATTGTAAGTGATGTGAATTTCCAACTATAGACTCTATCTACATAAGTAGGTCTCATGATACAAACTAGTTCGTCTTTTTACCTATTTAGGTATGGTGTCTTAGTCAATGCCTTGATGACATTTTTATGATTTTCTCTGTTATTAAGTCCAAAATTATGAGATTAGTTATTTATATTCAATGTGAATATTCAAATATTATAAAATACATGGTTATGCTTTCTAATTTATGTGATTAATTTATAAAGTATAATTTATTTATAAAATGTTATTTTCAGGATTACGACTTAAGGGTTTCTGTATCAGTTATATAACATTCTCTATGGTTTTTGATTATTTATTTAAAATAGAATTGATATAAGATTACCCTAAATTGTAATTATATATAACACCTTTATTATATCTTATTTTTATAAGATGCAAATATGTGTATTGTGACTAAAACCAGTGTTATTCTAATATAATAATGGTGTTCTCAGTGGGTTTTCTATGATATATTTTATATTTTAAATTGTAATGAATTTTAAAGGTATATAATATTATTTCCATGAATACTAAACTAATATGTTATTTTGAATTAATGTATTTATGCTATGCCAATATAATATTTTATGTCACAAACTCCAAGGTACTGGGCACACCATCATTAAAGTTTCAATTATAAATTTTTTTTTAGAAAACATAGAAACCATATATAGGAAACATATATTAAAGAACATAACCCAAAGATACAATTTGAGAATAATAATAGATGAATATCATTTAATTTTGGTATGATATATATTATGTGAGTATTCAATGAATTAATCACATTCTCAATATTTCAAGTGGTCATTGTTCTTGAACTAATATACCAATAGGTATAAACTTCAACAAGGTGTGTTTTTCCTAACTCGGAATTACCTGAAACATGGTAATAGGTCTTACTCTGAACCATGTTTGATACTCCTAGGGTATATTTTATGGATACATTACATTTTACATACAATCCATTATGATGGATTAAAAACATGATATGTCCTAAAAGAAACCATGCATATGATATAACGATAATTTATATCTATATTCACAATTTAAGGTATGTGAATCACTAGTTAGATTATTTAAAATTGGGTATCATAATTTTATGATCTAGTCTATTGTATCCAATTTTTTTAAGTTATTAATTGTTCATGGAATGGAAACCATATCAATGAACCTAATATAGATATGGATTTTCCTCCATTATATGATAATGATTTTAGAGTTGGAGAAGAAAATAGTGATTAAAAATTCATAAATATAATGAGAGAATGATCTCAAAACAATAACAATAACCTTTTCATTATAATGAAGCCTAATACACAACATGGAGGAATAATTCTAAAATGATTTATGAGACAAAAATCTCCATAATTCAATGAGACTACAAATCTATTTCCAGTTGAGAAATAGACAATTTCCCTAGAAAATATAGTTCACTCTTTGGGATGTAAGGAATGAAATAATGTTATATTGGATGTTTATAATATTTTGGGGGATGTGGTTAAATGGTGATTATTGATTAAAATCACTATGGAGGAGGGAGAAATTCCATGCATTGAATGTAAGGGTTTTATGAAAATAATGATTGAAAAATATTTCCCACAATAATATATTGAATTTGTGGAGAGGGAATTTCTAGGTCTACGGAAAAAGGAGATGATAATGATTCTAAATAGTATAAAATAATTACAAAGATATAAATGAATGCTATGCAATACATAAGTAACCCTTGTAGTATGATTGATCATTTCCTTGATTTGTTAATGACAATACTCCAAAAATAATTGATCTAACAAACATTCAAACCATATAAAGATATAGTCTCATGAAATATCAATATAGAAAAATATTTATCATTGTATTATGACTTTTAGGGAAATAAAAAATAGAATATAATGGTGGAGAAGGAGACTAATAAAATGAAAAAAAGGAAAAAATTATTTTCTTACTTGGGATAATTGTGTGAATAAATACAATAACATTTATCTAAAGGGGATGAGTGTATGTTATAAGGGTGGAATGAAAAGTAATTAAGCTCAAGATTGTATGGTAAAGAATGAATTTGTAAATAGAGATTGCTTCAACTATAATGAGATGATGAACTATTCAAATAAATGTCCACTAAATAATGGAAATATATTTTAAAGAATAAGTGGATCAACGACTATCTTTTTCTAATATGTCAGTTGAACTTGAATAATTTATGTATTATGGTTTTTGGAATCATGAATTATAATATTTTATTCTAGATATATGAATCAACTTATATATAAGGACATTACTATATTACTTCTTCTTTAAGGATTTAGGAGGCTTCATGTTTTCATTATGGTTTAAAGGTGATCAAGGTAATCATATATTTGGTAAATGAAAAAATATGAATTACGTTGAATGGGGAAAATATTACATTATGTTGATTTTTGAAATTTAGTTATATTCCTTATAATGTGTTTGATCATAAACTGTTGGAAAAATTACCCATTTATGAATGGGTTTATTATGATATATGGTCAATTGTATTGAAATTTTTTTATTACTTCACCATGTCAGGAGACTTGTTCTAAAAGTGGAATTAGAAATATTTCAAGGCACATTAGATGCATAAGAATGTGTTTATAGAAAAGTAAATTTTAATATAGTATTACAGAGTGAATGAATAACTCTACTATAAAAAATGTGTTTTGAGAATAAAAGGTTATCCCACTACATTATTTTTTGATGAATCGAATGGTCTGATAGGTCATCACAGATTTATAACTTTTTGATTGTCAAATTTATCATAACCATGTTTTTCCATCACACTTCATCAGAACATGCTGTATATATTTATCTTATATTTTAATAGTTTCCTACATGGATCCCAAATATGTGTTATCTCTATAGACCTTTTTACTTAGCATGTATTCTTTTAATTTGGGAGGCTCATTAATACCTTTCCAATATGGAATTTCATCAATGAGATTTTCTTAAAGTGAAAACCCTAAATTTTATATGAATTTTAGATTGGGAGGATGTAATTTATTAATGGATGATAAAATCTTAACTCCATAGTATTTTATTTAATTTCTCTAAATTTAATCTCTTTGATAGATTACGTTTCACACAACACCATGTTTAAACAAACAACAATATAGAATTAAATATCATTATTTTAACAAGACCACTATAAACTAGGAATTACATTGATGTCAATGAATTATTATGAAAAATATTAAATATACATATTATATATTTTATGAAATTTTTTTACATTCAAAAAAATTATTTTACAGGCATAAGATAAGAATTAATCAAAATTTATTATATTCATCGTAATTATTTTACAGGCATAAGATACGATTTAATCAAATTTTATGCATTAACACACATTATTTTTCTATAGTTAGTTTTGAATCCTTTTAATGAAGAACATACATAAAATAAATATTTTTTGACACATTAATCTATTTTATTTCTATTGATGTGTAGTATAACAATTCAAATAGATTGAATTTTTTGGTACATTTAGGGTGACTTTTATATTTTGATGAATAGTGTAAATAATAAATATTAAGTGAAAGAAACTATTTTTATCAAAATAATTTATAGAGTGAAATTATATTTTTGATTGTTTTTAAATTATAATTAAACAATGTTTGTATCACTTCTTCCAAAATAGTTCATTTTAAAACACATTTAGATTAAAATTAAATTTATGAACATATAGATTTTTTTATCAATTTTTTAAAATTGTATTTCTCTCAATATCTATAGGATTAGAGTTAAACACTATTTATCCACTTCTGTGAATTGAATTTGAAAAAAACATAAAAAATTGTGACTCAAAAAATATTTCCTGTATAATAATATAAAATTAATTATTTAGAATTTATGAAACAAATATAGTAAATTTTTATTTACCAAAATTAATGGTAAATCATATATTTAAAGGTAAAAATAATATTATAATATTATAAAATTTCACTAAAACATTTTGAATTTCTTGAATAACTTATTTTCAACCAAAAATATTCATTTGGAATACATTATAATATTTTATGACTCTTGGAAAATTATATATAATTTACAATTATTTATATAAAGATAGGTTAAAAATATCATACACATGTTTTTTAATAAGTATTTCATTTTAAATACATATTTATATAGAAGATAAATTCAACTATAAATTTTCATTATAATGATAATAAATCGATATTCATCACAATAATTTATTTATAAATTTTATGGAATTAAAAGTTTAATTGAAGTCTTGCAGAATAATGATTTAGTTATTGTTTACATAATGAAAATATCAAATAAATCATATTAAAATTATTAAAATCACAATAATTTAACATAGTTAATTTTATCCATGAACATCATAGATAATAATACATGTTATTAATATATTTTATGTTTTGGCCCTATTTGATCATTTCTTTATGATATTTTGTTTTAAAAAATAAATAATATTATAAAAATTTCTATAAATAAAACATTAAAGTGAATAATATTTTATTAAATTATATTGAAATCATAAAAATATATTAATTTTAAATATAACTATAATAATGTCAACAATCAGTTCAATGATCTATTTTGGGGTTTTCTATTTTATTGTAAATATATTGACCCCAATGTTTAACCAATCCATATTGGCGTGTTATGAAATAATTTGTATAAGTATGGGTTAAATCCAAACGATATTGTCAATATTGTGACCTTATCATGTATAAAACTGATGGGTTGATATTTTTTCACCTAATAAAAATAATATTTCAAAAATTACTCACATTAGAAATATTTTAAATCGAATATAAATTTCGATCAATTTAATATTCTAATGGATTCGATGAGTTCCCCTCCTCTCTCTTATATACCGGAACCCCATCCTTCAGTTAATAAAACCACATTGAGCCTTATCTTTTGAAAATAAAAATAAAAATTACTTTCAAAACTCCCTTAACACATCATAGTGTTTCTCGTATTCTCAGAAGTCAAACCCTAGTGTCCCAATTAGAAGATCCAAAGTATGTTCTCTAAAGAAGAGAGAATTTTCCTTACCAACAACATCAAAATTATTTTTTCTTATACATCCTCGAAAATTTTTGTTTTCATTGTAAAATAATAAATCTAGTATAATATATATTGTGGTATGTTATAATTACTATGGGATTTCCATATTCATCATTTTATTCGTCCTATGAAAAAAATATCACCATGCATGTGCACGTACGACCTACCATCTATATGTTTTGGTGTAATGTTTTTTCATTACTACAATATTTTGGTTGGTATAATGATAAATACAATGTATCTAAACAATAAATATTATAGGATATTTATTAATTAAAATTATTATAACATCTAATTACATACAACTGTACCCTTAAAAGAATGATATTGTCATTCATGAGTACGTACGACCTACAATCTCTATGATTCTATGAGTTTAATTATCTACATTAACATTAAATAATAATTTTAAAAATGTATACTATTAGTGAATATAAAATTTAAGAACATAATAACATTCTGGAAATGAAGAAAATATTTCATATGCATAAAAAACATGTCTTAAATGACAAAAAATAACTTACAAAAAATGAAGTTGTTAACCACTGAAACAATGGAAATAATGAAAAATTATTAACAATAAAATATAAGTGGATCATATTTGAAGATATAAATATTTATATATTTCAGTTCTAATTTTATAATATTTTTTAACCATTATAATATTGGTTAAATAACCCTAACCTAATAGAATATTGACGGTGAGAGTGAATTTTGGAATATTATTTTTACTCAGGATTATTTATACATTAGTATTCACTGCTAAATATTTATTATACATGTCCATATTAAATATATAAAATTACATTTTGTTTATTTCAATCGAAAAATGTTTAATTTTTTTACCCATATTTAAATTTTTACAAAATATTTTTAATGTAATATTTTTTTGGGTTACCAAACGAGGTAGTTTATAGGGTTTTTGATGAATGAAATGTTTTTTAATGTGGAATTAGTGGATTTTTCATCTAACACAATGCGTTATCATTTTAAATCATCAAAAAAATTATTAAAAAATTATTTTTAATTGGAATTATTTCTTTTAAAATTTCATTCCCCTTTTAAAATGCCTACAATATTTAAAGGGTTATTTCTATAAAGAAACTTTTAATGATTTTATTAGATTTTTTTCATCTATTTCAAACAAAGATTATGGATTTTATTATTATAGATTTATATTTCTTATGATACAATATTAGGTATTATATTTGGAATTTTATAGTATGTTTTATTATGGAAGTAATATTTTTAGATCATTAATTGTTTATTGTTAATTTATTTACATTTCATAAGCTAGTTTTAATGGAAATATTAATGTTGGTTATGTTTCACCATTTTCATCTGGGGAATGAATTTTACATATAATGTGAGGGGTAGGGCCTTTTATAGACCCTTGATGCATCAGTAATTCCCATTAGACAATCTATTTATGGTTTCTATCAAATTATGTGTGGTGTCTTGGTTAAGGTATTTACGGTATGTGTATAATGTTGGACTTTTTTCATTCTCTCATTATGATAATAATTATTGATATTCCATATATTTATTCAAATTTTTGAATATATATGGTTATTATTTATAGCTCATGTGAATATTTTGTGTGGTATTATTTATTCTCCCCATATTATTCTCAAGATTATGTTTAAAGGGCTTTTGTTTTAGATATTCTTCATGATGTAAGGTTTATGATTATTTATTCACAATAGCTTCCACTTTACGGTAACTCATATTAAGAAAAAAAGATCACCTAATTCTTATGAATTCATTCCAGGATGAAAAATCTGTATTTAGGCTAATAATCATGTTAAATATAGTATAATAACGGTGTTCTCAACGGATTTCTATGTTGTTTTTTATGTTTTGAATTTTAAAGTATGGTTTATGTTTATAATATGGTTTCTAAGACATATAAATTGATTTATACATTACTAATTTATTATTCGATATATTCTAATGTATTATTGTTATGATTCAAATCTGAGCTATTAGGTTTGGGGTTACTACAAATTTAACACATAATTTTGAGGATGAAATAGATTCCTCCAAAAATTTTAGTAAAATCCAAAATGGAATTGTTTAGATAAAAACTAAAAAATTGCATTCTAATTTTCTTGTACATGGATAAAAATTGTTGAAAAATTATATATTAAATAAATTTTATAAAGGTTAAATTGTTTTTCTGATAAATTTCTAAATAATGTTTTTGAATGAAAAATGATTTGAGACAAAAAAGGGAAATGAAGTTAGATTTTATTATAAAAATTTTCTCAAACATATTTTAAAATAAATACATGAAACTGATAGAAATAAATTAAATGAATCAATAATTAATAGGGGAAAATAAAATATGTTTAGTTTATTATATAATTATCAAATAATTTATTTCCAATGATATTCAAGTATAAACAATTTTGATTTAATCAGATTGAAAGATAAATTTCTTACAAATTCAGAATCTTTTGTGTCATGAGCCCAATTATGGAATAATATAATATAATTATTTGAATAAAATTTAGATAAATACTTTCATGATATAAAAATATTAAGGTGTCATTATATTTTCCAAAATGTGGAATATATGTTGAATATGTCATATGTCTCATGAATTTAAAAGAGTTTAGAAACCCTTAATTAATGTTTGACTTCCCTCATATTTTTCCAAACATCCTTTATAATAAAAATAGTTTATTTAACATATATCATTTAACTATTACCATATATTTCATTCCATATACTATTTACTTATAATCTTTTATGTCACGTTTATTTACACATCTTTATTAAAATCACAGTTTTTAGTAATAATTTTTAATTTTATCATGTATGTTTCTTTTCAATAATTTCATTCCAATTGTATTGATCATAGTTCCATAATCTGTTGAATTTTATCCGTTTTAGAAATAAATAATATATAAATTATAAATTTATTTATATTGATATATAAATATTTGATATAGATAACGGATTACACTATTCATGGAGAAATGATGTCGTACACACGGATGAACACAAGTTCCATTTATTTGAAGAAGTGGAAGAAAATAAAATAAATATAAATTAAAATTTTAATAATAATTATTATTTTATATATAAAATTTATATTAATTAACTAAATAATAATTACTATCTATTTTAAAAAAATAAAACCATTTCATATCTCTACGTGGAGGAATTGGTCCACTTAGAAAGACATGAAATATTATTTTAAACCAAATGATATAGATCGTAAGAAGTAATATGTGATATTATATTTCCGAAATTATGTTTAGTTAATAGTTTTAAATATATTAATTAATTTTATCTTTTTTACTGTTAGTGTAAAGCATAATTGAAAACCAAATTATGTATCTTTACGAGGTGGGAGTTCGTCGCAGATATGAGCGATATTATCTTAACCCCCACAAAATAGAAGGTAATAAGGTATATTGGATATCTAAATTTCATAATCATAATATGATCATAAATTTCTTATAAAAATTCTTAATAAATCATTATAAATATATATATATATATATCGTTCAATGGTTTTGGTCGAAATCAAATTAAATCTGTTCATGACGCAGTATTTCACCCTATACATAATGGAAAATTTCATTTCCCAGTTGATAGATTTGGTTATTTATATATGTTATTTAATTAAACTAATACCATATAATTTTAATATATATTATTATTTTCTAATATATTAATATTTTAAGATGATTTTAATGAGGTCAGATAAGATGTAAAACAAATATGCATATATAATTATTTTACCTCTTCTTTGGAGGGGCTCTTTAGGTTTATATGTAATGCCTTAATTGGAGATATTTAAAATAAAAATTGTAGATCTATGATTTTTGTTATGAATTGAGAAATTATTTTTGGTTGTGATTGGATGAAGAAATTTATTGTGTGCATGTGAATAGGGGTTAAGATTATGTGTCCTTTTATAAGCAGACGTGACGACATAGATGGAATGTTTGATAGGATAAAATGATAAAGATGTTTTTATCATAAAAATGCCTCTAATATGTTACATTTTAGACCCATTTATGTGATAAGTTTGATATACTTCATAAAAATATTTTTTAGAAAGTTTTATTTTATTTTAATCCCCTATCTTTTTAATTTAACAATCGAAAATACCACTATTACTGTAACCACAACAGTTAATTATTACTTAATATTCTATTAATTATGGGGAATAATGAATTTTAACAAACTGTATTATATTAATTATTCTTTATATAAATATTTAATAAAATTTTCTAAAATAATTATACTTTTGTGGTGAAATTTAACTTAAAATTAAACCAACAGACTCATTGAAAAAAGTATTATACTAAGAAAATGATTAATTTTTCTAAATCTGAAATAAATATTAAAAATGATAAAAGAAATAAAATAGTAATTAATATAATAATTTAACTAATTATATATTAAATTCAATATATAATATAATTTAATATATTAAATAATTTAAAGGATATATTGATCCCCTAAAAATAAGTATTTTTACTATTTGAAAAGAAATAATCATTTCAAAAAAATGCTTAAAAATTAATCCCGAGAAGTATTTTAAATTAATTTCCAAAAAATGCATATTATTTTTTTTTTCAATTTTGTAAATGATAATTTAAAATTTCGTTTTCAATGCAAAATGAAACTAACTTTTAGAAAAATACAATTTTCTGGAAAATAGTTCAATTTTTCATTAAAATGATTTTAATTTTTATATAAATCAATTGATTACAATTTATTTTGTTTCAATATTTTATCATTATATACATTCCATTATTTTTATAGTGAAATTAATTCCTTCCATCTTAAATACAATGTAATTATAATATTTTAATGGATTATCAAATTTTGTTTAAACCATGCATTGCTTGAAGCATAAGATATCAATGTGATTGTATTTATTTTAAAATAAATATATAATAAAGTCTCAAGATTTTATATTATCTAATAAAATTTTCTTTCTCATACATTATGTCCAACATAATGTTCCTCTTTATAAATGTTGGGGAGTTACACCATTTATACCCAAAAAATGTGCGTACAGGATTGAAAATATATAGATATTTGTAATACATTAATATTAGGGACATCAGACGCCAAAAACAACACCATATTTGGGAAAATAATCTAGATATATATATATATATTAAGTGGAGAAAATAAAAATTTTATTATTAATTAAATATATTACTCTCATAGGTTATATCATTTATCTTATCTTTCATCAAACTATATTATTTTTTTAGATAATAATTTAACCCAGTATGTATATACACTAATAAAATATTCCTCACAATGTGAGAATTAAAAAAACCATTTGAATATTAGAGATAATAAACCACATCAAAATCATATATTCCTTAAATAATAAATTTACCATTAACACTAAAATTAATTAACCAATCATGCATAATGTCACAAACTAGTAAAAATATATAAAATAAAATCAGTAATTCAACATCTTCTAAAATAAAATTGGTAATTTTATCACTTCATCGAATGAAATTCCAATTCTACCAGAACTATCTAATAAATGTTTCTAAAGGTCATTCATACCAATATTACTACAACATCGGTCATATATTAAAACTATGAGATATCCATAAATCAATACATTATTAAAAAATTATTATCTCTAAAAATACCTTAACATAAAATATCTTATCAAGGTTATAAATTCAATTTAATTTATGTTATCAAACCATTAAAGTAGAAATACAGAATAATTATGCAAATATGTTCACCTAATAGTATTATAAATATAAAATTACCAAAATATTGTTAATAAGTATCACTCACTAATGAATATAGCAATGCATTACAATATTTAATTTCAAATCAAATATTAGAATTACATATATTATAAAAGGATTGTAAACTCATCTTTTCCATTATAATATCAATATTCTAAAATCCACATCAACTTTTAGATTGATCCATTATTTAGTTGAATGAAATTGTAGTTCATGTATACATATGTTTCTCACATTTATTTTCATGAACATGTTTCAACAAAATACTCAAACAAAAAATGTTTTCATAATATTAAAAATATAAACAATAAAACAGAAATCAAATTATTAATTATAGTATGAAAAACATTATTTTAACAGCTTATACATTCATCTTGACCATTAATTCTCTAAGATGAATCCAATATTAGTAATAATCATTTTCTTAATACATTCCCTATCCTAATTTGATAAAATTATAATAAAAATATATTATATTTTCTTTCGTAAATATAATTCAATTAATCAAATAATATCTTGTGAGAGTTTCAAACTAGGTGTTCTTTTAGGTGACATTCTTGTGCATTTATTGATGTTTGAGTCATTACAGGGTCCACCATTTTTAGCCTAATGACCCCTAGTACATTTTTTCTAATGATTAAATCATAATTTATTAAGAAAAAATGTATTTAATTGCGTGGATAACCACATAATCTATTCTTTAACAAAACTAAAAGATTTTATTATACTCATAGACATACCCATTCATCTTATTCTATGTATTTTAATGAATTTTCACATAAAAAATCAGAAAAATTAATGTATTGAATACTACTTCACCCAATCATAAAGTCTTACATTTGAATTTTAAATTATGATCATTATTAATTTATGAAAAATAATTATATCATCAACTATCATTATAGCTTTTAAAATTATCCAATCCATACATTTATACTAATTGTAGAACTAACATATGACACTCCTGGTATTCATTAGAAACAAATAACCTCTTTAGATAACATATTTTAAATGGAAAACAGTTGAAAAATAATAACAATCATTAATTTTATAATTACTAACAAATATTGAGTCACATACATTTAAGATTCCACTATGTTTTAGAGTTTTTGTGAGTTTAAAGAAAAACAAACTATCAATCATATATATTTATCATAATATGGATATTTTTTCTATATAATAAATGATTTAACCCTTTTGAAATCTTAAATATACCCTATAAAAATCTAAACACAATCAGTTTAATTATAAATTTCATATTTATAACCATTTTTCATAACTTGGGGAAATGTTATTATAAGATGCGGTGAGATAAAATATTAAAAAATGGTACAATTTAGTGATAATAATAAATTATCATATATATACATAAGATTAGAATGAATAAAATAATAGGAATATATATTCAAAAATATTTCTATAATAATATGAAATTAAAATCCTAACATACCAGTGGTTGGCATATTAATAAATATACACATTGGTTACAATAACTACTTTCATAGTGATGAAATACATAATGCCATAAATATAATTCCATACTATATTCTAGGAAATCATGATCATATAAAACATGATTAAAAACAATAAAATATTACATTCAAGTACATGCGTCTATGGAATAATTGTTTTGGGAATGTATAAATGAGAATAAAGAATTTAGTTTTCCTATGATTTATAATGAGGTATTTTGTCTCTATTGTTATCCCCACCAATAACTAATTAATTCCAAATAATTCATTATATGATGTAATTAATAATTTTTTAATAATAAAACATTAATCTCTAAAAATAAATAAAAAACCATATGGGGAAAAAGTATATATATTTTCAATATTTCAACCATCAATAAATTAGATACAATTCAATGTGACAACCCCCAAAGATAACACAATATAGGGAAATGGTTTATAGTTTAGTGAATATTTTCATTAAATGTTTCAAAAATGAAATATTTTTAAATTCCCTATATAAAATTTAATAAGAAATAAGGAATTCTTACGGACAATGTGTTTGTTGGAACACCATCACTATAATAGTGGATGATTTGGAAAGACCATGGTGGTGACATATTTTCCTATGTTTAATATTCTAGAGTAAAATAGTATGATATGATTTATAATGTAATCCAAGGAAAATATGGACACCACAAAATATAATAATTTCTGAAATACAAAAGATCTCTTAATGAATCAGTAATTAGATGTAATCACTTTTATATTGATTTAATTGTAAAAACCAGAAGAACAGTACATTATTAACATAAATTTTAAATGTAATGAAATAAAATATATTTAGTAAACATGAAGGAAATATGAAATTGAATATAACATTTAATATAATAATTTTTGCGCAATATGGAATATGTCTCATCGAATTTAAAATAAAATTAAAATAAAACATTCAACTTTAGAAACTTATGAATTAAAACAAAAAGAAGGATATAATTTTAAAAGAAACATTAATTAAACTAAATAATTTGAGTATCGTGATATATATTATTAATAGTTTAGTAGTTATAATATATAAAAATATAGTTTATAATATAAATGATTCCTCATGTAGGTAAAATTTGAGACAATAAACTCTTACGAATTTGGTAACACTTGAATACAATTACAAACAAATAATATAACAAAATTTTGATATTTTTATCTAAATAATTACAATAATAAATATACTCATATAAGTTCATGGTATTTAAAACAAAATTACACAATATAAAATAAAACATGTTTCAAAAAATATAACATGGTACAATGATTTATAATTTTGTTTAATGAATCCCTTACATTGGTATTATTTCTCTCTAAACATGTGTTTAAATTATACAATAATGAAATTTTAATAATAATTTACTCTATTTGGAGCATGATAAATTTATAATAATTTTAATACGTAAAATTTATTTTTATAATATATTAAATTAATATATTTTTCATTTATTATTTTTATTATTATATCTTTAGGAAAATTACTGTATGTTAGTATATATTTTGAATTTTATTGATCAAAATAGATATTTCCATATAAAATAAAATAAATAATAATTCCATGATATACTAAAAATCCATTTGTTTATTACAATATAATAATATTATTATTTATTTTCCTATAGTCATCCTTGATAATTTTTTTGTCACCTCGCTCGTGTATGTGGTTAAACACACCCAAAAATGCACACACTATAACTCAATGGGTGAGAATGGTTGTTTAAATGATTGATATCATTAATAAATAATAATAATGGGATAATTTAGATTTTTTTATATTGGGGAATAATAATTTAGGTATTTTTGATGAATAATTATTATCAATGCGAAAAACAAAAACATTACTTCGTGGAAGAGGTAGTCCGCAAAGTCCACAATTAACATTTTTTAATTGATGATTGAGAGAAAATTTTGTGTAATTATTTTGTTTTTAAATAATATATATATATATATATATTTATATCATTTATTCAACAATTAAATATTTATTACTGATGAATAAATGTTCTGTTGAAAATTATGATGTCGCTTCTTGGAGGAGGTAGTCTGCACAAAACATGATCTATATTTATTTATTTTTCTATTTTAATGGGACGGAAAAAATAATTATGATAAAATTAATATACTAAATTGAAATTATAATAATTATAAAACGGTAATTATATTTATTAATTTAGGTATATTTTTGATGAGGAATATTATCAAAAAATGTATAAATTAAATAATACTCACATAAGTACCTTGACAATTATCATGAAACCTTATAAAGAAATGAAGTAATTATGCTAAATTATTGTGACAAGAGTATTATGATCATGAAATTGGGTTATATGTGTAAAAAAATTGAATGTTTTATTAATGAAATTTTATAAAATTAATTTCAAATAAGAAGTTGATGTATCCCCTCTTATTTGTATAGGAAAGGGATGTTTGTGGAACACTATTATTTCTAAAAATGTAACGACACCATTTAGGGATTTATTTTTCAAAATTCATGATTAATGGAACGTTGTGTTGTATAAGTATTATAAGTCCTTTAAGTATCATTTTAAAATTTATTAAACCTGTTGAACGTAGTTTACCATTAGGTTTTTACATTTTACAGTTACATTTTTTACTTAGGTAACAAGTTTTCAAAATAGTAAAATATATTTTACTAAAATAATAAAATTAACCAGTATAAAAATTATTGCCTGCTCTAAAAAAATTTTAGGCTATATTATACCCAACACAATTATAAAATATGAGAATATTTACATTTAAATTAATCCAATATATATAAAAATAATTTTATAAAAATAACTTCTTATGAATTCATTATTCATATTTAGTATTGATTATTATTGAATTTAATTAATATATATATATATATATAATTTTTTTATCATTTTTACTTTATTTGTGATAAAATAATAATACTTTTAATCGATAAAAGTCTAAAATACTGAAAATAATTCTCCTTGAATATAATAATTTTATTATTATAATGGTTATTGAATTTTATATTAGTAATCATAATTTTCCCCAAAAAATATAAATTAATTTATTAAAAAATATAAAAATTTATATCTAAATTATTAAATTTACATTTATTGATATACATTTTTTGGTTGGGAAAACTAATTTTTAATATATTTAAAAATATATTTTTTTATTAGAGTATTACTTATTGTTTCAGAATGTTATACGTTCGATTAATTAATTCAACATAGTATTTTAATATTATTTATTTTAATATATAAATATATATATATATATTTATATAAATGGTCTCCAAAAATATTAGTAATTATTTTACTATGGTTATTATATAAATCTGATGGTATTTAGAAAATTGTTATTTTAACTATTTAACAAAAAACAAATTGTTATTTAAAATCAAAATGCTCCCCCATCAGAGAATTTTGATATCTTGTATAAAAAAGTGATTTTAAATGTGTAAAATTAAAATAATTTTTTTAAGTAGTCATTTAAATTAAAATTAAATTTATTTAAATAAAAAATATAATTTATTGAAAAACATCATGTTTGAATTCTATGTGTTCGTAATCATATTTTGTGTTCATTTTATAATTGATTGGAATTTTTTTAAATTTACCATTGGTTTTATAAATCTTAAATTTTCATAATATTGTCTGTCTAGAAACCCATTTTTCTTCTCTGTTTCTCAAGGAAGATGTTTTCAAATATAATAATAATTTTATGGTTTTAAAATCCAGAGATATTATAGTGGGCATGAGATGTGTTGCTAATAAATGACACCTATTTATGAACCATGGGTTATATTTTAAAATATCCACCCTAGGTGACATGCATAGTTGATTTCAACGATATGAATCCTCTTTCATCATACCAAGCTTATCTATATGGTTTCATTCATTATAAGAGATAATGAAAGGATTATAAAGAATAAAAAATCACCTCTAAGGTAGAAAAAAACCAATTATGGTATATTAATGGTAGGTTTAGTTGTTATTAGTCATTCATTGTACATTGATTAAATATATTTATCAATTCCATCCCACTATGTATTATCATTTTCCTTTTTGGAGGTGAACCATGAAATTATTGGGATATTATATGTGTCTGTGTGTGATTGTGTTTCAAGAAATAATGAAGGATTTAAGAGATAATGATATTGTAAAATTCACAATAAAAAGTGAAAGATGAAAAAATTTATAAAATGATTTAATATCCTTAACATTGATTCACCACTCTAGGTCTTCTGTTTGTCCCATAGAGTCCCACAAATATGTTATATAGTTCAGTTCACCTTTGTTTCGCATCCCAGAATTTGATTTTATTCCTGGTTGAAAATTTAATGTTTCATTCAAATTTTATAATAGATGGATGTCTGGGTGAATAATTTTATCTTATAGATCATAGAACTATATCTATTGTGACAATAACAAATAAGAAAAACAAAAAGGATAAGTTGATGGTTAATTTATTTCTCTTATATAATGGAAAAAATAATCTCATTGATTATCTGTTTTAGTGAAGAATAATAATTTTTTTATAAGAATTATATTTCTACTAAGACACTAATGAATATAAGAAATAAATAAAATATAATAATGGAAAATTTATTATTTTTATCTATAGGATTGTAGGTTTCTATATTTTATGATGAAAATAATATATATCTAGAAGAAGTGGATAAGAATAGGTAGTTTGGTGTACCCATGGTGTTTTAAGAAACCCTTAATCCTTACTTGAATCTGGGATAAAAATTGAAAATTTGGTATGTCATCATTGGCTTAAAAAATATCCAAAGGATTATGAATAATGTTTTGTCATAGAATGGTACTAATATTTCATTAATACATTAATATATATTATTTCCATAGATATTTATTTTTATTCAATAATTAATTTGATTCATGGATTGAACCATAATTTATATTTTAAAGTATTTGTATCCTTCAAATCATCATGTTTATGACCACCCATCTTAGAGGATAAGTATATATCATGGAAAATGATTTCAAAGATGTATCATTGACCTGTATAATCATATGTAAGTAGGTTAGAACCATTGAGGACATAAAATTTGATCACAAATATGATAGATCATATTTGATGATCAGAGGATTAATAAAATCTATGAGCTGAACCAGATCATTGCTAAACTACAACGTTGGATCAATGTATTAGAATTATATTTTTAAATTAAAATTGATTCCCAAAAAACCTTTTCATTTTAAATAAATGTGGATAAATTATCATTCCACATTTTATACAATATAATCAAAATAAAAAAATGAGAAACTAGATGACTGGGTAAATATTATAACCCTAAAATTACATTTATATTAAATAACCAAAATTAATCAATATGAAGTGTATTGAATTAAATATTATATTATATAACCATAAATATGAAAAATTGAGTCTTCAGAATTGAATAAAGAATGTTCTATTATCAAATGTTATATAATGAAGTTTCCAAGGATAAATATCTTTAATTATGTGATAAATAGATCATGAAATCATTTTCTCACATTACTTTAAATATGAATATTTTGGAGAATAGAATTATTATGGTTGTTGACTTCCTATCAAGGTCTAATGATGTAGTAGAGAAATCCAAAATCGAACATGGAATGAAATATTTAAAATTTGTTACATTGAAAATAAAATATTTTTTGGGTAGTGATGTTTTTATAACAATTATATTAACTATATTGCGTTTTATAAAATAATTAATTTAATTATGAAATTAAATTCAAGTCCAATTTAAATGAAAAATATCTAATGTGAAAGAAATATCTGCAGATAATGGGTTTTACAAATATATGAAATGCAGATTAATATTTTTGTGATTATTGTAATGGTTTTTTTGATAAATTTTTTTCATGAATCATTAATAATGTATCAATATATAATGACAAAAAAATTCATGAAATAATAAGAATCCTCAAGAATTAAACATTTCAAAGCATCAATAAAAAATCTACCATAGAGATATCAAATAAGAAAACTGATAGAGATTTTTCTAATAAGTTGGAGGAAAATAAAATGTTGAAAAAGTAAATAATGATTAAAAAGAGTGATTTATCTAAAAATATATATAAGATTAAATTCATTTAGGAGAATCTATGTGTATATCCCTAACAAGATATGAATTTAAAAAAATTGAAATTTTAGTAATTTGGACAACAAAAAATATGAATAATGTATTGTTGGTTCAAACCGAAGAAAAATAATTTTATAAAATGAATAATGATATTTGAAATGAATATTATAAATTTCATTGGAGGTTTTTGACAAATTAATAATTTTTTTCAACAATTATCATTATAAGATATTCATTTTGGGTTGGGATAATGAAAGTGGTTGTTTTAAATAATTTTCCTTATAATAAGAATATATCAATGTAATAATTCTTTAAAATAATGGTATATATTATTTAATTGTTAAAAAATTATAAACCACATTATATAAATATATAAATTCTATTATAAGGTTCATTCTACTTAAAAAAATTACCATTGTTGAATAGATAATGGGAAATCAATAATAGAGAAACATGGATTGGAGAAACATCTCATCAATTATTTTTACATTATTAATCAATGAGATCCACCATTTCCCCTATTATTAATTTATTTTATTATATGAATGTAAATAATTAAGGTTGATTTCTGGAATCACGGTGATAAAATTAGAATATTAGAATGCTACCCATATTGGAAAATATGTCTGAATGGATAACTATAAAATAAGGATATCTCAATTGGTTTTATAAAATTATATTATATAAATTAATCATTCTTTATGATGATGTTGATTATTAAAAGTATGTATAATGCCAAAAATTTTAATGGTGTACCATCATGAGGCCGAGACAAGTAAAAAAATTTGAAAATCTAGCTGAATTATAATGTTATAAATTTTTTTTGTATTATTGAATTTTTTTAAAGGAATATCATTAACATGGTCTATCTCATAAATCATTAATTATTGGTTTGTGAATCCAACTAGAAATTTTAAGGTGAAAAATTATATTAACAAATTTCATCAATGTTATAAGTTGAAGAAGTTCAAAGTTCATTGTTAATATTTCCATTTTCAACAATGGTCTAATGTTTTTATTTATGTTAGTGCGGGAAAACTCCCCACAATATATTTAAAAAGTAATTTTTATCTGAATTGTTATAAATTTGTATAGGGTAATACAATTTTAATGGTCTATTAAGAGTATTTTTTATTGGCTCACATCTATTGATATCAGTTTGTGAAGGGAAACATTTTTCTCTATATTAAACCCTCTAATTTTGTACATAATGAAATCCTGATGTAGACTTAGTGTAGAATTATTAATGTCATCTTTCATAATTTTAATTGGAATCCCATTTCTCATGTAATTTCTATTTAATTTCAATAAGGTGTATAGAAATTAAAAATTAATGTTTGATTAAAATGAGATGATAATGAAAACAAAATAAAAAAATTAATTGAAATAACATATTAGAATAATTCATTATACATGGGTATTTCTAAAAAAACTACAATGTGGAGTTAGTATAGCCTTATCTTTGTATTTTGTGTCAATTTCAAATGGTTTTAATTAATATTTCATTATTAATGATTATTCATGACACCATATATGTCTTATTGTTATAAAAATTAAGGTAGTGACATATAATATTTATAATTTATTTTTTTACTGAAATTAAATGTGACATAAGTGATATTTCATTAAGAAATTATATTATATAACAAATTAATAAAATGTTATTTTTAATATTTTATGGTTCATATATGTTATTTAAAAGTGGAAAAAATAGATGTGTATAAGTTAAAAGAGAAGGATATATTTAACTCATGTGTTTTCCATAAAATATTATAAAAAATATATTAAAGGGGTTATAAAATAATTTCTTATTCATGGTGATTTCAATAGTTGATAAACCTGGACTTAATTAAGGTAGACCAAGTGAGATAACATAGTCAAAGCTATCATATGGGAACTATTAAGATAGGTAGGGTGTGTGCATTGCATGGTTTTCATGTAATCAAGACTAATAGTTGGGAAATTATATCTTATATGGTGTATAACATCTCACATGATTTTTAGATTATGAGGCATTAAGGCTATCACTAGCCACTCTTATGTCATTTTTTGGTAAATAATGGATAACCATGTAATATAACGTAGTTTAAAATATTGACATTCAATTATTGGTCTATCATTCATGAAGGACACCATTACTCTACTAAATGATACATTAACAATATATGAACACAACATGACCCACAAAAGAACACCGCTAGACTATCCATGATTAATCGTAAATCTTGTGAAACCATATATCATCAAATCACATTGTTTCCTAGTTAAGGGAATAATATGATCATTCCAAGATCATATATGTATTACAAAAATTTATTTGATAGTAATACAATATTATAATGAATAATAAAATTCTATAATATATATATGAAAACAATCACCCATCGAATTCACATGGTAGGTATAGTGACATAATGTACCACCCTATCTATTTCGGAAAAATGGGATTCCAAGGGTTAGTATGATATGATCGATCAGGATGATGACACATTTATTATTGTTATATGAAATGACATAGAGTCTATCAGATAAGTATATAGTGCATAGTTGTTCTAGACAGTGCCTAATATAAATTCATATTATGGTGGGTTGGTTGATTTACAGAGACACAAATATTAGTGAGTAAATTGTGAAATATAATTATTTTTACATGTTTTGAATAATTTTTTTCTTGAATGAGTAGAATAGTGGAGTATGATTCATTGATACAAATCACATATTGTATAATGATATCCTGTAGTAGAAAAAATAGCGATTAAATTACCTAGTCTAGTTTGTAAATATTTATCCTCCTTTTGCATGTAGGTTATATTTTAGGTGAATTGTGTACATATGAGTTAATTAAATCTATATATTAGTAATTCAAAAATATATGTAAGTGTACAAGAAAATTTACACATATCAAAAGATAGAATAAAAAATATTTAATATGTTCATAAATCATGGAAAAATCAATATAAAGGTAAATCAATTTAATGTTATTTATTTATCATCTATCCATTTATGGATAATTTAAAATACTAAATATACAGAAAAGAATCCTAAATTATAATTTATAAATTTATGTGTTATTAAATGAAAACTTATTTCATGATATTTCTCAACAATATTCAAGACGATTTATCAAGATGGTTGTTGTACTAATTATATAATTTTTCAAAAATGAAATCAATGGTTATATAATGATATAAAATTTCATGAATTAATACATCATGTATGTTATATATAATAATTTCATTGATAAAAATAGATGATATGTTTCATTCATGTTATATTTGGTTGTTTTTTAAATGTTTTATAATATCATGCATTTAAGGTCGGGACATAGGTTATGTTTGAATAATAATTTTATTGTAATTAATCTTATGATAATTAAATATAATAATTACTAAAATTCATATAAATATAAACTTTTTTGAAGGAGAAAAACCCAGAATTTAGATTTGGTTGTTTTTGGGAGTTATTGTTGGTAATTCTAGTGATTTGAATTCAAAATATAGAAAATGGTGGTGAGAAAATATTAATACAATAATGAGGTACATAGAGTATCCAATGAAAATAACTATTTTTATATTATAAATTTCATAAATATTATCTTAAGTTGAAGAAAAACAATTTTTTTTACTTTAATTTCTTTTAAATAATATTTGTAATCTGTAATGGAAATGTTAGAGTAGTGAAATAAAATTGTATTCAATGAGGAATTAATATCTATCCATGAAAATAATATATAAAATATCTAGTGTAATACTATTCATTCAATGATGTCAGAAAATTAAATGGAAGATAATGAGAAAAAATAACATGTTATTTTTGTTATCAAGTTCATCACAATATGAATGTATTAATGTAGAATTGTTTGTTTATAATATAATAATGAAATATATTATAGAATAATAAATAGTATCATATCTTATTTTTTTAGCAAAAAATTTCAAGAGGATGTATGGGTTGTTATTCATAAAAATAAAAAGTTGTGAAGAATAGAAAAAATGTAGAAACAATTCTAAAACACTATTTCATTCTCCATGGGTTATAGAATCACCAGTTAATTCTTATTTAATTCATTATAATGTAATGAGATATACCTATGTCTTGAATTTTCAAATATTGTGTGAGTGATACATAATATACATGATGGGGAGATACTAGTCTAATTTTTACATGGTTTTTATTATTTATTTTGTTCCATTTATTGAGACCTTGTAGACAAGAAGTAGTTTCTAAAAGTTGAAAGAATTTTTTCAGAATTTTTTTTATTTTGTTGTCAGAGAAATTAAATGAATTAAATTTGTAATGTTTTGTATGATCAAACTCACCCTCATAATGAGGTGATTTAAGAAATATGTATGAAAGTATATTGGATTCTAAGTATTTTTTCCACAATTGAATGATCATTTTAATCAAATTGGGTATGATTTAAAAGTTGGAATCATATTTTGAAGCTGTATTTGAGTCCACATATCCCCAGGGAAAACCTATCTTTTCATTGATGTTGAGTTTTTCTAAAATGTGAAATTTTGTCTAGGAAAACATGTGACGAAATCCTAAAAAATAATGGTTGATAAAAGGTGCTTCCAATCAGATTAATGAATGGTTGAAATGAATGAATCACAGAAATATTAGAAATTAACAATCCTTAAAAATATTAGTCATCTGATGCTATACCGATCTTATGTGTTCTCAATTTCTTGAGGAAGATATGTTACGATAAAATTTTTTTACAAAGGAGGTTCCAAAACACAAATATTTCTCGTCTCAGTTCATCTATGTCAGAAAACAAGAGGAAAATTTATTTGTATAATGGTATGTTTTATATTGAATGTGGGAATCAGATATTAAGGATTTTAATAAGACCAATAAGCCACATGAAACTGTAATTTTGAGAACGAATTTGGTATATAATGAAGTTACTACTAATTCCATCCCATCAGACGCGGTGTTCCAAGGATCACTTATGAAATGATGATAGTAACAATCAGATGCAGTGATGGTTGATAATGTTTATTAGAGGAGAAATTACTATGATGGCAGTTATTGGAGATATTGATAAATAAAATATGTAATAATGCTAGGATATATGTAAAATAAGATCAGGGAATAATCTACAATATAGTAAGCCTTCTTAGGTATATTGATTGTTTATCAATTGGATCAATAAATAATGAATAACTATGATATGTTTTCAATTGGGTCACGATAAACATGACTACAAATGAAATCTATTATCAGTGTGAAGCATTGATTGATCCATCATACGCAGGCTGAAACAAATAAACTTTATCGAACACATGATCATTGGTATGGTGAAAATAAATATAATAGATTAGTTTGAAGATATTGAAAATGTATTCCCATGAGGGTTTTAATATTTTGATGATGATAAGGATGATACAAAATCTTTTGAATTTATGACAACTATTATGAAAAAATAATGACTAGAATTTTTAAAAATGATAAAAAAATGTTTATGGAAGAATGGTTTGAATGTGTTATATCATAATGTTAGTATGAAACACTGAATTGAGAATATTTATTTCAAATGGTATCTATAATTGTAATGAGAAATATTTTTTTACATTTATTTCAATTGGTGTTGAGAAACATTTGAAAAATATACTATAGTATATATGTTTTTCATCAGAATGAAGAAACCAGAAAAACAATTATAACATGGATAACAAATTTTTTAAAAGATAAAAGTGATTTGAAGTTCATATAAGCATCAAGAAGGGTAATGATGAGTCAATAAGACATAATAGGTACTTAAGAAGTCAAATATATATCTAAAATTCATGGGTAATTTATGTTTTATGAAATTTTTTTTATGTGGTAATGCCTTTATGAATCCATCCTATACCATATTTTATAAGACCTATGAAAGGAGGAGAGTAATTTTTTACATTATAACAATTTTACCATTAATGTCTAAAGAGAAAAGTTTTAGATTTTTTTTTTAGATAAATATTTTATATATTGAACATTAATAGGGAGTTTGTCAAAATAGAATAAGAATAATAGTGATGGAATATGTTTTAATTCGGTTATCAGACCATATTGGGCCATTAAACATGGAAACCGAGATTAGACTTCTTGAAATTTGTAGAGGTAGTACATAATTAATTAAGTGGTGTTATGTAATATTAATAGTAGAATACTATGAAAATGGACTATGTAATTAAAATGAGTTATTATACTGAGTGTAATTGCAAAGTCCAAAGAAGTAATTACAATATTTATGGTATAAATGTGATGAATTGTTTTAAATATTATATTTGAGAAAGCTAAAAAGGCATTACATAACCTAATTTGAAGCAATTAATTAATGTTTAATAACCATTTAATCAGACTTTTATATCATCATTTCATGATACATGAAGCATAAAAACTTTTGTACTGATTACACTGATACACTTCTGTATGTTCACATACTACTTGTTGTGTCCACACAAAAGTATTATTTTCTAGTGGATTGTGTGATATTATATTTTTCCCAAACCATACCACAGATTTAGCAACTCTAATTTTGAAATGAACCATGTAAATTCAAATGTTTCTAGGTATTTTTTATTGATTTGATTTTAATAAATGGATAACAAGTAAAGAGGAGTTGAAGGTAGTTTAAATAAAGGAAACATAATAGAAAATGATATGAATGATTCACCCCTCTACCTATCATTGACACATTAGTCCTAGATGAAAAATTTAAATTAGTATCCGGGTGAAGGATCCCTTTATTTACTCATTACATATGTTTTTAAAAGATATTTCTTGATAGAAAATTTACATTATATGAATATTAATGGGATTATTGTATTTGATGGTTTTAAATATAATATTGTGAATGATAGAATATTGCCTTATATTATGTCCATTGAGAAAGATTTTCATCAAACTGAATCAAATATGAGCCCTCCAATTGATGAAAGTGATCCTCTAACATCTGTTGATTAGAAGAATATTACAAATGGAAGAGATAATAATACCTTACTCTTATCACTTTCTGAAAGAGAGTTTCTATGAGTGAAGAGTGTTTCCAATACCAATGGTATTTTTCATAATTTTAATAGAATTTATAATTGAAATACAATAGTGAATAATGAAAAAATATAAATATGGACTCTAAAGTATGATGATCTCATAATGAGGGATATTTAATCAGTTGATGAGTTATTTACTAGAAAGAATTAAATTTTAGCACTATTATATGTCTTGGTGAAATGTGGTATAATTATACTATTGTTGAAAATTTCTTGAGAATTATTTCTAACATGTTTGATGCCAAATTATCATCATTATAATCTAGATATCCACAAACATTATCATTAGATGATTTCAGTGTACTATAATCACTTATGAAATGAGAATAGAGAATGATATGAAAGGAAAATAAAAAGTTTAAAGATAGTTTTTTCATTCACATCAACTAATAATGAAATTTATAGGATAGATCATAAAGAGGATGATGTTGATGACTCTGATAATGAAAATGAGGAAAATATGTAATCATGATGAATTTTTTCCATGTTTATTAAAAATGTGAGAAAAGATACCATAATGTTCAATAGGAAATGTATATTAATGTTTTTTGAATGTGGAATCATTGATAATAGTGGTTCAAATTATCTACAGTGAATGAAAGAAATGGATAGTGATGAAGAAGCGTGAAATATGGGAAGATCATATAAGAATCATTGTGATAAAGTTAAATTTTATTCCAATGTGAATGATATAAAATTTTCCAAATATAAAATGGGAAGTTTCATATCTAATGATGATGAAAACGTGGACGGATAAGCTAGATCAGATATGTAAAATGAAATAATGAAGAGAATACCTTTAGTGAAATAGTTAATAATAAATATGTATAAATATGTAGTTACTAAGAAGAATAAAATCATTAATATTTTTATCTTATATAATAATTTAATGAATTTTTTAGAAATATGAGGATGTTTTAGAAAAATTTAGGAAGTTGAAAACTGAAAAATTTTAAACAAATAATCAGATATGATATGATGATGGTAAATTAATTTTGATTGAAGGGATTTATTATTTCATTTAATTCATTTGAAAAATAATATAATTGTACTGTATTTTTAGAAGTCATATTGAATGAAAAAGAAGAGTCAGAACTTGTCCATCAAAAACAATATAAAACATAAAAAAGGGTTACTAGTTTTAATAAAACTATTTCTGATGATAGTGAAATCTTATAAAACTGTAAACCTGAATGAAATAAAAAATTAATATCAATGTTTGAGAAGAATGATTTTTTTTTCAGAAAATGAATTATCCGAATGTTATGTTTGTGGGAAAAACCACCAAAGTTGATAAATAAGACGTATCTAGAAATTATAAGTATTAAAATGTTTCAATTACATCCGGTTATAGTAATCATGGAATGAAAACCATGATAAAAGAGAAGATTCTTGTTGATAAAATAATGGTTGGTGTTAAAAAATATTTTGATGGGTAAGACAAGAAGGCTCCTGAAAAACATGACCACTACATCAGACCATTTAATAGTTTTATAGGAAAATATTATTTATATAGATACATCAGGTATTGTGTTGAAATTGATAAAATAGAAAATATTTTTTAGTATAATCAAAAAATTTAACAAATTCAATAAATTTTTAAATGATTTTTTCGGGGGAAGCCAGTATTATCAAATGAGGATCTTTAAGATGGACGTTTTTAAGAAACATGATAAAGTTATTGTTATTGTTGAACATAGGTTCCAAAAAAGGGAGACTATTTGTGAAGTATGTGAGAAACCATGAATCCTTATTGAAAGATGTCTTGGTTTGATAGTGTCACATCAATATATTTTTAAATATTCTCAATAGATGATTATGAAGAAAAATAAAGGTAATGAAAAATATATTATTGTTGAAACTACTCTCAGAGATAAAAAAGGAGAATGAACATGTAAATTGGATAATGTGTGTTGTTATCATATAATACGAATCAAAAAATAAAAGAAAAATATGTAAATATTCAAAGAAAAAAATTGAAATTTATCAATGATGAATCTTCCAGAATCAAATGTATTAGATCACCCATCATTGGGGAACAAAAGTTGAAATCCTTGAAAGAGTTTTTTATTGGTTGAAACAAAAAATACAATGTGTTTTCAAACCTTTAGATGAATTTAATAATTTTTTCTTATAAAATATGTGTTTTTTTAAATAGAGGATGATGGAAGGATATTTATATGAGGCTAGCATACAGAATGAATCTTTATCTGTGATTATGATGAACAAAACTATTGTTACATAGGTATGGTGGATGTGAACATGATTATCAATAAAATGGTTGGAAACATGAGTTATAGAATCATGAGTTAGTTTTAAAAATATAAGACTTTCATGGTATTAATCATATGTTAAGAATAATATATTGGTGTTTTATGATTTGTTAGAAAGAAAAATAAAGAAACAATTGTGGATGAGAATGTTAAATGTTTTTAAAAATGAATAAAAAATTAATTCATTCTGTTATCTACAAGATAATGACAATACAAAAAAATCATGAGGATTTGTAATTATTCAAATTAATTTATGACTTTACTCTAATTATTTGTGTTATGTATATGAACCATATGTCATATTCTATGATAATATAAAAATTGTCTTCAGAAGAATGATGACATGTAATGCATGTATTCATTATAGATGTTGAGAATGGAAAATAATGTTGAATAGAACTGTGCATATTTTGAATGATATACTGACCATCATGTAATTAAACATGATTTTATTACACAAAACACTTTCTAACCAAAAGTTGTTTCAAAAATAAATAACCAAATTATGGAAGAAAATAGAAAATACTTATTACAAGAACGTGGCATCTCTCAATACTTTTGAGGGGAAGACATGAAAATTTCTATTCATATTAAAAAAATATCTCTACTAGCCATGTTTAAATATTAATCAATATAAAATGTTTTATGAAAAAATATTGATATTGAAACATTTATGTTCTTTTAGAGTCCAAGAATCATAATGAATACATGTGGAAAACAATGAATGTTTTGTAAGAGAGTTAAAGAAGAAATTTTTGTTAGATATTCTCTAGATATAATATGATATAGATGTCAGAAGGAAGATTTTTGAGTATTAGAAGAATTTTTTTATGTGATAATTTTTAAAAAAAATGATAATGATACTACGAGATCTAATGATGATAAGGAAGGATAACTTGACGAGAACATTATTTTTAATAATTATTATATGTATGAATACAATTTAGATCATACTAAATAAACATAATGAGACACCCCAATCTCTAGTAATGTGGGGTAATCTCAATAATCTAATCTCATGCTATTTAATCAAGTGAAATCTCACAAAATTGTTGTTGTTCAAAATCACAAGTTCAAACAATAATAAAATAAAAATATTTTACACATACATTATTATGTATAAAAGTTTACAGTAAAGGTTTGGATCCGGATTTTTATCATTTCAATTGTGTTTAGTCTATAAAATGATTATAAGGATCATATAGAAAAGAATGATACTTCTGAAGTCATTCCTAAACCAAATAAAAAATGTTATCAGTTCAATGTGTCTCTTCTAGAACATAATGATTGAGTATGGCGAATTGATAAGATATAGAGAGTCATTTATGTGTTAATATTTCTCATTTATTGAATGAATTTATTTTATGAATCATTTTCTCCTGAGGAATGTTTTGAAATAATAAAAATATTTCTTCCCATTACTTCAAAATGATGTTACAAAACATTTCATATGGATGTGAAATCATCTTTTCATAATGGTAGTGTAGATGATGATGAATTATTGAACAACCATGTTGATTTTTTAGGGAATATTAAATCCTAGGTGTAAAATATGAATATATCTTTGTATGGGATAAAGAAAGCACTAAGGGCGTTGTATTCCAAATTGAATACCTACTTAAGAAAGATTTGTTTTAAAGACATATGGTTTGATATCAATACACACACAAAATAATGTCATGAATTTTCTCCAATTCTAATTATTTATGTTCTATCCAATATGTTTCCATGAAATAATGAATGAACATTTGAATGATTTGTTTGAAAACTTGTTTTTTTATGTTATCCATACTGGGTGAAATGAAATATATTAATCGATTACAAATTTCACCAATGACGATATTTTGTTATATTCTCAATAAAATTATTATAAGGAGCCTCTTAATAATTTTATCATGGAAAATTAAAAACTAGTTTTCCCAGAAATTTTAGTGGGAACCAATTTAAAAAAAGATATAGAATGAAAGGAAGTTGATTTAAAAGTGTTTTGGAATATGATCTAATGTTTTATGTATTTTAATACCACTATTAGGAAAATTATATATGTTGTGACCTTATATGCATGATTTTATACTAGTGAAAATGTTTTATGACTTATGTCTTGTAAAATAATTCATTGTTATGTCAAAGGAACAAAATAATTCAGAATAATGTGTGATATATCAGAATGTATTGTGTATTCCATTTAATTAGTTGATGATACAGTATAAAATGTTGATGATATAAAGTCCAACTCTGGTGTAGTTTTCCTTCTGGTAAAATCTATCTTATTTAGCTTAAAAGGAAAAAAATACAATTACACTTACCATTAATGAATATGAGTATGTTTCTGTCAAACAATCCATTGTTAAACTCTTTTGGATGGAGTCTCACCTAGATGACTTATTTAATGACGAAATGATACAAAATTTTTAGGTTGTTATAATCTGAGTTTCATCATGCTTAAAATAATCCTAGTTACGACATTCTCGAGGAATCATATCAAAATAAAATATCATTTCATTAAATATCACACGAACAAGTATGAATTGATGCTGGAGTATGTTCCAATATCAACACAAGTTACTAACATATTAAAAAACCCTTTACCTAAGGATGAATTTTTTAAAATGATGTTAAACATGGGAATTATACCTGTTTCTAAGGAATTTTGAGGTATTTCGTTATTTCAGATATCTCATATATTAATTGTATTGTACCATCAAGGGGTTTAATTGTTTCATAAATCTATCAATTTATAAATGATAAACCGTTTAAGAAATTATGTGTATAGGGGGAGTTTTGGGTTTGTTGAGTACTCAAAATGTATGTGTGTGAAATATTCTAATAGTACGTTAGATTTTTTTTGGAAACATATGTTTTTAGTTATTGCATGAAATAATCTTTGAAGGTATAATGTTTTAAAGTTCCAAGATAACATTTTTATGAACACTACTTTTGAACATCACAGTTTTTCATTCATTGATTCATGTTTCCTACAATGAGTTGGATCACATAAGATTAAAATTGTTCATAAGTGATCCATTTCATGAGATTTAAATATTCAGTTATTTAAATATCTTTAATGACAAAATAATTCAAATGGGGAGACAACTAGGAACAATATTTGAAGAAGAAGTTTCTAGATATTGAATGAAATTTTTTCTAAAATGCATTGTATTTTTTATGAATGAAACTAAAGAAATTAACTTCATTCTATTTTGGATGATCAGAAACAACATTATAATAAGACATTTATAGAAACTATGATTAAAAATATCTATCATATTATGAAGATGTTTTCTAGAAAAAATATTTATTGAAATTACCTTAGGTCCAATATGAATGTTTGATTCATATTATGAATATGTATAAATGTTTTAACAGCCCATGCAAATATTTAATGATTCTTTACTATTATGTATTTTTGAATATCAAATATTTTCTATGAATATGTGTGATTCAATCCTTTTTAAGGAATGAGGGACCATCAATTGTGCCAATTAAATTGATATTTTGTTGGAAGGAAATAATTCTATGGAACTATGGTAAGTTACAATAATTCTAAATATAAGTAAAACAATGTTATGTATATCATAAACATAATAAAATTAATGTGGAATTAAAGATACAAGAAAATGATTTGGAATGATGTTGGTTGCTAAAGAAAATGATTTATGGTCTCAGTTCTTTGATGTGAGGACACTATACATGGATTTTATGGATGGATGAGAAGTATTATTTGGAATATGAGAATATGATGGTAATTTTTTTATTCATACCCGTAATCCACAATAAAAAAATCCTTAGAGAAAGATATTGGTAAAAAAAATATGTTACTACTGAGGGTGGTCCATCAATTTCGGTGTGCCATTGATCATTAGAGTAATTCTAACAATGATAATTTTATGTAGAGAAGGATGCGAAATTAAATTATATAGGGATTTTTTTGGGAATTGTTGGGTCTAGGGAAAAATATAATAAGTAAAGTTGTTAAAACCGATGTAAAATGGTACTGGAGAACAAAAAAGAATATAGTAATCCATTTTCATTAGGTTGAATTTTCATTTATTTTTTTCATGAAATATTGAGGTATTACGATATGTTTTAAATTGGGTCAATAGTCATCAAAATTGAACTGAACCAAGTTTTTAGAGTTAATTAGAGTTTGGTCCATCAAACAGAGGATTAAACTGAGAAATATCAAGGGATGTAGGAACACCAATCCATGGGAAATAAGAAGGAGATATTTTTTTGATCATTTTGGAAAATTATTTTCTTGAGTGTATGAATTTGATGATGAAGTAATGGTAGTTCATGAATATTTAGAATATGTGACTACAATTTTGGAAAATTAATGGAAATCGTGTATAATTAAGTTGAAATATTTTTTCAGTATAATGGGATAAATGTGTTATATATTACAGTTGGTACATAACATTAGGCTGATCAGTTCTTTTATTTTCAAATATGAATCATTATAAGAATATATTTTATTTTCATATCCTTCAATTGGTGTGGATAATGGTAATGGAGAATATGTTGGACTACATATGACAACATCGCAATGAGGATATTATAATGACAATGAAGAATGTTGTGAAAGACTAAAGTTAGTTGATGTTGAGATATGATTCACGAAGGTTTGGGAAGGATTAATAATGGATGATAAATAGATAATAAGTCATATACCTATCCAAAATTTAAGGGTAATTTGTTTTCTGGGTTTTTTTTAAATGGTAAAACATTTAAAATAATGCATAAACCATTTTTTCATAGAAATACAAGTATGTTTGTAATTTTTGAAATCATACAGTTATTCTAGTCATGGGATATGGGATGATGTTGATAAAAAATGTTTTTAAAGATAAGGATATTCCATATTTAACATTAATTATAATGTTTTGTATACAAAATATGTAGAAGAATAAAGATCATATTCTGCAGGTTATCTGAACTAACTGAGTCATCAGACTCTGAAATCGGATAAAGACTTTCAGACAGAGGATGAAGTAGTATAGAATTTTATTAGTTGTATTACAGAAAAATAATATTATTTTATTGATAAATTAGACTGGGGAATCTATGACATTGCAATGAAATATACAGTTAACTCATTTCCTAAGCTAGTGGGTTATATGACCTAGAACCCACCTCCCCTTTTGACTGAGGCAATAGACTATTAATGAGGATCTGAATGTATTTTAGTGGAGAGACAATACCCTTATAGAAGAGTGGAACAATAGATAGAACCATAAACTTGAAACAACCAGAGAATTTTTAAACATACATATCAAATATGAAATGGAAGAACAAATAACATAATAAATTAATAATAATCATATTCCACAATGGAGTGTAATTTTTATGATTTCATGGAATGATGATATAAAAAACAGGAATATGTGACATGAATATACATCCATGCTCTAGAAAAAAAAAGAAAAAAAGGAAAAAAGGCTGATCCCCTAGCATCTCAAGCATATTTCTAGTCATTTTCACCAATGAAGAATCTAATAGTAAAGAATATAAAAGATATAAAGCTAGGTTCTTTCCCATATCCATACATGCAGACAAGTAATCTTCATGTGTAACAAATAAATCCTATGTATGGTGTCTACAAATCCTATAATGCCACCACCAATTATTTCTATAAGTAATCTATGTAGTTATCATTGATAAGTGTTGTGTGGGTAATAATAATCTATTAACACTACAAAATAATTAAATAATAACCCGATTAAGATCCTATAGGACACATGGATAATAAACCGTATTGAGTGCATATAATTGTGAATTTTTTTACTACAGACAATATATAAATGATAATTATATGTATAGATTAGTTTTATATTTAATCAACCCATATGAACCATGTATGTATATACATTTTTGACCATATACATAGAATACTGAATAATTTTTGTACTGAGTTGAATCTCAGTCATCCATAACTAGTTTTAAAAATCATATAAGCTCATAGAATATTGCACTTTCTCAAAATATCACAATGAGTATGAGACATCAAGATTGTCACTCGATATGGTGGTTGTTCTATCACATCAACAACTGAAACTAGGGATATGGTGAATTATTCTCACCATCCATATAGTGTCAACACTTTGAGACAACATTCTCTACACCTGATGCAAGGGTGAATGAAACTGGAAAGCTCAACAGAAGCCTTACCATCATTCTATATACTATATCAAGGCGTAAAAATATATAAAATATAATTAATGAGGGATTAAATATATTGTATCTAAATATTCTTTTCCAATTACAAACAAGGAATTATACATATCCATGAGGATTTGATAAATCAAAAATAAACAATGGGGTTATTCCACCCCATATAAGTCATCCTATTTAATATTATCTTTTAAGGAATAGAAAACCATTATGAATATTCCATTCTATATAATATATCTATTTATTTTATTAAAATTGGGAAATTCAATTTATAAGGAAAAATGAGTCACTTATATGTCATAGACAATATGGGAATTACATACATTGGAAATTCAAATTTCGAGTTTGGACGAGCACATAGAAGGATCATTGGTTTCAATAATCATTTATATAATAGAGAAAATTCCAATTTAATTATAATGTCAAAATATATATGTTGTTCCATGAATTTAATCAATTATCAAATATGGTAATATCAATATGGGATACACAACAGGTGTCCATAAATGAGGTCAACGTCTACTAAAATATAATTGGATAGTCAATGGGTGTATATAAATTTTTGTAAATCTATTTAATAAGAACGAATCAATTTAGTAGTGATGTATGAAAATGAATGGTGTGAGGAACCATGAGAAATATATGAAAAAAACAATAATATTAGAGAATATTATGGGACCACAAACCTTATGGTCATTGATGAGATTATATTCAGCAGCTGCCTCATATTATAAAAGGTTAGAATAACAGGATGAAATTGTCCCAGGCCCTAAAAATTAGGACAAATATCATTCAAAAAAATAGATAAATATATATGCAGATAATGTAAAATAGAAAGGCGGAGGATTATAGATCATACCATATTGGATTTGATGATTTTGAAGGATCTTGATTTGGATTGATGAAATTTATGAATTCTTATATAATTTCTTAATGTATATTTATGAGATGAGAATGGGAAATTTCAACCACTAGAGAAATATGGGAGAAAAAAATAAGATTAAACGATAAATAAGGGGAAAAAATGTAATTTCACACTCAAAATAATGGGTTTATGGTTTTTCCGTATGGATTTGACAAAATTTTAGAAAACCATGATCAATCCACTGCATATGGGGATAACCCATGTGGTTTCACTAGTAGTGTGATAACTTGGAAAAATCTCACTACCAACTGTCTATAGTTTTCTACATGGTCATGCACCATGGGTCAAATAGTTGATGAAAACCATTGCATCCCATGCTTGTCCTCTGTATCACACCCACAGGATTAGCGGAGACAGTGTCAGCTAACTGAAATAGTTTCAACTAACCATACATCCAAGTATATTTTCCACATTATAGGTGTTTTGAGCTCTAATAAATCCTTTGAATCCCCCAATACCCTCATGAATCTTTTTGGGTATCATTAAAATATATGTTTTAAAGAAAATATTACATGAAAAATTATGTACATTTGTGAAAAGGGAGTTCATTACAACATACACATCTTAAAAACCTCTTACATGATATAGTATTATAAAGGAAAAGATGTATTGTCCATTAATTGTTATATACACTAAGCCCGTATATTAGCTTCCCAATTCATGGAATCGTCATGTACTCAACTGGGCTTCCATGGAACCCATACCAAAGGAACTGAACATCCCCAATGTTTCACCCCACACTGATCAGCATAATTGAAATTTATATTCCTCCAAGGAAATATACATGTCCATTGTAACCTCATGAGGATGAAATGCATGTGAAAGGTCCGGATAATTCCAGCAAAGATTATATATGGGAAATGCATCATGAATATACTAAAAATATGAGGAATAAATATCTAGTATGACACTGGTCTGATCTAATTCATATCTTCAAATGGTCTAACAATCCTGGGTCAACGCATACTCTACTAATGATGATGCCTATATCCTTACCATGGGGAGACTCTAGAGGAAACATGATCACTAACCCCAAATGTGATAGGTCTCTGACACCTATTAAAATATTAATACTCTCTGTACTGAGCTGGAATCATGAGATTTATTATTATCTATACCATCTTAATTTTCTCTTAAATGAGACATGGTACATGAATAGTTACACCGCCTGCCTCTAGCCAACACATATGTGAAGGAAAATCCCCTCCATTTAATAATTCATATGGAAACATATTAATTTTATCTTGAAACACATTATTATATATGAACTCGACAAGGGAAATGTGTTTATAGCATAAACCAACTATGTAAAGGACACCAGAACAGAGCATTTACATTAGAATCGTTATTATATGATTCGTCTTTCTACTGATCTATGGGTGATCTATCATGCTTAAAAGAGCCTATATACCCACAGACATCTGCAATCCCTTCAAGAACCATCTCATAAAGATAATAAACATTTATAAAATTATTAGTGTAGAGCTACATGAATAAGAAAGACCTTCATAAAGACCATTCTCCATATATTTCCTACCGATAAGGTCTCTCACATAGGTATAAACTTCTCAACCTTCATCAAACGATCAATGAAAACCCAATATGCATTTTTTCTTTAAGTTGATGTGGATATCCTATTCATAACATCCATCAAAACTTCATCACATTTCCACTCATGAATTGACATTATCATCAAAATCCTTACTGGTCACTGTTGTTCTGGATTCCATTGATGACTAGTGGAACCCCAAGTCATGAATCCATAATTTTCACATTTCATAAAAGTCAGCCAATACTGGTGGCACTTGTCTCAATAAATATCGATGAAACTAGGGAGACCAACCTATTATTATGTGTCAAATTTCTTCATTATCTCTTTTATGATGTCTTTCAGGCCCCATTCAAGCCCTTGTAATAGAACGGTTTCATACCTACGTACAGTCTATTCAAAAGTTGTATCAACATATGAGATGATTTCCCATCGGAAAAGTCCTTCAAGATCATATGTTTTAAGCATTATTACCCATTATATAATATTAGAACTCAAATATAATATCTTAAGGAAATTGTTACCATGATCCTCCTAAAACACAATGTGAATATCTGAGAAAAATGTCATCAGCTGTCATACACTAATAGCCTCATAAACAACTGTTTTCTGGGACATCTGACTCAAAATGTTGACTACAATGTTTGATTTACATGAGGAATTTTTGATCAGTGTATAACACAAAACACTATCCAAGAAGGAACTATCTACAACATCATAGAGCGTGTACAAAAGTAGCTAAAATAAGGACATATATCAAGTAATTAAACTCGTGATACCTCAAAATATGATACCCATAAAAAATGACTCACTCTTCCTTTATGTGAACAACTCCAATAGAATATCACTTTTTTCAAATAAATTATGTACCTCTTGCCTGGAACTAGAAGACACGGTATTGGAGCTGAAGTCAATATTATCATCAAATTTTAAATCATAATTCAGAATCGTCTGTCCGAATGAATTTCACACCCCTATTTGTGGGACCAACAAGTGATGTTATAAAATGTGATATATATTTGATGAAGCATCCATAGAACCCATATATACCCAAGATTCTTGGAATATGAAATAGTATTGTATTGACCCTAGGAAACTTCAAATCTCACATTTTTTAGGTCGAATGAAGTTCATGACTCCAAGATGATATGTCCTTTTCAGTGGAGTATGTTGAGGCAAAAGATAAATTTACTGAACTTACCATAAATATGTCTCTATAAAACTTTATTAAACATAAACTAAAAATGGTTGGAATGGCCATGTATAGGAAATGAATACACTAATACATCTTCAATAAATACAGCCATAAATTAATCTAGATATAGGTGGAAACCCTATTTCTTAAGAGACATGATAATAGTAGATGAATTACGAAGTCCGAATGGAATAAAGGGTACATGAATACACCATACATACTCTTAAAACATATATAAGTAATGTTTGAGTACCTTTCATGCACTTAATGATTTCCCTACCTCAATTACATTTTTTAAATCACTCTCACCTCATATATGATCAAAGATTCCATCTATTCTATGAAGTGTAAAATAATTATCTATCATGAGATGATTCTAATGATTGTAATACAATGAATATCGAACTATACCACTAATAGTAAAGGTAGAATAGATATGTATTTTTGAAATACATCTATGAAACATAACACTCCTGGTAAAAAAATAGAATTTTAAAACTCCAGATCACCAATGAAAATATTGACAACTAGAACATTCACATTAACCAGCCTCTACTACTCGGATCCTTATCCTGTTATATGAACATCCTATTATACCATATAAAAATTCCTACATACCTCTATTAATGTTAACATCACCCTCAAATGATAGAATTATATATGGGATCGATAGGGGAATATCCAATTAATCTAGATGATTATGGTCAGGCCCATCATACCATGGAAATAATGAGTTTAGATGAAGAGTAATCCACCTATCTCAAGGGGGAAATACAATCAATGATGAAAGACATCTGATCATATACACAATTGGGTATTAACTATTATAAAACCATGAAAGTTATTGATATTGAGGCCCACACATTCAGTAATATTTTTAGATATAGAATAGTGAGATTGGATTGTGTGAAATAAAACATGAAATAAGATGAAGACTTTTAGAATTTCACCTCGAACTATAAAAAATATTGAACTCGACTCCTACATTATTAATAGGATTGTATATAACTATCTAGTATTGTGGCACTGTGATTATTTCTGGCAAATCTATGTAATCGATCTCTACTAGCACTGAAAATCGTGAGTATTACTACCTCTTCAGTGACCACTACATCAACCCAAGATTCCATGGGTATTCTAGATTCCTTCATCTCATTATAATTCACTCCACATTCCAGAAAGTGTGGTAGGTGTAGTTCCCCACTCATTAGGAACTTAGAGAAAAGTCTTACCAAATTCACTGGATGTTCCCCATCCTTCCACCGCTTATGCATTGCACCAGATTTCATAGGAAGTAATTTGTTGTATGCTCCGACATCCTACACTATGAAAATTTCAGAATGATGTATACATGAGTATCTTAACTACTACAACAGCTGTGATAAACCAAAAATATACTATTTCACCTCGAAAAATAACCACTGATAGAATTTGTTTCGAAACTGCACAGACATTCACCGTCAACATCCAATAGATCCCACTACAGAATAAGGGTCTATTAGACGATTTTTGAAATTATCACCAATCAAAAAAAATTGACCTCTGACTGGATGGAATATACCATTCAATAGTTAAATTTTATGGAGGTTATAAGAGCATCACCAATAATGAGTAGGATAAAACCTTTGATGTTCAGTAAAACGAGTAGAGTATTCCATAATAGATATGAATCCCTGTTGTATGATCACGAAATCTATAGATCTCGTAGACTTCAGATTCTGGGGAAATATGTATCAATATAAGTTAGTATGGAAATCCTTCCAGATTATAGAAAATGCTGATCTACCTCAGTAATATCATCCCACCACCACATGGTAGAATGACATATCATATAATGAGTATATTTGATCCTACTATTTGGAGACATATCATGGTACATGAATAAAAAATGATATATTCAATCCATGACTCTATATGTTGTGGTATTCCATCCAACTAAATGTGCCAGGATACAATTATTAGAACTCCTGAGACAAAAATATTATAATCATGGTTGGTATAATGACACCTTACATATATTTCAACATAGCTATGAATCCATTATTGAACTGGATGTTAGTTACCATATAAATAATGGGAATAGGTTTCTTATGTTTCATTGTAGGAGGATTCACTTGCGACTCAAGGCCAGACACCTAATGTTCATGTTCAAAATTTCCTTTAGGGGGGCCAATTGGAGGATGTCATGGAATCATGATAAAACAACTAAAAGATATATTCAAAACTAATAATATATTTTATAGAAAAATTGGATATGAATATAACCATCCTATATACATATCATACCCCTTTCCTTGATCCTAATGATATTACTGGGTATAAGAGATGGACTATAAAGCGACAAAAGAACATAAGAGACACACCAACCACAAGATAATATAGAAGAGTTTGGGTGCAAGACTCTGCTTCATAAGTATTAGTTATCTGTATTCTTTATAAAAGTCATATTATTTTTAAATTTGTCTGTGCTAATGTATTTGAATTTCAAAACATGGTTTAATTAGATGTATCACCATTTACAATCCATAAGGGACCATACACTTTATGAACACAAATGTGGAATCCACATAATACATGCAATAAAACATTCTATCCTAATAGACCAATAATCAATGATTTAATAGGTAATAATGAACTATATAAGGTATATACCATAGAATGTACATGAAAAAATTGATAGGTTATTGTATGATCATTATGTTTCAATTATATATTCCAATACCTTTAAAAAATAACAGCAATTTTAATAAAAAACATTGAAGTACAAAAACTAAATAATAAAATACGTATTGAAAATAAACGTGACATGGTTATATGCATGAAACACTAGTCATATTGAGCTAATAATGATGCATGTGATGGTAGAAACTCATTTCAAAATACATATGTAAAATAAGTCACTAGTTCAATAATACCAATGTAAATAACACCATAAATCAAGTGTGTAACCAATAAATGAAGTTGTATCAACCATAAATGAAATTATTAATAAATTAAATTTTGATACTAGGTAATTTGGGTTCCCCTAGTGAATGGTTAGTCATGATAAAGAATAATGGCATTTTCAGACTCCATAAACTCATAATCTACCATAAAATACCTAAATTTTATGAAAAAAGGGAAAACAAAACCCACGATACAAATTTTTTTTTTATAACCAAGGTTCTGCATAACTCATTCCCTGAGTTAATGGATCACATAGCCTCAAGAGAACCTCCTCATATTGGAGAGGATGCTAACTAGTAGAGAGAGTCAAAAAGTTGTATGGTTGGGAGGCTATACCTTCTTGACAGAGTGTAAAAAAGGATAGAACCATAAACATAAAACATCCTAAATTTACCTTATAATACATAATAAATAATAATCATAATAATAAACAATCGAAATACTAATTACTAATAAAAATATACATTGAAGATTCATATTCATGTGTGCATGACATGCTGATATACAAAAATGAAATAAGTGATATGCATATAAAACCATTATATACATAAAGAACAAAAACGAAAATTATTTTTATCAATTATAATATTGAGAATATTTCAAGCACTAAATACCTATGCTCCATATAATGTTAAATAATATCAAAACTCAAAAGCAAATCTCTTATATTTATCTGTACCAGCAGACAAGTAATCTTTGCAGGTACATAAGACAACCCGAGTTGGGTGTGAGATAATGTAGTAGCAATCCACTACCAATGATTTCTAGAAGTAATACAAGAAGATCCCACATATAAATATTTTCTACGTAATAATATTTTATTAAAAAAGTTGAATAAATTAAAAACATCCCCCTAGGGTTTCTAAAGGGCACCAAGTGGCTCTACTTGCTTCGACCCATGGGTGGAATGAAAGTCCAACCAGTCTATATAGATATAACGTGTAATTATATATATATATATATATATTTATTTATTTATTAGTTATATATTTCATCCACCTATTGTTACAAATAATGTTCAGATATAAGTGGCCATATACATGGAATACTATATACTGGTTGGGCTGAGGAATAACACAGTCATTCATAACCTATCGAAATGAGCCAATAAGCTCTAATAATATGGTACTCACCCAATATATCTTTATGTGGATGAGAATACATACTAATCACTCATTCATGTGAGTGTTGAATCATTTCAAAAGTGGAATCATGGGTCGTGGTGTGTCATGCCCACCGTCCAAATAATGTCAATGGTTTGAGACGTCATGCACAAAACCCGATGTTTGAGAGGTTGAGATTTTCATGCCCAACATATCCATTACAATATTTCGACATCTGATATCAACGAATATTTATATTTATAATATAATACATGATGTAATACCTCTCATGTATCTCAAATGTTGAGTCTAATTACAAACCTGGCATTACAATTCACAATGATCATTTTGATAAAGCCAAAATAAATGCTATGGTCTTACCATCCATTAAAAGGAATCTAATTTATTTATATTATTTTAAGAAAAGAAATGTATAATGAATAATAAATTCCATATAATCATCAAATTTTAGTTACGAAAACATGTAAATTTAATTTATATCACCAAATCAGGTAAATAGGAGGTGTCTTGGTTAATATAGAACATAAATACAACATAAAATACAATTATGAGTTGGTCCAAGAACATATGAAGATCATTGGATACATTAATATTTTTTATAATAGATTGAATTCCATTTGTAATCATAGAATAAAACTTAAATGAAATTCTATGAAATTAATCAATTAATTAATAAGTGAAAATCATGATGTCACTCGCATTGAGTGTGTGTAAGTTATTTCAACATCCTATAATTTATTAATCTATAATCAACAACTTTAAATCAATGTGAATATGGAAAATTAGTATCAATAAAGAAATTAAACTGTGATTCTTGAAAAATTCCTACTTGTGACACCACAAAAAATGTTATTAATACACCAAAAATCATTGGGAAAATTAAGAGATAACATACAATATTGTGGTTATTTAATAATCCTCTATTAGTAGCCTAATATTCAAATTATGATGGAATAAAACGAATAAATAGTCCCAATAAATAATAATAGGGAAAATGAGCATGAACCTAAATAGATCAAGGGATTCAAAGATAAATTGAAATATAAAGTGAGATGAATGTAGATTATATTGAGTCCAATCTAATGAAACCTATGAATATTTAATTTGACCATATATCATAGAGATATCTCAATGACTAGATTTTCCTTGATGGAGTTATACGATAATAAAATGATTAATTTTATCCACTGGATACTGTGGGGAGAAAATAAATATATTTAAAAGTTAAATAAGTTGTAAAATTTAATTTCTTCCTCAAAATATAGGGAACAAAGTTTGGTCACATTAATTATAGAAACCATGTTCAAACGATTCCCAAGACAAAAACTATGTATAGAACACTCATGGTTAAGATACATAGTTTCCCTAACTATGTGTTAACAATGAAAAATTACACCATCAAATATCTGCAGTTTTTATACATGGTCATGTATTTTGGGTTGCGCGGTGGTAGAAAAATTATTTTCACTTATTTTCATCCTAATTATTTCCCCATTTAGTAAGTTGAGAGTTTGAAGGCTTGGTTGCATGATTTCTACATAAAATACAACCCAATATAATTACCATTTTCCCAGTGTTCTAGGCTTCGAACACTCCCCAACCCCCCCCCCCCCCATGACACTCGTTGGTCATTTGGTTGACATTTAAGGTTCCATTTAAAATAAAATAAAACAATTAAATACAAGGCATTAAATATTGAAAATATGGTTCATTGTAAAATAAATTTGGGGCATCAGGAATAGTTTTAATATGATGTAAAATGATGTCATCACATACTGGTTGGTTTGAAAGTCAATAATTTTTTTAAATATTATATTTTTGAAATTTCATAAGAATCATTGAATCTTTTCTTAAATCAGTTAGGGGATGTTTTTTTTAACATTTTACACAAAAATGTATGAAATAAATTCATGTTAACTGGAGCACATTTACTTTTTAATTGATCATAGTGCTAAAATAGTGTAAGATCATGCCGTAATTTTTGAATCCACAAAGAATTATTGTTTTCTAGTGGATTGTGCGGTATTTGATTATTTCTAAATTATTCCAAGGAAATATATACACTTATTGAGGATTAAAACATCTAAATTATTATGTTCATGTGTCTATGGGATTATTCAGTTTTTAGAAAAGTTAAAACTCTTTAATAAAGATTATGGTTCTTTCAAAATAAAGGAAACATAAAAGTAACATATAACAGTAAATCACAACCCTCACAATGATTCATGGATCCTGATGGAAAATATCCCCCATTAGGATTTATCAGGTCACACTAGGTATAAGACTAATTATTCTAAGACGAGTAACATGTAAATTCGTGTGATCTATTTGTTATTGTGTTTGTGTTTAGTTGTAAATTACAAAATAAAAAATTTTGATTCATATGAAATGTGTGATCTTTTCACCTTAACATGTGAATGAGGTTAAAAATAGAAAAATAGATTTACTTTCATGATTAATAAATAACCCTCCACTCACCCAATCTTATTGTGCTTTATATCTCATCCAGTTTCATAAAAGGGTTTTAATGGAATGTAAGTGAGATTCTGGACACCCCAATACGGATGATAAATTGATTGTATTTATTTGGGTTGAATACTATCAAAATATATTCTATTTAGAAAAGAATGAATTTTAATTACTAACTTGGAAAAAAATTTAGACACTGATGTTTGATTTTAGATATTCATAAAAAATATAATAATAAATGACATAAAATTATATTTTTCATTAAAATAATTTATTTATGTATATATATATATATTTATATAAGTGTGACATTATATATAATTGTGTTAGTATATAGAATATAGAGCTGCTTTCTTGAGGATTTTAATGCAATGAAATCATTGTCCTTCTAAATTATTATGTTTTAATATTCTATACAATGTTGTGATAAAAACCTATTACTAAACAACATACATGTTGAAATGGGTATTTTCCAACACCAAGTCATAATGATGTAGGATTATACTCTTTCTAAATTCATCTTAGAGACCCTTTAATAAATAAACATCTGAGTCACGCTCCACCATATCAATGATATGGATAGAAATGAATATAAATACATATATATATATATGGTGAATCAAATTTTTAATACCATATTATAAATATATTACCTTAACAATATACTATTTTAATAATTTCTTATTTTTACTTGGAAGATGTTTTCCTGAAAAACAAGGAATGTAATAAATAATGTACACAAATCACTAAAAAAATATAACTGTCATGGATGATTCCTTTCTTATCACATATTAGACCACCTCATTAGAAATGATTACTATGAGGAATAAATCAAAATGAATGGTGGTTCAAAAACCCTTACTATGGAATAATCAATGGAAGATGAACTTTCATGGCAATAGAGAAAAATGAAGAATAAAAAAATCATGACTATGAGTGTATGATACATAACATGATAATGATGATTTAAAAAAATGACACATTCATAGGCATATAAACAGGTTTCATCACTATGATTTCATAAGGTATATTAAATATGTTATCGACAATGGAATCAAAAATCATTAACTTGGAATACAACAAAAGTATCATAAACATTTCATCTCTATAGAATAATTCATTATCTGATAAATCTGATTTTTATAAGGGAAACCCCTTCATTTTCGTAATATTTTATGTTCCACATAGATCATGTATAATAATAAATATTATCATCACTTAAACACATGTGTTTGTCATTTTAATTTCAGAAATAAATGTCAACAACAAATTATGTATAATTTAATATAACTAATATGCTGCATTTATTGAGGTTAATTATTCACAACACAAATGAATGGTGTGGAAAATCAATGAAGAATATCAAAATCATATCGAGTATACATAATTGATTATGGAATTGGATTAATGAGATAGAATGGAAGTCTCTCATTAATGGGGTTTCATTTTGATAATATGTGAATGTTCATGAGAACAAGAAAACAAAACATTATAATAAAAAACAGATTATTACTATAGAGTAACATGAATATATTGGAATAAATAAATGATACTTTTTACCAAAATTGGTAAATATCTATACCTGAGATGAAATATTCTGGACAATTGAATCTACTAGGACAAAATCATGAGGGATAAAATGTGTTCGAATACATGATAAATGGATTTAGTTCGAGTGGAATGCGAGAAGAGGTTTTATTAAAATAGAAATTATTGTAGTATTAATTCATAACTAGATTCCATATACTATAGATTATTAAAAATAAGATATTAATTCCCCTCACACTATTTAATAAATTTCTATTAGACATGTAGGGCCTATTTTTTTAATATTCTGCTAATGAATACAAATACATTGAATTATGTTATTTTTCATGTTGAATTGATTCTTATTACAAAATAATTGTTTATAAAAACATAAAATATAATATTTATTTGGGATGCTTATATATTGGATTGAAAAATTAATTTTAATTATTTAAATAACATTATTTTAATGAGAAACACCCTTTTTGGTTTTATAATGTCTTTATATTATTTATCAAATCATTTATTTGTTATCATACTGTAATAAAACATACAATATATAAATATATTATTTTTCTTCAATCAAAAAATTAATTTATTTCATAAAATAATTAAAAATTAATTATCAGCAAATTTTAAAATTTGGAATAAAAAATCCATTTCATTAATTTAATTTATAATTTTTTTTGAAAAAAAATCGATGATAGTAAAATTTCAAGACCATAAAAAATTATATTATTAAAAAAATTATTTTATTATCTATAAATGATGAATATTACTTTTTTAAACTATATAAAAATTTAAAATTCTATTTATAATTTATATACCCATAGTAAAATATTTATTCTAATGAAAATTAGACATATATTTTACAAAATTTAATAATTATGGTTTTTTGAACACAAAGTATATTTTATCACATTGTTCATCATATCAAAATATTTTTATCTTTTTCGTATGTGTGATACAATAAAGAAATATGGTGATATGTCTATCCACAATTAAACTTCTTATTTTATGTACCTTAATACTTCTTATGTTCTAGATACATTACACTTTATTAAAAAATAATATTATTTTAAGGTGTGTGGTGGTGGTATTAATTTTGGTTAGATCTGCTGAAAGTAATATGGTAGTGCCTTATACATGCTTAAACATCACCAAAATGTAGATGCACTCGAGTATCAATTATTTAATCTTGGATTGGGATTTTTTTAGGGATAAACCCAATGATTTATCATTACTCACAAGCATCGATAAATAAACATCATAAGGCTTTTCCCAACTTATTGAGGCAAAGGTTTCTCCTATTGGAATAATCTTTATCTTTTCATCAACATCTATATAAAAAATTTCAACAGAAAAATCATAACAATCAAATAAAAAATGGATATATTTCCTAATTTTCATAATTTCCAATGATCCTAATTTACAAAATTTATAATTTTTTATCATTATAAAGAACCCCTAGAATAAAAATCAATCAATATATTTGATTTAAATAAATTTATACAGTACAGTACAATTTATAACACTTACCATTTATAGCTTCATAAATATGTTATTTTATGGATTATATTAATAATCATGTCTAATATTCTTATAATAACCATTAATTTCATTCAAAAATCAGATCCATCATATATATACATATTACATGAATAATTTCATCTTATATATTTTTCAATTTTTTTCGGCAATCTTAATAAATTTTATCATTTATGTTTTAATGCAACATTTTGTATGAAAATTATAATTTTAGAATGAGGTTTTCTTAGGTGTCAAATTCAACCATATTAAAATAATTTATCTTTATAATTTTCTATCTGAATTAGAAATAAATGGAGTTATTTTTACTTCACTGTTTCTAGGGGATCCAATGTTGCTTCTTTAAATATGTCATTTTTAAAAAGTAATATTTTAAATAGGATTTTATAGTTCCTCATCATATGTTTTGTTTCATTCAAAATATATATTAATTTATTTTCATATGATTATTCTTCTTCAATTTGGACTTAATTAAAATCAACAAAATGTGTTTATCTGGACATATAGAATATTAATATAGACTTACAGAACATAGTTTTTACACTTGAAGTATTTAAAGGAAACACAAACTAATAGGAAACTACTCTATAAATATTAATAATATCAATTTTTGTAAGGTACCAATGACATTTATCCACTTATTTCTAAATTGAATGTCACATTTGGTTTTTTATTTCTATGAAATATATAATCACCATAATGAAATTATTTTTTGGTTATTTTAATATAATAATAACATTTTTTTAATTCTGAGAAGCCTTGATATGGGTATATATAAATTATTTCATCATAATTGTCTCATTCACAATATAGTGTCTAAATATTTTTTCATCTTATAATTCATCACAACAATATTGGAACTATATGAATGTTCTTATATAGTACAATAGAAGGAACCACTAGAATACTCAAATTGATATATTTATACAAGTGAATTCAATAAGTGGAAGATATTGGTTAAAACTCCTATAAAAATAAAGTGATATTTACCTTAACATAGTTTATAACATTTGTATAATACTCTCATTCTACCTATATGATTGACGATGAAACTTTCTTTAGGGATAACTTCTATATTCAATTTAATTAGATCACTCATCCAGAATAAAAATATAAATAGGGGATCATGGTTTGAAACAGTTGAATATGGTTCTCCATGAAGTCTCAATTGAAAAAATAAAAAACTTAGAGAGGAAATTAAATGAAAATTGTATTATGTAGTGATTAAATGGGAAGAAATTTTTAATATATCAATAATTATTCATATGGAATTTTCCACTTGGATTTATTCAGAAATCCAATAACTATACCCGTTGTGATATTTTCATATGTCCAAATATGTATTTTTAATTATTATAGTACTCCATTGGTAACTTGTCTCTCAACCATAAATTGATGAAAATGTATAAATATTGTGTTATTATCATCAATATAAATCTTTATACCATCCGAAAAATAATGATCACACATATTTCTATATATTTGGGTTCTTCTTGGATTTATAAAGTCCATAGGGTTATGAGTTTAATCAATCATCTATTTCATTAAATCTTAATTAGATGTCATTTATACACTTAAAAAAAATCAGTGGTCTCACTTATTGTTGTTAGTATATTGGGAATAGTTATATTGTTTCATATCATCTATCTAGTATTTTATAATAGGGTAATTTATTGTTGATTTAACTATTTTCATCAATAATAAAAGTTGGGAAATAATTTTGGGATAATATTAATGATATTCCTTTGGATATGATTCCCATGACAACATTAACCATGTTCTTAATAAATGGATTTCCATTATTCCTTTTCATTTCATTAAATTCATGGGTATTTACTAAAAAATGTATAATTGAAATTGTTCAATTTTCCCATGTGATAATAAATAGAATAATCGATGTCCATAAGATTCTCCAACCCTCTCCTTTTTCTCATACTTAGTTCCCTTTGTGTGAATATATACATTCAAAATTTGTGGTCATTTTATATATCATACATTTACCAATAATGATAATGTCTCTATATTTTAAATAAAATAATAACAATTTTCAACTCCATATGATGGGTTAGATAATTTTTCTAGTGATGTTTCGACAATCAACATACATAAGTAATTGAAATTCTACATGAGTACACATCCTTATTATTTCATGGATACACATTTCTAGATTACAAATCCTTCTCCATTAGTGGTTAATGATAATATATTTTCAATTAAAAAAATTTTATTATGTTTTGAGAAGATTTTTTCCCAATCATTTGTTTAGATGAACTTTTCTCTAAATTGAGTGAACTTGGTTCGTGGATTAAAATGTTGTGATTCTTTTTCATAATCATTTTAGAGTATCAAAATTGACCAAGGTGACTATAAATATAAATCAATATTGCAAGGTAATTCCACTAATCTATGACCTTCATCATACCTTTATCAACTAATATTCCTTCACATGTACAAATACTTCCAATGAAATCCAGTTTTTGTTACCAAAAATATCTTATCGTGGAATTCAATAAAAGACTCTATTTTGATTGAAATTTTTTTCCTAAATCATAGATGCTCCTTATGTTCCCCATTGCATTTAAAATATAAAATAATATTATTAATTAATTAATAAATTATTTAGGTATCATTTAGTTTTTTATTATATAAATACATAAATACATAAATACAGTAGGAGAAATATTAATGAAAATGGTCATGAAAACATAAAAAAAAATTCATTTCTTTTTTATTAACATTTCATTGGGAGATCCTCTTTCAAAAACATTAATTTTGGAATCTCTGATTTGATGTTAATAATTGAACTTAATTGGGACCCATGAATTTTTTCAAATGAATAATAAAAAAATGAATAGTGTATTGGTTATTTTTATTATCAAATAATGTTCCATATTATCAAATAATATACACATGATACATAATTTTTCTTCATAAATGGGATCTTGGTATCATTATAAGATACTCTTTGTTTAATATAACCATTAATTAATGGTCTTATTATTTGATGTTCAATTCTCCAAACACCAAAAATATTATTTCTTATGGGGTATTTTATATTGTATTAGATATAGGAATGAGTTTATTTGTAACACCACAAGATTATACAACACAATTATTTTTTAAATAATTCAATAGTGGACGATGTCCATATCGCCGAGTTTAAGCACACCAATACATATCAAACTAGCCATTTAAAAAATAGGTTTGAATAGTATTAACCAGATATCGAATTTTATATATCCCATATATTTTTAACAAGAATATTATGTGTTTATTAGACATAATATAATGAAAAAATATATTTTTAGATGAAAGTAATATAAGTTAAAAAAGTATTTTTCCACCTTTTAATGGTGAAAACATTTTAAAAGAAATATTTTACACTTTTATATATTCAATATGATGAAATTAAATTAAATTTTAGAATAAGGACATAAAAATTTAGTTTGGATGAATTTTTACTATTTTATGAAAACTTTCATATGTTTATGTATCGTGAGACATTGTAAATTTTAATTGAAAGAATATTTTTTAATTGAAATAATTTATAGCGTTAAATTATAAATTTGAGTGGTTTCAAATAATAATAAGAGTATATTCTACAATTTAATATAATTTATTTCATTGTTTGTAAATTAAAATTTTAATTGAATATAAACACATGCCCATATTTTGATAAGTGTTTACATCTTAAAAACCCACTTTTTGGTTTTGATAATGGGAATTATTTTTAAATTAATTAATTAAAATTTTTTGTATTGAATTTAGAAAAATTGATTCAATATTTTGATTTATAATTTCCAAATTTGTTTAATATTTACCTTTTGTTTTTTTCACAATATGAAAAATAAATTCATTAATTATATTAATTTATTAGGGTGAAAGGGTAAATTAGGTAAATAAGGGTAAAAAATAATATTATTAATATATAAAACAACTGAAACATAATAATTAATTATATTTAATTGGATATATTAAACCATAATAATTATTTAGACGATTTTAAGTCCCCAAGAGACCACTTGGGTTTGATTATGACATATTATAAGAATTAATTTAATGTAAATATAAATATAACAAAAACATTTAACTTTTAAAAAAATTATATAAGGTTATATGACTGATATATTTGACTATAAATATTCATTATAAATATAAATCAATTTCCTACATTAGAGAATTTTATTTTTAATTTTTATAAAATAAATAATTAAATTTTTTATCACACAATAATAATGCAATATTTTCCTAATTAATTAAAGAATCAAATAAATGATATTACAATTTTTAAAATTAATATAATATGAATGTTTTTATGACATAAACTAATTTTATAATTTCAATTGTAATATTAGGTATGATTTAATTCCTTTGGGTGGAATTAATCATGTTTTTGTTACTTTAATAAAATCAATTACTAAATACAGTCAAAATTAACATAAATGAGTTTTTAAAAAATAATATTTAATAAAATGATATAAAAATAATAATAATATAATATTCATAAAAATTACTTATATAATGTTAAAATGTTCATTAATAATTCACTTATGGTTACCTTTTCATATTATAGTACCTATTTTAATCCTATAGTGTAAATACACATGAAGACATGGTAAGAGTTTAACTCTTTAACTAAGGGTTAATCCCAAAATGTATGGATTTTATTATTCCATACACATGTATATGAAATATGAGTTTAGGGCATATATACCCATAATCATCTTATCCTATAAATATATAAATTTGATTATATTATGAACCGAATATCATTTTACAATAAATTAATATTTTAAACTTTTCCTAATATCTCATTCACCTCTCTTATAAAAGGGAATCTAGCTTTCTATTTAATTCACACTTCCAATTTCTTGTTTCTCATCCCATACCTCCCAAAATCACAAAAAAATGTCCCTAAAGTTATATTAGTGTAAACACATTGGGCGTAAATCCATCATAATGAATCATTTTGTGAAAATAATAATGAGACACCTAAAGAAGATGTAATCATTTTCCCCTTCATTCAATGTTTATTTCTTCTTATAAATAACCTTAATAAGTTTTTACCATAATAAAATAATAACCCCATAATATACTATATTCTGTGATTTTTTAAAATTATGGGAAAACCATATTACCCCTTTTAACCATTCGGTGATAAATAATACCACCATGTGTGGGTACGTATGGCATACCATCTCCAAGTTGTGGTGTAAATTGTTTTTCATTTACACATTATTTAAGTTGGTATAATGATGAATAATATGGATTTTATAAATTAATGTAACATGATATTTTTTCATTAAAATTTATATTATCTCCAATTCCATACAATTAAACCATTAAGTAAATTATATCGTCGCTCATGCGTACATATGGATTACCGTCTCCATGATGCAATGCGACTCATCTTCCATGTTCATCATCCAATAATGATTATGAGAATAATTATTACTAATAGTAATTCAATTTTTGAAATAATAATTCTACTAGAATGATATATATATATATATTCATACACATATTTGTCATTCACTTCCATACGATATGAAAATGGAAACAACGTTTATGTGTACGTATGACCGACCATCTCTATGAATGGTGTATTCAATTTTTATAAATATTAATTATATATATATAAATATTTGTGATATATAAATCATATTATACATTATGGAAGTATGTAAATCATGATCTATGTAATATGATCATGAATAAAAAGTCGAATCATGTATGATAAACAAAATATTTATTACTCAAAATCTCGCATTATGATGGAATTATTATGAAATAGGTATTATAAAGTCATAAAAGATTCATATATTTTTTACTAAATATTACTATTATTTTGATATAAGTTGATAATCTATTTAAACACATTACATTGTATTTTCAGACATGTATTGAGAGTATAATACCTAAGGTAATGATTAATCTCACAATCTCATTATTATTCGAGGATATTGATCTGTACGTATATATTAGGACATATATATCATCCATGTACATGTTACTAAAAATATATTTGTGAAATATTTTAATATAATACTATATATTTTTAATATCATTTTTAGTCAAGTTTTACTTTTTATGAAATGTATTGAAAAGATAAATTTTGTATTTTTCCAAAAAAAGGTACATTATGACCATTACACAAAATTAAGGAAATAATTTTATTAACATATACGGCTTGAGTGGAATTTTTTCCATTATGAAGTCTTAAATTTTATAGTTTCCTTACATGATTACAAAAGTTATTTTGAAAATGAATTTTTTTATTTTTAAATATCATGTCTTTTAAATGATTTAATGTGAAAGGGATATTTTCTTCAATGATTTTTAATGAATTTTTAAATTATTTTCAATATGTCAATATCCATTGTTGGATTTTATGATTGTTTGATGTTGTTTTATTATTGTACAATGTTCTATATCTTTTTGGTGGGTTTTTGATATGATTAACAGTGTTAGTAATATTTTTATACCATTCATGGTTTACGGTTAATGCATTGACATTTCGTATGGCAATTTTAATATAAATATTTATGTTAATTTTAAAACTGTTAATATGAATAATAAATTGGAACTAGAAAGTTATGGTTAGGACCCTCTATCTCCCCTTGATGCATTGGTTGTATCATGGGACAAACTACTGTCCTGTCACAAGGCCTCGATATAATATTTTAAAAAGGTATAGGCATAAGGCCTTGATGTAGTAGTTATTATGTCCATCATTATACATTACATCATTATGAAATTAGTTATTATATGTGACTATTATTCATGTATAATATCCATGTGCACGTTTATATGGTAATTCATGATTTATTTTCTCAATATTAGGTTCATGATTATGTTTAAATGGCTTCTGTTTTCATTATACATATTACATAAAAAGTATATAGATTCTAATGAATTATTTATCCATACTGAGAATTTGAGGTCACCCATTTCTTATGTATTATTTTACTAGGAATTCAAGAAGTTTATTATGATTGATATTTAGGGTTAATATAGGGGAATAATTGCATTATAAATGGATTATATAAGTTGTATTTTATGTAGTAGAAATTAATTTTATGTTTTTATATGTAATCTATTTTCCAATACTGCTATATAGATCTGTCCGTCTTGACTTTAATCATTTAAGTCATTCCATTTATTAAAATTATGCACGAGCACTGGGCTTAGGGGTTCAGGGAATTATAATTGATATTAGAGCATTTTTAACCACAACCTAGAAAATTGATTTAGAAAACAATGATTATGTATCAGAACCCTATGATAGAAATTGAGGATAAATACTGAATAGATTCATAGAATTTTAAAATAAATATTATGTAGGTTTTCTAATAACTATGTTCCTTTCTATATAATACATATAGATGCAGTTCTGGAACATATGTATCTTGGGGTAAAAACTCCAATATGGTGTTCTGGGTGTAAGAACACGGTTCTTATTTCTGAGGTAAGGGCTTCTTCTTTTTCCTTTTCCATACGTGTTTTTTGAGAAAATATGGAAAATGGGGAAAATTATAAATTTCGAAACTACTCACCGTGTACTTTATCCACACGCCATGTACTTTAGTCCGTGTTGGGATGAGCACACGGGGCGTGTAGCCATGCCGGTGACGAAGGGTGTAGGAACCAACTACATGCCATGTAGTGGTATCTTACACGCCGTGTTGGTAGTCGGTAGGCTTAAACTGTAAGGCGGTGGAGCAGCCGACAGATGTTCAACAGTACACGCCATGTACTCAGGAGTACATGTTGTGTACTAAGGTCGACGGGTGAACAGTGTGGCGGTGCTTCCAACTGAACAGTTAAATGAAAGAAGTACACACCGTGTACTCAGAAGTACACAACGAGTACTCAGAAGTACACACTGTGTACTTTGTTTTTTCAGCTTAAAACAGGCAGTAGCCTCCCCATTTGGAAGAGGAGGTACTTGAGCCATTTTGGAGCCAAAGGAGGACGCGGGTCTTCGAAGATCCACCAGGCGTTCGTCTGGAATCTGTTTTGGCTTCAGATGATCTCGTTGGAACCGCACGGGTGAGCCCTCTCCTCTCCTGGTACCGTTCTCACCAATTATTCTCCTAACGTAATCTATTTAAATTTTTTTTGGGTTTTGAACTTCGTCAGATCTACGCCGTTCTTGGGATTTTCTGGAGTCTGCATTCGTGTATAACGTTCGTTGGGTATATGGTAGGTGGCTTGGTGTTTAGTTTTCCAACTGCTGTGTGTTTTGTGCGTTTTTATGCCACGAACCCATGTTGGGGTGTCATGTGGATGAGGATATTGCTATATTTAATGCCTATAATTGCATAGGTGATTAAATTGTGATAATAAAATTCAGGATGGGATCGTTTCTTGGATCCGGAACCACCCCTAGGGTGTGTTTCACTATTTAGTCGTTTGGCCAGGATACTCGAGGGTATGCCTTTAAAGTAGTAATTGTAGAATTTCCCTGATAGAAATTGCTTGTAACTACATGTTTACCTGTTGGTCTTGGCCCGATTACTATATTTGCCTAACGGAGTGACAATATTATCCTGAGGGCGTGGCGTAATATCCTGAGGACGTGAGTGTTTTAGCTCGAGGGCTATCGTTATTCCGCCTTAGGGCACACTTTCGTATGCCTGAGGGCGAGAATTATGTTACGATGCCTGAGGGAGATATTCTGTATAGCCTGAGGACGAGATTCTCTATATCCTGAGGACGAGATTCTATATAGCCAGAGGGTGTGGTTCACTATGTTATCCTGAGGGCGAGAAACTGGTTGGCCTGAGGGCGTGGTGCTTTTGAGCACAGAACGATACTACATTCAATGGATTCAATGAATAATAAAATAGGAATTTAATTGTTATGTTAGTAACTTATTAGTACTGCTTACTTTATTTCATTTTACTATTGCACACTGTTGTTGCATGCTTACACGTAGTTGGGCACGAACCTTTGGTGGGTGCCTACAGAGATATATTTCTGACACCCTGTTTGGGTCACACTTTTCGGCCCAAATAGATTACATTGCTGCAGTTGTATATAGGGGAAAGAGTCCCTATACAGGTACTTGACTGTTGCTGTGGAGTAGGAGGGCATGGGACCGAGCCTAGGCTCACGATGCCGCTGCCAGCTATTTTCTTGTTTTGTTGTACTCTATATTTTGTTGTACTGTATTGATGTATAACATGTTCTGGCTGTTTTCATAGAACATGAATCATGTAGCATCATCACTTATATACTGTTGGTTATATCTACTGTAGTATTTATTTCAGTTGTGTATGTTTACTGCTTCCGCTGTCATTGTATTTTTATTTGGTATTCCACTGCACTACACTTTGAAAAATGAGGGCATAGTTTCCCCACCATCAGACCTGGGCCCTCCCTGCTAGTCGACAGCCTCTGGCATTTGGGGAAATGCACTTGAGGTCTTGTGGTGAACAGGGCTCGGGGCACCCGTTGCATGGCACCTGGGTCCGGGATACTACAAAGTGGTATCAGAGGATTTTCTTTTATTTGACTTACTATTTGGAGCTATAGTCAGGGATAGGACGTAACGGTTGTTGGTAATAATTTGTGCCTGGACGTAGCTAACCTGTGTATAGGGAAAAGCCAGTATACCTTGTATTTTGCATTATTTTGATTTTGCAATTTTACGATTGATAGGTTTTCACAGTTGGGTGACGCACTTTGAGATTGTGCATTTTATATTTTATATATGGGTTCTATTTAGTTACATCCTGATTAGATGAGGGTATGCCATCTCATGCATCATATAGGAACATGCTAGAAATCAAATGCCATGCATAGTTTCCATGCTAGGTAGGTGCATTAGAATTTTCATGTTGTTGTGATAGTTGTTGTGCTAGTAAAGCATGCTGTTGTGATAGCCACTTGATAAATACCTGCCTTGTGATATGGTATTTTTGTTTGAGCTTGTTTATATAATGGACGCTAAACTTTGGTTTTTTGGGGAGTATGGGCCCCCATTGACCGGAATTTGGTGGATCATTGACTGGTTATTATTTATAACACATATAATATGTCAAACATTGATTCTTGGGGAGTATGGGCCCCCACAGGACAGAATTTGACACTTAGGTGTTAGTTTCAGTATTTTCTGGGTTCCGGGGATGTTTCTGAGGCATACTGTCTAGAAATCACAGAATACGCCCTGTAGGACCTCATACACGCCGTGTGTTTTCTTCTGTTCAGGATGAAAGATGAACTTGTTGAGTACACGCCATGTACCCTGAATACACGCAGTGTAGTCTCTTCCCATGTCACAAACCGTGTGGGCGGTGATACGGGGTAGGGAATATCTTTGGTTAAACACATTGTGCAGTTTTTGTGCACGCCGTGTAGTGTGACCCGGTGTCTAACCGTGTAACTAACAACATGGGTCGGTGAACTCTTTGATAGAACACGCCATGTCACTTATTTCCACGCCGTTTAGTGTAACATGGGGACTCAGCCATGTAACTAACAACAAAAGACGGTGTCACCTTTCCCTAAACACGCCATGTACCTATGGCACACGCCGTGTAGTCTTGTCCGAGGACAGGCCGTGTGGAGTTAGCCATGTTGCTGGGAAACGGGATGGTGTACACACCGTGTGCGGGTGTAACACACCATGTAGTTGTAAGCTGAGTAGTCGTCCGTGTCACAGATGTCAAGGGTAGTTGGAAAATAACATTGTATACGCCGTATAGATATTAGACACGCCGTGTAGTTTTGTTTGACTGAAGCCGTGTGGCTTAGCCGTGTAGAAGGACCCGAGCAGGGGAAGGGAAGTCAAGTACACACCGTGTAGTTAGTGTAAACGTCGTGTAGTCGTGTTTTTCAAACATTGAAATGCTTTCTTACTCTTGTTCCTTTGTGGTTCCTTTTATTTTAGTCTTAATAATCTTGAATCTGAGGCGTGCTTTTGACCTTGTAGTGTCATGCCGCCTAGACGACCGTGAGCTGCTCTCCAGGAGAGCGGTGATGATTATACTTCGGAGATGGTGGCCCATGGGCTACCAGTTGATCCGCTAGTAGAGATAGATGCAGCGCCAGCTTCAATACCAGACATAGGCGTGGATGCGCAGTTCCATGAAAGCTTATTGCGGTTCTTGAAGACCTTTCAGGGAGCACCACAGGCTGCCACACCTATGGCCGAGCTGACGTGAATCTTTCAGCGACATCATCCGCCTACATTTTCAGTGGATGGCAGACCACAGGCTGCAGAGTCTTGGCTAGGATCAATGCAGACTATTTTCAATCACCTAGAGACGCCTCTAGGGTGGAGGTTCAAGCTCACGACTGACATGCTGCGTGATTCTACCAAGAGGTGGTGGTATGTTACCACACAGTCAGAGCATCACAGGGACATGGCGTGGGAGGATTTTCAGGCAGTCTTCTATGAATTCTTATTTTGTCGAGACGATTAGAGAATATAGAGCTCGAGAGTTCATGAATCTGCAGTAGGGCACTATGTCAGTGATGGACTATTCTTATTGTTTCACCGAGATTCAGCGCTTTGCACCCGTACTGGTGGGTGATGAGACGTTGAGAGCCAGACATTTTGAGGATGGTCTTCGGTATGACATCCGAGCGCCGGTGACTGATTTTAGGTTGCCTACTGTACACGTGATAGTAAACTAGGCGCTGATTAAAGAGAGGAACCTATAGGAATCTAGTAGTCTGGGCCAGGGCGGTTACACATTAGTAACTAGTACTATTTCTACTAGAAATAGGAAGAGACAGATGGACTTCTCTCAGGGTGGAAGTACCAGCCAGGCTGCTTCTGCAGGAGGCCTGATCAAGTGCTACCAGTGTGGAAGAGGGGGCACAAGAGGCCACAGTGTCCACGAGACCCAGTGGAGTGTCGAGCTTGTGTCTAGATGGGTCATCTGCAGTGCATTTGCCGGGCGGTTCTACTAGTGGGTAGTGAGAGGGGTTCTGTGCAGACTCCTCGAACGGGAGCAGGACTAGTGGATTCTTACTAGTCAGGGAACTAGAATACGTCAGGGCGTGGAGGCAGAGATGGTGGTCGTGTCCATGGTATCCAGACACCAGGATCTTAGAGGTAGTATGGCCGAACAGCTCTGGGTAGCAAGGCAGTGTCGCAGGGCTGCGGCACTGGGAAAGCATATGCAGTGCAACAGACCCTGCATGAGCAGGATCCCGGACCTTCTACAATCTGAGGTACTATTCTAGTAGCTTCTGTTTTATCGTCGGTACTTTTTGATATGGGTTCTACGCATAGTTTCATATATGTACTCGTTGTGGAGAACCTTGGGTTCGGTGTTTCTACTTTTTCGGATATCATGACGCTAGACACTCTGTTGGGGACTAGAACGACTGGTGTGCATCAGAGCAAGGAGTTCCCCTTGAGGTTGGAGGGTGTCACTTCCTTTGGGACCTCTATGTCTTGGATATGACGAGCTATGATTTAATTCTCAGGATGGACTGATTGGTTTGCTTTCTAGCCCTTTTAGACTGCTATCTTCGTCGGGTGCGTTTCGCGTCACCAGAGGGCAAAGAGTTTCTATTCAAGGGTGAATGGGTTGTTCAGGCAAGTCGAGATGGACAAGAGCATCATGGGTGAGGTGGAGTGACATCTCAGATTGCGAGTTTATATCTGGATGACCAGGGGACATGTTAGATGGATTTCCCTCTGGTTGTTGATCATTTCAGGGATGTCTTCCCGGACGACTTTGCAGGTCTACTCTGGTGCGTACGGGGGATTTCTCTATTGTGCTAGTGCCAGTAGTGGCACTGGTGTCCATTACTATTTATAGGATATCCATTCATGAGTTCCAGGAGCTCAAGAGGCAGTTGGAGGAGTTACAAGAAAAGGGTTTTATCCGACCCAGTACTTCTCCTTGGGGATCTCCAATCCTTTTTGCGAAGAATGTGGATGGTACCCTTAGACTTTGTGTGGATTATCGGAAGCAGAACCAGTTGATGATTAAGAATAGATATCCCTTGACAAGGATATATGATCTTCTTGATCAGCTTCGTGGAGGACGAGTGTTCTCAAAGATTGACATGAGATCCGGATATCATCAACTGCGCGTGAGACAATCAGATATACCGCTTACAACTTTTCAGAGTAGTTATGGTCTGTATGAGTACATGGTTATGCTGTTCGGACTCACGAATTCGCCAGCAGTTTTCAGGGCTCTGATGAATCGTGTGTTCCATCCGTATTTTGATTCTTTTGTGGTAGTATTCGTGGACGACATCTTGGTGAACTCTCACAGTCGACACAACCATTCCACCCAACTTTAGATCGTATTGAGTACACTGAGAGAGCATCAGCTATATGCTAAGCTCTCGACGTTCCACGTTTGGATAGACCAGATTCACTTCCTGGGTCATATAATCTCAGAGGCAGGAGTTGTAGTAGACCCAGAGAAGGTGAGAGCAGTAGTTTTGTGGAGGCATCCTAAGAACGTGTTTGAGATACATAGTTTCTTAGGGGTGGCTGGTTACTACAGACACTTAATACAGGACTTATCCTTCTTAGTAGCACCATTGACAGGTCTGACTAAGAAAGGAGTGAATTTTGTTTGGTCGGAATCTTGTGAGACATCTTTTCATGACCTAAAGGGAAGGTTGATATCAGCACCAATCCTGATACTCCCAGAGCTGGGGAAAAGCTATACAGTTTACTGTGATGCATCAGGGATAGGGCATGGAGTAGTTTTTATGCAGGTTGATCGAGTTGTTGCGTACGGGTCATGGTAGCTGAGGACACATGAGAGGAATTACCCGACACATGATCTCGAGTTGGCTACAGTTGTGCATGCGTTGTGCTATTGGAGACACTATCTGTTGGGAGAGCATGTTGTGGTTTTCAGCAGCCAAAATAGTCTCAAGTATATCCTTACTCATCGTGACCTGAATCTGAGGTAGAGATGGTGGGTTGAGTACCTACAGTCCTTCTATTTTGAGCTTGCCTATACACCTGGTAATTGTAATTTAGTAGTTGATACACTGAGCAGGAAGACTCAGATACATGCAGTGCAAGAGTCCAGTGGTGAGTGGTAGCTCATGGCTTTGTTCTCTGAGATGCATCTGGAGGTGCATGATAGTCAGGGACAGACTTATCTTTCCTCATTAGCATTGAATTCTACCCTCCTGGACAGAGTGAGGATGAGGCAGCTATCAGTTTTAGAAGACATAGTTCTACAGGAGTTATTGGCAAGTGAGGAACCTCCTCCCGGTTGGACGATAGGCAATGATGAGGTCCTGCGTTTCCATTGACGAGTATGGGTTCCAGGGGATATACACGAGGAGATGATGTGAGTGTTTCATGATTCAACTTGGGCAGTTCATCCCGGGGATAACAAGATGTACCAAGACTTGAGACATCAGTACTGGTGGCCGAGTATGAAGAGAGAGATAGCTGGTTTTGATACGAGGTGTTCCACCGGTCAGCAGGTGAAGGCACAACACCAGACGCCAGCTGGGCTGTTATAGCATTTTCCCATTCCAAAGTGGAAATGGGATGTTGTCGCGATGGATTTCGTGTCGGTATTTCCATGGTCACCTCGAGGCAATGACGCCATGTGGGTTGTTGTGGACAGACTAATGAAGGTAGCTCACTTCGTGCCGATCAAGGAGACCTTCGGTGTGGACGAGCATGGAAGGATGTATATCCGAGAGATCGTTCGCCTTCATGGGGTACCTCTTTCTATCATTTCAGATAGGTACACCCACATTACACCTCGTTTCTGGCAGAGTTTTCAGAGGGAATTGGGTATACAGGTGCTTCTGAGCACAACATACCCCCCTCACACAGATGGCCAGTCAGAGCGGACAATACAGGTGCTAGAGGAAATGTTGCACTCATGCGCCCCTGACATTGGGGGATATTGGGAGAAGCATATACCCTTAGTCTAGTTTTACTATAACAATAGTTTTCAAGAAAATATTGAGATGGCACCATACTAGGATTTATATGGTAGGCCTTTCTGGTCACCTTTGTGCTGGTTTGAAGTAGGTGAGGCAGCTTTACTGGGGCCACATCTCGTGCATGAGACACTTGAGAAGGTCCAGTTGATTCAGAAGCAGATGGCTACTGCGCAGTCTCATCAGATGTCTTATGTTGATTGTCGCAGATGACCTTTGGACTTCGTGGTCGGGGATCAGGTTTTCATGTGTGTTTCACCGAGACAGGGACCCAAGCGGATCAAGAGACAGGGTAAGCATTCACCAAGGTATGGGGGGCCATTTGAGATTTTGGAGAGATTCGGGCTGGTTGCCTACCGGTTGCAGTTACCGCAGCGGTACCGAGCCATGAACAATGTCTTCCACGTGTCTCAGTTATGTCGCTACCATTCATACATGTCTCACACCTTTCAGCCTGAGGAGGTTGAGCTTCAGCATGATGCATCCTATGAGGATCATCTGATTCGTATCGTTGACATGAGCACGAAGGTTCTCTAAAGCTGGTTAGATCCTCTCGTACGGGTCCTATGGCAGCATGGCAGAGTGCAGGACGAGACTTGGGAGCGAAAGGCTGACGTACATGCTCAGTGGGCAGAGCTGTTCTGAGCTTTATCTTTGCCACCCTTGGAAGGGCAATTCGGGGAAGAATTTATATAAGGGGGGATGTTTGAAAGATCCTAGTTCTTATTTTTGAGGTATGTGATTCTTATTTTTCGTTTTCCTTAAGTGTTTTTGAGAAAATATGGAAAATGGGGAAAAATGCTAAATTTCGAAACAACACGCCGTGTACTTTAGGCCATGTTGGGATGAGTACACAGGGCGTGTAGCCATGCCGGTGACGAAGGGTGTAGGAACTGACTACACGCCGTGTAGTGGTACCTTACACACCGTGTAGGCAGTCGGCAGGTTTAAACATTAAGGCTGTGGAGCAGCCGACAGCTGGGCGACAGTAAACACCATGTACTCAGGAGTACATGCCGTGTACCAAAGTCGACAGGTGAAAAGTTTGGTGGTGCCTCGAAATGAACAGTTAAATTAAAGAAGTACACACCATGTACTCAGAAGTACACGATGTGTACTTTGTTTTCTCAGCATAAAACAGGCAGTAGCCTCATAATTTGGAAAAGGAGGCACTTGATCTATTTTGGAGCCAAAGGAGGACACCAGATATTTGAATATCCACCAGGCATTCGTCTAGAATCCATTTCAGCTTCGGATGATCTCTTTTGAACTGCATGGGTGAGCCCTCTCCTCTCTTGGTACCATTATTACCAATTCTTCTCATAACTTATGTTATTTATGTTTGTTTGGGTTTGGTTATTCGTCATATCTATGCCGTTCATGGGCGTTTTCGGATTCAACGTTTGTGTATAATGTTCTTTGGGTATAAGGTAGGTGGATTGGTGTTTAGTTTTCCAACTATTGTGTGTTTTGTGCATTTTTGTGCCACAAACCCATGTTGGGGTGTCGTGTGGATGAAGACGTTTCTATATTTAATGCCTAGAATATCATAGGTGATTAAATTGTGATAATAAAATGCAGGTTGGGATCGTTGCTTGGATCTGGAACCACCCCCGGGGTGTGTTTCGCTGTTTTTCCATTTGGCCAAGATACTCGAGGGTATGCCTTTAAAGATGTAATTGTGGAATTGACTAGGTAAGAATTGCTTGTTACTACTTTTTTACATGTTGGGCGTGGCCCGGTTACTAAATTAGCCTAAGGGCGTGACTATATTAACCTGAGGGTGTGACTTATTAGCCTGAGGGAGTGACTGTTTTAGCCCGACGGCTGTCGTTATTCCGCATGAGGGAATCCTTTTGTATGCCTGACGACGATAATTCTGTTACAATGCTTGAGGGAGAGATTTTGTATAGCTTGAGGGCAAGTTTTTGTATATCCTGGGGGCGAGATTCTATATAGCCCGAGGGAGTGGTTCACTATGTTATCATGAGGGAGAGATACAGGTTGGCCTGAGGGCATGGGGATGTTGAGCACAGAACGATACTAAATTCAATGGATTAAATGAATAATAAAATGGAAATTTAATTTTTATGTTAGTTACTTTTTAGTACTGCTTACTTTATTGCATTTTACTGTTGGATACTGTTGTTGCATTCATACATGCAGTTGGGATTGGGCCTTCGGTGGGTGCCTACTGAGATATATTTTTCACACCCTATTTGGGTCACCCTTTTCGGAGCCAAAAGATTATGTTGCTGCAGGTGTAGATAAGGGGCATGTGTCCCAATATAGGTACTTGACTGTTGTTGTGGAGTAGGAGGGCATGGGACCGAGCCTAGGCTCGCGATGCCGCTGCCAGCTATTTTTCCTGTTTTGTTGTACTCTGTATTTTGTTGTACAGTATTGATATATAGCATGTTCTAGCTGTTTTCATAGAAATTGAAACATATAGCATCATCAATTATATAATGTCGATTATATCCACTGCTGTAGTTATTTCAACTGTGTATGTTTATTGCTTCTGCTATCATTGTATGTTTATTCTGTATTCCGCTGTGATATACTTTAAAAATTGAGGGCATAGTTTCCCCACCATCAGACCTAGGCCCTCGATGCTAGTTGGTAGCCTCTGGTGTTTGGGGAAATGCGCTTGAGGTCTTGTGGCAAACTGGGCTCGGGGCACCCATTGCGTGGCACCCTGGTCCGGGACGTTACACTGGGAATGGCTCGGTGTAACCTAGTACATGATAATAGGCCTTACTACACACCAATTCTAACACTCCATGGGGATATTCTTTGGATAAATCATATTTTTTTTACAAAATATTATGAATTATTTATTATTGAATACCCCTTAGAGTAACCATATATATGAATATGTATTAGATATGCTTAAAATTCAGTTTTTTGTTACATATTTTACTAGTTGTGATTTATGAATTATGATAAATAATCTAATAGAGTATATACCATTGTTTAAAAATAGCTCCTAGTATAATGAATAGAAATCATATCAATTCATGTAATCCATGTAAGGATTTCCCTTATATGAAAGATAATGATTGTGTATCTGGTGACATAATTGATTTTAAATAGCTTATAACCATTCAAGGACAACTGACTCAGGTTGTGAATAATAACCTTACTTATATGAAGCATATTGATCCAAAATGTGGAGGATCAATGATAAAAATCTTCATGAAACATCAACCAACAACATTTAGTGGGACTACAAATTCTTTTTATTCTATGTAGGGGATACGTTCCAGAGAGAAAATATTTCATGCCATGAGATGTAATGAAAGGGAAAATGTTTTCATGGTATTTATTTTTCGGCTAAAAGATTTAGATCTATGGTGGTCATTAATGAAAATAAAAAATGAGGTTGAATAAGTATCAGATATGGAATAGAGAGAGTTTAACGAACTTTTTCATGAGAAATAATTTTCTCACTATCAAGGAGATGATATGGAAATGCAATATCATTGCTTGATGAAAATAAAGTATGTGAATGCTGAATAGTACGAGGGTAACATCACAAGGTTTGAAAAGCTTTCTATAGACTACATACATGACCCAATAAGTAATATTGATAAATTATTTTATGGGTTAAAACCTTTTCTTAGATTGGAATTAGTCTTACAATATTCCTCATCGTACAAAGATAAAATCATGTGTGCCATTATGTAAGAAAAAGAATTCTCGATGTCTTATGACATTAATGTAAATGAAGAGATAAAGAGAATAGTGAGCCAAGGAACGGATAAATGGAACAAGGGAAATAATTTTTTTTCTTATGTGATAATAGTTGAAGAAACATCATAGAATTGTCATAAAAGTAAGGAGACATTGTTTCAAATGTGAAGAAAAATGTCACCAACATCGTGATTGTTAGGGAAATAGAGGAGTTGTGAAGTGTTAAATTGTAACGATATGGGACATTATTCAAATTATTTCCCAAATCAGCTAATAAATATAGCTCATAAGAAACTAATTCATCCTGGTCAATCGTATGTTGTTACTATGGTTGTATTGGAATTATTAAAGTATTTGTGTTTTTTTCAAGAATTATATTTTGGTTGTAAGAATAATGTGATATATATACATATTTTCCTACAGAATATCTTGTTTTCATTGAGGATCTAATATGATGATGGTAATTATATATAATATATGTGACAGCAATAGAATAATTACATTTTTTGGGGGAATCGGATGTTAAAATTGCTTTTGGAAATTTATAGACCTTTTAGAGAGTGTTTGGAAAGATGTAAATTGCATAACTATAAAAATTGAATGGATTAAGTTGAACATTGGATGATATTGTATAATGTTATAAAATTTATTAGGATTATTTTTGGAACATTATAATACTATAGATTTATAAAAATGACAACACATAGGCCTGGAGACAACCTGTCGTGTCAGACAAGGTTGTAGGAATCAGACCCACAACCGATGTGAGACCATCATCATCTCTTACCTTTTTCATAAAATAAGTACATAGTTAGTAAAAAAATAGATCTATTTATTTAAATTTTATATTTTTATAATTTTTACATTATATTAATAAGGAAAATAAATGTTTTGTAGTTTTATTATCTTTTAAAGAGAATGATGATTTTCTGTTAGGAATTAGTCAACGGAGGAAACATTATATGTAAATGATTTATACTTCCTTGTGTTCATAGTGCATGAATAAATTATTAAACTCTAGTAAAAATTTCATAAATGTTTTCCTATTAAATTCTTTTTGCAATGAATTAAATGGTCCTTTGGATCACCATAGATTTATGGCTTTGTGATTATTAAATTTATCATGATAATATTAAATATCACTCTCCGTTAGAACATGATGGTTATTTTTCAATTCTTTATTCATTCTTTCTTATATGGAACCCTATTATGTATTCCTTCTTGTTACCTTCATACCTACATTTCATTATATTAAAGTAGAGGTCTCATTAATCAATTTTTTGATGTGGGATATGAAATGAGATATTCTTTAAATATCAAACACGTATTTAACAATTATAAATTTATATTGTGAGGACTAAATATATTAAAGGATGGGATAATTTAAAACCCATTGATTCCACGATACACTTACGTTTTATGTAATTCAATAGCATTATATGTATGCAACATCGATTTCAAGCGTACCATGACCGATCAAATTAGTCATTTAAAAATCAGTTATGAATAGTATTAACTAAATTTCAAATTTTATGTATCATAAATAATTTTAAAATGAATCGTATTTATTTGTTAGACATAACATAAAGAAAAAATTAAATTGTTAATATTAAAGAACTATTTTCCATAAAATGATGTTTTTCCGACTATTAATGGTGAACCCTTTTTAAATCCAATATTTGATAATTTTATAAATTGATTTTTAATAAATGAAATTATTATTTAGAATAAGGTCATAGAAAATTATATTGTATGATTTTTTTTTACTTTTCGGATAACATTAATATTTTGATGAATAGTGAAAAATACTAAATTTTAATTGAAACAACTATTTTAATCGAAATAATTTATATTGTTAAATTCGACATTTGAGTGGTTTTAACATATAACTAGGTTATATTATTATATTTTAATATAATTTTGGTCATTTTATGTAATTTCAAATTGAAATTCTATGTAAACAGACGTAAATATTTTGATGTGTTTTTAATTCTTAAAAACCCACATTTTGGTTATGAAAAGAAGAATTAATTTTCAATTTATTAGTTTAACATCTGTGTTTTGAATTTGGAAAAATGGATTCCATATTTCAAACTGGAAGGTAAAAATTGTGTAAATAGGTAACATTTAATTTTAGACATTATGAATAGTAACTTCTGTAATTATTTTTATTTACCATTGTTATAAATGATAAATCATGTAAGTAAGAGTAAAAAATAATTTTATAGTAATATAAAACTATACTGTGACTTGTCCTAATTCGACTGTATTAAATATATTCTACCATTAGGATCTTTATAATTATATTAGGACCCTCTGGGAAACACTTGGGTGTTATAATGACATGTTATTAAAATTAATTTAAGGTAATGATAAATATATCATAAACATGTTTCTTTTAGTAAAATTAGGTTAATATAGAATTATATGACTGATCTATTTGAATATTAATATTAATTAGAAATATAAAATTATTTCAAAATTTAGGGTATTTTCTATGAAATTTTAAGTCATTAAATAATTAAATTATTTTATAATACAATAACGATGCAGTATTTTTATTATTAAGGAAAGAATCAAATAATTGATATTAAAATTATTATTATAAATATAATAATAATGTTTTGATGCCATCCAATAATAATATGGTTGAAATTGAATTATTAGGTATTAGTTAATTCCTTTTGTTCGTTGGAATCAAATATTTATGATTTTGAAAAATTCAATTACTAAATAGTGTAAAAATCAGAATAATGGAGTTAAAAAAATACTATTTCTGTAAATGATATAAAATTTCTAAAAAGTAAATATTCCAAAAAACGAATTATATAATGTTAAAAATCTCATTAATGTTCCACTTGATTTAGCCCTTGAATTTTATGGTAACTAAATTAATCATATGGTGTGAACGTACAAGAGGACATGGTAAGAGTTAAACTGTTTAACTAATGGTTAATCCAAAATGATAACGATACTTTTATGTCCTAAACAATATAAAACATATTAGTTGAGTGTATTTAGACACATCATCATATTATCTTATAAAAAATTCAATTTGGAGATATTAGAAATACAATATCATTTTATTAAAAAATTAATATTTCAATCTTTTCCTATGGTTCCCTTCACTTCTTATAAAAGTGAAACTCTCATTGTCTTTAATTCACACCTCAATTTCCCTTTGGCTTAGTGAAACAAAACCAAAATACCCAGAAAACATCCTAAATTCATCCTAGAGGAAAAAAATGGGGATAATGATAACATAAGGAGTCCTTTTTTCCAAATCAAAAGGAGACACCTGATAAAAATGTGATAGTTTTATCCCTTCTTTCTAAGGTCATTTATTCTTCTAGTTCCTTTTACTATGATGATACAATAATAAAATCATAAATCCATATTATAATATATTCTAAGATAATAATAAATTTATGGGATACTCATAATCCTTTTTTTACCCATACTGTGAAAAATAACACCACTATGTGTGCATACGTAAGGCTTACCATATCCTTGTCGTGATGTAAATATTTATTATGTACAATTTATTTATATGGGTATAATGAGGAATATAATACATATAAATACTAAATATAACAATATTTTAATTCATTAAAATTAATATTCCATCCAATTCCATATAATATAACAATTAATGAAATGATGTCGTCAGTCAAGTATACGTACGGTTTACGGTCTCCATGACGCAATGAGACTATTATTCAATGTTCACCATGCATGAATGATTATAAGAATAAATATTATTATTAATTTTGAAATATATGAAATAATAATTCTTGTTGAAATAATATGTATATATATAATATAAACATATATTTCATTCACTTACTTACATACGATATGAAAATGGAAACAATGTTCACGCGTATATACAGTCTACCATCTCCATAAAAAGTGTATGCCATTAAATATATATACTTATTATAAATATTTATATTTATGGTATATAAATCATATTATACATTCTGAAATTATGTTAATAATGACCTATGAAATGTGATCAAGAATAACAATTCAATTCACATACGATAAACCAAGAAATTATTACAAAAAATGTTTCATTAACATGGAGTTGTTAATTAATGGGTAATATAAAGTCCTAAAAGATTCTTATGTGATATCATAAATATGATTATGATTATGATATAATTTAATAATTGGTTTTACACCATTATATTGGAGTTTTGGACAAGTACCGAGAGTATCAGAGAAAAGGTAGGTTTAATCTCACAATATCATTGTTATTTGAGGTTGTTGACGTTTACGTATCTACAAGGACATCTGTATCATCCCTATCCCTGTTTCTAAATTTTTTTCAATAATTTTTATACATGAATCTTATGGATATTGAAATACATTTTTACCCATGTTTTAAATTTTATAAATTGATTTGTGAGGAATATTTTGGTCTTCTTTAAAATGAGGCACTTTATCACCCTTTTGACAAATTTATGGGATAATGTATTTTTAACATATATGTAATGAGAAAATATTTTCTTCTGTAAGGCAGTTATACATTTATTATGATTCCATTATAATATTACAATTATATATTCAGAAGAAATTTTTTGTTTTAATATTACATGGTATTTAATTGTTTTAATATAAAAGGGATATTTTCCTCAATGAGTATAATATGAATTTATTAAATTATTTTCATATATATCACATTATTTGATGGATTTTATTATTGGGTGATGTTGATTAATTATGAAAAAATGTTTCATATTGTATTGAAGGTTTTATGACACGTTTAACTATGGTTGTTCTATTCCAATACCATTCATTGTTTACGGATTAAGTATTAACATTTACATATGCTATTATTAATACAAATGTTGATCTTATGTTTCAAAAAATTTCATATAAAGAATGAATTGGACATAGTAAGTGAAAGGAACGTTCTGATATAGCCCCTCGATGCATCGGTATGTATCATGTGTCAAAATTGTGTCATGTCATAAGGACTCGACAAAATATTTGGGAATGGTCTTGGAAAAAGGCCTTCACTTAGTAGTTATTATACCCGACATTATAGATTCCATAATTATGAAATTAGTTATTACATGTGAGTATTAGACAAGTATAATATCAATGTGAATGTTGATATTGTACTGTTTTAATTTTATAAAATATTATTTTCATGTTCATTTTTAAATGGATATTATTTTTATTATACATATTTCCTTAAGTGTTAATAGATTCAGCTGAATTATTTTCCTTTACTGAGAATCTGACCACACAAATTTCTTCAGTTTTATTTTTCCAAGATGTCAAGATGTTTATTATGATTTACATACGGGGTTAATCTAGGAAAATTATGTTATTATCCAGGGATTATAAATTTTTTATTTTATGTTATAAATTGTAATGTTAAGCTTTTGTATGTAATGTATTTCCAATGACTGCTAAATTGATCTGCCCTTCAGGATAAGATTCCTTGTAATCCTAGAAATATATAAAAATTATGCACCAGATATGGGATTCTAGGGTTAGGGATATAAATTATTTTTTAATTATTCCACTATTTTTGGGGAAGTTATAGATAAATTTTATAAAATACATTAATTTATATTAAAAGGCTGTTACATTTACCAATATTTGTACATTCACCTTCTTCACTATATACCACAATAATTTATAAATAAAATGAATTTATAGGTAGTTACTAACTATGCTTTGGATGGGATATGGATCCATTGCAAAAAATTTATGGTTGTATTAATGTTTTTTTGTTTTAATATTGATCATATAATTATAATTTGAGATCCAATCCATACATACTATTATGTCAAACTGAACTTTTGGAATGAAAACAATATTTCTAAATAAATATAAATGATAATATTTATTAAGACAATATTTATATACTATTGTTTCTTAAATAGATATTCTATGATTGTTAACTAATAAATCCTATTATAAAAATTTATTATCCAATTGGATGTTCATTACAAACATGAATAAAACAAAGGAACACATAAAATATGATTCAAACAATATAATTAATGGATTTTAGTTCCCAATTATTATACAAATAAAAAAATAATTTCAATCATCATCATTAGAATTTGTTATTTATAAAATAATGTAATTATCTTTTGAAATTACTGGGGGTTAATGGGAATTTTATACTATTTTATTATAATTATTAAATTAATTAGAAATGTGTGTATTATCTCTATATGAGTAGAATTTTTTATAGGATTTTATTTCCCTATAATTCTTTTTTTATAATAATAGAAAAGTCAATTACTACAATCTATTGTTAATTTTCAGTCTATATAGATATCCTTTCAACAATTTTTATACTTCAGTCTTCCTTGTAAAAAATTCATTAAATGTTTCTTCCCTAAAATGTTGAACATTTGTCATTATAGTTTCTTCTATTATATTTCATGGTCAAAATATTTACCTACATTTTGAAATATAGTAAAATTATTCTTATTTTCTATATGAGTCCAATGCACATCATCATCCTCCATTTACACTTTTAGTGTGAACTTCATTATCTATTTATAACTCAAAATGTTAATAATTTAGAAATACATCATTGGATGAGAATTATTCAACCATAAAATCAATAAACATACCAATTAAAACCAATATATAATATTTTATCATATCCCAAAATCCATATATTTTTTAACTAAAAAAAACCCATTGATTCATTTTCATTTTTTTTGCACTCATTAAATTGCATTTCCATTTTTGTTTAGATGGTACATGGTAAATAATTATATTAAATGATTATAATGAACCATTGATATTTTATAATTTGAATGTCATCATTTAGATTTGTACATTTAATTTTTTCCTCCAATGATCAGAAAATCCCTCTAGGTAATATGATTCTAATGAATTATTCCATTTATATAAAATATAAAGTAAAAATATCATTTATATATTGTTTATCCCTTTCAATAAGATCAATTGATCTTAGGGTCGACTACAAGATGGTGGAAATTGATTCATGATGGAGTTATTGACTATTTTTACCATCTATGGGGTTGTAGACTTTTTTATATAGAACCAATTACTTTTGATAAATATGATGAATAATTTAGCATCATTATTATGTTTTCAACCCTAAATTCCATCATATTAAGATGATAATATTTTATTTTTCCATTTTAAATGTTATTTAATGGGGTCCTTATATTTTCCACCATTATTCTAAGGAGTAAAAATGAAATGTTAAAATTTATCTTTATAATAATATTATAATTATCTGTTATAAAAGGGTGATTAATGTTTCACTTATCTAATATCACTCAACAAGAGTCTTCTAATGTAATGTTTACTACAAAATAAATTAGTGACATATCTCTATATCAATGATAATGGGTTTTGAAGGTTATGAGAATGAACCAAATAATGTCCTAATGTGTGTCAAGAATTGTTTTACGTAAGTCCCATATATTGTTCACCATGTTAAGATTGTGTCAATTTCTAATCCACCAGTTTCAAGGTTTTTACCCATATATAAATCTTTGATAATAATTTCATCCGTTAATATATATCTGGATTGGGATTTCACTGCTTGGAAACTACACGATATAAAAATTATGAAAATTATAGGATTTTTTAATTTAATTTATATTATACCAATGATATTTTACAAATATGGTTTAGTTATAGTTTCCAGAATAACTAATTATTTATTTATAATAACTTTTGTGACACACAGATTTTATATATGAGTGGAAAAAATATTTCCATAAAAAAATATTTCATTATTAAATTCTACAATTTTATTTTGTGTCTTGTATCTTAGAAAATATAAAAACAATTAAAGAATAAATTGATACCAAAAAACCTAATATAACCTTCATGAATGACTCTACTATTTTTCTATTATATTTAATCTTACTAAAAAATATTTAATAGGGTTATAAATTAGAAAGGAAATGGTTCGAATAAATCCTAAAACTTAAATAAAGAGTATAAATGGAAATCAATTTAACATCACATATTATAAATGTGTCATAACATTAGATGATAATCATGTGTATATGAAGCTTAACATGGAAATCTGGATACTACATTAGATTTAAAATTATATAAGAATATAACCATGGGTCTAGTAAATGGTTTTATAAAACAATTATAATAGTCATTTTATATGTAATCATAAAAATATCCATGTAGTGTTACTAAGGAATCATTATTGTTATATCATGAGATTTATTTGTTACAAAATGAATATGATCATTATAAGGGTGAAATGTTTTTTGAATGACATTATGTATGTCACATAGATCATATATCATATATATTATGTCAATATTTGAAATTGTGAGTAGGGAAGTGTGGTTTTGATAAATATAAGCCCCAAATAAATGAATTAATGTTATATTTAATCGACTACCCTTGAACGAAAGTAGAATTCCATATTCACAACACAAAATTATCACATGGATAATAAATGAATGGTTTTTGTTATATAACTATTATAAATAAGAGATTTTGAAATGGGATTAAAGGGTGCGAATGGAAGGGTCTCATTAATATGCTTACATTTGGAAAATAGTTTAATGATTATAAGTCACTAAAAAATAAAAAAATTAATATTAAAATTTTAATTTCAAAATAAATAAAAGAATGAAGTGGGAAAAATAGAAGAAATTTTTCCATATAAGGTATATTATTAATTCAAAAGAATATATATTTATGATTTTATAATTTATATAATAATAATTGTGAAATCAAAAATTAGAGGAAATATTTTCTAAATGATATTAAAATAGGAATTAATGGATGAGTGGGTATGTTTTTATTGTGAATGAGGGAGATTTGATTATTTAGTTATAAACATATCCCTCAATGATTTCTTTGGATGAAATATAATTCTATGTGATTTATAAGTGTTTTATCCAGTTTTATTTGACATTAAAGGATAATTTTATAGAATAAAAATGTATACAAATATAATTGAAATAATTAATATTATTTTTGAAGTGGAAGTTATCTTATAAAAAATTAAATATTTTTTAAATAATAAAATATACAAAAAAATCCAGAACATTCTACATTCGTATGTAAAAATGTATATTATATCTTTAAAATATAAAATTTTTATCTAATTCCACATTCTATTGATTATTAATTAATTTTAAGTCATTCGGTTGTTGTAGAACATAGAATATATATTAGATATTTTAATATTTATCTAAAAAATATCCTCTTATAAAATTTCATTAAATAAGTTATTTAATAATTTCAATGTGTATATTTCAATTAATAAGTATTTTGTAAGAAATTATTTTCTAAATATAATAATAATGTATTTTTTAAATAAAATATTTCTTTTATGGGAAATTCTAAATTTTATTACAACACCCAATATCTTACCTTTTTAAAACAGTATATGTTTTTAGGTAAATTTTTTTTATTATCAATATAAGAATATTTTTTATATTTTAATTATGACCAAAACCATTTATTTCAAAATTCATAATTCCACAAAATAATTTATTTTATTGAAAATTTTAAATATATTTTTTTTCAAAAATTAGATTCTATTTTTTGAATAAAAAATAGGTTTTAAAATAATCATCCTCGAATCATATAGATTTTACATTTTATATATGGGTTATACATTAAATAAAAAATGAGAGATCATTGTTAACATTGATTTATTTCTAAACAATTGTATAGAATAATACAACTTTTATTATAAATATATTATGACTTATTAAAATAGAATTATACCTTATGGAACAGTGAGGTTTGGTGGTACGTTCATATAGTGGATCACCTAAAATTGATTGTGTAATGAAGTCTACCATCATGAATTTTTATTATTGGTGAATCATCCCTAGTTTGACATGTTAATGGTCATCTTTGGATTCATCATGGGTGAACCGCAAGGACACTAACTCTCTCTCAAGATGTCGTAAATTAATATCATATATGAGTTCGAATCAAGAGATGAAAATAAATCCTTATCCACATAAAATGATATATTAATTATTCAAGCAATTATAGGAATGGGAATATTTTTTTCATTGATAAGAAATATAGATATAAATAGATTTTAGTGAATGAAGAAGATTACACAAATTCTAAAAACAATTGTTGTTAAAGTCTGATAGAGGTTTTAGTGGGGGTGTTTGGTGTCTTGAACACCCTCGAAAATTCCATGGGACTCATTAATTACATATATTGTGTGTTTTAGGATCAATTTATGGTTGTGTTCAAAAATTATTTTCTCTTGTACTTAATGATATATGATGATAATTCTGTGGATTTCTAGACCATTTTAGATGTCATTCAGATACATAAACATAATGTGAATCAATATATTTTTATATTATAGATTCATGTGTCACCTTTACTTGGTAGTATAATATATTTTCATAGATTAATTAGTAAAAATTCAATGATAGATTCTATTTATTCTATGGTATCACCCACAAACGTCATAGAGGTCCCTGGATTCCTAAGAATTATAGGATATTACCAATGTTTTTTGTATTATTTATCTCATATTGATACCATTTTTATTTTGTTGAATAATTATTATTAGGCCTTCTTATTAAATGATCAGAGTTATTAAATATTCATTTACCAAAATGATAGGTTGATCACTAACTATTTTATTCAATTTCAAAATCATAGGGTAATGTTTGAGGGATTTCAATATAATTTTTTTTCATTAATTGGGGTGTGTTTTGATGTAGTAGAAGAATATAATATCATGTTATTTAAATTTTTTAATCCCAGAATGAATAATTATACCACCCCTGAACTAAAAATTTTTATAGTGGTATTCATCGTTGAACCTATGGATATATTACATCAATAGGGAATAATAATGTCACATAAAAATCCCCAAAACATTATGTATACCTTCACTCAATGTGATTTTAAAAATTTCCAGTGATGGTTTTTGGAGTTATCAAATGACTATGACTTCAAGGTCTCAAACATACATGTGAATGTTAATATAATTGTTATTGTTATTAGTAGAAATTAACGTGAACATATTTTTTGTGAGTCTAGATAATTATAGAGACTTGTTAAAGAGATTTAAGGGATATATCAAGATGTAGTAGAGTCTAGTGGTCATAGTTATTTGTTTTGAGAGGACTATGCATTAATATATGTAATATATGAAACAACTAATTTCTTATCTACGATCATGTAGTAGATATTAATCATAACTGTTACATTTTATTTTGATAAACCTCGGAAATAGATAAAGTATAATGAATAATATTATATTGATTCATTAAAATATATTCATTTCATTAGCTAATGAGTGGGTCATATAAATGAGTTTAACATTTCATTGTTGATTATATGTTCAAGTATATTCAAGGTACATCCAGGAACAAGGAGTTATTTTAGGTGCCCTTGTGTAATACAATCAACAGAAGAGTGTGTGTCATTATTATGGGTCTATTAAATCGTGAATGAAGAGAAACATGTTCTATGAGGTCACATTCATTCATTAGTTGTGCCATTATGGATATGGGAGGACATTTCAATTTGTTCTAGCGCATGATTTCAATGATTTAATGTAGAAAGTTATTTTATTTCACTGAGCATGGACCTATAAGTGAATTTTTCATATTTAATGCTGATTAAGGAGGTGATTTACATAGATTAATTATAATTGTAATATATGGTGTGATAATAAATAATCTGTCGGTTTTTCAAAAAATTATATTCGATTGGGATAATCATTATACCATAAATATTTTGGGTGTTCATTAGCATTATTTTCTTTCTATGTTATTCCTACCACTATATGCTTTCCTCATAGAAACAATTACACCAAATATAAAATTTCCGTTTAAGAGGAAAACATTCTAGGAAAGAAGTTCATTTTTTAAGAACCTACTTTTGTACAGTTTTCCAAATATAATAGTTAAATATCTTCTAATAGAGTGATTCTATTAATGTAATTTTATATTCTACATTGTGGATATCCACAATATTGAAATGCTTTTTGGGAGTCAATACCCCATGGACCAAATGTGGTCTAGAGCATGTCCAATATGGTATTTTAGATTCAATATGAGATTAATGTTTTTCATGATCATTTGAATTATTATTCTAATTAGATTATGAGTACTATATTTTTTGAGAATAGATACCACAAGATATTGATGGATTCATTTCATTATCGATAGTGGTGGATTGGTTAAGGAAGTAATATTTCACTATATTTTATTATTCCATTCAAGATGTTAGAGAAAGACATCGACAAAAAATATGGATTAGTGATTCCATCATTAGAGGAAATGATCCATGATGTAATCTATATATAATATATTCAATGATATTTCCATAAATATTCTATGATATTTGTTGAGGTGATTTTTTCTAATGTTTGGAAAACTGTTCAGGGAGTAAGTGATCGTGGTATAGGATCATTAAGGGAAGAAGTGTTTTTGAGATATTAGTATAATTTTTATCATGTGAAGTATTGGAATATTAGTGGATGGAATTTAGAAGAATAATTATACAATGAACACTTATTCTCATGAAATGTTTTGAAATATTTTTTGAAATTATGATTATTTATTTTTATGGTGAATCCAATACATTAATTTCCCAACATTTTTGTTAACGATATATTGATTATTGTTTGAGGGAATTAATATACTGATTTATGGGTTCTAGGTTTGTTTCATTAATCTAGTGATGATTCTTATTTCAAGTAAAAAATTATTTGATATGTATCTAATGTACTGAACCAGAACACATTGGAATATTGATTTGTATCATTTATATTTTGGTCATCTATCATTTTATATTATAGGTATATAGAGGGTTTAGAATTTATAATTCCATGAGAGGGAAAAATTTATAATTGTGGAATTCATTGTCTATTTAAGAGGGTGTGGTGGAGATGAAGGGACAATAGTTGTGAATTTCATATTGAAACAATTATCTATGATCAGTTTGGGTTTTGATTTGGTAATTTCTGTTGTATAATATATTGGATGGGCATTTTTTAGTATAGAAACATGAGTTTTTTATGTATTTCCTATTTTATAAATTAACGGATAAATATTTTCATGAGTATTTTTGGGGATTATGTACTGTTCTTTATTGCATATTTTGATATGGACAAACATTGTGTGTATATATAAAGGGAAAGGGTTATTCTATTGAATAATGTTGTATATTAAATGTGTTTTATGAATGAGGTATATATGGTTGTTTTGGGTTCTAGATACTAGGATACACACTATCACTAACCCTTAGGTAACCAACATGATGTCAACTTGTGGAATGGGGTCCTAAATCCCTCTAATTTTATGATCCCCAAACTGATGTCCAAAAAATTAGATAAAAAATTCTATGTAGTAATAAAAAATGTTTTTACCCTAATCACATGATCACAAATCCAAGAAAAATAGAACCTGTAATAAATAAACATTATGATTTAAAAATCAAGGATTTATATTTTTTAAAATTAACACCTAGAAACATGAGACGTCATTGATTCATTTTTTTAATAACAGAATAATAATTTGAGGATGATTACAATAGTAATCTGTTATTTTAGATGATATTATCTCTAATAATTATGTAGATATGTGGTCCCCAAAACATATGTTTTTTGGAAAAAATATGGACATTTAGTTCCATAATATTTCAAAATTTTGTGGGATCTTAACATAGACCACGATCGCCAATAGTTTCCTATAGACTACACCTCCCAACTGTTGTCATCCAATGAAAATTATAATCATTTCTGACATTTTCCTAAAATTATTCACATATAGTCTTTTCATTCATCATGAAACTAAATTAAAAAAACAACGTATGTTTTTATTATGTGTGACGGAGAATACCTAATCCATCATCAAGATACAACCACATTCCCAAAATGTTCGCGAATTTCACATTATAGACCAGCCCCTCTCCACAATATTTCAACTACTTCTAGTCAGGAAAAAGAAAAATCCCCATATTCTAGATGTTTTATGGAATAATGAAATTAATCAATGCTTGAAAAGAGTCTTCATATTTGGAAAAATCTCCATCTTTAAGAATATTTTCAAGGGTTAAAGGGAATTACATACACACCTAAAATTTATTATCATCTAAAAATAATTTAATTTATTATCGTCTTTATCCCACCATCCAGTCAGAAAAATATAATTGGGGAAGAACATTGGATCATATATTTGTGGAATAAGAAATTTGTTATATTTTCAATCGGATTTGAACATCCACTAACATGACATTTATTAAACACTCGATCCAATTGAATATCTTGATTGAGATGATACATTATTTGGATATTATTTGAACATGTTCTAAAAACTAATTTTTTATCTCTTTGTATATCATTAAAAAAGATATTTTTTTTGTATACATGAATGTTTCTCAAAAAATACCTATAACATGATCAATATATTTCATGCTTCTATGATGTTAATATACTGTACATAAAAATTTTATTGTTTTACTAAAGAACAATTTTTTTCCTTGAACCTTATTCCAAAGCCATTGAACATAAACACAGTTCCTTTAGTAATGTTTCATGCATCCATATAACCTTAAATGTCTAAATCATCATGTACCTAAAATGGAACATAATTTATATAACCTATGTAAAAATATTTTATCTTTTAAGATATAATAAAACACATATCAAAACATTAAAATTACCTCCTACAAATTCTATTGAAACTGGGAAAAAACACCCCTAGTATTTAAATTATTTGGTCTCAAACCACCCACAAAATGTACTAATCTTATTAAAACTAATACAAATGAAATACTAATTTAGTAAATCTCTAATCATCCATTATTATATTTTAATATTTAGAGAACATGAAGTGTTAGACTTGTGGGTTAGATTTATCCTTACATCATGTTGGTTGGAGTCAGACACTCAAGAGGGTGTGGAATAAATTCCTATTAAAATTTATGTTAATGATATTATTTAAAACATACCGCCAATATAAAATAAAATTATAATTTTAATCATGGTAGTAAAATTATGGAATCATTCTTTTTCAAAGTGTTTCTTAGAAGATTGATTAATACTCAGTTATAATAAAATGGTATATTGATAAAACTTTTGAAGGTACTATAATAAGGAAAATTTCTTTGAAATACTATCGATGCCTAACTACTAAAGTAAAATATATTTTTCTTAAAGTTAATTATTATAGAGAAAGGATAAATTGAAAACACCATATATAGAAAAATAGAGGTTCAATTTCATGTAGACACTTAGTTATCTTTACATGGTGATAACATGCCACCATGAAATATATGTAAATAATGACTTTAATCCACACCATCGATTGGGGTTAACAAAATAGTAGATAGAATGTCAATGTCACAAGGCCTCTAACACAGTTCTGTAGTAGAACAAAAATAAAATAAAATCCCACATGACCTCTAGGACAGTTCATCATGTGATAAACATGTTTAAGAAGACAATAATTTTTGAATATCTCTTATACTTTAGTTTAGTGTAGGATAGAGGGTGTGTTTTTAGTACGGAGACACATACTGCTTGAATGAATAGATAAATATTGAACAAAATAGTATAATATATTAACAAGGGATTCTAGATGCAATGATTGTTATTCAATTGAGATCTGGACTCTCTGATGTATCTGAATTGATGCTCGATCCCTCTTCAGGAAATAGATACAAAAAACTATTTTTCATGGAGAAATGTGTTGTATCTTCCACAAGGTTGAGAAATAATTTACCTTAGTATTAGATGGATTCTACTAAGAATACAGAGCTGTGATGAACAATAGTTCTCTGGTTCACATTAAGTTGGAATGAAAGATTCCTCATGTGTTCTCCTTTTCAATATGGTGCTCAAGGGGGTATGATCATATTTTTCTGTCTATGTGTGTCTACAGAAGTATGCCCATGTGTTTATCATTCATGCACTCTTCATTGTATATATTTTCTTGTAACCCAAGATGGAAATGTTTTAGGTTGACACAATGCCTCGAATTTCTGACATCCGCATTTAATATGTCTTCAAATTGGAATTAAATTAATTCTTCACATTAGACCTCTTAGAATATGATCAACATAAATACATTTATATTAAAAAAACATCAAACAGTCTATCGGTGAGTCCTTGCTCTGAAGATTCTTGTGTCGGGGACTCATTCCATTGATGTGTCATTTTTTCAATCATTAAATGTATCAGCAAATAATTTTATTGTTGACTCATTTTAACTATCAGTGCTCCCTTGCATCGGTATCACCATGTATCGATAGGTCATTTTAACTAATGGTAGGTTATATGTGTCAGTAGGCCATTTACACCAGTAGGTCATTTACATTGGTAGGTGATCTTTTTCAGTAGTACATCTATATTGGTAAGTCATTTGATCCATCGATATCTAAATTCTTCTGTCAGTGTGAGTCTATTATACATAGAAAATATTTTTGTTTGGACTATATTACAGAATAAATATTTACATAATGTACTATATTTTTATAAAATCATAGATAAACATATCTTCACATATTGAAATGTAAATAATCATTTTTGATTTTTTTTACAAGATTAATAAGAATTGGAGTGAATTTTTATTACTAAAACTATTAATTCTTGAGAGGGTGGCCAACAGACTCTTATAGGCCATCAATCTACCCCTTTTTATAAATAAAATTCATTGCATTATTTAGTACATCCATTTGATGGGGAATGAAATTAATTTACATATTATCTCCCATTATTGATGCCAAATTTCTAATATAAATAAAGGTTTATAGGTAACATTAAGTGTAATGGTATCAATGAGAAAAAACACATATAAGAGTGAGATCAATGTTAAATTATACAATGATAATATCACATTGTTTTTCCCCCTTTTGAGATTATGAAAAAGAAAAATATTGTGAAAAATTCCCTCAAGGAATCCTCTCAGTATGTTTTGGGTGTGGTTGTGTTTCTTGACAACTATATATGACCACAAATGAGTATGATTGGTGTTTTCCGAAGATAGATTTTTAAGGTGGAGTTGTTTCCCAATGCGTGCCAAAATTTTGGGCCTCAAAATCGGGATTTTTATAATGGAAAATGAAAGATTTATTCATAATAGTGAACTATATGAAGAACATTTAAGAATGTTTGAAAAGGATGAGAAGCGTGTTCCAAAATTCAAGGATTACATACCATGTTTTGGGTAGGGTATGTAGAGCAGTGAGAAGGGTATTCCAAGGTGGTTTAGGAAACATAAAATGTTTTTCTACAAGGGTTTGCAGCGTAGGGATTGCGGTACATGAAATGATGGTGGTCTGTAGGATGGATTATCATTTGCAGAAAGATGTGAGAATCACGTATAAGCAAATTAATTATGTAGAGATCATATAAAACTCTATTCATGTTGGTGGAAGGATAGTTAAGCGATGAAGGGTGAATTGATTTTTTCATTAATCATGGATTAGTGGATTTTTCTGATATCGTTTCCTATATAAGAATCATTGATCCCACCCATTACTGTAGAGATTGGGCTTTATTAGAGAAAATATATTTCTCTGGGAATTTCGAAATGTTTGAATGTGGTTCCTACTTAAGGTGTTTTCAGGGATTCATAACTTGTAAAGGAGGTCTGGTAAGCTGCTAAGGTAATCCGGTATGCGGAAGGAGTTGTCTTAATATGTGGAGGAGGAAAATCTGGTATGTGAGAGGATGGATTCCTTAATCAATACTCAGAGGTAGATCTCAGGTACGCAAAAGAGAAGTCAATCTGAGAATAGATAATAGTATGCAGATATGAAGGGGTTTTCATCTGATGTTAGTAGAATCATTATGTGGTAGCAGTACATGATCACGATGGCAGAGTAAGTCCACTGACAAATGGTTGTTCATATAAGTGGTGGAAGTACCATAAGGAGGTTTTTTTCATATCAAACTCGGTACTCAGTATGTGGGAGAGGAAGGTGGCTCACATTTATCACATGGAAGCTTGTGGAAGCTTCAATTTTGTTTTTGAATGTATTTTCCATTAACTAAAAATACTCAGGATGGTGTAATTCGTCTTTTGGAGAGAAGGAAATTTCAAAAGAGCATCTACTTACAATTTAGGATGCAAGAATTCAAGAAAATGAATTTAGTTACATGAACATAAATTTTGATTGGCCTAGAATTATATACACATTGAGTGGATTCCATTCCAATGGTAGTGAGTGACGGAAGTGGAAGACGATGACCCTTTCCATCGGAAGGGATCCATTAAAAGAGGAATAAAGAGTGACCCTTGGGCATATAGTTAGAAGAACCCAAATCATATAAAGGCAGTGAGCTTGGGCATAGAATGTTTATCCAAAACATTTTACTCATTATTGTTAGTGACCCTCAGTGAACTTTGTACATAGGCACATTGTCGTTTTATCCTCCTTGGACGTAGCCCAATGAGGGTGATGCATGTAAAAATCGTAGTGTCATGAGGATTATTTCATATATATTCATATATTTCAATGGGAGGAAGTGATAATTGAGTTATATTTAGTAAGGAAACATGATCCAAAAAAATAGTTTCAATTTTTCGTACCCTGATTCACCCCCCCTATATGGGTATTCGACCTAGTGGACCTGAAAAAAAATGTTTGTAAAAAAATTAAATGTATCATTAAGTAATATATATATGTGAAATAGAGGAAATACAAGAACAAAAAATATCGTTAATCAGTAAAGTGAAATGTGTTTCAAGACTTCATATAAAGTAATAAAAGTCATGAAAATAGCCCTATTAGATAATGATCAACAATACAAATAAGGATTAAGTTTATATTTAGATTTCATAGAGAGATTAATATAGGGTCCAGTATAATAAGGCTAAGATATTAGAGGGTCTGATGAAATATTTAGAGGACATAGGATCACTCAATCGGGAACAGTAGATACAAGTCTATGTTTGTTATGTGACAACACATGAAGTTGGTTCTGTTCTTGGATCACTAGGCTAATCTATGTCAAAGCATGAGGAACTAAAATTTGAGGTGAAGGCACTGATATAGGAGGTCCAAGTGGTGAAACAACATGCACTACAATCCCTAAATATTGGAAATAATTGTATAGCTTTAAGAGATTGATGAAATCCTCCATAATCTCACCACTAAACATCAATGATTTATCAAAGTCATCCTTAACCACCAAATATTTGTCCAAAAGAGATGTATAGTCTTTCAACCTCTGCAAATGATCATTAAAATATCTAGTTATTATAGGTTAAGATACATTATCTATCCAATACATAAATGGATTGACCAACTAATGCTTTGTAAGGATATTTTTGAAATATCGGTCCACATTTTCTGTGATCTAATCATTTTATGTTTCACCACTATTAGAATAGAGTCTGACCATATCATGAACATAATCAATATTATTCTCGATATTTTCTGAAATTATTAATCTAGAAATATTAATTAGAGATTTATAATCTTCTTTTACAATAGTTCTAACTACCCCAATGTCCAGAGTACGATATATACGACAAGATATAAAAGGAATATTAGTAGGAGATAAGGTATGAGTCTTCAATGTTTTTGGAATAGTCTCCACACAACCATTGTAATATGAGGTCATATTATTTATTACAGAAGCAAGCCCAATCATTTATTTTCCGAACATGGTATTGCTTGCAAAAAAAATTCACCAGTTTTAATTAGGTTGTGTTGAATCTCCTCAATCAAATTTTATTGTAACATTAGATACATCAGCGTCGCTTCTACCAACATTCAGATGTGGAACTGAAACAACATTCCCAGAATGCCTCATTTCATCTATTGAAGATATTACTGATTTTAATTCATCACTAATATCATTGTTTAATCCTTTAGATATTTGAATCAGATTCACAATATAAGATTGTACAGTTATACATATAGTATGACATAATTCTTCATTAAATCATTCAAAATCTACATTAGTGGCAGAGTCTCTAGCAAGAGTCTCAACCACATAATCCATTGTAGAAGGTACAAAACCTTTATCATCAGAATCTCCACAATCTATTCATATTTCTACATACCACGGATTCCATTCCCATTCAACTATTACATAATCATCTAGATGAGTGATCTTATCAAGTCTTATCTTACATGTTCATGCGCTTCACCAACATGATCTCCCCTATCATGAGGTCCCACCTCAATGTAAGATCTCCCCACCAGTTTCTCATTTTCAGAACAAGGTCATATTATTTCATAAACTAAATGGGATACTAGAAGTTCTTCATATTCTACATCATTAACATCTACATAATTTTCAATTAATTCAAAAACAATTCAGGAGGTTCTTAAAATTCTTCATCATCCCCAACTTCAACAATTTCAACATTTTTACATTTTTCATCCTTGCGATGGTCATCATAACTTTCACCAAATTAATCTTCATAATGTCCAGATATATATTCTTCATTAATGTTTATATCAAAATATTATTTAAATTCATTCACTTCACTAACACTTCCAATTTCATCATCTTCACTTTCTTCAGCTTCATTAGAACGAGTAGATCTACTTACATATTACACATTTCCTATGACTTTTGTCTCCTCATATTCATTATATTCAAGTGTGCGATCATCCAAGGGTAAGGATAATGGAGGACAATGTTGTCCATATAGGAAACCTTTGTGTGTTTTAGGGGTTTTAGGATCACTCCTATCATCGATAGGTGACCCCTAGTATCTAACTAAAGTGGAATGATCTTCTCATCATTATTATTCTTCTAAAGAGTAAACAACATCCTTATATTGTCCCGGACTAGGATCAACCATTTTATTAGGCTTTGTTGGATAGTCTCATGGATTAAACATATCATAAATCTTATCTTCATCTCCAACCCATTCTCTCTTCCATTGGTTCTAGTAGATTTTCGTCCTCTTACAAATCGCATTATTGAAATAGATCCCACTACACTAAGAAACAACATCATCTATTTCATTTACACATCCTTTCTCTTTTATCATACCCGACATCGGGCTTGGATAATATAGGGAATTTTTTACATGAAGGTTTCATAATTTCATTCATGTTACTAGAAAGGTATCTACACAAATTTACCTTGATCCCTTTTCATAGTAGATAAACCAAGTATACATCAGGATACTTTGGGAAAGAAATTTTCATTTTAATGGGACAGATCTGATACTTTCTCCACCTAATTCAGTAGCAATGGGTATCATTTCTTAATCATTATTAGTAATAACCTTCAGAGAAGACTCAGATAAGAACATATCACTCTCTGATGGAGTGTTTCAATAATAATAATAATCAAATATTCCTTCTTGAGTAATTAAAATACATTCAACTTATTTAATGGAATAGAAATAGATTCTATGTCCTCTCACTATGGACTTGATCTATGTAACATCAATTCCATCCAAAGGTAACTCTATATTCATCTAAAATTAATGAAATAGATTTAGTTCAAAGGGTATATCATTATATATGAACCACTCGCGTTATCCCTAATCTAGTGGAACCTTGATCAGTGTATAATTACATTCTTACGACCATTCTTCAAGAACTTCTTTTTCTAGAGTCACAATACGGTTCATAGGAGAAATATTTAGTGGTTATAAATATTTTATCGATTCAAATTTCAATTTATTAGAAGCACGAGACTCACCATGATAATGATCTCACTCCACACCTGATAATCCAATAATTCGGTTTGAAGATTGGAAGGTGAATTGTCAGGTGTAGAGTGAGAAATATTTGATATAGTGTAAAGATAAATGACTAGAGTGGATAAGATCATATTTATATCATTTATGTATTTTGAAATCACAAAATCATGAAATCATAATCCCAGTCCAACAGAATCAATGAAATAGTGTCATTTTGGAAAAAACATAAAACATATAAAATTAGAAAGTCATTGGTGTTGGCATGATTGATTTTTCATAACACTGATGGTGATATTTTGATAAGTAATCACTCTTATTAAGAATAGGTATCCGTATAGAATATTATCAGTGTCAACATGGAAACTGTGTTGGCATGACCTTGCATCATTTTCAGAAATACAGGTGTGTTGGTATAAAAAAGCATCAATGTCAGCATGAAACTATGTCGGTATGACAAAATTATCAGTGTCTTCATAATATTTTCATCTTCATAATGTTAGTGTCGTTATGACAACATCACATAAAATGGTCAATGGATTATAAACACAATGTCCTATCGATTGATCATTCACAAATCATTTTTTATGTTTTTCATTCTTTTAGTGTTCAGTGGTTCAGTAAAAATATCAAAAAACTGATGTTAAGTGCAAATGAACTCTAAATTAATGACACCTTTTTTATAATGGTCTCTAAAAAAGTGATGCCTTGCCTAAAAGTATTTTGGAACAGAATATGAAACAATATTCTGTAAAATATTAATATCACTTGTGTGATAAAAAAATATAGGGAGATTCTTTAATTGATTTCCATAATCTAGTAATGTGTGTTTCATCCAAAAAATTTCCATATCAAAAGGTTGTCCTCTAAGTTAGAATAGTCCCCTGTTGTTAGTATATTTGAGGTATTTGAAAATAGTTTTAATAAAATTAAGATGATATTCTCTTTGTTTTTCTTAATAATTTACACTCATTCATACAATAAACATAATATTTAGCTGACTAGAAGTCAAGTAGAGTAAATTTCTAATCATTCCTCTATATGTGTTTTGACCAACATATTTAACATATTCACAAAGGTCCAACATAAAATACATACTCATTGGAGTGTCACTAATCTGAGTGCATTCAATGAAAAATCATTTTAAAATATCCACAGTATATTTATTTTTTTTAAATAAAATACTTTCTTTATTTTAAAATATTTAAAATCCATGAATGAATTTGAGTACACCAAATAAACTCATTTCAAATTCACTTTGCATCATTTTATAAAAGTCCAAAGGTAATGAATATTTAGAAAATATAAAAATAATATCATCTACACAAGTTTTTAATGATAAAACATCATTAAAATTTAAATTTATAAATAGAGTAGGAGTAGTTATACCTTTTTTAAATCCATTATAAATAAGAAATGTGTTGATCATATCATACCAAGATCATGAAGATTTCTACACACAATATAAATCGTTTTCTAATTTAAAAAACAATATTTTGGAAATGAGGGTTTCTAAAAATAGGGGTTGTTCAACAAAAACGTCATCAACTATATACTAGATTAGGAATTCACTTATGACATCCATTTGATAATGTTTGAAATCTAGATGTTCTGCATAGTCAAGAATGATTCTAATGGCCTCAGGTAAAACTACTAGTGAAATTGTTTCCTTTTAGTAAATTAATTCTTCTTGACTATAACCTTGTGAAACCAATATATATATATTTAGCTATGTCAGGTTCCGATAGTCCATGTCTATTTTGTTTTGTCTCCATGTTTCCAAAAATTGTTTCATTCAAGTTGTTTTAACTATTCTTTCATATCCATAACCTAAATATCCTCATTGATAGCAATATTGATGTTATTAGGGTCAATGTGTTATAGAAAATCTTTTTGTTCATCCTAATTTCATGAGAATCTCTTGTCTCTATTCCTTTTTCTAATTCTCAAACAATATTTTCTAAAGGATGTTTCTTTAGTGTCTGACAGGTGTTCAAAATAACGGGCTAGTCACATCATACTAATTAACATGTTCAGTTTTATTGTGAATAGAATATGGATAATTTCCATAAAAAGATGATTTAATTGATTTATTCACACGGTGGTCAGGAGATTTCATATTTATGACCAGGGTTGACATATCACCCACAATATTCTCTAGGGTCTGTCATTGGCCAATTTTGAGCAGTCTCATAAAACCTGAAATGTATAGATTCTTGAACACATTTGGTTCTCCTGTTGAATACACTGTAGTCCTTACTAAAAAAATCAATAACATTGGATAATTACATCATCACTCTTGGAGGAATATTTGACCATATTATCCATATTATTATGAATATAGACGTTTCAAATGAAAAAATGGAGTTGTTAATCATGGTTTTCCTATTGCTGCATAACACATGTGGAGTTTTTCTCATTATAGGTCTAACCATTACACTATTGATTATATAGCCTGATTTATTGACATATTCTTCCCAAAAGTATATAGGTAGGTCATACACACTAATCATGGTTCTTAATATTTCATGAAGGGTTCTATCTCTTCTTTCTACAACTCCATATCTTTTTAGTGTCCAATGAGGATAGAACTCATGACTGTAGCCATTTTTTGAGAAAAATGTTTCAAACTCTTGTCTTTTAGGATCACAGTCATTGTCATATATTAATTTATTAATTAAAATACCACTAAGATTATCTAATGTAATAGAATACTTGGTAAAATGATGACAGACATCACTTTTTTGAGTTAATAAAAATACCCATGTATATCTAGTGTAGTCATATACTAGAATATTTATATAATTCATCCCAATTAGATAGTAAATGATATAATGTCCAAAAAATATATGTGAACCAACTAAATATCTTGAGATGTTTAAAAATTATTCGTTGGATTAAACGAGATTTATTTGATTAAACATTTTACAATGAATAATAAAATTTTCATTTGGAAATAACATTCTCACAAACTATATAAGATAGTGTAAATTTCATTATCCTAATATCTTATAACAAATCCAATATTCATTATAAAAATAACTCAAGAAAAGATCATTTTAAGATATTAACGAATATATTATAACCACATTTACATTTTCATTTATAAGAGATGAGAATAAAAAACTTATATTTAGAGTTAAAAACATTGCATGAATTAGTTTCTAATTTTACATTGAAACCATCATCTCATAACTAAGAGATAATATGTATATTTTATTTTAATACATAAATAAACAGTACTTTAGAATATATAACTGAGTAAGAGTTACCAATATGGTTGAGTCTAATTATTTTTCCATTGGCATTGGCACCAATGGTGACATTCCCACCATCAAAATTTATCAGGTTCATAAATCATGAGTAATCTCTGGTCATGTTCCTTGAAAAAACACTTTCCAAGTTCCAAAATCATTTAAAGGATTTAATTATGTTTTTTTCTTAATAAACAGATTAGACAAGAAAATATTTTGGTTCCCAAATTCGTTTGGGTGTAGTAACATTAGAAATAAGGGATTTGGAAACCCGCATTTTTATGGGTTTCCATTAATTAGTAGATAAATTATTTGAAGAATATACATTTTTTGGTCCAATAAAATGTGAACCAATAGAAAAGTTTTCAATGTTGGGAATTGTTGAATTTTTTCAGAACATGGCATAAAACTTGATATTCAAAATTATGAGATAAAAAATTAGTTTTTGTCATATTATTTTATATTTTTTTGTATGATAATCTAGTAGTATACATTGGAAGACCATTTTTACAAATACATTGAACTTATGTTTCATTAAAATTGGTAAATATTTCTATATCGGTTTTCAATTGCTCATTTGATAATATAAGTTCATAATTATCTTTACGCAGTCTATAATTTTTCTCTTTTTACACATCAGGTTTATATTTAACTATTGTAGTCAAAGCATGATATTTCATTAAGGATTTTGATTTATTTTTTAAATAGATAAATGTGACTTCTAGAATTTTTCAATATTCAATCATTTCCTCATTTGTCATATTTTCATAATCACTTGCATCTCTATAATAATATTAATTATGTTAAAATGAATATTGTGTTACCTCAGATGTGTTTGTCATAAAATGCATATTATATTTATCAGACTTTTCATGAGAGGATTCTGAGTCACTTTAGTTGTCCTCAGAATAATTCCTTGTCGCCTTCATAGAATTTTAATACCTTTTGTCCTTGTTATCATACCTCTTCTATAAAATTATATTGGGATAGTAAACCATTACATATCCCTTTATCTTACACTCATGACATATTATTTCACTAGAAGTGTCACCTTGCTTCCAATCCATTTTCTAATGGACCTTGTGATCATACACACCTTGGATTTTGGGATTTCTAAATAATTTATTCATTCTATAAAATTTTATAATACTTTTTTCTATTTATGAAATCTCCTCAAAACTATGTTCATCACTTGAACATTTAGTTTCATATTGAATTTATCCTTTTTCTTGGAGGAATTATTTTTAATAGTAAAATATTTTCTTTTCTTTTCATAATCCACTTCATTGTTGACTTTTTTTTCTTCCTCATACATCATCCACATGCCTATCATCTCCTTTACAGGTAACATCATAATGTCCCAAGATTCTATGAATAATAAAAAATTTCCTCTCCATCTATCTTATAAGAATCTTCTAATTATCATGATTTTCACCATGGTTGCAACATCCCTTCCAAGAGTGATCATAGTATTCATAAGTTCATAAAACATATGATTCATGTCTGAAGTTGGTTCATCATAATTAAAATTAATGTTACAATATATAATTGTATATGTGTTAATTTGAATTTCCTAATCTCTAGAGGTTTCTTCATTTGAAATAGATAAAGTGTCCAAAATTTCATGGGATTTTTTACATGTAGAAAGTCTTTTAACTATTCATCACCTAATGTATAGTATATGGAATTGAAGAATTTCCAATTAGTTTTATAGGATTCCTAAGGTGGGTTTTCACATGTATTTATTGAAGTACCAAGAATCATATATTCATCTATAATTGATGATTGATTCTCAAACCCATACTTTTTGAGATCATTTTCTTTTTAATTTTACATTGTGCATATTTAGTTCTATTAATGAATGGAGGTATGTTTTTAGCAGCTCCATCCAATCTATTATCAATGATAAAGAAATATTTTTTAACATGCTAGAAAATTAGAACTAATAAAAATTAAATGATATTTAAAATACCCCTAAAATCACATATAAAGAATATTTTAATATATATTTATATTTTAATATTTTGAAAATATAAACATTAGAAACAACCATAGATACAAATTTTTTTTAGTGTGGGACTCTCAAGAGAGGTACTAATTGACATTAGAAAAAAAATGTTAAAATGTTTATTTAAAAGGATAACTAATCTATAATAAAACTCGATAATAATAAATGGTAGTAAAATTATAAAACATTAACAGCTCAAATATATACTAAAAATATTGATTAATTCTTTGTCATAACAATATGAGATATTGATACAACATTTATGCTTCTATAATAAATTAAATAGTTATCAATATTATCCAATACTAACTATCAATAAAGAATTAATTTTTTAGAAAAACGAATTAAAATATAGAAGGACTAAATTGAAAACTCAACGGATATAAAATCATAGGATATGTCTAAAGATGATAATTAGTCCTCTCTACATATAGATCAAATTCTACTAAGTAATCTATATAAAGAATGATTTGTATCCACACCCTAAATCAGTGTTAACTCAATTATACAAATACTGTCCAGGTCACAAGACCACTACCATATATATATGTGGGAAAAAAAATTACAATCTTGTCACATATGAAGTCATCCAAAGTTCATTGTGGGATAAAAATTGTAAGAAGATAGTTCTTGAGGATATCTAGTATCCTCCAGTTTAGACTAAGAGACCTTGTGTGTTTTTAGTACAAACAACTAACTACTAAAAGGAATATCTAAATAGTACACAACATAAAAGAATGTACTAAGAAGTGATTTGATATGACTTTAGTGTTATTCAATTCATCATTTGACTAGAATGTATCATAATTGAAGATCCAGTCCTCTCCTCAAAAAAGACAGTAAAAATAGATTGTTTTGGACCAATGTTTTCTTTCATCCATTAGGGTGAGATGTTCATTCGTTTTGGATTAGTTAGATGCTGCTGAGATGATATAACAATGATGAGTAAATTAGTTTAGAATCACTGAATCCCTCATCTGATTCCAGTTGACTTCGACGACAAAACATGTGGTGTAACAATCTATATAATATGTTATTCTAAAAAAATATCTTATAAAACTATTTTAGCATAATATTATGTTTTATTAGTTGAGAATGTGTTATTTAATATATTTAGGGAATTATTTTATGGAATTATAGAACTGTCATTCAATTTTTGGATTGATAAGATAATTGGAAATAAATATATAAATTTATAGTAATGGACTTGCAAGAATTTCATATAATGTTACTTAGTGATATTTTAATAAATTTTTTAAATTTGATAAGTTTCATGATAAAAACATTAAATTATTTTTCATGAAGAATTATTTTTATTTTACCCTGATGAAGTGCAGAAATAATTACACAATAGTTTCTTCAATATATATATATATATATATAATTATTGAATTCTGTAAAATTGATGATGGATTATGTATAGAGATAAAATATATATTAATAATATAATTCATCTAAAATGAAATTACCCATGTGAACTAAATAAAAAGGTTGTGGCCTTTATTAAAGGATAAATCAAAATAGAGATAATGAAGCATGGATGAAGTTGTTTAACACTGGTCAGAGTGGTTTGTGGAAATGCCTATGTTTATTTACAACATTGGGAGGTATATCGGGTGCCTATCAAACAAGTTATGGATAATGGGTTTTCGAAATAATTACAATGATGTCCAGTAAAACAATATGAATGATCATAAAATGGGATTGTAGATATAGTAAAGAACACATTAATGATTTTTACTTATTAAATATTTTCAGGAATACATGGAACTCTATTATTCCTAATATATTATTCTTTTAGACAAACATTATTATTTTGAAAAATATTAGTATATTATCTCTAATAATCTAAAATATTGAAATGATCATGGTTATAAATCTATGAATTTATGTTATGAAAACCAATTTGAAATGGAATATTTGATTGATTGTGGTGATTCCAGATGCTCTGTATTAAATAGGTTTCTATATTAGAACAAATATTATATTGGGATTGTTTCTATTAAAATGAGGGCATCTATAGAAAAAATAGTTCTTATGATAGAGAAAAACTCATATGAGGTGACATATTAATATGTGATGGTAGTTTCTTGTGTAATATTTATTCTTATTACTAGGAAATGAAATTTTTAATATAGATCACTATAATATAAAATATTTATTTTCATTAAGCAACCATTTATGATTTTTATTATATACATTCAATGAAATGTATAAATGTTTCACTACTAAATGAACATTAGTCATCATTGGCTTTTCATTGTAAGATAATTAATATAAATTAATTAAATTATTATCCACAAGCTTCAAATACATTATCATGTTTTTATAATTTAGGAATATAAAATAAAATTCTAGATGACCACATATTTGAATAATATATAATATATTCTATGACTGATAAGTCAAACTATGACTAAAAAAGGAATCCTTTCTCTAATTTTTAAATTATATAATTATGGAAGTATTTTTTGAGGATTTATAAAAAGTAATGAGGTTTTGGTGACCATATAAAATATCATGGGTGATTTTAAAATGATTGTGAAAAAGAATGGCTTGAAATGTAATCCAAAGAATCAATTTTAGTTTCTTGAGTTAGGAATGATAAATTAAATATTAATCTAATCTTTTCTAATATAATAATTGGAAAAATTATTTATATATCCTTATTATATTAAATTGAAATTATTAAATATTTAAAAAAAGAAATCATTTTGTTGATATTACTAGATCAATAGAATGGTAGATGGAGAGGGTACTATATATATCTATGTTGTTGGTTTCTATATAAATAAAATATATAAAAATTAATAAAATTATCACATAATGAAGATATTATAGGTGTTTTGTAATATATTACGGTTTTAGTTTACCAATTATATATTTACTGATGAAGGAATAAGATTATAAATATGATTTTAAATCATCGAATTATAAATGAATATAGTAATTGGTTTATACTATTTGAGAAATATATTATATTCAACGATTTTATATAATTAATTGTGTTCATTTGGATTGAATAATGAGTATCGTACAAATTACATTTCAATGATAATCCATAAATAGATAGAGATGCAAATAAACAGTATGCTTCCATATCGATCATGAAGAGATCCTCATGTCTTTTGAATAACCATTCCTCACATGAAATGAGTGTGATAATAGAGAATATGCATTATTACCTAATGTTTATATATCAAAACCATTGGACCTTTTACTATCTTTATAAGTGATAAGTAAATCATTCAATTTCAAAAAAATGGGGTTTTACCCAGGGATTAGACCTTTTAGGTGGATGAAATAAAATATCACATCCAAATATCTTTTATATTATGTTTATATTCTCGGTTTATGATATTATTCAATTAAAATTATAAATCACATTTAATTTGAGTTACCAATACCGAGGAATAATATTTTTTATAAAAAAATTAAAATTAAATTGAAAATTCCAAAACATGTAACACTTTGATTCACCCACTTCTCATGGTGTATTGGGATCCAACAAAGGATATAAAATCAAAATTTTTTAATTATTCAACCAAAAAAATATGTTTTTTTATTATTAATCTAGAAATGGATTGAATAATGAATGATTGTGTATTTGGTGAATGATTGTTTTTAAATTTTTAAAAGGAAAAAATTTCATAATTTTTTATTAATATTTGGGTTTCATATAAAATTGAAATTCTATGTTGTCCATGGGTTGTGTATAATAAAGATAAAAACATATTATCTAATAAAAGAGTTAATAATTACTTAAAAGTTACAATAAAAGGATATTTATATATGTAGTTTCTCACTATAATACATAAAAATAAATATTGATTAAATTGAATTATCTATACAATGAAGAATCTATATTGAAAAGGTTGAACCTGATTTAATCCATTTATAGTAGACCTGAACATGATAAATATCATTCAGTGAACTTTAGTGAATTTTTATGTCTACTATATAATATCTAATGGAGTACAAATATTTATAATGTGATTAAGAAATTTGTTATTCTTATCTAGGTAATTATTTTTATTTCTTTGATAATATCCAATTTTAATCTTGTAATATATTATCCATGAAAAAAACGTAAATATTTTATATTTGGAAAATATTTTTATGATGGATTAAAATAAATGGGGTGAATCTATATTTTAATTTCATAATATAAATGTTATGATTAAAAACTCATAAAATTAATTTATACAATTTTAGATTGATAAATGATGAAGTGTTATTGTCATAATATATTTGGATGTTGTTAATTAAATGTTCATAAAGGGAATTTTAAATTAATGAGGAATGGATAAAAATTGTATATTAAAATGAAGTGAAAAAGATATATAGTTTAATCAGTTATCCAAGAAATAAATGTGAAAATTGAAATAGGTAAATATAATAAAAAATCCATAACTACCAAGAGATGGTAGTGTAATGACATGATTAGTGTTATTCGTGGTTCAATGAATTAACATCTTGAGAAGGTATGTGTAATAATAATGAAGTTATTTTTGGATGTGGAATATGAATAATTTTGTAAAAAAAATTCAATTAGTGGTGGCTCTCAAGTGAGGATAAAATTTAGTTTCATGATAACAAAAAACCTTACTCTATGAGATGTCATAGAAAAATGATTGAAAAATATAATATTTTCTTAAATAATTATGTAAATTTAATTCTATTTTTTCGATATAAAAAAATAATATTTCATGTATAAAGGATAGGATTCTCAATAATAATGAGAGTAAAGATGAAATCACATCACAACATAGAAAATAAATTAATTTTTACTGTATTTTTGGAAATAATTATATGTGTTCTAACACTGTAGTTGTTTTAAGGATCTAAAATAATAATAAAAATATTAATAATAGAATGAAATCCACTAATCCATTTACTAGAAGAAAAAATGAATCTTATAATTAAAAAACATTACATAAAAACAGTTTTCATTTTCCTAATTAATCTTTAACTAATGTTAAATAAATATATTCTATTAGTGTCTCTTTTATCATGTTAATATGTACTTATAGTGAATGAAATGAGGAAAAGGAATCCCCCAATCATTTTGGAAAGTATAATTATGATCATAAAATGTAAAATTGATGATACAAAAAAATGAGTGTCATTGGATTCAGCCGTAACAACAAAATATTATAATATAAGATTTATATTAAAAAGGATAATATGTTTTATATCTTATTCCACACAAGACACCAAACATAATCAAAATTATGATATATTTTTGTAAAACATAAATAATAAAGTATTTAATTTTAAGAATATAACATTACTTAGTTGGAATGAATAGATGTAAATTATGAATAAAATATATCAATAATAAATATATTTTATACTTTAAAAATAAATGAATTTCGAGTTTGATATTTTTAAAAAATTATAAATTTATTTATTGTTTGGAAAATATTTTTCTAAATAAAGGATTTGTATGATATATTCATTTCTATTCCATGGAACTTATAAATATTGAATAAAAATTATAGTTTATATTAATAATTTGTTTTAAACAATGTATTTAATAATTTATTGAAATAAAAAATAACAATTAATATATAAAAATGTCATATTCTAAAAAAACATCATTACTTTATATTTAATGTTTTTTTAAAAACAAACTGAATATAAAAAATTAATAAAATGTGTTTTAGAATATTTAAACTGTTTTTACTTAATAAAATATATTTTTATTAATATTAAATTGGGGTATTTCTCTAAAACCAACAATATTTAGTCGAAAATTATAATTTCTATTAAAATTGATTTCTTTTATTTTTCAAATATATTACAATATCATATTATTTCAAAAATAATTTATTTAACAAGATATGTATTTAATAAATGTCATTATTAATTTAGAATAATCTATTATCCTATTAGTAATGTTATAAATATTTAAATATCTAAATTATGATGTTAGTTTCATAAAAAATAGTTTTAGTATTTTATATAAATCAATTATATTCGAGGTGCAATTCGGTTTTTTCGTACCATGAAGGAATAATAACATTTAATTTTTATTTGAAAATAATTTATTACATGGAAATTGAATATTATAACAACTATGGCTTATAAAAAAGTTATATTTGTTAAAAAAAATCTTTTACCTAAATGAAATCTTTAAGTGTTATGTGTTTTATTCATAAATTAATAATTTTAATACCAAAAAAAATTATATATTATAATGATGTAAAATATTAAAATCCAATTAGTCTTAAATTATTTAAATACTTGAATATTTAATTTTTTTAATAAAATTTTCATTAATTGAAAAACTTAATTACCATAGTCAAATTCAACTGGTGAAAAAGGATATATGTTAAAATAAAATCCTTATACCACTATAAGATGTGTCCAAAAATAGTTTTTGAGAAGTGGATTAATCCAAAATTACTATGACAACAACATCTATTTTATTTTGAGTAATTCAAATTTTAATGGTAACATCATTTTATTTAATGATATAATATTTCTTCACATAGTTCCTTCACATCAATTATAAAAATGTTAAAACACCACCTACTTCATGAATAAATTATTCTGAAAATTTCCCATTGAAAAAATTCGAACATTTTTTAACCATAGCCCACTATAATGTATAAAATATTCTGTTTTCCAGTTCTTAGCATAAGGACTTAATTTACAAAGTTACTCTCAAGGAATAGTTAACTCCACAATAACTGTACCATCAACTAGTTTTCACTTATTCTTATTTATATTCAATAAAATTTATTATCTATAAACATATGAATTCATGATTATATTATATATTAAATGAAATGGTATTATATAAAGTTTATTACCATTATCTATTCAATATTGACCTCTTTTAATAAACCAAAAATCGTTATTTGTGCATACGTGTAGATAATTATGTCAATAATAAATGGAATTATATTTTCATCACAACACATATTTGAAGGTTCATAGAACATTTTATTGATTTAAAATTAGTTTTACCATAGCATCCGGGTTCTAGAATGAAATATCTATGATCTTATTTCTGATATGTTCAAAAAATGGTTATTGTAATGTAAATCATTTAAATCGAGTGATGTAAATGAAAATAATCAATTTTTTCAATGAAATTATGTTATTTAAATTATCATATAATCCTAATTGATAAAATTTAAAACACATCACAATTATAAAAATGATATATCATCACTCGCCTTATATAATATTGATTTATAAATAAACTTTTATTAATTAATAATGATCGGATTTGGATAATAATGAACACCAAAATGAATTTTATGAAATATGTTAAAAGAGATAAAAATTAGTTACAGTTAGTGTTAAAAATATTTAAAAACTAATTATCATATAAATATAATGAATATAAATAAGGTTTATAAGTGGTTATATTTATGAATAAATTTATTAAATATATATTTAATGACAAAAATTTAATTAATAGTAATTTTTTCTGAGATTGATTATTGGATGTGGACTGATATGTGGGTTTTCCTAAAAAATTTATCTATTTGAGACAATCTTGGTATTATACACTTAATTTCCGTAATGACATTTATAGAGTTCCTATTTGATATATCGTATGTATAATAATAATTTTATCATTGGATTTTAAAATCCCTTACATCCACTCTCTTTTAAATGGACTTTTTGATGTTTTACTCAAGCATAAACTGTTTTCGATGTCCTAAATAAAATTCGTTGAGGCTTGATTCATGTTATACACCATTTTTCATTTCTTTGGGGTTCTATTAATTTAAATTCAATTAAATGTTCAATAAAATTTCTACTTGATTATTATGCTGTATGCTACTCCAAATAAAGTCATTTTCATTAGAATGATTTTTTCACAATTGATACCACATGTGTAAGGCTTTTTTGTTACACATTTTTTTAATTGAGTTATGATAGTTTATATGATATTATATAAAATATGGTACGTATATTATTACAATTTATTTAATTTTATGATATTTTATAGTTGTTTTCATTGGATATAAATTCATACTAAATAAACCCCTATTAAATTTTTCTCATCTTATCTAATATTAATCCTGGTAGGAATATTGATAAATCATGTATCATTTACATGAGTAATATTGTATCACTATGTACTTTTTCCACAATTAGTTAGTTAGCCTTAAATAATATTTTATTATATTTAAATTTATCCATATTTATGGGGTAGAATATATTTTTGTAGAAAAAAATTTTGGATTCCCTTTTTACAATGTGAGGTTTGAACAAATATATTGTTAAAGATATTAAAAACGAGTTTTCATTTATCTATAATATGTTTTTCCTTAATATATGCATTTATAAAAAAATTTATGTCTCTTAAATACCATATTTTTAAATATTATTTTACATTTAATTATTTTTAATGACATTTGAAATAGTTTTTATAAAAATTATATTTAAATTTACCTTTAAGAAACTCTTCTACATCAATGTTAAAAATATTATATAAAATCACTATTAATATTTCAATTTATTTTATATTTCAATTTTCAAAATATATTAACCACAAATATTGATGATTCACTATTTATACTAATATATATATATATATATATATATATTGGTTTTAAACTCATTGTGTCAATTAAATCAACTCTTCATCTCTTCTTGTGTGATACAGTTTGAAGTATTACTTCTAATGATGTTTTTCATCAATGTCAACATCACTATTAATTTAATTTATTACCATGTGTTATATTAATTTTCAGATATCCAAATTCATATTTAATTTTAATTATGATCATGTTATTAATTTATTGGCATATCTATATACACAAAGCATTATATTGTGCGAACATAATATTGCAACTATTCATATTTGATGATGTTCACCTAAAAAATAATTTGTTTGATTGATGTGGGAAAATGTATCAGGGATCCATATATTGATTTTTTAATATAAATGATTATTTAAATGTGTAATATCTATTGTTTTATCATCCACCTTCTGTATCTAGATGTATTATTATCATGTCATCATATCTATTGGCCAGGAGAAAATTATTTGTGTACTATATATTATTATTACAATAGGTATGATTATTATAATGCATTTTATATATTTTTTGACCATCCACATTATTTATCGGGACGTGTTATAATAATTTTAATCATTTTTAATGGGGAAAATTATTTAAATTCTTAAAAAGTATTTACTATAACATAATTTTATCATTTTTTAATATTCTATATTCATCAATATAATGATACCAATATTTTTATTCATCAAATTGTTCCTTGTGGAAGGATATAAAAGTCATTATTGAATCATGTTATTAATTGAATGAAATTAATAATTTCATGGGTGGGGATAAAAAATATAGATCCTCTCCATGCGTTCACCGGCCTCATGAGAGAAAAATGTAGGGGTACTTGGCATATTCTTTCCTTATTCAAACATTTGTCTTTAAAATGGACTTAACAAAAAGAAACACATATTGTAACATTCCCTTGAAAACATTATTATGATTCCTAAAATTAATTATACTATCAGTATTAAATTTGTATTAAATTATTATTATTGATATCTATGGCTTAAATTACTTTAATTGAAATATAATGCATTCATTTTATGTTATATTATGTCTTTTTATTTTCTACATATTACTCACATAATATTTAATCAATGATAATGAAAATATTTTCTAACATTTATTTTTTCCCATTCTATAAATCAGATCTCACCGCTTCTTTGTTTCTGTTTCCCATAGTTATGAATAAATGTAATAATGCGAAATTATTATTATGAAAACACATGTAAAAGAATTTAAGGAATATGGTGAAGACTAATTATGGATTAATTTAATTAACACGTAGAGTGGAATATTATTACCCATTGTGACATTCCACATATTTTTGGATAGATTATTTTTTATCTTAATTCTCCAAATCTACAGTCTAGAAATGATTGTTTTTGTTATAATATATATAAATACCATTAGATATTTTTTTTAATTAAGGCTTGTTATATTACAGATTTTCAACTTGTATAAAATGATGATTAAAAGAATGTGTTTTTATGAATATATTAGAATGCATGGGACTAGAGAGTAAATATTATTATCAACTGAATGGTTTACATAACTTTAGAATTTCTGATTTGTTTTGGTATATATTAATGGTTTATTAGTTTGGGATGATCACAACTTAAATGTTTTACATAACTCTTAATGATAGAATATGAATTTTCTATTAGGTAATAAATTAATTTTTATTTGGGGAATAAGTCAAGTGAACATTAAAGAAAACACATGTGGATAATTGTATAATATAATTCTATATATATGAAAATATCTTAATGTTTTGGTAAATTATACATTTTTTTATTATCATATAAATTAATTATATGTATAGATACCACTAGTGGGTATTTCCAATTACAATTATGTATCTATCGGTAATATCATTGAATATAGAGGATTGGGTATTAGCTCGATAGTCACATGACATCTGAAAATGTTGTCTACCTAGAGACCTTGTTTGAAATTCATTGGGGGTATTCTCATGTAAATTATATTTTTCAATAATCAACCATTATTAATGGTTAAATTATGATGTTAACCATTAATGTTACTAAAAATAGATAACTATCCATGTATAAATAATTATCTATCATTGAGAAACCTATTTTTATATGATAATATCATATTTTAGAAATTTTAAATATAACAAAAAAATATTCAAATGAATATTTTCATTATAATATTTTAGATATTATCATATCCATTTTTAGTTACTATTTTGTTGTAACATGATCAAAAAATTATGTTGAGAAATGTTTGTATATACAAACTACTATGTATTATAACTAAATAAGGGAGTATACTTAACTGTTAGAGAATTTTATTATTTACCTTTTATTATGGAAAATGATAGTTTGTAAATAATGATTAAGGTAGTGAGATTGATCCATAGATATAAATTAAATCTTGATACTCATATCTATTATAATTTGAGACTAATAGTAATCAATAACACTTAAATATTTCGTACTTATTGTGAGGAATATATAAAATATCTAAGGATTATTACTCAGCACTTTTATAGTAATGATATGGAAACATAGAATAAATAGTATTAATAAGATTGAAAAGTTATTTTATTATAAGGATATAATTTTTTTGATGAAAATTGGACAACACTAAACTGAGGTATGGATAATTGTTTGTTATAATATAATATTTAACATTAGATAGTAAATAGTTCTTTGATTTCATGTTAATGTACTAAAAACATAATAATGAAAATTAATTCCCCATATTTTTGGTAATATTAAATACATTATTGGAATTATTACATAAATTTTCAACAATATGACCATATAAATTAGTGGTTGTCATCATTTGAAGGTATATTAATATATATTATTTTTAAAGTAATATGTATCTTCGATCTTATTTATTGACTTGAAGGATTAATTTTTGAGGGTAATGGTATAATATGAAGAATTTATTATTAGGGTGTATAAAAACTACAATATTTGAATTGATGAATCCATAATAATGATTAATGAAATATTAGTATCTTGATATATCATAATAATTTATTATATATTTCATATTAGAGGTTATACCCTTAGTGATGAATATGTTATGAATTTCATCACTGACATTCATCAATGAGTGATAATTAAAATTGTGAGGATGAAACTAATTATGGGGGTGGGGTCAGAATGTGAACAATTCATTCTTAAATTTTGTATACCTATAAATAAGATAATTAGTATGATAGATTACACCAAAAATTACACCTAACTAAATGATATAGGGATATATTGATAATATATATATATATATGACTATTAAAACATAGACATTGAAAATTAATAATTAATAAGAGTATCCCGTTTTTAAATATAACTAGTTTGAAAATATAATATTCTTTTAATATGAATTAACATCAATATTTTTTCCATCAATATCAACTAAGATAAAATTTTGATTAAAAAAATATTATAATAAACATTTAATTTTTATGTGATGCTCATTTATATTTAATAATGAAAATGATTAATATTTAAAATATATGTTTCATATTTAGAATTTATTAAACAAAATTTAATTGGAAATGATATGAAGGAATGAAATAAATTTAATATTTAAGAATTCCATTTTTAAATATAATATAATCTTATTATATTTTATGATTTTATTCAAAAAATGAATTTACAAATATTAGAAAAATAAGTTCTCAATACTTATGTCTTTTTTGGATTTATATTATAGATTATATTTTATGATGCAATTTTTGGTTTTCCCAAATTAAATATATTTTTAGTCGGCAATTATGTTTTTTCAGAAATATTATAATTTTTTTATAATATCATTATGAAAGAGTATCATATAAGAAAAAAAAAAGTTTTTATTAATAATATATGTATGTATCTATTATTAATAATTTATTTCAATTTTTTGACTTATAAATTATATGTAAAAAAATTATATAGTATTATTATGCTTTTAGTTAAATTAAAACAATTTTATGTCTTTTCTAGAATTCATATATTTTCAATGATTGATTATGTTATATATTACCTTGAAATCCTGATAAAATTTTAATTTGTTTTTTATTAAGAAAATTTATTTCTTATTAATTTATACTTTTAATAACTATGACTTTCACATTAATAGAGGATTTCTTGGTTATCCCACTAAATGGGTGTAATATTCTTCTTTGGGATGACATTTATTCAATTCTTTAATTTTCAACCATATACAAGGAATTATTTGGTTACCAATTGTACTCCATATATGATCTGAACCCAATTAATATTGTGATGATTTATTATTCATTATATGTTGTCTCATTATCACTTCTTCATCAATCTTTTGGTTCATCATCTTCTCATAGGGTAATCTCAATTGGTTATTTCTGTCCTAGGTATTGTTTTACTGAGTTATTAATTGTAGTAGGTTTTGACTGGGTCATTTAGTGTTTTAATTTATTTTTCAAATCAATAACTTTTATTTATTAATATTTCTATGATTTTATGAATAAGGATTCTGACTGATATGGTATTCAAGTATTCTCATTATTATTTAGGTGAAAATGAGGGATTATAATAAATTTTTATCATTTGGATTATTGTGAATTTAATTAATAATTATCATAATATATATAATGAAATTATGGTAAAATAGGGAGTTTTCCATTCTCATTACATTGTTCTATGATTATAATTTTAAAATAATATTCATGATATTATTTACTAATTTGAAAACTCATGGTTATGTTGGATTGATAATAATTTTCACATTTCATAATGGGATACAATCATAATGAATGATTGTAAATGGTATATATGATAATATGAAATGTTGATAATGTTTTTTATGGGTGAGGTGATTATTTAGTATGAAGTATTATAAGAATTATGACCAATTTGTTTTCTTTTTGATAGTATATAATGGTTTTTTTAGTTTCTGCTTTTTGTTATTTTTATCAATGTTATATGATATTGTGTCATAAATTTACTAATAAATGTAGTTTAGATTAATTGGATCAATTTATCGGTGGAAGAGGTATAGTTAGGGTGTGGATGTCATTTTGGATTAGTATATATATTTTTATCCAACCAAAGTGTGATTTAGTGGATTTATTGTTGTGCGGAGGTTATCTACATTCAATTTATTTGAATTTTACTATTTTTTAAATTGGATATAAAACTCATTTTATGTGGGAATGATATGATACAATATCATCAACAGATAAATGATTTAACAGAAATATGAAAATTTTTAAGTGGACTTTTATCATTGGAATGTATGTGTTACAATAATGTAAAAATTATATGGGTAAATGTGGGTATTTGTTAATTATTATTCTGACGTAAATTATGTTTAGTCAATTTTATAATGACTGTTATAAGGATGGTAATGGAAAATATTGGACTTATAAATGATAGGTTTTGAGATAAATATAATTGAATTTTTTAATATAATTGAATTATGAATGACGACTAGAATGTAATGTTAATAAATATTGTAATTGATTTCATGTGAGAATATATGGGGTTATTTTATGGTATAATGGTGGAACTAGCTTCTACTATGTATTATGAATTCTATGATGGATTTTTTGGGTAATTATAGTTCTTGTGTAACATGAATGTAACACCCCACAATTTTGTGAATTATTTTTCTTGTATTTATTTATTCTTTTTGGTACATTCTATTTCACGCAACATTAGAAATAGTAATATATTTATATATACAAACACACACACACACATATATATATATTAAAAAAGTAGGTCCAACATTCCATTGACATGGAACCAACATGGATTTCACTTCATTGAACAATGAATTCGCATGCTCTACACACTTCACCCACATTGTATGAACTGCATGCAACACAGACTTTGTTTACATTCCACACAATAATGAGTTTCAATGAAACATCATTTTATTTTTAAAAATATTTAATCAATTTTGATATATCCTATATGTTATAAAGTATTAATTTATGTATTAATGAATATATTACAATATATATTTATATTGGGTTTATTTATGTAAAAAATATTAAAAATGAAAATATTTTCTTTTTAAAACAGGTATATGTTTTAATACACTTTTTTCTCGAATGAACTGCTTTGCATATCCTTATGTGATAATAAAAAATTAATTTTAGACACATATAGAAATTAAATTTGATAAGAAAATTTTTATTTTTGATTTTATATTTCTATAATTATCCTTGGGTGAATTTATGGGATTTTTTTTGAGAAACCTTCATATATGATGAATAGTGAAAAATACTACATTTTAGTTAATAACTGCATTTTTGTTTAGATAAATATTAATATTAAATTAAATATTAAGTAAATTTTATTGTTTAATAATATATATTATACAAAAATTTATACAAATTAGGTCATTATAATATATTTCATTTTGGTATTGAATATAAAAAACAGAAACAACTTCTGAGAATTTTTCTGCATTAAAAACCCATTATTTCATCCCATCTATAAGATTATAAATAACATTAAATTTTCCTCTTCAGTGAATTATAAATTAAGAAAAATAAAACATTTTAACCAATATAATATTTAAATTCTAATTATATCATGTTAATTTTATTGAAAAAAAATATTATTAAAAGTGATTACAATTTACCATAATGATTAATGAAAATTTAATCTTAATTAGGGACTAATACAACATTTTAGGACCCCAAATGAACATTACACTTATACAAACCCCATTGGATATCCATATTTAATTTATAAAACATCAATTATTGAATTTTATTTTTTTTATGATTTTTCAATTTAAGAACATGTGTACACAATTCTTCTTTCAACAAATTCCATTTGAGACATTTTCCTTCTCTATAAAAGTCTGCCACCTCACCATCTTCTTCACATAGCTCTAAAATATTATGTTTTATACATTTGTTACCAAATTATCATATCAAAATCTATACCTTACAATTTTAATCCTCACTTTAGGATGAAAAAAATAAAAGTAGTACTTTTGGAAAGCAACCAATGGGAGTTACCCGATTAAGAGGTAACCACTTCAATAATGAGCAAATATTTTGTACTCCTTATCCACCACTAAATTCCTTTTATTACATGATTTTATAACAAAAATAGTTTCCTTAAGATAATAATATGTTTTATGCTTTTTTTCAACCTAAAATTACACACAAATCAATTTAATTGAAAATGAACAATCTGTTTACACGTACGGTGAACAACTGCCTCTCTAAATGATAATTGTCCATTATTAAATTACTGCATCTCATGGTAGAAAATATTATATAAAATAATTGTTAATATATTATATATTATATTTATTTTTTCATTAATTTTTTGTATTCATTTTACAAATCAATTTTTTAATTTCAATTTTGTTTAAATAAGATAATTTCGTTTGAGGAAGTGTGGACTACCGCCCTATCAATTCAATGTGATACGCTCACACACTAAATGGATTGTATTAATGATGGGTTTAGTGAAATTATATGATATATATTATATAATAATTATATGGAAATAATTTTATATATAAATTTATATACATATATGTCTTTTACTCTATTTCTTTTAGTAAAACAATAAAAACAAAAACATTGTTCATTCGTGCGTACGACTCACTATCTCCATAAGGAGTGTATTTTATTTCATACATCCATATTCTATAGATTATTATAACATTAATGAAGTTATCATACATAATATTTATATCATGGTATACATTATTAAATCATGATATATGTATATATACCAATATTAATCAAATTAAGAAACATATGAAAAAAAAGTGAATACTACCCCAACTGTAACCTTAATTTATATTTTCTAACAAGAGGGTAATATAATGTCTTAATAAAACCACTTATTTTATTAGGGATAATTATATGGTCATATAAAATATTAATAATAAATTTATATTTTTTATACAAGTTGTTTGAACTTGTATGATCAGCCAGACCTTAGGTAATGGGATTTCCTCTCAATTTTTATTTTCATGAGATGCATTCTTTATTCATAATCCATTCAGTTTTTTGTGGTGTGTATCCATGCCATATATTTATTCAACTGATATTATACTATCATTAATCCGTATTTACAGATATATTGTATGATCTTTATTTCATGGGTTTTAGGTTTAAAAAGATACAAAAAAAGTCAAATATTTTTTTTCTAAATATTCTTTATTTGATACTCATATTTTTTAATGTAACTAATTTCTATATAGAGTTATATATACATCAATATTTGTATTATTAACATTCTACTTATAAAGATATTTTCAGTTTCAATTAATTTACATTTCTTACAAGGAGAATTTGATCCCATGTAACCAAGTGGTATGAGCTTATTGAAACAACATCATCACATTTTTCGAGATTGTTAATGATTATGCTTCATTTATGAAATCTTATGTCCTATATATAAAGTGAACCCTTTAGTTTCCTTCTAATAAAGTTATTCAAGATAACATCATGTGTTAGTTCCATTATTTCAATCTTTGGAACATAATAAAATGATTTTATATAAAATCTACCTGTCATTCTCTTTGGTTTGTAGCATACTATTTTCATATACTATGTTTCAAAAATGTTTTTGGAATATCATTAAAAATATATATCAAGGTAAAAGGATTTAATAATTTTTTTATTTTTTTCAATTCTACATTTATATGATATCAATTCTATTTTCCATGAAAATGGTTTTCAAAATGTTTTCAAAATTTATTACAGCTTATTTTATATGTTTTCAAATAAATATTTTTTTAAAATGTTTTAATCTTTTTTATAAATCATCAGTTAAAAAGGATATCAAAATATCTGTAAGGTTCTCTTATATGGTTTCATGGATAAATATTTGTAGAAATATATCATGTCTTATTTATTAGTTTTCAAGGTACATTCAATGAAAATTATATAAAAATGGTTTTATGTATTAGAATTAAATTTTCAAAGAATAAATAACATATTCACCAACAAATTTTTTTGAAGGATATTTCAAATTTATTATACATATATAATGGCATCTGTTGATATTACTCAATACTTTCTAAGATGTGTTTTAAATAATCCAATCATATCATTTCTATGAGTGGGTTATTCATGATGCAACGGTCTTTATGAACCCAATTTATCTTTCATGATTTATATGTTTATGAAAAATGTTTCTCTTCCATGGGTTATTTATGCATGAAATATTTTTCTATTTCACGTTTTATATGTTTGAAAAAATTATTTCTCAATTATTAGTAATATGTTTATGAAATATGTTTATCTTTACATTTTTATATGTTTATGAAATTTATTTATCTATCATGGTTTATTTGGTTATGAAATGAATTTATCTTTCTTGGGTTATTATTTTGATGCAAAAGTTATGAAACCTATATCTTATTCCATCTTAGATGATATAATTACATGTTTAAGATAATTATTTCATTTCATAGGTTAAGATATGATTGTTTATGATTTATTGGAATATTTATGAATTATTTAATTATAACATAGGTGGGACCAATATCTCCCACCAATGAATTGGGAAAATATTTATATCTAATGTGATAGAAATTGTGGGAATGGGAAACGATCTCTTTTCAATATTATAGTATTGGAATAGGAACTGAACTAGGTTCAGAATTATAGGTATGAAATGGGAAATAAACTCAATTTATTACTAAAAGGTTGTAAAATAAATTTAAATCAGTTTAGTTTTATAGGTCTATAAGAAAAAATGAACATGGATCAGTACTACAGGGCTAGAATGAGAAATGACCTCGGTTTTCAATTAATTTAATAGAATAAAGAATGAACATAATTCATTAACATAGGGTCCAGACGGGCTATGAACCTGGTTCAAAAAATCACGTTATACAATAATATGGTATTAAACGAAATTTTGTGAATACTCTAGAAATCATTATATATTCTTATTTTATGTCTAGATAAACTTGTCTTACTACTATGTTGTGCGTTCATGGATTCTGGTCATTATTTCATTATAATTTATTTCTTATAAACTATCATGATTTATGCCATGATTCATGTTTTTTGATCCTTGATATGCAATATATGATCATATTTGTTCATGATAATGTCCTTATACCCTTATATTCAAGATTTTGTTTTCATGTCTCATTTTTTACCCCTAGTGATCATCTGTGTTGACCCGTTTCATATTATTCCTTCCCTAGAGCATGTATTTTTATTAATATACATAACATTTACCTAAATTGATGAAATATCCATGTTTTTTAATCCTCGATCATTGTAGATGGTAGAAATTTATTGTTTTAATCATCCTTTATAAAATATAATTAGATCAATTTTGTGATATCCATTGGTTTATTTCAATGGAAATGTCTTGGTTTTTCTCTATTGATAAGTGTGTGTATGAGTTAACTTTTAACAAAATTTCCTGAAATCATTATAAATAATTGAGTGAGTGGTTTCCATGAAATAAATAATTGTCTAGATACTATATATGGATGTGTCTCTGGAATAGATGTACCTCAGGGTAACAACTCCAAAAAGTTATTTTGGGCCTTACTCGGGGTAAAATAGTACATGTCAATGGGCCCCGCTACACATGTGGTTTGACAATCTTTTCACAAAACATAATTTAGTATTTTAATATATTTTTGACTATAATGATATAGAATGAACCTTGGTATTCTTAGATTATGGATGTTATCATTATTTAGACATCCAATATGTAATTATTTTCATGACTATGTGGGTTTCTTCAATGATTAGTAATTGTCACATTATGATTATGGTATTAGTCAATGGAGGGAACTGAAAAGAACTGGATTAATGTTGATTGAAATGGATGATTAAATAATTGCCAGTAAATTGGGATGATCACTGAAGATAATTATTTTTTGATTATTCGAAATTAGTTTTCATGGAACATTATAAACTATTTTTTCCTTAATGATCTCTTAGACTCACCAAGGAAGAACATGAAGGAGTTAAATGAGTCTTCAAGTTATCGAGACCATGGAGGAAATATGATTCTATTTTCATTGTTTTAAGAATGAGGGATGACAAAACTAATTGAATGTATTATAGAAACATGAATGTGTTTCGACTATGGAAAATAAGTACACAATGTAATTGACTACATGGAAAAAAATGAAGAGTTCGTTTAACTAAATCAATGGAAATGTTGTCCTTTCTATTTAATTACCAAATTATGACTACATTAAATATTCATATTATGTGAATTAGGAATATCAAGGCCCTATGTGGGAGGTTCATGAAGCGAATTTTCAAGGCGTTTTATGTAATGTTTTTTCTAATGATGTTGAAGAGACCAAAAATGGCATTTGAATGATTTGTGATGTACAACTAGTGTTGTTTACATAAAACCTAAAACACATGATTAGATTTAGGTTTAGGAACCATAAGACTTGATTCATATTAATTATTATAGTAAAAGTTATTGATGAATATGTTCATGAAGACACAATACTTGTTTAATATGAAGTATGGATTCTTCAATTATTTATGTTTTTTATTCAACGATTATGTTATATAAACCATAAAATGTATTTGTATTTTCTATATATGTTTTCCTAAAGGATTGAAAATATCATTTATATGGTGATGAAGACATAGAAAAGTGATTGCATTGAAATATGTTGATATGATAATGGGAAGGTAAACCATAATTAATTTGTTATATTAATATAATAATATTCGATTAATGATATTTTGGATATAAATATTTAAATTTGATAACATGGATTACCATGGAACGGATTGTTTACAAAATGGTCTATGTCATCATGGATGATGTTTATGACTTCATGGACATATATAATATATCATGTAATCATTGGAATAAGAAACATACATGGTTTCCAAAATTATTTTCGGTAATTAAGGTTATTAATATGTTTAAAGGGAATGTACTACGAGGTTATTTACATGGTTGGAATGTAACAACAAAGAGGAACATTGTGGTATATGGGGGACCAATGTTAAAGTAATTTCATCAAATTATTAAATAAAATATAAATTTTTATCATTCATAATAATTAAAATGTTTAATATTTATAGAAATCTTATGTGAAACATAAAATGAAGTGAACATGATTAATGTGTTATCTATCTACATGAGGGATTATGCATATTGGATATTATGTTCGAACTAAATATTATTGATGGTATCTAATGTCAATGGAATGTAATATCATGGGACTCATAAGATGTTAGTACATTGGCAATGAAAAAGGAATCCTTATTTTTGGTGAAAGAGGATAAGTGGGTCAAGGAACTAAAAAGGTTGAGATTTTCCCAAAATATAGCAAGTATATCATTTCATGAAAAATAATTAACATGAATAAAAATGTTCTGATAATAAAACTTTTTATCATAGAACCCCCATTTCTAATGAATCATATGGACTTTTAGTTCATCCTAGATTTATGTATGTCTGATTGTTAACATTATCCAATCCTTTCTATCTATCACTCTCCATCAAAACATTATACTATATTTTTCTTCAATGTCCATGTAATCACATCACACCTATTTCACCCCATGGGGAAAACAATTGATATATAACTTTGGGTAACTGTTACTGTTCCAACATTACCTTTCTTATAGAACTTATAATATTCATTTTTACAATATGGGTTTCTATGAAAGAAACATTAATTTTTTAATACCATGATAAGCCGGATGAATTACTAGGCTGAAATTCATTTTATGGGGTTAAAATGTAACACCCTTATATTTTGATAATTTGTTTGTTGAAGTAATTTAATATTTTTGATATTTTTCATTTCATGTGTCACATGAAATAGTTATATATATTAAACCCTGATGTAAAACATTCTATTCAAATGAAAACAAAATGTATTGTGCGACACACAACACTGACATGGCTTGTATTACATTCTATACCCACTTGGAATGTGATATAAGAAACACTGAATTGGTGTACGTTACACGAAATAATGAGTTTCTATGATACATATTTTATTTTTATAATTAATTAAATGAGTAATCTATAACATATTCATTTAAACATAGTAATAGGAATAGTAAAAACTACTTTTCAAATATTTTTATAATGGTTTTATTTAAATAAAACATTTGGATACCAAAAAAATTAATATTTATCAAGTCCTTATACGTTTAATAACACTTTTTTCTAGATTTCATTTATTTTCAAGTCTTTATGTGATGAAAAAGGGTAGTTTTAGAATAATAGAAATTTTATTTGACAAAATAATATTTATTTTTACAATGAGAAAAATATATTAAAGTGAATATTTTGTATTTTTCTAAGAAAAATCATTTTTTAGAATTGAAAAAAATATGAAATTTTAGTTTTTAAACCCATTTTTTTTAAATAATTATTAATTAAAAATTAAAATTATATTTTTTTTATGATCATAATAAATTAATTATATATCTATTAATAAAATTTAATGCATCATAATCAACTTCACTTTGTCATTCAATATAAAAATCTTAACAAAACATTGTACATGTTTCTTCTTTAAAACCCCATTATTTCGTCATGTTTGTGGGATCAACATTATTCATAATTTTCCAAATTCTAATAAATAAAATTAAATAAAGTACATAAACCATTGTATTGATTATTATATTATTATTCTAATTATATCATGTTAATTGTTTATTGAGAATATTTGTAAAAGTGAATAAAATTAGTTATAGAGAGTATCGTAAATTTAAGAATAGTAAGGGTCTAAACCTTAATCATAGGGTCCAAAATGACCTACAAACATTTCAAACAGCCATTGGATGGACATATTTATACCAAAAATATTCCATTCAATATATATATTCATTTATTAAGACTTTTTCAGGTAAGAACATCTGCACACCTTAGTAGATTTAAAAATTCCAAGTTTGTAATTTTCCTTCATTAAAAAGACACCATATGTCCAATATTAAACGCAAATATGAAACCTATTATGTTTAAAAAATAGATTATCAAAGCAATTATAAACATCCCCCAATTAATCCAAAAAAACCTCTCCCTGTGTCGAAAATAATCCAAGTTATCCATTTGGCACATTCTGAAAGGTTTTAACTAATTAATAAGTCACTACTGTTCTCTATCTATATTCATTTTTATTCCTTATCCACACCTATGATATATTTATTAAAATATTTTATAAAAATTAGTATCCTAAATATTCAATGATGTTTTTATTCTAGGTTTCATCCTACACTTATATGCAGCTACATTAAACTGATAATGACCAAAGTGTTTACTCGTACGGTGAATTACCATCCCACTCAATGATGATCATTAATTTTTTACATTACCACATCTCAGGGTGGAAATTATACTGCTATATAGGCTTATATATTATATATTATGTTTATTTTTTCTTTAATCTTATTAGTTTATTTTAAAACACATATCATTTCTCATTCCATTGGGTGTAAATATGATAATTTCATTTGAGGATGTGTGGTCTACCTCCCACGCAAAGTGATGTGACTCAATCAAAAACCACACAGAATGTATAAAGTATTTATTTAGTGAATTTAAATGATATATATGAATAAAATATTCTACTGTAATAATTATATATACATATATATAAATATATTCCATTAACATTTTCTTATTTAGACAATAAAAACGAAAACAACATTCATGCGTACGTATGGCTTACCGTCTCTATGAACGATGTATTACATTCATAAAGATATATTATATATATTATTATAACAAAAATATAATTTATATACATTATATTTATATCATTTCTTATAATCTGTAATCATGATATATGTTTTAGGATCATAGCTATTAAAAATTAAAACTCATGTATACAACAAAATGAATAATACATGAACTGATTCATTAACATAGAATTTTTATGAAGAGGGTAATATGAAGTTGTGATAAAATCATAAATGTTATTAGATATAAATATATAGCCCCTTAAAATATATATTGACTTTGTATTTATTTTATAGATGGATAGAATGAGTATGATGAGATTCAAGACCCTATTTAATGGCATTTCATCACACTTTTATTTCCATACGTGACATTCTTTATTCACCATGAATTCTTTTTTTGTGCTGTGTTTACTACCCATGGATGTATTAGATTTTTATTATAGTAAAATATATTGAAATTTAAATATAAATTAAATGATATAAATTTTTTGGGTTTTATTTTTCAAATGATAACATTTCATTAAAATAGTTTTGTCTCAATTTTCTTTCTTTGAGACTCACGTTTTTTTATGAACCTAAATTATTTTTCATGGTGTATATAATAAAATTTTAAATCAAATGAAATGAATATACTTATTCTCATGTTGTTTTATACTTCATATAATCTTCATTTCCTATATGGAGAGTAAGTTCCCAATTACCAAAGTGGTGAGAGTTTATTGAAATAAAATCATTTATTTTTGTATATTGATAAAGAATGTGCTATGTTGATAAAATTTTATGTTCCATATCTCAAGATCCCGGATGAATTTTAATATACTCTGGTTATTCAAGATATCCTCATGTATTAGTACAATTTTAAACCATTTGGTACAGATGATATTTTTTTTATAAAACAAATCAAACTCTCTCTTCGGTCTGAAGCCTATTGTATTCATGAACCATGTTTTGAAAAATGATTTCAAAAGATACTTGAAGAGCATTTTATTGGGAAAAAGTATTTTCCAAACATTTTATGGTTTTTAATGCTTATTTTATATTTTTTCAAATATATTTTCATCTAAACATTGTTTCAAAAATGTTTTCAATAATTCTTTATATGTTTTCGTTGTTATATTAAATGAAATGGGTTGCAAAACATTTTCAAAAATTTGTTACATATTTCCAATGAGTTTTAATATAATTATTTTTTATATTATTTTGAATCAGAAGTTATAAGTTTTCAAATAAATTTTATTTTTTAATGTTTTAAATAAAATTTTATTATTTTTTTAAGAAAATGATTTTTAAATGTTTTTAAATTACTTTTACAATTTGTCAATGTATTTTTTTTTTCAAAACGATGTCATGTCTTTTTGATGAGTTTTCAATGTATCTAATAAAAAAATTATTTTCAAATGGTTATATGTATGAAAAACACTTTTTGAATAACAAATGATATTTTCCTCATGAAATATTTTTGAATGATATTTCAAAATTATTTTCTATCTATGATGACATTGATCGATGTTACCCATTGATTGTTAGGAAATTATATAATTGTTCCTATAATATAATTTCTCTATATGAGTTATGAATTATATCATTATATTTATCTAACTCATTTCACTTTCATGGGTTATATGTTTATAAAACATGTTTCTCCTTCACGGGTTATATGTATATGAAATTAAACATGTTTATCATTTACTTGTTATGTGTTAATGAAATCTTTTTAACTTTAACAAGTTATATGTTTTTGATATGTCTTTCTAATTCAAAGGTTATATGTCTGTGGAATATATTTCTCTTTCATGGGTTATTATTTATATGAAATTATAATGAAATATATATACTCTTCAATAGGATATGACATGATTACAATATTATGAAACCCATTTTTGTGTCACATGTATATATCGTTTCATTATGGGATTGGTGGGAACTATATCTCCCTATAATGTATTGTGTAAATATTTATTTTTCATGATATTGATATGAATGGAATAAGAAATGAACTTGATTAAGTATTGAAGGGGATGAACAAGAAATGAACTCAGTTTATTATTAAAGGGATGATACAAGAAATGAACTCAGTTCAATATTAGAGGGTTGGAATGGGAAATGAACTCATTTTAGTATTGTAGGGTTTGAACAATAAAAAATATTTTCCCATTGATTTAGGGATGAAACAGAAAATGAACACGCTTCAGTGTTATTGGGATGGAATGAGGAATGAGCTTGGGTCTGTAATACATGGATTGAATGAGGTGTGAACCTAATTCAGTAAAATACTTTTTCCTTAAGATGGTCTTGGCCGCAATTTGTTTACAAAAATGGTAATCATTATATATTTTTATATTCATTCTATAATTCCATGTTTTATTACTCTATTATTCTTTTATGGATTATGTACATTATTTTCGTATGATTTGTATCTTTTGTACTACAATGATTTATTCCAGGATTATTATTTATGATCCTTGATATTTTCAGTATGATCATATATTTTCATGATCATGTTCCCATACCCTTATACTCCTGATGATGATTGCATGTCTCTCTTGATTACCATTATTTATAATATGATATCACCACATTGTTTTCTTTTCGTTCCCAATGATATCAAAAATGATTTAGGTAGTTGTAAAAAATATTGATATTATTATGGGAGATGATGATGAATATTCACCATGATAGTAAAATTTGATTCCAGGTTTCCAAAATCACTAAAATATTATTGTCCTCCAGCATTATGTATCATGTAATGTACTGACTATTTATCTATAATGATGTACTATCTATGTATGTTAAGGCCGGGTCTCTATAATGAAGCCATAGTATATATGCTCTATGTGACTACTATACATAGTTTCTATTTTAATTCCACGTGCACCACTAATCATGTTATATTACAAGACCATACACCATATGAGTAAATGGGTCCCATGTTTTTTTTAAGTCCAAGAGATAGAGTGAATTGAAGGATAACTACTCCATATTCATCTATCTCAAATTAAATGTTTAATTGTTTTCATGTAATTAATTAATTATTAATGGGACATAGTTTATTTCTATTTGGGATCCTTTTATATGATGCGGTGAAGATTATATTATCATGTCTATGATATATGGTGGGGTTCCTGAATAATAGGCGGTGGAAAGGTTATTGGAAAACACTAGTTCATGATTGTCTAATATGATGTCGATATGATATGTGGTTGTGACTCAACTAATGCATTATATATATATATATTCTATGAGGATGTAGTATAATGATAGTATATTCATTCTCAAATGGGATAATATAATCACATCATGATCCATTGGCTAATGAGTGTGGCCATATTAGTGGGACTATCTTTTTGAGGTAACTTCCTAATATATATATATATATATATATATGTATATAATATTTTGGAACTATGTTATAATACATGGATGTTTTATTTTTTGAGTCATAATTTTTAATGATGGGTGATGCTTGACCTAGTAAAAGAGTTACATCGTTTGACTATTTATTTATCAATTAATTTTTATGAATCATTTTCATTTCAAAAATTCATTTTGGTGAAGGTCCTATTTAGTTAAGGTATATAATTATTATTTTCAATATGTAATTGTTTATAGGTATCTAGGATGGATTGTATCATTTATATGGTAATGAATATCACTTACCATAATGTTTTAATTTGGCTTACGAACACTTTAGTTCATTTTTGTCATTTATTTTGGGGTTTTTCATTTTATGGAATTATATCTATTATAAAATTTTGGCATTTAAAAAGCTTTTTAGTGTTTATTATAATATATATATATATATACTTATTTATTTATTCTATTGTGAATTTAATGGATTTTATTTATATACACACCAAAAATTCTATTCAATAGCACACTACTAAATGAAGGCGAGATTTTTGGGTTACCCTCATATAAATAGTAGGATATAGAGGGATTCCATGTGTGCTCAGGATGTGATATTAATTCATATTTTTGAACAATATCACCATGATTGAGTCAATTTGTCCATAGTTGAATTAAAATTTGATACATGAAACACTTGGTTTGTAACATCCCGACCTGGCTAACCCCTGAACCAGTAGTAAGAACAGTCACCTCAAGAACTCAAGCGCATATCATCATATTCTAGAGGTTGAATACTAGTAGCGAGGGTCTTAGGATTGTGAATGGGGAGTCAATACCCTCTTAATGGATTTACACAGTGGTATATCTGAGTAAATAACCATAAATAGTGAAATCAGTAATACATATTTAATAAAGAAGTGGATGAAAAATTGTATTCATTTTATAAAAGTGGTCGATGGAAATTATACAGTATTTCAATGCATGAAATGTTATGTATACATAATTGAAAGAAAAAATCAATACAAATTTCCCTACACATCAAGTAAAATACAAATAAAAGACAATTAAGTGATGCAGCTTTCAAATTGAGCATCTTGAGTTCCCCCTAAATCCTCTCCTCCTATATCTCATGTATACGTAAACAACTCAACCATATAACTAAATAGTATCTACCCAGGTACCCCAGTACAATGGTGGCCCGAGTATAGTGTGAGATATAAAACCTAGTATGTTGGGACCACCCTTTTTTACCCCAATTCCAGACATTGAAAAATAATTTTAAATAGTATGAAAACATTCCTAAATAATGTATGAATTACAAAGTAACTATATACCCTAGTACCTGCTTCAACTCTAAGCTGGTTTCTGAGCCTGCATTATACATTTTTCGTACATACATAACAATCATCACACATTCCATTCAATTTATCAATTATTCAAACCTCATTAAATTATATAAGTCTTGAGATCCAACCTAAGCCCTCAATCACTCATATATGTCACAAACAACAGATGTCGCTAAAGACTATCTACGAAGTCAATGTAAGGAACATATTCCACGCCTTTCTTTTTAATTTATATAGTGTAATAAGATATTTAGTTTAATTTTTCAAGTACTAGGTCTGAGCGCATCCATAATAACGTAGTGATTCTATTCGGGGTCCATCCACTAAATAATGATTCTCCCAATTCATTAACAAACCTTAATGATTTATTATATTCCATTCAGAAACCATCACACCTTATTTAATTAGAAAATTTATTCAATCATGCAGGACCAATTGGACCCATAGTATAATGACAATTAATGGGTATAGAATGTCATTTTCGGTGCCATCGTGTGTATTGGGAAAACCAGTACTGATCTAACAACCAATGGGTATTAGCAGAATCTATCCATGTTACATAAAAGAACATTTTTAGGGAAAATGGGTGTATTAAAAATTGTTTTGCATCACATGAGTAATTGGAGCATCATCCCCTGTCTTACAACACTTTTATCAATAATACATAAATATTTATCATAGGTGTAGAAAGCCATGTCTAACACCCTAAAACCATCCATTAATTAATTAATACATTAATTAATGAAAACTATTAATTTATTCATTAATTAATTAACAACATTAAAATTCAATAAAATAATTATAAAATTAATTAAACGTTCAACAACTAAATAGTTGATAATTAATTATCAATTAAATATATTAACCACACCAATTTCAACTAAATAAATCACTCAACATTAAATATTCTCTATTCCTTAACAAAAAACAAGATAACTAATTCTCCAAAATCTCACTACAGATGCACATCATTTAATCCATCATTAAATATCTATATTTATCCAAAACAACATATCTCAATTAATTTCCAGATCAATTGTCTTATTCAAATTCCATCATTTAGTAACCAAACCCAACATTAAAAATATTAAATCGACATCATGGTATATAACATTAAGCATTAATAATTCATCATTTAAAATAATGAATTATAATTAATTTACTCATCAAATAATTAATTAATTGATACCCATTAATCAGTTTAATAATAGAAAATCATTTTACATCATTAACATGTAGTAATTAAGCCATCATTAATTATCTTGATTTAGCCAAAACAACGTATAGTTATTTTTTCCTAAATAAATTATATCACATAGCTTAATATTTAGGTTGTAATTAATCCATAGATAATTTTTATATATACACTCCCATAACACATATTTATTAATCAAAACTATTTATTTTATAGTAGCCAAAATAAAATATAATTTAATTATATAATCACGTCACTATAAAAAATTCAGCAATACAATCATAAAATCAACACGTAGTCATGTCCATATTTATCTCACAAGGGAAAAACCATTTAATAATATCCAATGACATGTATCAAAACATCACATTTCACATTTAGTATTTTAATAATAACTTACTAGATACACATTTAAAGAACATTCAATATAAATTCATCACTGTGTAATTTAAAAACAAACATAATAAGGAAATAATTTTACTATTTCATTTATTAAATTAGATGACATGAACTGGAAAACAACCTTAGGGTGGAACCAATTCAATATTCAGCAGCTTGACATACGACAACAACCAATATGTAGCTGGTCTTCTACTGCAGACACATGTCATTATGTATACAAATACATATATATGTGTGAACACTCTATATAGATCATAACCCACTACAACATAACATGGAATATAAAGAACATAATGGAAAGACTCAACACATATCAAATAAAGTACTAGAAATTCATATAATTTTTCAGACTCTAAATTATATTGTCAAAAATAATCAACAGAAATTTATATCCTGACCAGAAGCAATGGAGATAAGGAAAATCGATTCCATCTACCTCGCCCTTTATGAAAGATGTCGAATAATCGACCAATTCATCCCGAGTCAACATTCACATACCCTAAAAATGGAGGAACGAAACAATAAGGATAAACCAAAACATTATGGTTTCAACCCAGAAATCAAGGTGAGGGAGTGTAGTCAAGTGACAGATGTGAATCAAGACTTATACATGGAAGGACATACTTTAACAAGGATGAAAAAAATGTGATGAGTCTGAAATGAATCTTTGCATGCAATGTGGAATCTAAAAGAAAGGGTGGCATGCCAAATAGGTTGGTCACACTACTACAAGGGTACAGCCCGGGTGTCTTGCACTGTAGCAGGTGCTTCGGCTGGGAGTAGGCCATACTGTATGTGGTGTGCAATAGGGAGGATTGACCATGGAGGGGCACTGCAGGTTACCTAAAATTGGGGAGTTGTGCCATAGAGGTAGTATGCACATCATGTGCATCACCCCTCAATGTAGGGGTGCACGATTCAACATGGGGGAAAGGGCGAAGAGTCCTCCCATTAATTTTATTTCTAAACAATAACATAAAACATTAATAAAACCCAGAAATTAATTCTAATTATTAATAATGACTATAATAATAATAATAATAAGCACACCATTATTACTTTTGACACCATTAAAATTTTTTCCTCATTAGATCTAAAACTCCCTATTTAATTAAAAACGCACAACATTAAATAAATCATAAAAATTTAACTCCCCCAATTAGTTAGATTTACATTTTCCTTGACTATAATTAACTAACTTTATAATAATAATTATATCCTCGTTATTTTTATTAAATAATAATTATTTTTTTCAATTCTAACTAAATTCTAAATTCCATTACTATTATTATTTATAAAATAATATGAACCATAATTAATAATAATTATAACACTCATTAAACCATGATAATAATAATCTTGTTATTATTACTAAATCTTTTAATATAACCAAAAAACCCCATTTAATAACCTTGCATCTTCAATAATTCTGAAACTCTTCATTTAATTAAACATTTCATTGAGATACCCAAAATCCCCACTAATTTAATATTTGTGAAACAAACCATAAATCATGAAATTAAAATCATTTAAAATAAATGTTACACCAAATTGATCAAGAAAATAAATCCTTTAACATTCAAATAATTTATTATTATTATTAACACATTATTCTATTTACACACAAAATTACCATTTAATATTATTTAATTAATGTAAATAAAATTATTAAATTGGGTCAACTACATGGGTTTTTCTACAACCATGCAGAGCTTGTTCAGATCCATTAATGTGTTTTTTCCAAATTCAGTGCTCCTGTGACTCATCATACACCCAAAAAATTATCGGGTAATTACACAACTCAAAAAATGAAACCCTTATGTGTTTCAACACTCGTAATAATTTTCCAAATCTTGGATTTCAAATAGATCCATTTATGAATGGAGTAAAATTTGAAATCCTTTGTAATTTAAACATGGTTAAAAACGTTTGACTTTAGAATCTACCACCATATAAAATTCTCGTACCTGAGAAGTCATCGGGAACTATAACAACAAAATCTGTCCTACCAAGGTCTAAATGATTCAATTGAATGAAATTTTATGTTATTAAGTTCTAAACATGATTTTAACAAATAAACAAGTCCATCTAATTAAGTCATCGAAACGCGAGACAATGCTCTCCAAACGAAACATAAATATGGGGCCATTAGAGGGACCTCATTAAGAAAAATATCAATTATTGATCACCCAACAAGAAACTAGTTGCACATGATTTTCGGGAAATACATTATAGTCCAAAAACCCACACTCACCCTTAAACTAAGGATGTGCCTTTGAAAATTATTATTTCATCAATCGCATGTACGCCGGAGTCCTTACCATACAACTGGTGACATTACCAAGTTAAGCCATCACATGGATGTTTAAAAACTATCGTCCCCCAATATGGGAGAATGTATAGCCAATATATTCCACACATCCCATGTAAAACCCAGATAACAAAGACTCATCAAGCCAAACTACATTTAGGTCTTTAGCGCAGTGTAAGACCTATTAAATGTTTCTGTTTCCAAGACAAGGTCAAGATAGAGGACATACTCATCATATTTAGAATAGCACAATAAGGGAAAACCAATGTCTCTAAAAAATGAGGTCCAACTACTACCACATGACTATGTTCAGAAATCACATCATCACCTAACCACACATTTATCGAAATAGATGTGATACTACCCACCATAAGATTATCCATCTAGTCGAAATAACTTTATCCACTTGCAAGTGCGCTATTTATGAATCATGATAAACACATATGTAACATTCCTCGAACCACGATACCCATGTCAAACATTCTCACATGAAATAAAAATATTTATACCATCTATCTTGTCAAAACACACAAGTTCAAAATGCTAGTCTCTTATGAAACATAATCGTCTACCCTCCTTATCAGTCAAATAAAAATGATATAACTATTCTCAGAATCCCATTTTATCCATTTATGTAATTCATTTTAACTATGAATTATTTGAAAAAATTTCTACTTTCCCAAAAGAAGTTTTTCATAACAATTTACTTGGTTATCAAAACAATGACCCACAGAGAAATAGTCATGCAATAAAACAAATCCTCATTAAACATTTAAAATTCAGTTTCATTTAATTTATTTCATTCAATTTAGCATCTAAATTAATTTTACTAAAAATGATACCTCCAAAGGACTCATTTACTCAATCTGGGTTCTAAAAAAAGTAACCCCACAATAGTTCATTATAATCAAAACTCTGTAGTTTTACATTCATAACATCTTTAAAACATACTATCATAATATGGTTCAGTCACAAGATTTTCCACCATCCCATTGATAAGGAACACATACACCTTACCCCTGACATTTGGTTCCCAACTATGATTTTTATGATTTAACATTTTTTCTTTATAATCAATTACTAATTGTTTGAAAACAATGTTAACCCTTTTTTGGTGTTATAAGGTGCCAATCCACTATACAACTGATAATAGGTTCTGTTGAATTTGAAAAAAAATAATTTTATCCAAAGAAACCATCATTTATAAAAAATCAAACATGTCACTAAAAGTAGCTAACACATTTCAACATATATAAATAACTGAAACATGTTATAACACAGAATCATGGAACATAAGAATTTCATATTGCTACTCCAGGATGATAATTATATAACCCAAAATGATATCATAAAAAGCATGGTATATAAGTACAAGACATTGAATATATTCAAGTCCCAGAAAATATATATTAGTAGGTATTATACTAATTTAACTACATGACATCGAATATATGCATGGAATGTTAATCTCTATGTTCCTAATATGATGCATCTAATGCAATTTCTATTCCATATCCCGACAAGGTTATTTTTACAAAATTTTCATAATCAATTATAGGAAGAAAATAAACTAGTCACTCACGGTAAAAGCATATAAATTGTATCCAGAAATACTACAAATATCAATTCACATCCCTGTCCACTTGGTCATATCCCGTACATGGGGTGACCAGTCCCAAGCACAAATATTAACCCAAGAACTAACACATTATTAATCTCTTTTCTACCAACCCCCAAATAGTAATGAAAAAGGAAAAAACAAACATGGATTACTAATACAACTTTTTAACATCCCGACCAGGATCACCCTTGTATCATGGTCAGAACGATCAACTAATGACCACAAGCACGTCTCCCTATACAACAAAGGCTTCCGACTAACAATGAGGGTCTAGGGATATTTATTTGGGAGACGATACCCTCTTAACAGAGTTTCATAGCGGTATATCAGAGTAAATAACAATCAATACCAGATAGAGTAATTCATAATTGACAAAGCAGTTCAAGAAAAATAGTAATCATTTTATAAAAGTGGCCAACACTAATTATACATCATAAAAATACATGACATGTAATGGATACATAATTGTATGTTAAAAACTATTTCTTGTTGTACCCATCATGTACAATATAAATAAAATACAACCTTGGGAAACTACTTAAACTCGTGCATCCGAAGATCTTTCTCGGTCATTTTCTCTTCTCTCCCCTATATAAGTAAACAGCTCAACAGTACAACCAAAATGAATCTAGTCAGGTACCACAATGCAATGGAGGCCTGACTAGGGTGTGAATTATAAAACTCAGTAGGCCAGGACCACCGGTGTCTACCCCAATTGTAACACCCCAGGTAAATAAAGAATATGACATTTTCATATTTATCCATATTTGTGAATAAAATATTAATATGACTTTAAAGGGGATGCTATGCTCGATGGCACACCCAACACGCAACAACGAGTTTCTTGGGAATCATACGTTGCACTCTAATAAAAAAATAATATTATTTTTAAATGGTAGTTAACACGTAGCTGTTGTATTGGTGGGAATGGATAGAAATAACTAAAATATGATTATATATGATTTTAAATTTTTTATCATTTATCCAATAAAAGATAAAGGCTTAAAATACGGAAAGAATTCAATTTTAGGCGTATATTCCCTAGTTTTCACTAAAGGTTCACTTATCACCTTTTGATGGTGAAACGTAATTAAATATAGTTTTGTTCACTCTTATAAATTCTATTGGACCAAATAAAACTCTTCTTAAGAATCGGGATATCAAAATTAACTTTGTGTAATGTTTTGGTATCTTTCCGTTAAAGTTCATTTTTTAATGAATAGTGTAAAATGTTGTATTTTAATTCAAAACCTCTTTTTAATCTAATTTATTTATATGGGTAGATTATATTTTTAATTGGTTTTAAAGTGAAATTAGAATATATTTTTACCATTAAATCCTATAGTTGTAGTTGGAACTAATTTCACTTTTAAATCAGACTTAAACTAGTGTCAATCTTTTGATACTTATTGTTTCATAAAAACACGCTATTTGCTCGGACAACGGGAATTAATTATTAAATTAATTAATTTGACATATATGTTTTGAATTTTGTAAAATAGACTTCATTTTTGAATTCAGAATATCAAATATAGCTTAGGGTTAATTTTTGGGATTTTTCTGAAAAACATCAATTTCTGATTAATAGTGAAACCACTAAGTGGTACTTATAAAAACTGTTTTTTCCGTTCAAATGAAAATTTTCCATCTTTGTGTTTTGAATTTCAAAAATCAGACATACATGGTTGTCATTAAGAAGTAAAATGTGGTTCAATGGGAAAAAAATAATTTTTTGGTGAATAGTAACTTATTAAGTTTTTAATCACGATTAGAGGTAATTAGTGTAGTTTATGGTAAGAATAATGTATTAATAAAATGAAATGACCTAGACACATGTCCTACCCTCATTGGATGTTTCATAGCCGACCACTAAAATACATGGGACAACTTGGGGACCCCATGGAGCCACTTTGGTTGGAAAATGACATAAATACCTTTTTATTTAATGTTAAAGTAAAAATGACACAAACATGAGATGTTTTACTAAAACAATTTTTACATGGGGTTATACAAGTCGTATTTTTGAATATAAATAGTAATTAGAAATATAAAAGGATTTCCTACATCATAATTGTTTTTTTTATAATTTTTAGACATTAAATAAATTAAATTATTTATGACATCATGATGATGCTGCGATGACCTCATTATTTAACGATTTAAATAAAATGGAATGATAATGTAATATATAAGACCTACACATGTCAAAAACCTATTGGATGAGTGGATTTCAAACCCTTATCACCTTATCCTCGAAATAAATTAATGTGGGACCTTTAAAATCCGAAACTCTTTTGAAAATAAAGTAACATTTTGTAACTTTACAAGAGTGCCCCTACTCTCCTCTTATAAAAGGCCCCCACCTCTACCTCCTTACCCACACTCCCAAAGCCTTTGGCTCGGACAACCCCTGCCAATTTTGTCTCTACACTTCCCTATATTACTCTTTGAAGCCTCAATTTGGGCATAAGTCTTCCCAAGGAATCCTTTGAGCTCAAACCAAAGGGAGTTACCCGATTTTAAGGTATTGTTTTCACTTGTGTCCTTTTGTTTTATTTTTCTTCTCCAACCCCATAATCTCATTTTTTTAATTTATTTTGTAACAAATCCAGTATCTTCAATATACTAGGATGTTTTTATAAGATATATTCGTGCTACACTTACACACACCTACATCTAATGGTTAAAAAACATATTGTTTCCGTGGATGGAGAATTTCTGCCTCCCGAAACGATGATTGTTAAAAATTCTTATAACACCTTAAAAGGTGGCCATTAAGATGAAACTATATTTATATATTATATCTAATATGTTTATGTTTTACTTAAGCTTCTGTATTTTTCATTTATGGTGTACCTTTATGGTTTCCATTATGGGTAAACGCGATATCTTCATTTAAGGATGTGCGGACTACCACCCCCTCAAAGTGATTTGATTCGTTAATACCATATGTGGTACGTATAAAGGTTATAATTAATGATAATATATATGATAACATACTGGAATTAAAATACTATTATGTATCATTATGTTTTAATTACGTTAAATATGAAATAGAAATGGAAGTAGCCTTCATGCGTACGTACGGCTTACCGTCTCCATGAACGGTACATTTCATTTCTTATCACCAAATGTTATGTAATATTATAAGTACATATATGTAATGGATATATATGTAATATATAACATCTTAATTATGGATATCATTATGGAATTATAACATATATATATCTATCTCATTTTGTTCTAATTCCATTAATATGTCAAAAAATTAAAGTAGTGTTCATCCGTACGTACGGCCTACCGTCTCCATGAACGGTGCTTTTTGTTTTTTATCTCCAAAAGATAGGGAATAGTATAAAATGAATATTTACTCGATATATATGATATTTTAATCATTAATACTATTATGGAAATTATTTACTTATAACTACATGGGAAATCTTTTTTCAAACAAGTTCATTTTTGACTCATGTACCAAACATCGGCAAAAACGTCTGATATGAACTAACATTATTAAACAATTATTATAACATTATAATATGTGATATGAAATGAATAATAATATCTAAAGGAGGTACTTAGGAAATTATTAATTTACCAAAGTTTATTATTCAGAAATATAAAGAAACGAACAAGACAAGTTGGACTTGAGGTAAGGGATCATACTCCACTCTTTCTTTTTAAGTACACTCTTTTGTGTCATTCCTTTTAAAGCTCACCATTCTTGTTATTGGGATGTTCTTTTATATTAATATTACTGTAATTTTTATTTTCATGTGATGAGAGACCCTATTCTCTCTCATCAATCCATTTTGGATGTTTTGATTGGCACCGTTAGGCTATGAAATTTACGTAAAAGATCTAACCTCTCTCTTTCTTTTTAAGTACTCTCCTTTATGTCACTTCTTTTAAGATACTATTTTTTATGTTGGGGGATGTTATTTTATATTCCTCTATCTATAAAATTTATGTTAATATGATTAGATACCCTATTTGATCTCATCAATCCATTTTTGGATGTTTTATGTGGCGTCGTTAGACTGCCGAGTTTTCGTAAGGTATTTTTTCATCTCACTTTTATTCCCGTGAGATTTATGCTACATTTGCCACAATTTCCTTTTAGTGGTGTATGTAATGCCCATTATTATACACTTTTTTAGTATAATTTCATTTATGGGTATTCACATCTTCATTGTATGACCCTTCTTCTATGGGGTGTACGTTTCAAAAGTCACCCAACTCGGTAAGGGGACCTTTCACCCTCCTGTTTTTAAAAGACTTCTTTTGTTATGTCTTTTAATTCACATATTATTATGTTGGGATACCTTATTTTATATCCTTATTGATGTAAATTTTAAGTCTAAGTGATGAGATTCCATTTTTATCTCTCATCAACTCATTTTCTGAATTTTGAAGTGATGCCATTAGGCTGTCGGATTTTACTAAGGGAACTTTTTAACCCAATTTCGATTTCTTTGGTTTCAACATGTAGTTATTGAATATTTCATATTTTGAATATGTGTGAATGACCATTTATAGTTTTACACATAATATCCACTTATATTGGGTTTATTTATATTTTTCACACATAATTTTGAGATTGAATTATCCTTAATTTAAGGATACCTTCTTTATAAGGGAAATCATATCATTTGACATTTATATTGAGACTTCATTGTTTTTATGCACCAATTCACTCTTATATGGTGTATATACTGTCTTTTGAATATTATATCATGAATAAATTTATTCTCATGAAATTATAAAGTTCTGACTAAATGTTATTCCTTAATAACTGTATTCAAGTGTCTCTAATTTTGGAAGAACCCCTTTAACAAAAATATCTCTTTAAATTTTTTAATTATTTGTTCTTATTAATATCCATGTTTTCAAAATGTTTTTAAGGATTTATTTATATGGATATTAATGGTTTAAAATTTTAAATGCTTCAAGGTGTTATGGGAAACTTTGATTCAAAAATCTACTTATTAAATGTTTTAAATGTTTTTGTAAATGGTTTCTTTTTTAATAGATTCATATTTCAATATACTAAAATGTTATATTGTGATTGAAATGTGGAAATGTTAGGTTTACTTTATACATGTTTTATGTGATACGTTTATGTTATGCTTATTGGGCATTGTTATGAAAACAGGTGGTTCCGTGATAAACTAAGGGTGGGTGAGCCCGATATAGCTCTCCAATGCATTGGGTAACGCAAAGGAGTGAAACATTAAGGTTTCTCTAAAGAGATTTAGGGAATATACTGTGGTGGGAATTCCAAACGTAACCAAGAGGGTTACTCCCTACGTAATAATGTTATGAATTCCTCATGTTACCTTTTATGTCTTATTATTTCCATGATTTATTCATGATTTGATGAGGTATGTTAAAGTGCCTATCTTTTATGGGTAATGTATGATTTCATTCTTATGTATATATGAACTCATGTTTCGTTTCCATATTTTTATAACCCTTACTGAGGTTTTTATGCTCATCCCATATTTTTTAAATGTTTTTCACAGGTCAAGGGAAAGGTACATGATGCGATGACAGTGTCAAGGATGTGTCAAGGAAAAATCCTTGTTTTATATTCAATATGTTTCTATTGATATGAAGAATGAATATTGTCTTTTATGTGACCACTTTGTTTAAATGTGGAAATATATTGCAAGTTTCATTATCTAATTCTCTAAAAATCTAAAACTGAAAAGATCCTCAATGTGTAATCTTTTAATAATTCAAGATTAAGTAAGGTTTAAGGCTGGGGCCTTATACAAATACCAGAAATTAAATATATATTTCAAAATGTGTGAAAACATTAACAAATAATGTAAGAATTATAATATAACTATGATTCAATATATGTTCTTCATCCATATGATAGTGTCGGAACTTCCTTTATACGTTATTCATGAATTAACAAAAATCATCACACATTCATTTCCATTTATATAATATGTAATCCTCATTTAATGGAATAAAATGTTTATAGTCAAACAAGTAGAATATATAGAATATAGTTAAGAATCCATATGTTTGTTTTATAGAATAGAGATCAAGAAATAATACATATAATATGAATATTGATAAACCAGACAAGGCTATATAGGGTTTATATATGATTTTGTGAATAATGGTCCATTCGACAATGAATGAGGTGCTATTTGTTGGAATGTGTACCAAAGTAATTAGTGTCTGTGAGTTATTATCAGATGAAAATGAAATTTTCATGAAATTAAAGAGTAATAAAAAATTAAACATCCAAAATATATATTGGGTAAGTGGAATCACTTAATGGAAATATTTATGCAAGGAAATGAAGAATCTTACACTATAGAAATATGAAAAATAAGAATAGTTTTATTAGATTGTCGTATTACATTCCACAAATTTGATATATTTAAAAATAAAATGCAATAATGAATGGTGATTCCACCATAAAGATCCACATTCTTCTACTTGAGGAATTATATTTTCTCATACTCCATTGTGATTAAATTCAATTAACTATTTTTAATTTGTTTCATGTTTTATTGGATATATGATCATGTGTAAGTTACAAAAAAAAGTAATGTGACATTGTTACTTTCCCCAATATTCAAAATTGTGATCAAATCACAACATGTATAATTTTTTATATCTTGAATTACAATCTATGAAAACAGAAAAAGTAAAAAATCTTTGTTGTAGTGAGGAGTCTGAATGATTAGAATAATGATGCTAATGTTTATATTAAAATCAATGTTATATGGTGGTAAAATTACATTTTTTCTATTATAAGATACTGAATATAGAATAATAGATAAATAGAAATAGAATAAAATTTGGTGATTCGTTTTTTGTGTTATAAGATGTGATTTTTTACTAAACTACGATTGTCAATAATTATGATTGAAAATTGTCATGAAAAATATAATTCTTTATTTGGTGACAAACAAAGAAAATTTCGGGGAGATTTGATATGGAGATTTTATCAATAGAATCCCGAGAAACATATGCAGTAATCATTATTTGTAACCCCATGAGAAAATATAATATATTTATATATATAATTTATTATTTTCAATGGATTTCGTTATATAATCCAACATGTTCAAAGGGTATATGATATATTATTAGAATATTATTAGACATTTATCACCAAGAAATTGGATTGGAATGTATAAATATAAATAATATAATTATTGAAATTTATGGTTTATACATGTATATATTAAATTCATTGGTAATTGTTTTATTAGAAGACAATAAAATCATTTGAAATAAAAAGTAATAATTTTCTTTAATATAGTTTTAATATTTATTTTTTTCATGATAAATTTTATATTTCAATTTTGGTGAATTATTTTCATGGATATAATATTTTATAAAAATAATCTCTTTTTTTAGAAATTAATATTATATTTTTAATAGTTATGGAATAAGTAAAAATAAATTTTAATGTTTAAAAATACATTTTTTTTAAAAGATAATTTTCATCACATGTATCATTGGCATTTTTGTATTAATTTCAACAAAATATAGTTGTTGTATATAATAAAATGGATTCCATATTTGGAATAATGGGTTTGGGATTTCGTAAATAGTTTACATGTAGTTTTTTCATTATGAATTGTTTCCTTAAAAATGTTTATCACCCTGGTAATGGTTATTTCTTGTTATCCCCAGATAAATTTAATAAACTGATAAATTTTTGGAAATAAAATTTTAAATAATACGATATATTTTATTTCATATATTATACTTAATTGAATGTTTTAACAAATCATGAAATATTATTATTTCATTATAAATAAATAAATAAATAACCCAAATAACAATGACTACCTAAATTATTAAAAAAAATATAATGGAATAAGTATATATTAATGTATCTGGAAGTTCCTAGAAAAAAATTGTTATTTATTAGTGAGTCACATAATTCTAAAAAAATACACTTTTTTAAAATGACTTTTTATTCATTTTAAGAGTGAATATTAATTTCTATACATTGTATAAAATATATTGAAAAAATTAATATCTTTTTATAATTGAAAATATCAAAAAAATAATTAATTAATTTATTGATAATTTTTTGAAACCATTATTATTAATAGAATATTGAAAATAATAATTTTTATTGAAAACCGTATTATTTTAAATTCCATAAAAAAGTATAATTTTGATGGATTTTTTTTACAAATTACATTTAGATAATTTTTTTCAAAATAATAAAAATATGGGTTTTTAAATTGGTTTTATATATGATTTTATTAAAAAAAATTAATGTTTTAAAAGGTAATTTTCATTAAAAAAATTCATATAGTTTTTCTAGTTTTATTTTAAATTAAAAACTAAAAAAACTTTATTTAATATTTTTATAAAATTATTTCATATTTGGATTCATATGAAACAACATTATTAAATATTTCCCTTCTATTTTTCTCCAATATAAATAGTTACCTGGTAAATGTTTTTATCCTGAAAAAGGGAAAATTGAATAATTGAGGTCAAATAAAAAATAACAAGAAATATTAAATAACCATGAAACCTAAAAAATATTTAATGAATTTAATTTTTCCCTATAAATAAATGGAATAAAATATTATCGTTTTATGTAAAAATGTCCATGAAATTGATTTATATATTATTTAAATAAATGAATGTCACAAAATGTCACATTCTTTGACATATCTATCTCTTTAGTGTCCACATGTGATAGAATATTAGATATGAAAGACTATAGGTTTCCATTTTTAATTAAATATACACATTTTAATTATATAAATTTATTTATAAAATATTGTTCTATTTTGATGAGATTATGATGTTTAAATTATTTTATTTAACAAAATGTAAATGATGTTACATTCATGTTGTTAAATAGTATGTTATATTTTATGAGGTTTTTTCTAAAAGATATAATTGAATATAAATTTCAATTTTTTTAAAAATTATTTATCTTTGTAATGGTTTTTTATTTTTAATCATTAGTAGCGAAATTATTATGATAAATAATAACACAATGATGATGCAGTAATTATTCAATAAATAAAATAATCAAATTAAATATATTTAAAATATTAAAATAAATATAATTAGAATAAATTGTGGTTGACTAAGAATTTTGATGATGATTATGAAATATTTAGGGGCATTAAATCAGTTGGTTCTAATATACCATGTTTTCATGGTTATTATAATTTAAATATAATGAATAGTTTCCAAATTGAATAGAATGATATTATATCAAAATTATATATTGTTAAATTATTATAAAATCAGAAAAATGATTAAAAATATAGGGTGATTATTATGTGGATTAAAATGTCATAATTTGTAATTTATTTTTTTATTTACATCACATAAGTAAAAATTACAACATTCATATATTGAAATGTTACATATAGAAATTTTAATACAAATAAGTAATTTAAGACTTATATAAAATCATATTGTTTAAAATAATTCCAAAATGTGTCTAAAATATATTTTTTTAAAGATATTACAACCTTATATTAAATTATCTTTGAATTAATCACAATTTTAGAATTTATTTTGAAATTTTTATTATTATAATTTAATCATTTAAAAATGTTGAAAAGTGCCCCTCACATCAATTATTAAGGCACCCCTCCTCCCACACATTGTTAGATCACATTGATCCTTCTAACATCACCATTATAGGGAGCGTTGTATTTCTAAAATATATATAACATTATTTTTATAATAAACAATCACAAATAGGTTACAAAAAAAGGATCTTATTGTTTAATATATTTGAAAATTTGAATCATTCATCAATTATGTATAAAAAAATTAATATTTATTTTCAAATTTATTTTTTTATTTATCCTTCTGAAGATTGTTATTTCCTTAGTACATAGAGTCACCTGAGGAAACACATCAAAGAAAAATGTGAGCTAAAATCCAAGTACGATTGTATATTAGTACATTAATTAGTATAAAAATGATGAAAATAATAATAATGGTCATCATATAAGCACATGGACAACATCATATTCATGTGCGGGAGAATTAGATAAAGTTGGGTAATTTTGTAATGTATAAAAACGAAACATCAAGTCATAGTGGTCAAATTTCACACATAGATGAGAAAAAATCTAGATTCATGTTCATGAATATCATATGTTCATAGTTTTAAAATAATAATTTTGATAACATATATCATCATGTTAACTAATATTTCATGTTATATCTTGATATACATTACCTTACCAAATTCATTGTAGCACTAAATAATTCTGGGAACTCCAGTCGCATCATAACATTTTAATAATCATGAATGCCAAATGGAATGCATATAAATCAAATTCATAATTTCACCCATATAATGGATTGAGGATTATTAGAATTTCAGGGATTATTGATAAACAAAGTGTTCATGTATGAAAATGGAAATTATGATTTGGTATAAGATTCATCATTCTTGAGCGAAGCAGAACACCTCAATATTTGTATAAATGTCATTTGGAAAAAAGATTTATTTTGGGAAATAATTTTATTTTATTAAAATTAGATTAGAAAATTTAATATCCTAGAAAGAAATTTTTTTGTAAAAAAACTATATTTAAGTAATGGTTGATAAATTTTAATAAAAACGTTTCTTGAAAGTGGAATAAACCAATGAAATTTAGTTGGGTTCGAGAGTAAAAATAACTTAGGTCTGGATAATTTTACCACATTAATATTTATGATAATCTTATTTTATTCATTAATTAATCAATAAAAAATCTAATTTATATGTATTGGATTTATTATAATTTTATTAAGTTAATTTATGATCATATTTACAATTCATAGTGTTAAATTTCTTCATTCCATTAGTGTTAGTTTTAATAGTTCCAATAATTGTATAACATTTTTACTAGATTGAAAGATCATGTAAAATGAAAATAATTCTCCATATTTGAAATTATATGTTATAAATGAAAATATTTATGTTTAAATGTACCTATTTATAATTGGGTTATATGTAATTAATATGATTATTTTTTTAAAACAATTGAAATAATGATTTCATTTGTTTTTTATTTGTTTTTACGACCAACATGTATTTGTATTATTTTATTAAATATATATATATATATATATATTGGTTTCACAAAAATATCTGTGTTAAAATATGTATATAAAAATATTACTACACCATAATATTGGTTTTATGACTTAGTCTGAATGCAGTAATTGAAAACGAAAACTCATTGCCCACAATAGCAGTGAATCAACACGTCACAGATTATTTTTTCATGTTTTGAATAAAAGGATAAGTGAAGATAATTTATTATGGATATTAATTTAACAAAATAAAAATCCTTCGTGTATAATATATTTAGTTATAATTAATTTTTTTAATAGTGAAGGTGAGGTCATGTTCATAAAAGGAATGAAATTAAAAGAGAAAGATAAGGGATTTGACCTAGTGAATGTTGTCTCCATGAGAACTAATTTAAGGAACTTTAATTTGGAGTTTTTTTGAGACAATAAGATATTTTTTGTATGTAAGAGGATTGGGGATAGAATTTGGAGTAATTTATGAAACATTAAATCGTATAAATTTTGAGGCAAATAGGTGGCAAGTGGTTGTATTTATAGTATAAAGGGTGTTTTTTGATTTATTTATTCGTCATTTTTTAATTTTAGATCAATAATCTCAATAGTATTGATTATTGTCACTAAATGTAGTAAAAATGTTCGGATATTTTGATCTAATTGGTTCTTATCTCATTTATACATCAACCAACACTCTATAATTCAGGTATTAGATAAATACTTTAAGTTAACATATTTCACTATTAAAAATGAACTATTTTAGAAAAATAAAAAAAAAACATTCACCTAATCATTTTTTGACGTGTTTAATTAATATATAAAGTACATTTTATTTAAAAAATTTCTAAATATGTGAAATTTATTTTTCAATTAAAATCGACCATTATTCGAAAGATACGATTTTCAATATTACAATTGATTTTATGGGACTTTGAAAAATTAATTATTGTATCCTAAAATTGTGATATAATAAAAATACAACAAAATATTAATTTATGAATCTACTTTATAAAAATAAAATTTACTTTTAAATAAATATTGTAGTAATAAAATTTAAAATGAATATTTACCTTTCACATATTAAAAATAATTATTTTTTTCCTTTTTAAAACACTTATTTACATATTATATGATATAATTATAAAATATTTTTATTTATAAAATTCCTAAAATTTATTTATACATCAATAGGCAAAGTTACTATTCTACTGGATGAATTACTATTCTAAATGGTCATATGAATATTCTAGTGTTTTTATTACTATTCCATAGTTACATGTTCATTAATTTCAATAAATATCTGTTAACTAACTATTAATATATTAGAATAATGTTCTAATATAGTTATACATCATATGTATTTGTTTTTATACAATATAAAATAATAATAAGAAGGGAAATATATTCCATTGATATAATTTTTGGTCGTCATATTGTTCTCCTTTTAAAATTTCACCTGCACAATATTGTTTTACATAATAATGTGATAATAGATGATGTTACTCTGAATTCATTGCTTCCTTCAATTCTAATGTCTCCAATTCATATATGTGATTCGTCCATAACACAATATTATGGTGATCTATTTTGTTGTGTATTACTTTTTCTCTATGTTCCATGATATAAACTGGTTTTTGTTTATATTAGAGGTCCTTATCCAATTGTGCCACCTCAAAATTCATAACATGTGGGGGATTAGGCATGTACATCCTCATGAGAGACACACGGATCAAGTCCTGGTATAAAACCATATTTAGTGGAAGTAAAAGCTTATATCCCACATCTCCTATAATATTAAGGATCTAAAAGTTTCCAATTTACATTGGAAAAAACATCCCCTTCCTTACAAACAACATGAATATATTTTATTGTGATACTCAAAGAAAAACATTTATCCACCTTAATAATAAGGATCACTTGTATGGTTGTTATTGTAGATTGTTTTCTGAATTTAAATAACTTATATTTTTTTTGGATGACATGAAACTTATCTATCATATCTATAACAATATCAAGTCCATGTAGCTTTTGTTAACTAACATTATCCCAATAGTTTGGAGTTATACATCACACCTCATATAGTGCTTCATATGGAGACATCAGTACTTAGTTGGAAGTTTTTTTTATGAGTTCTCATCTAATGGGAGATATTAATCCCATACACCATTTAATTCTATTTAGTTGGATCTTAAAATTTACTTTAGGGTCTAAATATTCCTTTCAGATTGGGCATTCTATTGGTGGGGACAATCGGTGGTGAAATTTATTTTCAGTACTCAATGCATGTTGAATAATTATTCTAAATTATGACATAAACATTTAATCATGATCATATATTATTAATACTGGAATTACATAAATAATTACCACATCATTCACATATAACATGGAAATTATTTCACATGAAAAATCATCAACAATATAGATGAATTAGGATGTCATGGTGAATCGATCTTCAAGAATCAATGTCATAATATTTCCTTTAGATGTATTTAGTATCCCAGTAAAAAAATATATAGTGACATTCTACCATTTCTATGTGGGTACATGAAATGGTTGCAACATCCAGTTGGAATTATATCACTCTACTTGAAGATGCATACATATAAGGTAACATGTGATATACACAAAAATATTCTTCTTCATGATATCCCAACAGAAGTGTTCTTAATGATCACAAGGTATCATGGATCTTCAAGTATGGATAGAGAACGATGATATATTCTCATATCCAATTATTAATTTTTTATATTGATCATTTATGTCTCCCTATACCTCATCCTAAACTTAATAAAATAAATATTCCTCGATTTGGAACTCCTATAGATGCCATTTCTTTACTTCATTTAGGTTATTTTGAAGCTCTAGCTCATACCATTATTCCTACTAGATTATATCATTAATATATAGATGGCAATTCATTAGGTAATGGTTATATGTTTTCCATGGAATTTTGATATCCAAATCCATCATTTAAATATTCATGAAGAAATGTTCTTTCTCAATCCACATCATGGATATAATATAAGGTTCTTTCCATAAGATCACCAGTTACCTTATTTTCATTCCTATGATGATAGTTAATAGATAAATGTTACTTCATAATTATCTATAACCTTATCCTTTGATTCATGATTATATTCTTTTGTATGTATATAATCATAAAGATATAATTATTAGAGTATATGTCATACTTGTAACCATAGATATAGTTCCACAATTTTTTATGGTCGCACCCCGACCATGAAAAACATTTCATTTTATTATTTTCATGGATTTGTAACTTTTTCATTACGTTTTGAGTTCATATCCCTTTAATATTTTAAATTTTGGATGTTTCGGGATTGTTTTTGTCCTATTCAGGGCTAGCATATGGTATAGGTAAATCGTGGGACTTTACCCTAGTAATTGTGTGTAATATTTTGGTGTGCATGAGTAAGGACCATTGGTTGCACATGTTTTGGTATTTTTTGGAAAATGTACAAGAGGTTCTTTCCTTTTGGATAGTAGAGACTGCATGGTTTGTATTTGTTTTATAAAACCATGTGTCCAAACAATACGATCTTCCCAAAATTTGAAAATCATGAACTCTATAGTCTATCATCCCAACCATTCCCCAAATCGGGCCCATCCCTCCTCACCATTTATGGTGCATGATGGGTTCCCAAACCCACCTTTTCAATGGATCTCCTTCCATCATGGATTCATCTACAATATTCTATGTTAAGTTTCATAGGGTTTTGGATTCTTTTCTTCTCTTCTTCTTCCATCTCTTTGTTTCTCGGTGTTTCCTTGGAGTGTTTTAGTTTGGCCAAACCCAATAGATTACAGTTGATGTGTTGGATTTTTTTCAGTATATATAGTGTGTTAGGTTTTATATTTGGGAAACGTCCCCTACTCCCATTACATTCTTCACATTCTCACTTTACTGAGGTATTTTTTTTCCATTATTTTTCTTTACTAAAAATTCCATTAATGCTAGTGGATTTTTAAAAAGTATATTTTTTCGATTTTATTGTTGAATGATTTATTTTCTTATTATGATGTCAGAATTTTGGACAATATTGGTAGAAGTAGATTAACAATGGGTTTCTTTAAATTTTATATATTTTTATGCACATAATGTGTCTATTAAAATGATAATATTATTTTAAAAAAATTTGAGAAATTGAGATGTTATTTAGACATCGTTATGTTTTGATTGCATGGGTGAAATTATAAATTGGGAATGTTATGTGATTTCTGATTCCCCTTAAGGATTGTTATGTTTTTCTTTTTTTTATGTTTTTCCATATTTTAAATGATTTTGTGTGATCTTTTTATTGTTTGACTTGTATGGTTTATTTAATAGAATGTGGTGTTTCTTTAACATGATATTTGAATGATTCTGTAGATAATTGAAGTATGTTATTGAAATACATTACATCAATGGGTTCTTAAGGTGAATACATGGATGTGAATTCAATGATTTTTGCTGATAAAATTATGATTTACCTCAGCCTTGATTTTTGAAAATGTTTCTCCATTCTTTCTTATTCCCTTATTTTCAAATTGGTTAAATTAATTCTAGATGAATGGTTTTTCTTTATTTAAATATGAAATGTACCATCGAATGTGTTCCGGTAAACTTATCATTTTTTCATATTTTGATATTATGTGATGATTGATTGGTATAAAAGTACCATTTGTATCATTTATTAATGGATCATATTTTTCTCTAGTTTCTAAATGGTGTGGTAAATAAATTATAATTGGAATTGTTAAAGGGTAGTTTGGAATTTTATACATGAATGTGGTTCTTTATGATATTTAGAAATGGTTTGGATCATTTTTAAATATATAATGTATTTTTTAGGGTTGAAGGCCTGGTTGGATCATTATATTGTTTTTGGAAAAGAATTTCTGTTTAGGAAGTAAAAATTAACATATGAAATCTTAAATTATGTTGAAAAATTATTCGAAATAACATGCGATGTGATCTGAATATTGGAACATGGGAACGACTTGTTAATAAAGGGGAATCCATATATTGGATTTCTAAAAAATGGTTTTTCATGGAAGGTGGTGTTGGTTATTGGGCTAGGAATGCTAGTTGCCGGTAAGTATGGTGAGTCACACATTTGAGGGCCTCTCCTTTTACCTATACTATTACCAAGGGACTCATGGGTATCATTTATATGGTAGAAAATAAATTTCTTATTGACCCTAATTAGATGGGTTGGTAACCCCATGACATGATAGGTATTTTTGGGACGTGGAACTATATTTTATATTTTAGAGAAGCTAGTTCTATATTGATTGTGGAGCTACACCACATTCTAGTAGGTGAGTACAATTCGAGTACGTGTAGTGATCGATCTATGTATGTTCCAGAAATGACCATGGTCACATTCTGTTTGTGATTGTTTATATTTCTATTACACTAGGATCCCAGTTTGGAATTTCTTGATTCAGATTCTACATAGTCTATTTTATCTTATTCTAGATTCATGTGTAGAATTTGGTTTCTAAAATTGTAAAGTTATTCTAAAAAACTAATTTGGTCAATGTTGTTTTAGGGAAAAAAATAAGGGGTTGTTTCTTAAAAATGAATACATCATATTTTCAATTTTTTTAAAACTAGTGTTTTTAGACTATTTTTCTGTTAGGAAATGTATGGATTATGTGGTTGTTTCCTACTAAACTAATAGAGATCACACCCAACCTTTACCATCCGATGTCGGAAGACACAATTTTTTTTAGTTTCAGGTTTCCAATTTTATTTTCTACTCGAAATGGTTTCAATTTTAGTTGGTGGTTACCAAGTTGTTACATCGATATCATGTAGGGATGATTTCATTTATGTTATTTATCTAGTTCTTATAATGAACTGTCGTTTTTGTATTCAGATCACATTGTATAGTTATTGAGATTCTTTTATTTTCCATTCCTCATAATATTTATATTAATTTATTTCATTATATACATTACGAAAAAATCATTCTATCTCTGATTACCAAAAATTCCAGCACATGTTTCCATAATGTGTGGAATGGGAACTCCCTTTGGGTTTTATCTCAGACTGGGTCAGATGTCATGTTTGATGGATTCCCAAATTGGTTCATGAGAGAAATTCTATCAGATCAGGCCCTTTGTTATTTGGGTGTTAGGTATATTAGATATTAGGACTATCTGAACTCTACAGGTAAGTATGAGAGAATCATTGCAAACTCATTCTCATTCTAGTCATCATGTTTCCAGAGGTAGTTTGGGTTAGGAGTATTGGTTTTGTTTTTTGTTTAGTTTTATGTGAGGGATTATAATATAATCATGCCATTTATATTTTGGGATATCACATGGAATAGTGACCTATGTGAAGTTTGAGTACATTGTTCACGTTCCCATTAATGTTGATTCTTACATGGTTCATGCAAAACTACCATGTCTCCAAGTTAGGTAAAGACATTATACCATTATTATAGTTATTAGACATGAGGAAAAAAGTTTTTTGGATTTTGATGGTAGAAAATATATTTTAAATTTAATAAATATTTCAATTAGAAATTATTTCATTAACATAGGTTTTAATTTAAGTGATGGATTTATATATTGATATAATATTGTGTTTGATGCTAAAATGGTGAATGACACACTTGGTCTTCGTTATAAACATTTGTATATGTGTTTATGTGTGTAATGATTACACTAGAATGTGTGGATAGATTATGTAAGAGGAAGTGCATGTAAACACATATTATAGTCCATAGGGTTCCATGTGTTGGTTTTTGAAATTAATGGTTCACATGACCTTCCAATGATTGTTTTTCAATGGGAAAATGATATCCATAATTGGATTTTCTTTAAAATGAGGATTTTTTTTGTGAGTAGTGTCCTTAGAGGAAGGAGGGTTTGAAGTTGAAATTATATTTTGGTTTTGGTAAATGGGGATCTTTGGTTGTAGTTGTTTGTTTTTGTGTTGTGATATTTTTTTTCCTGAAATGGCCTTTTGGTTGTGTTTTTATTGGATGTTGAATTTTTGGATATGTGTTTTGATGTTGTTCATAACATATCTCCATGAAATGTCCCCAGTTTTCTAGTGAATCTTGATGACTTTCTAGTTCTTCATGAGTGTTTCAAATATATCATGGTGAACAAGGTCTATTAGAGGTAGTGGAATGGTAGAGGGAAGATGAGTGTGTATTCTAATCATTGAAAATTCAAAAATCTGTTTGACTTCGTTCTGTCATCGGTTTGTTTGAGAGTCTAGCCTTTGATGAATGGAATAAATTCTCTCCATAATAAATATATATTTGAATGATATGATATGTGTTTATTTCCATATTCATTGTATTTTTTAAACATGATGAGGTGAACATAATTAAAATACATCAGCACAAGTGTATTCAAAAAGGCCAATGGATAGTAAAGGCTAATGTTGAACACATCAAGGTTCTAGTTTTGTTCACTTCAAGAATCACATAAAGTGTTCTAATAAGGAATTCTATTTTCATAATCTGTTTATATACTATCATGGAACAAGTCCTATCCTCTAATGATATATGTTTCGAATGGTTGATGGATGACGAGATCCTAGCTCAGATGGATTCCAAAGAACAAGCATTCAAAAATACCGCATATCCAGCTTCTTGTGAATGTTTCAAAATGTCATTTGGAGTTTTATAGAGGAACAAATTTTTTAAATGTATCCTTCTTTGATATTAGAGATTAGTTCATTAGACCGTTCTCTTGTGTGTAACCAGTGTGGCCAGTTCAAGAAATTGAATCTGTCTTGAAATAATCCACCAAAACATGTCATCAATGTGGTTGTGTGTCTCATTTAGAGATGGTTTGTAGAAATAATCAAATCAAAAATAAAATTCTTTAGATGATATTAGTTCTTAACTGTGATTTGGGGTATGATTTATTCATCAGGGATCCTCCCATAGGCCTCGAGGTGAAACATGCGCAATGTCAGAATTGGTGGGGGGGTGGGTGGGTTGTGAAAACCATGGAGTAGTTTATTTTCTCTAGTTGGTGAGGGTAGATTTAGGTTTTACTTTTCTTAATTTTGATGTTGTTGTAAAATTATATTTCTTTTGTCCATGTATTACATAGTTCTTATTTCATTTCTAGGTTGTTTATGTTTATCTAAATGTGGTTCTTAAAATGGTTAGCATTCCATGATTCAGTTAATTTTTTTCCATTGTGTTTATATAGAAATATATTTATTTTGTTGAAATCACTAATTGTGTCTAATGTACGAGTTTGTTTTTTGTGTTAATGCTTATTTCATGGGTTTCCCCTAGCTTCGGGTGTTTGTTTTCAGTGATAAGGTTTTGAATTTAGTGTCATTATTTCCACGATTTTTCAAAAAAATTGATAATTTCAGGTTGGGAGTTCATGATCACATATGGGATGTTCCTCAGTTAATAAAAAGAAGGTGGGATTATCTCATTTTATGAGTTATGATATTTCATGGAAATGGTTATTGTTTTCATATTGTGAGCAGAAACCTTTATTGTTCTCCCTATGTTCTATATGTTGTTGTTTTCCCAAGAATCTGTTGGGTGTGACTTATGGAGTGATAGGAATTGTCAAGATCCTTGGTATCTTTCGATTTTGATTGGGCATTGAATCATGTTATATTTAACTCCTAGTTGGGAGAATATTTTAAGTAAGAAAGGGTTTTTTCATGGGGAGAATTGTTACCCCTGACCATGAAAACTATTTTATTTTATTCATTTAATATCTTTAGATATCTTTGGTTGAGGGTTATGAATATCCCTATTTTAATTTTTTTAATTTTGGATTTATTTGATGATTTTCTGTTCTTTAAAATATTGGCGCGTATTTTGGGTAAATCGTGAAGGTTTTCTTAGGTAACTGTGTAACAAGTTATGGGATCGAGGAATAAGGAGAACATGTTGCGCATGGATTGGAAATCCATTCAGAAACGGTGTGTGAGGTTCTGTCCATTTGGAGAGTGGAAACCATATAGTTTTCACAAGTGTTGGAAAATTGTGTGCCCAAACTATTCAATCTTTAAAAAAATTTAATATCATAAAATCCCTTATCTACACTCCTCTCATTTATCCCAAATCAACCACCTCGACCACAGTTGTATTTGGAACCTGAATGGATTCCAAGAACCCCTTTCATTTGTCTCTCCTTCCCCAATGGATGCATCTCTATGATTATCCGTTGAATATCATAGGGTTTTGGCTTCTTTTATTTACATCATATTTTTTCTATTATTATCTTAGTTTTTCCTTGTATGGTTCAAGATTAGACTAAACCTAAAGATTATAGTTGATATATTGGGTTGTTTTCTTTGAATCCATGGTGTTTTGAATATTCGTTGGGATGATCACATTCCTTCAATTCTGAGAACAATGCAAGTAAATTGCAAATAGACCAACCTGAATTCTAAATAGAAATTTTGAATAAACTCAAGGTAGAAGTATTAAAGAAACCGAGATTTATAGGAATATTCCTATTATCATAACTGGGGTAGTCACTCTTGCAAATCCAGTTGAAAGTCCCATAGTGGAATTGTTATCATTTTCGGAATTGATTGGTATTTATTTTATCAAGTTGAAATATATTTCATTATCCGGAAATAATTATTAAATGATTTCAAACCATTTACAACATACGAATAAGCTGGAATATTTATTAACGATGAAAATTAATGTTATCTAGCTCTTGTGCTTGAAATGAAAGGAATAGTTTTAATTGGTATAATTCTAGTAATGAATGAATTCACATATGTTTTTCCTAATTAATATCTTTGTATTATTCCTAATTGGGAGGTCAATTTTACTATTGACTTAGTGAATGATACCAAACCTACTTCTAAACCCAATTATCAAATGGATGAAGTAGATGTGGTGGAATTTAAAAAAATAGTTTCTAAAATTATTTGATATAGGTTCCATTCGACCTGTCACATCACCATGGGGTGCTCTAGTTTTATTTTTGAAAACAAAATATGGTTCTATGAGACAATGTATAGATTATAGACCATTAAATAACATCAATATTATTTAAAATTAACTATTTCCTCATATAGATGATTTTTTATCAGTTTTAGTGAGAATTGTTTTTTATTTAAGATTGATTTGAGGCCTAGTTACCCTCAGCTGAAGGTAATGGAGGATGGAATTCAAAAGATATCATTCTGAACAAGATATGATATTTTTATGATTTTAGTTATTCCATTTGGTTTATCAAATGCACTTTTTTTATTTATGAATCTCATGACTTGAGTCTCTCTTTAGTTTTGGAATCAGTTTGCTGTTGTGTTTATATATGATATTTTGTTATATTCAACAATTAGAGAGGAACATGAATGTCACTTAATGATTGATTTTCAGTTATTAAATGAAATTAAACACTATTGAATTTTTATCGATACTGAATTTTTGTTACAACAAATTTCATTTGTTGGTCATATTGTTTCTAAAGAAGAAATAATTGTTGTCCCTTCTAAAAAAAATGTTGTTTAAAATTTGGAATGACCTACCAATATCACAAAGACTCAATATTTTCATTGATTAACATGTTATTACAATTTTTTTGGTTAAAAAAATTTCTTCGATATTTAGAAAAATAACTAAGTAACATACAATGGAGTTATGTTCATCTGGAAAAAGAATGTGTTGATTTTTTTCAGGAACACAACAGAAGATTGGTTAATGATCTAGTTTTGGAACTTCCTAATTGGAATGATGAATTTTTCTACAGTGCTGCATCATTGATAGGAATTGGTAATATTATAATAAAAAATGATCAGGTAACTTATTATGATTCACTTCATTTAAAAACTCATGAGTTTAATTACACAATACATGATTTGGAATTAGTTGAAGCTTTTTATCCTTTAAAATTTACAAGGAATAATTTTTATGGAAAAATATATGAAATATATATTGATCAGAAATGTTTTATGTATATATTAACTCAGAAATAATTATTAAATAAATATTTTAGACGGATTGAATTAATCAATGAATATTATTGGACAATTAATTACCATCTAGGAAAGGAAAATAAATTGGTTAAATGTTTGTGTTGAACGAAAAATGAAACATTAACCATGAAATTTTTGGAACATGAACTTTTGTTTGATGAATTATTTAATTTTGGAGTTGACCTCTTTGCTGTCAGGAATTCCTATATTTGGTTTCCGGTGGAAGTTAAATCATCTCTATAAAACAAAAATAATCAAGTGTAGAAAAAAGACAGTGAGTTGTAGAAAATGATAGAATTGGATCTGCAGGGCACATTACCTAAATTTAACACTGATAAAGATTGCATTTTTGAGGCTTGGAATGAGGTTATATCGCCCTTGTGATTCATATTTGAAGAAAGAGTTTTTATATGAAGCAAATAGTTCTAATTTTTTAGTTCATCATGGATGTACTATGATGTACAGAGATCATTGGTATAATTACTGATGGGATTGAATGAAAAAAGATATTGATGACTTTTCAATGAAGTTGTTTACTCTTCTACAGGATAAAGCATAATGGTAGTTACTCAGAGTGATTCTTTAGACCTTTCCAGTGCTAGAGTGGAAATGAGATATATATCAATGGATTGATTAGTGGTAATCCCAAATATTTCCCATGGTAATAATGAAATATAGGATATTATTGATCAATTGACTAAATCTTCTCATTTTATTCTTATTCAAGCTATTATGTATCCTGATCAACATTAATAATTTTATATTAAATTGATATTTTGGTTACATGGAGTTTTTCTATACATTGTATCTGATCTTCATCCCATTTACTCTTCTATATTTTGGAAAACCCATTAGAAGTCATTGGGAATTGAATTAAATTTCATTACAACTTTTCATCTTCAATCAGATACGAAGTAAGAATTAACAATTCGAACATTATAGGTTATGCTAAATGCATGATCAATGTATTTCTATGAATTATGGCATCCGAAACATTATTAGGATGAGTTTTCCTATAATAAAAGATTTCATTTCAGTATACAGATGACACAATTTGAAGCATTATATGTTAATTAGTGTCAAACTCCAGCTTTTTGGGATGAAGTTGGTGAAAGGAAGATTATGGGACAAGAATTGGTATAAGTGATGACAGAAAAAGTTCAGTGGATTATGATGTAGATGAGGACATCACATAAGATGAAGAAAAGTTGTGTAGATATCTGAAGGAAGGATCGTTATCATTAGTATGGTGATCATTACTTTCTCAATGATTTTCTCTGGAAAAGTGTGATACATTTTGGTAATATTGGAAAGATAAGTCTAAGGATCATTGGACCCTAGGAAATCCTAGTGAATGTTAGATCAATTACCTATATGGTAGATTTATCTCCATGTTTATCCCATGTACACTTGCATTTTAATATTTCAATGTAATGAAAGTATAGGATGGATCCATCTCATGTTTTGAGTCTAGAGGTAATTTAATTGAAAGTGACTCTTTCTTTTGAGGAATATCCAGTACGGATTGTTGACCATAGAGTGAAAGTGTTACATTATAAGTTGATTCATTAGATAATGGTTTTTTAAAAAAATCATATGGTTAAAGAGGCAGAATGTGAATTTGAAAACTCTATAAATTACAAATACCCCATAATATTTGATAAGTAAATAAAATTGTGTAGATGAAATTTCTAAAATGATAGAAGGATGTAACATACATTGTATTTATAGAATAATATATTTCTCTATCTATTATATTTAGGAATAAGATATTAATATTATGTTAATGATGAAACATTGACTAATAACCTACTCGACACACAACAATGGGTGTCTCCTAATGCATACGTTGCACATAACATTGAGTTATATTGAAAATTGATACAAATACAATATTATTATTTTAAATTATTGTAAATTCCTAGACATTGTAGTAGAAATACTGAAAATAAATAACTAATATATTTTTGTATTTTTTTGTAAAAATTTTTACATTTAACTAATAAATTTTAGTTTCTTCAAATTAGAAATAATCGAATTTTAAGCACAAAGTACTATTATATTTTTAAAATGATGTTTTTATTTCTCTGGAAGGAAAACCCTTTTTAAATTTTTTCCCCTTTCATAAGTTCCATTTTATTAAATAAACATCCTTTTTAGAAGCAGGGCATCATGATTTAATTTGGTTTAAATTTTGTTATTTTCATTGAAAAAATTCTTATTTAATGAAATATAGAAAAATACTGCATTTTAATACAAAACTAACATTTCGTCTCATTTATTTATATAGATAGATTTTATTTTTTATTTGTTTTAACATTTAATTGAATTTTTTATTTCCTTTTAATAAAATTTTGTTCATTGGAAGTAATTTCTCATTGAAATTGATATAAATATATATCAGTATTTTGATAGTTTTTACTTCTAATGAACACACCTTTTGGTTTTGAAAACGAAAATTAATTTCATATTAATTTTTTCTAATTAAAGTCTTAAATTATGATTAATGGATTCCATATTTTTTATCAGAAGTCCAAAATTATGTAAATATGTGATTATTTTTTTGGGACATTATAAATATTATCTTCATTAATATATTTATTTACCATGAATAATGGGTAATTCTGGAATATAATGGTAAAAAATAATATTATAATAATATTAAACTACTCTAAATCATGTTTTAAACTTATTTTATGAATCTTGGGAGGCCCAAAAAATCCATAGGATAAACAATTGGTATTTTGGAGACACATGGGTGGTAAAATGACATGTTATAATAATTAATTTAAAGTTAAGTGAAATACAATATAAACATGTATCTATTTAGTAAAATAATTTTAAGATCGGTTCATAAAATTAATATATTTTAATATAAATATTCATTAAAAAGATAAAAATATTTAATACATCATTTGTTTTATTTATAATTTTTAGAAATTAAATAAATAAATTTATTTATGACACAATGATGAAGCACTTATTCCCTTATTAATGAAAGTGTCAAAAAACTGTTGTTATAAATATTAAAATAAATTTAATTTGAAATTATTGATGATTAATACATTATATGTTTTATTAAATGCCCTTGGTTCTATGGGATTAGTTTTTTATGACTATAAAAAAATCAATTACTAAACAGTGTTAAAAGTGACATAAATGAGTTTTGAAAACAATTAGTATTTTTTAAAATGGTATGATTGCCTTAAAAATATGAGATTCGAAAAAAAAGATATAATTTTAATAATTTTATTATTTATCCACATTTGTTACTCTTGGAATTTAAAAGTAACTACAGTAACCATATATCATGACAAAACAAGAAGACATGGTAAGGGTTAATGTTTTTAACTACGCGTTAAAGCCAAAAGATCAGGATAAATATGTCAACTAAAAATGTCTAAAACCTATTATTTGAGAGGATTGAAACCAATCCTAATATTATTCTCTAAATATATCATTTTTTAACTATTATAATTTCAAAATAATTTTATAACAAAATAATATTTCAAGACATTCCTAAAATGCTCATCCTCCCTCTTATAAAAGGTCACCACGTCTACCCACTTACTCGCACCTCTAAAACCCCTAAGCTCATCAAAATTCTACTCATAGAAGATCTAATCTTTCCTCTATTCTCATTATAATCCTTACATTGGGAAAATGAAATTTAAGTAGGCCATTTGACTCAAATAAAAGAAGTTACCTGATTTAGACGTAATGTATTCTCTCAAGTTTATTTCATTTTATCCTTCCCCACTCCCCATGATCATCATATTCTATGATTAAATTACTACACAATTAAAGTATATATAATTGGATTTATTTATTAGAAATATTATTACTAGAATTACACATGCCTCCATCTAATGGATATAAACATACTTTTTCTGTGTACATCAATATATTACCTCACGTAAAGACAATTGTCCAATTTTCTCTAACCATATCTCATGGTATCCATAATGAAGGAATTATATTTATATATGATTTAAATTATATTTATATTGTCTCTATTCTTCTATAAATTTTATTAAGAGTATACCTTTGTGTATTCCATGTTGTGTATATGTGATTATTTTAGTTTAGAAGTGTGGACGTCTGCCCCCTCAAAGAGATGGGACTCATTTTCGCTATACATGGAACATATAAAGGATATTTTTATTAAACTTATGATAAATAGATGAAATAAATATAATATTGTATTTACAATGTACATTAATATCATTTGAATATTATTTATTAAATGTGATAAATAATAAATTCATTTTTCATGCTTTCTTACGACCTACCATCTCTAGGAACAGTACATTTCATTTCCTATCTCCTAATATTATGGATATTATAAATACATATACAACAGATATCTCTGATATCAATGATATATCAATCATGAATACTATTTTTTAGATAATGTAATGATATAAAAATATTAATTTAAATCAATACACGTTCATTTTTGACTCATGTACCGAATATTGAAAAAACATCAAATCTGAACTTAAATAATTGTGTAATTTTTTCAACATGGTAATAAATGATATAGAAGAAATAATTAAATTGATAAACGATCTCAAAAAATTATAAATTAACCTATGTTTATTATCAATGAACATAATGATTGTAAGTGATGATTCAGACTCAAGGTAAGGGACCTTGTCTCAATCTCCTTTCATTGAGTTATATTTTAATTTATAAATCACCATCTTCATATAGTGTATAATGAACCAATTTTTCTATAAATATCATTCAAAGGAAGTGTTTTATATGAGAACCATTTTACTGAATGAAAAAAGATAATTTTGTAACAGGTGCAGCGACAAAAAATCCTCTATCTCTATAACGAATATTTGATCTTTGGATAAATATTTAATCATTAATGTTTTCAAAATGAAAAAAATACCTTATTCTGTTTTGGGGTGTTTTTTTATTGAAATTACGTTGGGGAGTTGATTTACAATTTCAATATCTGTAAATAATCACTTGTCATTGAAAATGATATTTTATTTGTGAAATGATGAAAATTGGAATCTTATATTTTTTTTATGATTATATAATGGTACGTAGGCATTAGAAATGTGGTTACATGATAATCCAATGAAGGGTGGTTATGTGATAAAGAAAAGGTGGTTGGTTATGTGATAAACCCTTGATGGATGGTTATGTTATAACATCTAATTCATTTGTTATAAAAGTCGGTCATATGGGTATTCCATTTTCTGATATGTATGTAAGTTGACCATATGGTTTTTTAATTTAAGTATGTGTATGTCACATGTTTCCTTTATATGTTATATCATGATTTTTGTGTGTGTTATGGTATTATTTTGATAAAAATATGTATATAAAATGAGCATATATTGAGTGACGTATATTTAATACATCATAATGGAAATTATTATTAATTTTTGATAATGTATTCATGGTATTTATGCCTCTCCATGACTAATAGTTTTCCTCCTTTCTGTATCACATAATATGATATTTATGCTCATCCCACGTTTTGAATTTTTTTCACCTGCCTTAATGATGAATAGAGTCAAGGATGGGATCATGGAAATGTTAGGATGTTAAAATATGATATTATGCAATATATTGTTTTAAAAACTATTTTTTGTTTCATGAAAAAAATGGATAGTGAGGTGAAGTGTCTACTTGTAATTTTTAAGATGTTATGAATGAGTAATGACTTAATTATATAAATCTCTAAACCTAAAAACAACTTTTATGTGAATTAAAGTCAAATTATTGACATGTCTCAACATTAAGAAATATTCAAGGCTATATACATATAAATTCTATATGTGTTGTAATGAATGAACTTACAAATTTAGAGAACTACATCGCTATCATATAATATTTATATCTGGATCAGCTTTCCATGATATACATTATGGATGTAGTAAGGTTTCTTGGATCAACATATTCTATTGTATAAAATCAGGATACAAGGTTTTCTTCAATGGTTTGGAAATGGTTTCAATAATCAATTCATATATAACCGAGTTTCATCACTTCAAATCATCCTCAAAATGATGGTCATTCTAAAAGAACAATTCATTAACTAGAGGATTTGATTATATCTTGTTCTATATATTTCAATGTTTGTTGGGATCAATACCCTTCTTCTATTTATGTTTTCATACTACAATATATTTCATTCATGAATTCCCATATAATCATATGAATCCATCTATGGGAGGAAATGAATAACTCTAATTAACATGAAATATTTTTATGAAATAAATTTATTTGGGCATAATATTGCTGATGAAAGGGATGATAATGTTTAACCATTCCGTATAATATCATGGTACCTCCATGTTGGTAGAAAAGTTATGATGATAACCATTAGTGTGATATAGATTTTGATGTTCTAAAAAATTATATTATGTGATATTGAACCTAAAATAATGTTATTAAAATCATGATAAATGGCAATATAAGCCTAGGTATATCGATCCCTTTGAGATTCTTGACCTTATCGACATAGTAACCTATAATTTAAAACGTCTTCTATTACTCTCTAAAGTCCATGAATTGTTACATGTATCTCTAAAATGTATGGATATACCAGACCCTTTATATTTTCTAAACATAGGGGTTATACCGTTGGATCAGTATCTTTCCTACAATGAGGATTCTGTTGAAATTATGGATCGTACAATGAATGTTCTACAAAACAAGACTAGTCACCTAATCCAAATTTTGGAGATAACTCACCAGTTAGAGGACGTTAAATGAAAACATGAGGATATCATGATGTATAATATTCCCCATTTTGTATACGAGTGTTGAATTTTGAGAATGAAATTCATTTAATGGGAGTAGAATATAAAACCCAGATTTTTTATGGACCTTTTTTCTCAAACAAATTATTTTTTCATTTATTTCTTACAATGCACAAATTCCAAAATTCCATTCTCATGGAACTGATAGTAATATGTTAAGTGATACCATATTATTTTATCATATATGGTACATCGACTCGGCTTCTGTTACACAGAACACAAACTTGGAATACTTTACAGGAAGCACTGCTGTTTCTAGGAAACAAAATTTTACTATTACAAGTATTTAAAATAGATAATTACAAACTAGATACTAAATTTAGTTATATAAATAGGATTAAAATAATTTAAAATATTTTTTCCAATTGTTTTATATAGATAAAACATATTTAGAATGAAATATATAATTTTTTGTGAAGTCCAACATGATTACAAATACTATTTCTCAAATGATGTACTTTTCATGTCATTCTATGACAAATAATAAAATTAATTTCATCCACTTTTAGAAATTTAATATGGAAAAATTAAATTCATTTTTGAATTTATAATTTTCAAATTATCTTATGGATATTTTTTTTTAACTTTTTCGGATAAACGTCATTTTCGGATGAATAGTAAACAATATGAGATTTTAATTCAAAACAAATTCATCATATTTTTTATTTATTAGGATAAATATATTTTCAAATTTGTTTTAAATAATAATTTTATAATAAAATTCTATGTTAATAAAATTTATTTTTTTAATAACAATTTTTTATTTAAATTTGATATAAAAACATTGAAAACTTTTGATAGTTTTTACATTAAAACCCCACATTAGCGACCCTACTGTGGGAATAAATTAAAATCTATTTTTTTCACTTATTATATTTTAATTTTGAATAAAGAATTAAATATTTGGAATAAAAATAATTTTTTGTTTCTAATATTCTATACATTGGTTTTTTAAATAAAAATTAGCGGAACATATGAAAATTAATTATAATGATTATGGGAAAAAATTGGTTACCATAATTTTATGAAACAAAAATACCTAAATAATTGTAAGAAATTAATTTTATGTTTATTAATATTTTATTAAACATCCATTATTGAGTTAATTTTTTTACTTTTTCTAGGTAATAACATGTCTACACCTTAGTACATTCCAAAAAAAATGACATGTGTGTGCTTTCCCTTCCCTATAAAAGGTCACAACCTCTCCCTCTACGTAACACTTCTAAAGCCATATATGATTTTCTATGATATATCAAATATATTTCCAAATCACTATCCCTTCATATAATAAGCCTTTCCTTGGGCTGAAATCAATCCAAGGAATACATTTTTAACAAATCAAATTAGAGTTACCTGATTAATAGGTAACGTCTTATCTCAAGAACCTTTCATTAATTTTCCTGCTCCACCCCATTAATATGATTATTCCATTCTACTATCACAGAACTAGTATAATCAATTTTCATGTATTTTTCTATGTTAAGGGTTTTAACTGTACTTACAAAAAACACCATGTAATCGGTATCAAACATATAGTTTATGTGTACGATGATCTACCACCTCACAAATTAATGATTATTCAATTTTCATACCAACTATCATGTTAAAAATTATGATGGAAACGTTTCTATATATGTTATATGTTATATTTTTTATGACTTTAATCTTCTGTTTTCTAACGCATATCTATATTTATTCCATTTTGTTTAATTGCAATAATTATGTTTGTGTATATGTGGACTGCCTCCACCTCAATGCGATATGATACATTCACACACTACTTGGAATGTACTAAGGATTTTTTTAGTGACCTGATATTATATATATGATTTTATAATTCTAATTTATTATATATAAACAAATATGTCATTTATATTATTTCTTTCACTGTGATAATAAAAAAAAAAGCCATGTTCATGCATACATATGGCCTACCATTCACATGAATTGTGTCTTCAATTTCATACTAATATTTTTTATAGATTATTATAATACACATATATAGAATATAAATTATATTTATATCATTTCTAACATTATATAATAATTATATAAGTATAAGGACCTATGATATAACAAATTAATATCCATGAAAATGACAAAGGATATATTACCCGAAGTGAAACCTTAATATAGTATTATTAACAAGAGGGTAATATAAAGTCAAAATAAAAACATATATGGTACTAGAAATAATAATTTTGTTATATATAATATATATATTAAATTTAAATTTATTACAAATGTGGTTTCAATGAGTATGACATGATTCAAGATATATGGTAATGGTATTTTTCCTCACATTGAATTTCTATGAGATATATACTTAATTAAAAACCCATATCTTTTTTGTGGTATTTATATTGTCTATTTATTTATTAAACAATTTTTATAAATAAATTTTTGGTATTTTCGTATTCATTTTATGATCTATCTTTTAATGGGGTATAGGATTAAAATGTTACCAAATCAGTAAAATAGTTTTGTCCCTATTTGAATCAATTTAGACTCATGTTTTTTTATACACCTAAATTATTTTTTGATGTGTATATAACTCCATTATATATGTTATATAATGAATCTACGTATTTTCAAAATATTTCATGATAAATTTTATTTTCATTTCTAACATGGAGAGTATGATACCATGTAACCATGTAAAAAGTGTTTATTGAAACAATATAATTGCTTTTAAAGATTGTTAATGACTGTGTTTATTTATTGAATTATCACGATCATTCTCTCTAGAACACTCAGGAACTTGTTTTATCTTCACTTTTTTCAACACATCCTGATGTATTGTTATTTTTTTACACTCTTTGGTACTTAATATATGTATGCTACTATTTTTAAGTAAACTATTACCATATCTTTCTTCAGCCAGAAATATTTTATATTCAGAAAACCAGTTTTAAAAAAAAATTCAAAATATAATTGAATCCCATTTTAAATGAATGAAAATTTTAAAACATTTCATAGTTTTAAATGCTTCCCTTATATGTTTTCAATGTAATTTTCAATGAAATAGTCATAAAAATTGTTACAATTTAAAAATTGTTTTTGATTAAAGAAATGATATTTTCAGCAAAAAAATTATTTTAAAATATATTTAAAAATTATTTCTATTTTAAGATTCTTTATATTTTTAATTCCCATGAATTTATGGGGAAATTATTCAATGTTTTCATTCATTTTTTTATCATAATTGAACATGTTTTGATGGAATGATGTTGAAAAAACTTGTTTTCAGTAATGGGTTTTAAGCTTTTGTAACTGGTTTCTTTTAAATAGTTATGTTTAAAATGAAATGATTATGAAGCCAACTTTTTTACATAGTTTATGATAATATTACATGTTATTCATACCTCTTTAATTTGTTTGGTTATTATATTATTATTTATGATCTTGTTTAACATGTATGTATAATTTAATTATGATATCTGGGTGAGAAATATTTCCCTAAAATGAATTGGATAATGATTTAAATCTAATGATATAGACTAAAATGGTCTTGTATGTGAAAATTTTAAACTAATATGGACATGGGAATGGTCCATGAATACCAATATAGTGTGATTATTGAACTCATTCTACTAATATGACCATTTGGAGTGAACTATGACTACAAAGATTGGATAATGAGTGATACCATACTATCAATATTGTATTGAAAGTGATTTCATTTCTTTTATGGATGTAATATTATATTATTATATTTCTTCCATAATTCCATTTATTATTCCTACATTATGCTTTAATGGATTAGGTTCCTTATCTATTTATGATTTATGTCTTATAAACTAACATGAATTATTCCATGATTCATGTATATGATCTTTGATTTGAATGGTTTGATCTTCTATTTTCATGATCATGTTCACATACCCTTATGCTCATGATTATGAATACATTTCTTCCTTATTTACAATTACTAATAATTTTACCTCATAGATTTTTATTTATTCTTCATCAGTTTATGATGATTTTATATTATGTTTTATGTGTCCAAGAAGGGTTCTATTAAAGATGAAAACAATGGGAGATAATGTATCTCACTTATGTATCAGTGTATATGTTTACATGCTTCCAAAGGTAGTAAAATAGTATGGTATTTGTACATCTATTTGTATAATGTTTTAAATATTTAATAAATGTTATGAAATGAGAATATATGTCAAGAATGGGATTTTATAATATTCGGAACAACATTCTATGGTGTTCTTTGTGAGTTTACGTAAAATTTATTATAGTGGTTCTTTTCATACAGTACTGTATAACCAATGGATGAGTTCCGTATAAAAGATATTTTATATAATTTAATGATCAGTAAATGATAAATATTTTATGGTTGTTCATTATTTTTAATGGGAATAATCTCAATGATGGAATCTAATAAAAAATGAATGCAATGAGATGTAATTGGATCTATAGAATAGGATTAGTTGAATAAATTATTTTTAAATATGTAAATTAATCATATTATTCAGTAAGATGGAGAAATTGTTACTTGAAATAAATAAATATTACCATGAATATGTTACAACCTATGAATAATATTTTAAATGACATTCAAATAATTATTCGAACATTATCATCCAACCAGAGTGTAAAGTTCATTGATTACTAAGTGACTTAATACCAAATATCCAATGGGTATTTTACGTTGGGGCATTAGTAACTTTGAATAAATCATATGATCATCCAAATGGTGGAAACATAAGTTGGAGTTACGTATCAATCTAAAAGTTTTTATATGAAAAGTAATATAGAGATTAGAATAATATATATAAACTAAGGAGAAACGAATATGAGTTTCCCTTTATGTTTGATGTGTGGATAGAAGCATGGTGAAATTTATCTAATGTGTACTAGTAAATTTTTCATATCTTGAAAGATAATTCATCTAGAAAATAAATATTGAATTGATGGGAACATGTTAGATAATGTTTCCAATAGTGATAAAGTTATATTATATGAACCCCCACATTTCATTTATTTATCATTAAGGAATGTTTTAATAATTCTAATCATTTTGTAAAACAATTTAACAGTGATGGTCAACGGTTTAAACCTCGTACAACCAAAATAATGTTAATCTCATGTGATCACTATTGGAGATGTATTATATGATAACATAGTGGTGGAATGATTGAGTTTTTATGAAAATGAATTTATAAATAGTGTTGTATAAGTACATTTATTGTATTATGGAATAATGAAACATTTAGGGATTGTCCTACTATAGTTATTTTATAGGAATATGAAATAATATATTTAATGGTACTGGTATCCATGAATAGTGATTGAGGTGGTAAGGATTCGTGTTGGTGAAAACATGATTATGGGAATGATAAACCCTAATATGTGTCTGATATCATGAAAAATAATGGGATATATATATATATATATATATATATATATATATTCTATAAATCAAATAGGGTAATATTGACGACCATGTAATTAATTAGTAAAATGATGTCAGGGTGGTTTATGATATCACGAATTGAGTTTAAATAATTTATGGATTTATTGAATAAGTAAGTAGAGAGTTTTTAATGAATTCATTTTTTTTCAAAAGGTATTAATGGTAATTTAGTTCCTTAATATGTCTTAAGAGAATATAAGAAAAATGTCTTCACATGTATTTTGTGTAAAAAATATTGTCTTCATCAATTTTCATGGGTGATTAATGATACGTTGATTTGGTAAATTTCGTTACCTTCATTTTGTTTTTTTATTTTAACCATTTATAAAATAATAGGGGTAACAATTTATGGAATAGGTTATGTTTAATTTAGGATATGGTTTTATATATTAATTTAGTAGTTGAACGTATGTTGCTTTATTCATATTAGATTACTCGTGCTAATGATTTTGTTATGATGATAATTATAGATAGAAGGAATGATTAATCATCCTATTATGGATGATGGGATCTACTAGTTCGTTAGGAATTATAGTTTCAAGGTGTATGAGATAACGAAAAAACTAATCAAGGATAAAACAAAGATTGATATTGTACTAATGAAATGAAATCATGTAAATATATCATATCAAATTTTTTTAAAAAAATTATTATCCTTTTATCATCATATTCATGATGTCAATCACCTCTTTCAGACTAATTTCTTCTATAGTTATTTGGTTATTAAACTTATCATGACCATATAAAATTCCATTATCTTTTTTATAGGGTTTTATTTTCTAATTATCAATTAAATTTTATTTTATTTAGTATGATGAAACCAATTTATTCCCTACTTCAGGTAACATTTATGTTTTCAACATAACTTTTATATGGGATGTTAGAATTTTCAATTTTATGATGTCTGTTTATATGAATACATTATCAAATGTAAAGACCTTTTGTGAAGAAGATTAATTTTGATGGATAAATACATTTGAATGTGGAGAGAATTTAACACCCCATTATTTATATGAAATAAATTTTTAAATAATTTAATTTTTTGATAGCTTCTATTTCCTGAATTAGAAATTTTAGATGAATGTTGAAATATTATTTATTTGATATAACAAAGATATTTAATTTTAAATAATAAATATATATTACTAAATTTATGGATAAATAAAATTGAAAAAATAAATATTAATTTATCAGTATCTTTCGACAAAACTGATTAAAAATGTTTTATTATGTCACCTTATTGAGTAATAATTTTTTATAATATCAGTTTTTCTCCACTATATGAGTGAATAAAAATTTCAAGATGATATAGAAAACGTATTTAAAAAAATTTCATTTCATTTCTCTATCATAATATTATAATTATTCTATTTGTTATTTATTATAACTTGAAAACATATATTTTTTTAGGAATCAATAAAATGTTTATATTTTTTTAAAAATGTATTTTATTTTAATTTATTTACATTGTAAAATTAATTTTTTTATTATATTGAAATTATTATATTATTATATTAATATTATATAATCCAATTATGTGTTTTTGAAATTATTTTATACATGAATTTATTATATAAAAAATTTATGTTTAAAATAGTCATTTGTTTAATGAATTAATTTTCAGGGCGTATTTCTAGTTTAATTTTAAATTAAATTATTAAACTAACATGTTATGAATTTTAAATAATGTATTATATATTTTAATTATAAGGTAAAAATTTATTTAATAGTTCTCACTTATTTTTGGTTAATATGAATACTAAAATCCGTAAATATTGTTACCAAGGTAATGCTTGAATTAAGTAATTTTGGTCTAAAATTAAGTGATAAGAACTTTAAATTGACCCAATCGCATATCTAAATTTTATTGAATGATTTTAATTATACCACTAACACTCTTGTATCTAAATTATGTTTTTTTGTAACCTTTTCTATTAAAATGACTTATATATTATTTAAATTATAGATAGTAACAAAATATAACTATGTTTTGATTAAATATAACTTTTGTGTCCACATGGGGATAGAAGAAGGTTATGATTGAAAACAAGTTCCCATTTTTAACATAATTAATCTATTATCGTGATATTAATTATTTATGCCTTTTGGGACACATGGATAAGATAATTATGTTAATAATTCACTACATAATAAAAATTCAATGATATGATGTTAATGTTATTTAAAACTATATCATTTTTAATATGAACTTATAGAGTTGATATATTAAAATATTAAAAAATTTAAGGAAATTTTTTTTTATCTACATAATTTTTTTTTATTTTAAATTATTATTGATGAAATGATTATCTAATATAATCACATGACAATGATGTAGTAATTATTCAAGTGATGAAAAAAATGAAAAAAATGATATCAAATATATCAAATTTTATATAATTTGAATTAATTTATGTGATCCATGATTTATATAGTCATCTATGACATATCAGATTTGTAGTAATTTTTGTTCAAAATATCCTTTTTTCTTGATTTTCTATAATGTCAAAGTAATTAATGTTGACAAAAATTCCAGCAATGATTTTTTATTTGATTAATATATAATTAATTTATTAAAAATTTAAAAAAAATATTTAAAAATATATATAGATTATTGTATGGTTTTAATTTTCCTTATTGGTTCACTTACGGTAAAATTAGAATCCTGTAATTAAAAATTATGCCCTCTTCATATTGAATAATTTTATTCTATAATTAAAATTAAAATACATTAACTATTGTTTAAAATAATATCATAACATATATAAAATATATTTGAAAATATGATTATAAAAATGTATTTTCTTTTAATAAAATAAATGCCCATATGGTGTCTTTTTTATAGAAAAATAATTTATTTTAATTTAATCATTTGAGAAATTCCAAAACTTCTCAACACATCAATTATAACAGTATAACACCAACCTCACTTCTCCAGTCCACAAATAACATTATACCCTAACCACCACTACTATTTACCATCATAAATTCCATATGCACATTTTATATATTCTATTATTCTCAAAAGACCAACCATAGAGCCATTCCTAGGAGAATAAAAGTAGAAGTTTCGATGATTTTGTAATCATTATATCTGATCAAATTATTTTTATATTATTACATACATAATTTAAAGAAATGATTTGTTTCATAAAATAGTAACATAATTATCCTAATTATGATGAAATATTATTATCATTATTATGAAAAAATAATCATACACATTCTTTCTTGTCAAACATGAAGTGAACGTATCGCTCGTGTGTACGTACTACAAAATATCTCTACGTTTAAAACACAGTTCAACATATAAGGATTGGTATTATGTTAGTATTAGTGATTATATAATATATTTATAATATAATCATACATATGGAATGATAATATTATGTTTACCTTATTGTCATCGAATCATTTGAGAATGATAACATTAATGTTTCATACGTATGGACAACCACCTCAACGATGTGATCTCATTAATTTTCACTTATATTTAACGATATTGTTAATAAGGGTAAATATTATAAAATTTCTAATATATATAAAATAATAATGATTATGGAAAATTTTATTATTATTTACCATGATTTCATTTCATTATATGAAAAATATAAATGTCTTTCATACCAATGTAGCCCCTACTGTCTCCATGAACGGCGTAATTCATTTTTCAATCTCTATTTTTTAGGAATGATTATATATAGGAATATAATGAATATATATAATTTTAAACCATAATTAAGAATATTTAAATTACATAAATATGATCAAATTATAAGGTATGTGACTTCGGAACCGAATCATGCTTTGAAAACAAAGCAGCTACCATCCAGAAAAATTATTTTATTAAAATAGATTAATAAAAATGTGATAAGATGGTATTAAAATATAATTAATTATATGATAGCTAAATTAATAATTATTCATTTATAATAAATTCATATTTTTAATATAGGTTTCTTTGACATGATCATTGAAATTATAGACATGTGGTAATGGATTTTTCACTTAATATAATTTATGTGGGAAACATTCCATATACACTACTTATTTCCTTGGTGTGAGGTATATATTAAACATGAATGTATTTTGAGATTATTTTGTCTAAGATAATCGTATTAAAAAATTCATATATTTTTATTTCTATAGTGGGAATGCTATTCGACTTATTACAATGTGGTACTCGAATATTTCACAATATTATCATTATTTCAGTTTATTTCTCTTTATGTCTCTCTTGGATCATATTTATCATCCATGTAAACAATTCAATAAAAATTATTATATGTTCTTCTTAAATAGCATTATATTTATTGAAATTTTATTTATAAATTTTTAAATATTTTCTATATTTTTCATCTCACACAGCATAGAATATATATTTTGTTATTTGAAAGTAAAATATTTTTAATGCATTATATGAAACACTAATTTATTAATGAACTATAAAAAATAGTTTGATTATATTTTTGTATGTGAAGACCTATTTTTGGAGTGGGTTACACACAATACAGAGTCTATTTGATATCATGTATTGATAACAAGACCATGTTTTACCGAACTATAATATATTATTTAAATTATTATAAGAATAGTATTATAATTATTATCGAGCAATTTAATAGAAAATATGAATAATAATGAATAAATTATGGTATTATGGAATAATATATATATATATATATAATTAATACTTTGTTTTTAAATTGTTATGAAATGAAACTATTAACTATTTCAGAATAAAGAAATCCTTTTTCTAAGAAAAATATAATTCTATATTAATTTCTATTTTTTCCCAATAAATTACAACCCCACATTGGATTATTTTTTGATAAATTATATATTAAATAATATTTTTATAAAACTCATCCAATATTTTTGATTGGAATAAGATAAGAAAATAAAAAATTTATGAATAAAAAGTTTCATTTTTAAGAAAATTAATTCTAATACCTTCTTATTGTACACCCATTTTAATTATATTTTTTAAAACTAATATAATTTATATACAATAAAAAATAAAACCAAATTTTTATAGATAAATATCATTATTTAATACTCTTGAATTTTTGGTATTTTATATGAACATTCATTATTTATTGAATAGATGATGACATTATATTTTAGTAGAAAATTATGTTTTCAAAAAAATTATTTATATAGATAATTTTTAATTTAAATTGGTTTTTAATTATTTTTAGATAAATTGAATATCACTTATTCCAAAATTTGAATTAATAATCAATTTGACATAGACATTATGTATAAATTAATTTTTAATGGTTGATCATTTTCACTTAAAAAAACCCATTGTCTCATCCCCTTAGTGGGGTTTTTTCTAAATTATTTTCATCCGCTTTTATGATTAGAATTTGGAAAATGGATTAATTTTTTTTAATAATCATAATTAATATTTTCTATTAGTTTTAAATTAGTGATTTACGAATTATATAAGTAAAATCAGTTATAATTAATAACAATGATCAAGGTGAAAACTAATGGAGGAACATTATGAAATGGATACCTCCCAATAGAGTTTACATTTTTATATTTACATGAATTCTACTACTCCACTATACAAGGGAACTTACCCCCTCACTTCTTCATAAAAATAAATAAGTTTTTGTCTCCACTAAATTTCAAAAATAACTAGTACATACCCATGCATTTTCACGGAAATACGTTCAATGCTTAATTTCAAGAAGAAAAAATTGTACTTAAATATTAATAAAGAACATAAATACTATATATATTGAAAATAATAGTGATACTTAATATTGATCTGTAATAAGATATAATATATAGAATAAAAAACATAAGAAAATAAGAAATATAAAATAACATAGAAGAATATATATGATAATATTGAAAACATATTAGAGAATATATGATAATACATAATAAAAACATAATCATACAATCATTGTACAAAATCAACCATACAAATTCATGAGTGAGAATATAAGGAAATCATATAGTATAATATATAATGGAAGTAAAATTATTTGAAAACATATAAAACATAATGGAGAAAATAGTGTATAACAATCAATTGAAAAGAAAAAGAACAATTTTTAAAAAAATGAAATGAATGTGCATGAAAACATTACATAATAAGGAAAAGTAAATAGCTCATGAAGTAGAAAAAAAAGTATCAATTTTTAAATACATGAATAAAAAGAAGAAATGGACAGTAATTAGAAAAGTACACTATAAAATGAACATGAATGAAATTAAATAAGTATTAATGTCACTTAGAAATTATGACAATTACATGAAAGAATTATTATACACTAATTCTATAAACAACACAATATTCTAATGAACCTGAATGAAAATAACATTCAAATGGACAATTACATTTGAAGACATAAATCATAACTATTTATTTCATCGAGAAACTATGTCACAGTGTACAAATATCCATCTTCAAATGCCTGAAAAACATTTCTGCATATAAAAAAATCCTTACAAGAAGAACACCTGAATTTGTAGAATAAAAAACGATTATATAAATGTAATAATTAGAAATCAAAATAAATGAAGTCGCAATTTACATTTTGAAGCCTACAATGAAAACTAGTTTCCTCCTTCCATGCATGCCCTCAGATGGTCGAGTTCCAGTGATATATAATGCACCTCTTGGGCTAGTGATACATAATAAACCACACGGGCCAAAAGAAAAGACAATAAATGATGCAACGATAAAATCAGATCACAAACATGGACATCATTATTCTCATGTTTCTGCCAGGAAATCATCTAACCGGGCCTAAAAACTAGTAGTTTAAGATAAAATTGGTTCAGAATAATTGGTAGCTCACGCCAGACAATCAGAGCTTTGAAAAATCATTCACACTCCATCTAAGTACACATAGAAACAGACTCCTTGCCAAACTGTAACCAATTACATCATCTTCAAGGGGAAAAACAAAGAAAATGAAAAGGAATAATTTGAAAATACCACTTGCAACATAATAATTAATTTTAATACTCTAATAGTATGGGATCATTGCATGGATATGGCCAACAATCACAAAATAAAATTCTATTGGAACAGAAATGGAAACATGATGAACTGATATCTATGAAGTTGAGATGTCATGTATATGAGAAAATAAAATTCTATTGCAATAGGAAACATATAAACAGGGAACAAATGTTTTGCAGTATCCAAGAAAGAGCCTCATTCAAAAAACAGTGTAAACATAATCCATTAACCCATATGTAAAGGGCATAGTCTAATACAGTGATTACTATAAAATATATTGTTGAAATCAAATATGAAAATATATGATGCAATCAAACTATCGTATTAACATGCAATTACAGCTATAAACATCAGTGAGTTTTCTCAAATTTCACAATAATGGGATAGTGTTGTTCGTACTAAATCCTTTTAAGCATTGTATTATAACAATAGTGGGGTAAAAATTCCAACGTGGTTACCATATGAACACATGGAGGAGTAATGTTACTTCAAATCAGATATGGTGACAAAATTCATATTTAATTTAAAAGGATAAAATAAAATAACTAAACCATAAAAACTAATATTGATAAATATAGTAATATCAAACCTTATATACAATGCATGATATGAAATCAAATAAGAAAATTAAGTAACTTAAAAGAAATACATCATTTGACATTACATTTCCATCAAAGAAAAAATAAAACCCTTTATCCTAACTTATGCATGTATAATAAACAACAACGTTATAATGGAGTCTACCTGCTTCGTATAATTCATGTGGCTTGAGATATAGTATGGTATAGGATCTCTTTTATCACCCCCCAAAGCAGTCTCAATTGAAATGAATACACTTCATCTTATACGTTACTGTAAAGAAAAATGGATGAGTCATAGACATTAATTTAGGTCATACAAATTTTTATATAAAACACAATTAACAATTTAAGGTAGTTAGAGAAATATTGGATCTATACTATGTGTGAAAATACATTGAAAAAGTCATATACTATGAGCACAAACTATTAGAATAGATATAAATCCAGAAAAACTTATGTGGTAGAAACACACCATATTATTAATGAATTGACAAATAGTGAGTAAAATATTTAGATAGTGAATAGAATGACATACTTGTTGTGGGGTGAGAAACACATTGTTCAAACCTTGATTGGGTAGAATTGTCAACATCTGTAGATGTGGATGGAAATCACGAGGTGGAGGGAATCAAGGAACAGGATATAGTGAATTTGGTGGGTACCTGACAATGGTCATCTTATCTCTGGTATTAATTTACTGTTCACATCAATCTCAACTACCTAAACTGCCAAATGAAACAGATATATTATTCCAGCATGAAAGTAATTCCCTACCCAACCTCAGCACTTTGAATTGTGACATTTTACCACTCTATGGTCATCCTGGTCCCACTTTAACTGCATTACTGAAAACTTTTAATAATAATTTTATACTATGATGTGACAAAAATACGTATCCACTGGTGTATTGCATTGATGTGCTGTAAAAGGAAGCATACATTTATGGAATCATAATCCTTAATGTGGACTGTACTATTGAATACTCTAATAATATTGGAACATGGAATGGATATGAAATATGAAATCTGCGCTCTATATGAAACATGCTTCTGTCAACCATAATCAGTAGTGACTGATGGTTCAAAAAAATAATTTTCATGAAATGAATAGTATACAGCACTTTATATGTAATGTATATAAGCAGGTCACATACAACCAGCTATATGTACTCTATGCATTTATTGATATTAAAAAATTCTTAATGTTCAGTGTATACAGCACTGTTTAATGTATGTATTTATAGAAATATATGGCTATATTTATATAATTATGTTTCAAACATGAAAATTACAAAAGTTCTGTGTATACAGCACTGTATATTTAATATATACAACCGGGAAACATACAACCTGCTATATGTACTGTATTCATTTATATAATTTCAAAAATTATAAAAGTTCACTGTGTATACAGCACTATGTACTGTAAGCAGTTATAGAAATTCATAAAAATAATTTATAGAAATCTATTGCAAATATGAAAATTCTAAAAGTTCAGTGTGTACAATATCTCTATAATCATACATGAGCTGAAAACGATTCGAAGAACACATATTTACATAGGAAAAATTCAAAAGAAGGAAAAAGAAATCAAGGTATTATAAGCATCAGTACCTCCAGTCATATTTTTTGCCTAGAAATGGAAACTGGAAGTGAGATTACAGTTTGACGATGCACGACCGACGTTCATAGAACCACCATAATTTGTACCATAATAGTTGAATATTTGTACCAGAATAGATAAATATGTACATATCTTGCAGTCAACTGTCTTCTCAATGCTTCCACCTGCTGGTAGATGCATGTGTTCTCCTTCCTTATGAGTTGAATCTGTACATAATGAAAACACCCATGGAATACCATAATTTTCTCATAAAATTATTCATTGATATAATAAAACAGATAAACATTACGTGAACAAATAACATGATACAATACACAAAAATAATGCATGATTCACATGCTGAAATAGTGTTAGTCATAGTAAAATGAAGATCACTCTTAAAAATTGATCGATTTATTAATTCAGTGTACTTTAAACTAATGAATTGTAAATAGTACCGTGTCATTTAAGTATCGAAAACCCCCAACCTTGAATGTTGTTTGCTCCATAATATTTGTGTTTAAAACCATAAGGTTAGAAGGTTTAATTATACAATTTGAATATAACCAAAGGGAAAAAATACTACATATTTATCAGTGTGAAACAGCCATATGTATACTAAATTTTAAGAGTGATCATAGTATTCATCTAGAAAAATTATAGTTGTCTCCAAATATGGTTGTTTATGGTACCTCAATGAAAAAGCCCTGTGAAAAAAAAATGTCAAATGAAATGGTATCCAAATGATTTAGTATTCGGAAAACATGTTTTTACCTTAGAAGAATATGATGGAAAGCACCCTGAAAAATAAAGTAACCATAATTAATTTTTACTATCATCCAAATAGCAATTAAAAACATAAATAGTGAAACATATCCATAAAGATCATTTAAAACTAATACGATAACGTATCTAGATTACATAACAGTCATGTATCCAAAAAAAGACCAGATCTGAATTTTTCAACTTAATATGCTGAACAGAATGTTTCTTGAAGAGGCTTCATGGAGAAGTTGTCGAATGGCATTGGTAGACATCCATATGAAGTGGAAAATCCACACTGCAATGCACAGACCCAATTAATCACCAAAGACAAACAATAAGCATTGAAAAATAATTAAATAAAGATAGATGGAAATAAAACAAAAGTAATAAAAAATAGACATTCTTCATATCTCAAGAAAGAAGAAAACCTAATTAATGTAGTAGAAAACATTCTACATAAAACAAAAATGCAAATGAATGAGACAAACTAAACATAAGTAAACCAATTATATAGTACAGAATATAGTAGTTATTGCACTTTTGAGATATGAAAAATAAACAAATCAAGGAACACTTACTGATAAAAGGTTTAAAAACACAACCATAATACAGTTTATAGACATCTTATGAATTATGTATAGAGTTATACTTGTAATGTCAATTTCAAAAAATTATATAGATTTAAATGTAAAAAAATACCTTGGGTTAGGAATACATACATTTAGTCTATTTTTGCAGTTTTTTTGTATATGTACATGTGATCGTGGAATGATTTAGATGTTGGACAACTTGAAAATTGAATAGAAAAGTTCTAAGGTATATGGGACATGCAGGAAAAGGATGTAAAGATATTTTTCCCAGTGAGAAACATATTGAGTAATGGAGGACATGTTTATGAATATATTTTTTATTCTTCTATTCAATCGAGAAGGTAGAACCGCAGTTTTCGCATGTGTTCGAAGGGTCTCCGCAGTAAAAATATTCTAAAGAGAAAAGGATTGTAATAGATAATATGAAATTAAAAATATAGATTCTGTTTAAATTTAAATCCCATAAGGACTGGGTGTAGTAATTAATGATTTTAGTTAATGTAAACAACCTATTTGTTCAGTAGTTTGATGATGTATTTGCATAGCTGCATCATTAGTCGTCTAGTTAGTTGCAGCTGGTGAATATTTAGTATTATTATAAATAGTTAAAAAGTGGAATATTGTTAATTGTATGTCCAAGTTGACATACCTTCGTTGTTGATTGCAGGATATATCTTACACGTCATTAAAAGAGTAGTATCCATGTATGTACCTATCATTGAAACTTGTTCACCAGTTGTTTCTGTGAATCCTCCATGGTTGGTAATATCTTCTTTGGACGAAAAGAAATGTCAAGATGTTAGACAATATAAAAATGGTCGTATATATGAAGGGATTTATACATAATAAATGCGAGACGAAAGTTGTAATGTAAAACATACCTGTGGATGACAGATGTATACAGTTTTCAGTTGTAGTATAATTAGCACTGTTTGAAAAAGTAGAAGTATTCGTAAGAGTGAATATTTTACCGTATATAAGACTACACGTAGTGGGTTGTTCGGTGCTTACTGTGATGAGGATGCATCATTGGACCCCCTTATAGTACAACCAATTTAATCCATAACTTGTAAGATTGGTATTAGGACTGTATGTTGGGAAACATTAATGTATAGTATTCACAATAAATGTAACAGAAGTTTAAATGCAGAGATTTTTACTGAAAGGAAGCCCATGTCGTATCATGATGTTTTTTCGTTTTTTTTGTTCTTTGAGCCACCGTATGTCATTGATAGCTCTGAATACTCTCATGGGACTCTGGAACATGGAATGACATAGTTGTATGAATACATGGTTAGTATATATTCAGATAGTAATCATAAATAATTCAATGGGAGACGGTAAGAAGAACTAACTGTTGATGGATATAGATGATAAAGGAATGCGGTGATGTAATACCGTGTGAGTATCTGGTGTGACCAGTTCTGGTGTAGAACAATTTCCTACAGGAATTATTAACATAAAACTATCATTACTGTAATATTATACGCTGTCAGACATCATTGAACTTGTTTAAACAGTTTGAAGATATTGTTTTGGCTGTATTGATCAGAGTTGAAAAAGTCATGGAAAATGAAGACAGACCACTTTCTGTTTGTTTCGGCTCATATGGGGTTAGAGGTTCAGGTGTAGTAATGTTTTCAGTGGTCATTCTACCTGTCTATTTGGTAATATAGTAAACATGTATGTTATTGATTCTTAAATAAAGAAACTATTTCAGTAGTGGATAGTATATAGAAGACAACCTGATCAACGTTTTTTTCGTAGTAATCTTCTTAGAAATCGTGCGTCTTTATATCTTGATGATGAGTGTATATTTCTTCAGTTTATCTATTTATTTGCATGTTAATAAACTGAATAGGACCGCGTAACCATGATAAACAGTGTTGTCATCTCTAAGAGAATAAGTATAATATGATAAATATAATGTAAACCATTACAATAACAATTTTTCAGATAAATAATCATCGGTACTACTATTTCTGTATAATTAGTTGTTCTAATGTGAATATAGCATAGTTCATGAAAAAATCAGCAGTCATGTAATACTTAGATTGTTCTTGTAGTAAGTGTTATGGTTAGTTGAACAGTTGTACTCACATATTTATAATATAAGAACATAGATTCCTTAAAAAATGAGACTTAATCCTATTGAAGTATGATTAAGTACTATGATAATTTAGTAAAGTAATGTAAACCTATTAACAATATTTTATAGTATTGAATGAATAGATATCCTAATAGACTTAGATAATAGATCTTGCAGTAGGTACTACAGTTGTTGAACCAAGGACAGCCTGAGTAAATTGTCCATTCATATTAGTACACATTCCAATGGATTAACCTGCTTAAAGGAGGAGAGTACTATATCAGGATTACCGTTACTTGTGTAGACGAATTAATTTTTTCTGGTCAATGTATGAATGTAGACATATCAGTAATGCGCTGGCATCCTCATTTGCATACAAAGAAAGTTAATTTCCTAGTTGTGTTCCTATGAAGGTAAGAAGAAATGTAAGGTCCAATAAATAACTAATTACACAGAAATTAAAACATTAATAACAGTAGAGAAATAGGACTCTGTAAACAGAGAATATTGCAGAAAGGTTAGGCAAGAGTAATTCGCAACAGATGGAAACAATTGAAATGGGTTTAAAAAATAATCAATGTTCAAGGAGAAATTAAACATTCCGTTGTGTATACTGAGGTATACACAGAAATTATCAGCATCAGCTGCCAGGACGATGATTTTATAAGCTGTGAAGATGGAGATACAGAAAATAAATTCAAACCGTAGCTTTTTGACGGGTTAACCAACAACGGACTATGGAATACGTTGTTTGTGCATAGTACAGGAGGATGATGCGCTATGTACCATCCCACCTGCTGAAACCGCAACCAACATTTTGAATATACCAATCGCAAGTAGAAACATATGTTCAGAACTGATGGGATAGAGTCTAGATCATACCATCGTGGTAGAGGTAGCCGCAGCAATACAGAAGCTGGATTTTGATGGATGATCTGAAACCTTATTCGTTGGGAACTGGATACGTCGGAGGTAATCCAAGGGGAGTGGATATGCGGTAGTGTCATGGGTAGCCACCGAAACATAGGAGGTGGGTTTTCGCAGATGATGAGAAACCCTAAATAATGGCCACTACATACGATGGAGCAAAGCGATGGGCAGTGGATAACCAGGAGTGTCGGGGGTTGGATTTTTGGATTATGGAGGAGGAAACTAGGGAATTTCGGGCCTCAGTTGGAGGAGCTGGAGGTTGAGGAACTGAATGAGGAGTAACTGAAGATCGAGCATGTAGAGAGAGATATTTTGACAACGACAAAGGAATATTGGAGTTACAGATACCAGAGATTAGGTAGAGGGAAGTCGCAATAGTGTCAGTGGTGGAGAGGTTGGAGTAGGCGAGGGGGATGGAGGTAAATATTGTGGAGGCAGCTGTGGAAGGAAGACATGTTTGGGAGAGGAAGAAGGAGAGTGGTGAAACACTAGAAGAATCGGAGGCCAAATGAGATTGGTGGATCGAGACAGTCGGGGTCACGAGAGATATGTGAGGAATGAAGACATGTATTGAGAGATGTGGAATAGGGAATGACATAGTTGTACGAATACATGGTTAGTATATTTTCAGATAGTAATCAAAAATAACTCAATGGGAGATAGTAAGAAGAACTATCTGTTGATGGATATAGATGATAAAAGAATGCGGTGACGTAATACAGTGACAGTATCTGGTGTGACTAGTTCTTGTGTAAAACAATTTCCTATAGGCATTATTAACATAAAACTGTCATTACTATAAGATTATACCCTGTCAGAAATCATTGAACTTGTTTAAACAGTTTGAAGATAATGTTTGGCTATATTGATAATACTTGAAAAAGTCATGGAAAAAGAATACATACCACTTTTTGCTTGTTTCTTCTCATATGGCGTTAGAGGTTCAGGTGCAGTAATGTTATCATTGGTCATTCTACCTGTAGATTTGGTAATATAGTAAACATGTAAGTTGTTTATTCTTAAATAAAGAAACTATTTCAGTAGTGGACAGTATATAGAAGGAAACCTGAATGATTTTGTTTTCGTAGTAATCTTTTTTGAAATCGTGTGACTTTATATCTTGATGGTGAGTCCATTTTTGTTCAGTTTATCTATTTCTTTGCGTGTTAAGAAACTGAATAAGACTGTGTAACCATGATAAACAATGTTTTCATCTCTAACAGAATAAGTATAATATGAGAAATATAATATAAACCATTACAGTAAAAAAATTTCAAATAAATAATCGTCAGTACCATTATTTCTGTATAATTAGTTGTTCTATTATGCATATAGCATAGTTCATGTATAAATCAGCAGTCAAGTACTACATAGATTGTGCTTGTAGTAAGTGATATGGTTAGTTGAACAGTTGTACTCACATATTTAGAATATAAGAACATAGATGCCTTCAAAAAATGAGACTTAATCCTATTGATGTAGGATTATGTAATATTATAATTTAGTAAATTATTGTAAACCTATTATCAATATATTATAGTATTTAATGGATAAATATCCTAATGGACTTAGATAACAGGCCTTGTAGTAGGTACCACAGTTGTTTAACCAAGGACCGCCTGAGTAAATTATCCATTCATATTAGTACACATTCCAAAGGATTAACCAGCTTAAAGGAGCAGAGTACTTTATCAGGCTTACCGTTACTTGTGTAGCCGAATGAATTTCTGTTGGTCAATGTATGAACGCAGACATATCAGTAATGCAATGGCATCCTCATTTGCATACAAAGAAAGTTAATGTCCTAGTTGTGTTGATGTGAAGGTAAGAAGAAATGTAAGGTCCAAAAAATAACTAATTACACGGAAATTATAACATTAATTACAGTAGAGAAATAGGACTCCATAAATAGAGAATATTGCAGAAATGTTAGGAAAGAGTAATTCGCAACATATGGGAAACAATTGAAATGGGTTTCAAAAATAATCAATGCTCTAGGGGAAATTAAACATTCCGTTGTGTATACTGAGGTATACAAAAAAATTATCAGCATTAGCTGCCAGGCCGATGATTTTGTAAGCAGTGAAGATGGAGATACAAAAAATAAATTCAAACCGTAGATTTTTGATGGGTTAACCAACAACAGAATTTGGAATACGTCATTTGTGCATAGTATAGGAGGACGATGCACGATGTACCTTCCCACCTACTGAAATCATGAAAAAAATTTAGAATATACTAATCGCAGGTAGAAACATATGATCAGAACCGATGGGATAGAGTTTAGATCATACCGTCGAGGTAGTGGTAGCCACAGATCTGCAGAAGTTGGATTTTTATGGATGATCTGAAACCCTATTCACCGGAAACTGGATATGCCAGAGGTAATACAAGGGAATTGGATACATGGGAGTGTCGGGGGTAGCCACAGAAATGCAGGAGGCGGGTTTCCACGGAGGAGGAGAAACCCTAAATGACGGTCACTGCATATGATGGAGCAAAGAGACGGGCAGTGGATAGGCTGGAGTGTCGGGGGTTGGATTTGCAGATTATGGAGGAGGAAACTGGGTAATTTCGGGCCTCTGTTGGAGGAGCTGGAGGTAGAGGAACGGAATGAGGAGGAACTGTAGATCGAGCATGCAGAGCGAGATATTTTGACAATGACGAAGGAATATTGGAGTAACAGATACCCGATATTAGTTAGAGGGAAGTCACGACAGTGTCATAGGTGGAGAGGACGGAGTAGGAGAGGGGGATGGAGGTAAAGATTGTGGAGGCAGCTGTGGAAGGATGACGTGAGTGGGAGAAGAAGAAGGTGAGTGGTGGAACCCTAGAAGAATCGAAGGCCAAATAAGAGCGGGGGATCAAGGCAGTCGGGGTCGCGAGAGATATGTGAGGAATAAAGACAGGTATTGGGAGACGTGGCTTCCTATGGTGGTGACACGTCAGTGGAATAATGACATGTTTAGAAGATATATATATATACCAATATCCCTAGTCTCATTATATAAAACTCAAATTTGTATGATATCAATCCTTGGAATCCCTTCAGTGAAAACCAATAAGAGTTTCCACAAAACGAGGTAATGATTTTCAACGTGCATTTCAATTTTATTTCATTCTCCACCCATTCAATTATTCTAACTCCATGATTATATAATAATGTGAGAATACAAAATATACTAATATGTTGATATTATAATTTTTTTACCAACACCTATATACACTTCAACAATTAGGATAACAAAAATATCAATTGTGTTTATAGCAGACTTCCCCTTTCCAAACAATGTCGTTTATTTTTCCATTACCATATATTATGTTTGAGATTTATGATAAAAATTTGGTCTTTATATAATAAAAATTATATATTTATAATTTCTATATTCATTTTATATTAATATATTAATCATACCATCATGTTGATCATTTCTTTTATGTTCAATATCATTGTTTCTGGATGTGTGGACTACCGCCTGTGAAAATCGATGTGATTCATTCATACATTACATATAATCTATTTTCATTGAGGTTTATAAATGTATAGTATTTTTATAATATAATAATTATATTATAGTTATAATATATATATATACCCACATTTATTTCTATTTATTTATTTTATCTCATATGATAATAAAATAGAAACAATGATGATGCATTCGTATGACCTACTATCTCCATGAACGGTGTATTCCATTATGTATTTATATATTTTGTTTTTGGTTATATATATTTAAAAATGGAATATATGTGATATTTCCATCATGATTTACATTATAAAAATAATTAAATTATTATCTTTGTATGAGGATAAAGAATGAAAAATCAAAACATATAAGAAAAACAAAGAAGATATTACCATAAACGTGTCATTAACATGAATTTGTTTTTATATTATAAATATAATGTCATAAAAAATGATATATGGTCTTATATATAATAATATGGTTATTTTTTAGTTTTATAATAAAATTATACATTTTAATGGATTTTGGAACTTGGATAAATAAATTCAAGACATAATGTAAGAGTTTTCTTTTTTAAGATTTATATCCGTGATATCTATGCTATACTAACCACATATTCGTGTTGTGATGTGTATATACACCCATATGAAATGTTATATTATTAATTTAATTTATTTAATGATATCAATGATTCAAATTCTTTTACTGTTTTATGGATATCATGATTCAAAAGTCACTCATGTAGTAAGGGATTTCTAGTATTGCATTTATTGATATGACACTAATGCCAAAATCACAAATAATTTTTTTGAATGGTGTATATATATTTATATCCCATTACTGAATTATATTATTATTATCCTAAATTTTATGGGTATTTATATATTAATTTTATGATATGTATTTCATGGGGATTATGGTTCCATCATTACCATATTGTTAATGTAATGTTGTCTTGAATTTCTATCTTTGAGGAACAAGTTATGTTATGCACGTATTTTGATAAATGTGGTGTATATAATTTCCATTAATATGTTATATAATTAATCCTATAATCTTAATGGTATTTTAATATTCATTATATTTATTCTGTCATGGGGATTACTATTCATTGTTACCAAAGTGGAAACAATTTATTGTTATAATCCCATAATTTGTCATGAATATTTACAATAATGTTTCCATTGATGAAATCTCAAGATACATATATCAATAAATCTGATGAATAAAATTTTTCTCTGTTTATTCATGATATATTAATGTAATGTTATAATTTTCCACTATTTGGAACTTATGATAATTAGCAATGTGTTTTTCATAAATTCAAAATTTATGTCACTCTTCTGTCAAGAATCATCATTATTTTAGAACCATGATTTAGAAAAATGTTTTAAAAAAATATATTTAAATCTCCAATGATATTTAAAATAAATTTTCCATATTTTTACCTATAATTTGTATAAAAATAAACTTCTATTCATTTTTTGGTCAATTCTAATTTCTAATATTTTATGGTACAAAAAATAAATTTCATCAAATACATTGTTTTTAGTCGTCATACATGTTAGTTCATTGAAGATTTATTTTAATTTCTAGATGAATAATTTTTTATAAATAAATTTCTTAATATTTTTAAATATTAATCATTTTTAATGAGGTTTTTAATTATAATGTTTTTTTTCAATAGTTTTAAGCTGGATAAATTTTTTAAATGATTTACTAATATTCATTTAAAAGTTTTCATTTTTGTTTTCAATGAAAATGGTTTTAAAATTTTTATATTTTAGAAATACTTAATCTGAGTGGGATTGATATTTTTCATCGAAAATGTTTTAATAGATTTTTAATTATTACATCCTTTGTTTTCCAAGTGGTTTCAATGAAAATTTTTTTGAGAATTTTTTATATATTAATAATTGATTTATAGTGAAAAGTAATTTTTCTTATGTAATGATCAATGTGATATTGAAAAATATATCTATATCTAAGACGATATCTATTTATATAGATTGTGAATTTTGAAGGATGTGAAATACGGTATTCAATATCATTATTTATACTAATGTATTTTTTATGATATTATGTTATTTATGAAACATGATTTTCATCCCGGGGTTATTCCATGATAAAATTTTTATGAAACCCACTTTTATTCACAGTAAAATCTATAATTAAATGAATATGAATGCAATCACATTTACATAGGTTATGATATGGTAAAATTATTATGATACCTATTTCATATCATAGGCTATGATATTGTGAATGGTTTTGATCTTATGGCACACGTATGTATAATTTCATTATGCCATGGGTGGGACCTATATATCAATTTAGTGTATTAGGTAAAGATTTAATTCTGATGTGATAATTTGGAAAACAAGGTGATGATTTTCATAAATATGGGATGATATGTGTGTCCTATTACACAATGGGAAACATGTGTTTCTAAACCCATAATGGGAAACAATTGTGTCATGATCCACACTTGGAAACATGTTAGTCCATATTCACAATTGTAAACAAGTGCCTCTTAATCTACTGTGGTAAATATGAGTTATCAAATCTAATATGATGATGGTGTTAGTAGATAACCATGAAAAATTGAATATTTTCCATATTATTGATGGTGATGTTGTTATATGGTATGAGATTGTGATCATGGTTTATTTGGGATTATTTATCATACTTATGATTTATATCTAATGAAACACCAATAATTATCACATGTAACATGTTTATGATATTGGATATGTATGGTATGATATTATAGATTTACGATAATGTTTTATACCCCTTATTATCATGTTATTATTATATATCTCCCTTTAATAACTTTACTGAGCATATGAGATCACACATTTTTCATGATTTCTCTACCCAGGTTATGATGAAGGGTTTTTAGAAGAATTACTATATCGGATGATCCTTAAAGGATATGGTAATGATATATCATCAAATAAGGATAACGTGGTCCAAAATTCTAAATAATCACAACTATTATTATAATTTGTAACACACATTTTCATTCTGTTTCTTATTCATCTAAAATTGTTTAATTTCCAAGCCTATTATTCAAATCCTACAAATAGATGATATTAATGGAAAGGTTTATTCAACTTTTGGAAACTAGGATGAGAAACATTAGTGATATCTCTTGGGTATTTCTAAGGAAATGTATAGGTATGTATCTTTGGATAAGATTACATTTAAATATATTTAAAATAAAATGTTTTTATTTAGGAATCAAATAACTAATTATACATGATTATATATTTTTCTTATATGATAAGTGTTTATCACATAAAGCATTCATGTCCTCATCTATAGTGGGACCAAGAAGTAAATTGATTATCTTTGAAATATTTAGATGAGTGATATATTTTCAAAATTAAAATTGATGACTCATGAGTAAATATCATGAAATGAATCATGAATTTCGCATGAGCGTTGGTTATAATACTGAAGATAAATCTACATTTAAGGACATATGAAACATATGTGGTCTTCAAGAAATAATTTTAACATTAAATTTAAGAAGATTTATTAAATTGATGAAAAAAACCATAGATAGTGATTAATATTTAATATTTTAGGAGAGGGGTACTAAGGAATAAGAAGATGAATCTTATGTAATGTGTTAAGAATAAAGATAGATAATTGAAGAGTATATGTATTGGAATTAAATAATTTTCTTATATTAATGATAAATTATATAATTTCAATAATCTATTTAGAAAAATATTTTGAATGGCGATGATGATCTGTAAAGAAGATTTAATAAAAATGTGATATTTTTATTATGGGAAGATAACCATTAATGTGATCTTGATATTGAATAAATTTTGTTGATCATGGATAAAGAGATGAATATGGATAAATTAAATTGGATAACACTGATTATCCTGGAACTGACTATTGATTATTTGTAAAATTGATTCATTATATCATATATGGTGTTTTTAAAATTTATATATTAAATTAATATGACCAATATACATTATAATAATGAAACATGTTGTTTTTAAAAATGATTTATGTCAATTCATGTTATTACAATGTTTCAAATGAATGGGCAATGAAGGTGTTAACATGATTCCTATGTAAAAAATAAGAAATAAATTATTATATATATATATGATCATTGTTAAGGTGTTTTTGAGTTATTTAGTGAACATCTGTCTAATAGATTTGAATTTCAACTCTGTTAAAGTTTATAAGGCTAACCATTTAAGGAATGTTTTAAGTTTAACAATGAATTTTGATTTATAAATTAAAATCTTATCTATCATTATGAATATTTATACATATTGGATTTCATTTCAAACCATTTTGCATAAAAAATATATATATGTAATGGCCAATCATTATATTTATGGATCTCATTAATTTTTATAATTAGGAATGAAAATTTCACATACATTTGTTGGAGTAAGAAATGAAGTGGAAATATACCAAGGAAAAACCAAAGGGTTCGATTATTCATATAAAATTGAATATGTAAGTTCTAATATTTCTATATGTTAAATGATAGTCATGAATTTCCTCAATTCTAGTAAAATAGTATTTCAAAATATTCATCCTAATACCATGGTCATTTTAATCGATTTCCTAATGAAAACTAAAAAATTATAGTTTAGTGGACCTAACATTTCATTGATATGTCACTTTTTTATTATCAATGACCACAATCATGTTATATAACTATACATGGTTTTATTCCATGTTAAATAGTCCCTTCCCACCTATTTTCTCATATGTGGAATCATTGTTATGTGTTACATTGGGTAACCATTATGTTCTTATCATTCTTTTTTAAGGATGTTTTAGTGTTCATTTTTTCTATGTCTGATTCAATGAAATAAGTTTTCAAGTATTAATACATTTATGAAATTAATTAATTATGAGGATGAAATCCATTTAAAGGGGGTCAAATTTAACACTCTGAGATTGTACGACATATATATTTTCTTAAATTAATATAATCGTTTTTATTTTTTTCATTTCACACAACACTAAATATATCTATTTACAAATAAAAAATATTTATATTTCATTATACACAATAAAAATATTACCTTACAATACATCAAACACTTATTTTATCTTACAACACACACAAAACAGTGTTTTTACTCTATTACAAATAATACTGAGTCCCTTAAATATGTTGTTTTAAACACATGAATGAGTTTTATAGAACTATAATATACTATAAATATTTTTATTGAAATATTCTAATAATCATCACCTAGATATTATAAGGGAAGATATAAATTAAATTTAACAAACTCTGAAATAATATATAATACATGTATATGAAATGAATCCTTTGGATATCAGTTTTTTAGAAACATAAGTACGAAAATATTTTTGAAAAATGAAATTCCATTTCTATGAAATCTATTCATCTATGCACAAACAATATTTTTCCTAAAAAATAAAAAAATAACATTTGAAAAATATTTATCATATTAAATATGAGATAATTTCACTTTCTATACATCCAATAGATTTGATATGCATAATAAAAGAATAACATCAATAATATGAATAAAATAATTAGGTTTCAAATTGGTAATTTTAACGCATTTTAATGTTTCGCCCATTTTAAATATATTTTTTGACTGTTTAATATTTTTTATTTGACAAAATAATCATCATTTATTATTTTAAAATACAAAAATTAATGTTTGGGCATGGTTTTTTATTTTATTGAGAAGAATCATTTTATTAAGGAATAGTTAATACACCGAATTTAAAATGAAAACTCTCTTTTCATATGACTTATTTTTATAGTAAAATTATGATTTAAATTAGTTATAAATTATATTTAAATCTAAAATAATTATTTAAATCCAATTTAGGTTATTTTATGAATTTAACATTGAAATGGGGTGTATAACAAATTCGAAAATTTGAACATTTTAAAATTAAAAACATGTTCATTCACCCCGTCTGGGTGATTTTTTTAAATAAATTTCTACCATTTATGTGTATAATGATTTAAAAAATGGATACCATACTTAACATTTTAATAATTTATAATATATAATATGGTTTGTTTGTTTATTTTCAAAAAACAATTGGTGAATGTATATATAATTAATTATAGTGATACTGGTTAAAATAATATAACATAGTTGTTAAAATTTACCAAAAGGGTACAAATACCATAGAAATATTATAAAAATCCATTTTATGGCCATTTTTATAAAATATAATAAGTTTTTTTACCAAATATGAATCTTTTTGTAGAACGTGATGTAATGGAGACTGAAAGTCTGGATAATTAACGCATATCAGCTGTTCAAGGTTCTGGTTCTCTACTAATGTGTATAGAAGTACTCGGGTCGAATCCCTGATGATTATTTTTTTAATAGACGATTTTTTTAGTTGATTGAATTTTTATTGGGGGTTTGTTTACAGAGCTTATGAAATAATTTATGGATGATGTTAGATTTATTAAATTCTTAAATATTGGGGTGTGTTTATGTTTGTGGATTTAAGCTTATGATATCCTTTAGATTTTCTGTATATTCCATTTAATTAATACCCTTACACAAAATGACATTGATCAGTATTACCAAGTGATAATGAATTAATTCAAGACATAACATAACTTATGGTTCTAATAATTACCATTACATGTTTATGGAATTGTATTTTCGGTTCAAATAATCACCAAAATCTACATCTTAAACAACACATGTCAATTATCCATGACATATAAGATCAAAATACCCGATATTAACACAATGAAAACTTATTGAGAAAATGATCTCAATCACTTAATATACCTAAATTATAACACACCCCAATGGTTTATTTACTCAGCCATCAAAATGATTATTAATTTATATAAATATGTTTAAGTTTATGAATTATAATTACAGTGGAAGGAATGGGATAATAAAAGAGTACTGTGTCAAACAGACACATGATCCTTCATGAGAGTTTGAAAACAACATTAGATTGAATGAGGAAGAAAAATAATGGAAGGGGTATTAACTTCATTTAAACCATTTTAAGAATATTAATATTAAACTACATATGGTGGATGAGAATAAAATATATTGAAGAAGAAATATGTGTTAAAAAAGAAATTCAAAAAACAAACACTTACACGATTAAAAAGGAATAACAACACAATAGTAAATGAAATGATGGAAGAATGAAAGGTTTCGGAGGTAAAAAACATGATTACGAAATATCATACAATGAATTTGGTAGATTCTTGTTCATGCTAACATGTTCCCCTTTATTATGAAATTCTATCCACATTCTTGGAGAATATGGGGTAGTATATATAGGTCAACGAGTTAGGAAATTTTCAATCCAAATCTGACACTCCACTTGCATCGCCAATTTGGTCATCTCGTAATTTGAATCATGAGATGATCTCTTATTCTGTGTTTTTTTATTGATGTTTACTTTAATCTCTAAAAATATGGCGTCAATTGGACATTTGAGGCCAATGTTGTGGATATTTTACTAAACCGTATACACCAATCCATTTTTATCGATAATTTTTCAAAGGCTAAAATATTAATTGGTTTTTGAAAAGGAAGATTCCTTTAAATATGAATTATTTCTTCAATAAAATCAGACACCTATATCTCATATTTCTCACAAAAATATCTCCAATCGGATTGATATGTGGATAAAGAGAAGAGTTAATGATATTGTTCTTATTTCATTTCCCCGACATAATGGAGGGTGGGACTTAAAAGAATAATTTCGGACACTAGTTATTATAGTTGGGAACTAAAATATTAATCCATGACTACTTCAATTGTTACCCACTTTTTTTAGGATAATAATGTAATTTTTACTTCTGGATTGGGCCCAGTAAGTGAATCTTCATTGATGGTCCATTTTCATTACAGATTTTGGGGGCCTTTATTTGTGGTCCATATGACTCTTCCAATGGTAGAATTGGCCAATTATTCCTTCTAATGACGTGTGTTAAATTTTATATCGAATCCTACCAAATAATAACCATACAATTTTTATTGGTAGGGTGATATTTATTATTAAAACACTAAACACACTGAAATTAGGATGAATTCAAATAGTGATCAAAAATTTTATTTAATATTTAAACATAAATATATCACACAAATTATGAACATTTAATATAAAATAATTAAATGGAATATATAATAGGTCATGAAAATATTAATAACATAAACCTCATCAATTAGTCTAGTTCACATCCTTATGTTAGAAAAATAAAAAAACATGAAAAAATAATTTTCATTCTCCATCAAATATTAAATTATTGTTTTTTTTTTCACTGAGTGGAGGTTTCGACTATTTCAATAATCTGTATTGAATTCCAACAAAAGTCTATACAAAATCAATTTTACAAAATCAATTAATTTTTTCATGCTCAAATTTAGAAATGGAAAATGGTGGCACACAAAATGTACTCCTCTCAAGATGATAAAATTAATTCATGATTCATTACTCATTCACCATCCAAATGTAAAAAACATTGATTTTTAAGATCTTTCGTCTTCTTCTAATTATCCTAAGGTGATAAAATTTCAAGAGGTCATTTTAGGGGTTTTTCTATTGGTATGCGATGGTAGGAAGATGATATCCATAATATTGGAAAAGAGGGGTAAAAAACCTACATAGAAAAATCAATGCAATATTTTTTAAATGAGACCTGAAATGAAGTAAGAACATATATTATCGTGGGAATGAAAATTTTAAATAAGACACAAAATAATAATGATTTATTATGTGGATGATAAGATGAAATATTTGAAACCCATGGAACATCTACCAATGAAAAAAGTGTTCATTTTTTAATTCAGGTTTTTTATATTTTATTTAAAAGATGAACTTGAAACATATCTCGCACACATCTGCCAGCCAATTTTCGATCTCCTCACGATACTAATTTTAATAGTTATAATAGGATAAATTGTTGAGGAAGAGTGATTTTTACCCCCCCCCCCCAAGACCCTACCAATTCTTATTTACATTTTATTTTGATGTGTTTTTTTATTTTTTGGAACAATTATCAATATCATATGTACATGAAAAACATATATACATTACAAAATCCCATTGAAGGATGACCCCTCCCCTGATCATTAATTTATTCCCATCCCGGAGCATATGATAACAAGGTTAAAATAAACAAAAGGGTACCCAAAATGAAATGAATTCCCCAGACACTTAAATTTCAATAAATATACAATGAAAATCTATGATTATATTTGGTAGGATAAGGGATTGGGCTTGTATAATGTCTTAAAAATAAAATGTTTTCATAGGATTGAATGGAATTTCAGAAGAAATATTTATGTATGGTTAATGAGAGGGTGTTTGGATTTTATAATTCTGATGTGGTCCAGAAAATTTCACTATCATATTAATGAACATTAAAGTAGGAAATTCAGCTTGAAGGTCCAAAAATCCAAGAATCGCAAACGGGAGTGAAATTTTTATTTGAAATTATTGTCATAAGTGGCCTTGGCATGAAAAGAAAATATTGTTCTTCACATGTGGGGAAAATAATTTTCCATATAAAAAAATGAGCATTAAAAATATGATGGTTTTGATACAATATTCATTATCCAAATTTATGAATTAACAACAAAATATTTGAGATGAAACCTTGTATTTTGACTCCCCAAAATTATAGAAAAATATTTGAAAATTGGAAGGTGAGTAAGCATGACTCTTGATTTTAAATATTTTTTCTAAATAATTTCTTCCCATTTTTATAGTTTTATAGTTTTTTTGTATTTAATAATGATACAACCACATAAAAACGAAGAGTAAATTTTTTTTATAAAGATAGTTGTTAAAAATTGATAATGAGTGAAGAATAATAATAAAGTGAGAGAGAGGCGGAGAGAGGGATAGAATAAGAGTTAAAAAAAGTGGTGCCCCTAGTTTGGATTTGGGGGGTTATCATCTCCATCAAGTGGTGGGTCCACTGTAGAAGATGGGGATCTGATAGAAGTTTACGTTGTTCTCAGATTGTGTTCCTTCTACTATTGATTCATTAATCGATGTCCATTAACAGTGAATTTAATTTGTGAAGAGGGGTCTTGGACTTGCACTACATCAAATCTGTAAACATTAGCAATAACAAAAGGACGTTCTCAATGATAATTAATCATACCAGGGTGAATCCAATATTTATAATTAGAGTGAATTATATTTTCACCTTCATGAAATAAATTTCTCTGAATGTGTTTTTCATGGTGGACATTAGCTTTTACATTGAATAGATTGGAATTCTCATAGGAATCATATCGAAGCTACTCCAGTTTAGTCAACTTCAACAGTCTCTGTTCACCAGCTTTTTCAAAAACAAATTACCTGAATTCATAGAACAAAAAGACATATGTTGGATTTCATTTAGTAAGTGACATGATTTACCAAATACAAGCCAAAATGGAGACGTCTCGATGGGTGTTTACAGTCATATTGACAAGCCTAATGTGCTTCACCAAGCCATTCATGACAGTCATTTATGCCGGGGATTACCATTCCCTCCATCAATCTTTTCACTCTACTGTTAGAAAGTTCAGCCATGCCTTTTTTTGGGGGTGATATACAGTTGATGTTTTATGTAAAATACCTTTTTTTCAAAATAGATTCCAAGGACCACTTACATAAAAGGGTTCTTAAGTAACATATCAAGGTGCATGGTGTGCCAAATTGGTAGAAGATGTGTGTTTTTAAGAACTCACTAATAGCATGTGAATCATCTTTTATTGTGGGTTTATCCTCGACCCACATATAATCATTATCAACCATAAGAAGAATATATGTGAATCCAGTGTATGGGGGTATTGGTTCCATCTAATCGATGCCCTAATCATCGAAGATTTCATAGATAATTGAAGGCTTTTGTGGTATAAAATTTTTTTGGGAAATTGCACGAAACTTTTTTGCAAGTGGGAAATGAATTATAGAACTCATGTGATTCCATGAAGAGTAATTTCTAGATGAATTCATAGTCTAGGACCTTTAGGGTGGTCCTTCATGGTCCAAAGTGGCAACCTTTTTGAAGATAGTGACAAATGTTTATTTGGAGGAATGTTCATTTTCATTAACACATTTCTTGATTACCATGTCATCCCCTACTCCCAAAAGATTATTATGTTCCAAAAATAGTATTTATAATCACTTTTCATCTTAATTTCCATTTATTTGGAAAATGTTTAAATAAAAATACCGACAACCAATTAGTTTACAATTGGGGAATTCCATGGAAACACTGGATTGAGAGGCGAAAGGTGCTCAGTGGGGAAATCATGGTGAATGATTTCAGAATGAGAAAAAATAAAAATTCGACTTAGGTGATTTTCCACAGGGTTTTCATTTCCTATTTTATCATTGAATTCATGGTCAAACACTTTGAGCATTACGATCTATCTTATTAGCCTCAGTTTGGAATCACTTTTTTAGAATAAGAACTTCATATCACGATGGTCTATGAAGATGATGATTTTGGCACCTAAGAGATAGGGCCAGAATTTATCTACAGAAAAAAACCATTGCTAAATGTTCCTTCTCAGTAATAGTGTAGTGAGGTCAAGTTTCATCCAATTTTTTTGAGGCAATGTAGATGACATGAGGAATTTTTTCACTTATTTGACCCAGAACAAACTAAACGGCTATATTAGATGCATCACACTTAAACTAAAAGGGTAAGTACCAATCTGGGGGTTGGATTATCTTGGTAGATATAATCTATGTTTTGAGTTCAATGAAGGATCTCTTGAAAACATCACAGAAATGGATAGTGATATCATTATTGACAAACTGAGTAAGTGGGATTTAATTTCTACTGAAGTAATGGATGAATCTCTGATAGAAAATGGAATGACTGGGGAATGAATGGATGTATCGAATATTAGTGGGTTCAGGGAGTGATGGGATCACATCAATTTTGGCTGGATCATCTTCAATACCATATTTTAAAACTATGTTCCCTAGAAAAATCCCATTTAAATCCATGAAGTGACCTTTTTTAAAATTTAAACTACTTTACCATTGATACACTTTTTAAGTGGTGGAGATAGTGAATGCAAGGATGATTCAAATGACTCACCATAAATGGAAAAGCCATCCATGAAAAAATCCATGAATGTTTCATTGAATTTAGAAAAGATACTCATCACACACCTCAAGAATATTACATGTGACTTCGAAATGCCAAAAGGCATTCACCTATATCCATATGTTCAAAAGAGGCATGTCAAAGTTATTGTTTCATGGCCTTGTGGTGTGATTGGGATTTATAAGTAGGCAATGTATCCATCAAGAAATAAATTTTGTTACGTTTATACTAATATTTCTAGAATTTTATCATGGAATAAAAGAGGATAGTGATCTTTTCATGTTTCAATATTCAATTTTCAATAATCAATGCACACACACCATTTTTTCTTCACTCGAGTTGTGACTACCTCCCCATGTTAATTTGTGACAATAGTAATGCAAACCTTATTAAGTAAAAATTGAATTGGACTAACCCTTCAATATCATAAATTTGGTAGATAATACCAGCTCGAAAAGGGTTGGTGGTTACTTCCCTAAATACCTCATGTATGAGTGGATTGAGTCTTATTTGTGGTTGCCTAATTCTTTTGTATGATTCCCATGATGGATTTGAAGCATGAAAATGGTCGGGTTGAATCTTGGTATGTCCTCTAGGGTCGAAACTATGGCATTTTTTTTCACTAACAACTAAAGAAGATTGGACTCCTCAGTTTTAGTATGTGAAGAATAGACAACGACAGGATAAGAGTGATCATGTAATGGGAATTCATATTTCAGGGGTTCAAGAAAGGATTCAGATTAGTCTCATAATTCATTTTTGGGCTAGACAACACACGAATAGAGAATGGTCTTTCAGTTTCTTCATATACATTTTCCATGATACAATCCATGGTGGAGTAGTATAGATCAAATATGATGTTGGATTCAATATATTTTTCATCTTCCTTTAGATTTATGGAATCTATATATGAGAGGTCAACATCAACATCACCATTTATAACTTGGTTAATCATGGTGCATATTTCATAGGATCCTTTCTCATTATTCCATGATGAACATTATGGAAGAGGGTTCAATTGACTCTCATAATATTCCCCAAGAGATTTGATTGAGAATGTAGAGTGATCCTCAGATGGGTATCACATATCTTGGAAAATGTTGAACCTGATGAGTTGGTCACCAAATTCCATGGATACGATTCTTGAATGGAAATCAATCATGGTTCTAATAGTCATTATGATTGGTCTTCCTAGAATTAGGGGAGATCGAGAAGATATTGTCTCACCATCCATGTCAAGGAAATACAAAACATATGGGAAGATAATATCCTTGACATGAACATGAAAATCATCAATTATTACTTTAGCATTAATTGTGCTTCAATTGGATAATTGAATGAAAACACCCATTTGGTGCATGGGGCCCGGAAAATTGTGAGATAGGATGGATTTGTGTTTGAAATTAATTGAGTCTCCCAGTTTTATGTGTGCATCATCAAATTTGGTACTTCGATTTTCGCATGAAACCATATATATTCCTAGATCTTTTAACTATACATTAACAGACTGATGGGTGGAAAACATTTCTATGGTCCTATGTTTCCTCTTATGGGTGCATTATTTTTTAAGAAACATGGAATACTTAGGTATTTGTTTTATTGAATATTATTGAGTAATGTTGAATTCAACACATCAAAAAATTCAAAAGACTTCATTGTATTGGAAACAACTTGAAGATAGGGAATTTGATTTACAAGTTTAATGGAAGGAGGTGAGGGAATGGATTCATGTTCCTTTTCATGTTTCTTTTTCTTTTAATTTTCTACGTCAACATTCAAAGTGGGTTAGAAGAATTATCGTGAGGAAAAGAAATTTTATTTCCCAATCTACGAGAAATTTCACATTCATTACCCTTGGGGTTGGGTTATGTTTTAGCCATGAGATAGGATGTATTGGATTTTTAATGCTGGCTCAAGTGTGATGCATGTTGTCCAATTTGGGATTCAGTTTATTTGGGGATGGAATGAGAGATAGAGGAATGATCTTCCACTTATCATTCCCTTGGTTGTTTGGAAGAAGATTATTTTACCGAATTGGGATTACCTTGATCTTGGTTTTGGGGAAATTAGTTCTATTTTTTGAAAATTTGGAAGGCCCACTAGGATACTAGAATATAAGAGGAGGATTATTCCATTGAGGTTGAGGAATAAAAGGATAAGGTTGTTGGACGTAACAAACACCTTCACCATATTAGAATTGGTATGGTTTTTTTAGGGGGAACTAAGGGGGATGAGAAATGTGATTCCCATATCTCATGTTGGGGTTATGAGTCGATGATAAGGGATAAATGTGATTTTGGATAAAGTATCTAAAAAATTGACCTGATAATTAAGGGTTTGGGTTCCGCATAGAATATACTACATTCAACTATATTGGTCTAAATGAATCAGATGTATCCTTATGAAGTACTTGACTTGTTTCATTTTGATGAGATGGGGAGCTGCAGATTCCATAGTTCCTGATAGGTCCTGGGAACATAGATTGTGGAGATGAAGTGGTTGGGGATTTGGAAGCCACATCTAGTTGTCTCACAAGACCTGTATGTTCACTCATCAACTTTGTTATCTTGTTTGGTGCTATATATTGACTATCTTGGGCTTGTTTTTCTTAATCATGTTCTTGAGTGTGGAATTATTGTGTTTTTACAGCTATGATACTTATGAGAGTTGCTGCAGGAGTATGATTTTTATCAACAAGACCACTGCTACTTACGGCATCAATGAGAGTGATCTCCATGAACAATAAACCCTAATAGATTTATTGGATCAAGATTTTATTAGGGATTTTGTGGTGTGGGTAGGGTGAAATAATCTTAATGAACCTCTCCCAGTACTCATGGAGTGATTCTTTTTGGAATTGATGAATACCACATATTTATTTTGGGATAGAAGTTGTATGAGAAGAAGGAAATAATTTCTCTAAAATGATTCGCTCCATATCAATCTATGTTGTTATATATCCAAGAGGGAGGTAGTAAATCCATGGCTTAACATTTTCATCTAAGGGGAAAGGGAATTCTTGATGTTTGATTTGTTCCTCGGAAACCTCTTTAGGATTCATGGTTGACCACGCCACATGGAACTCTTTATGTTGGAGATGTGGATCCTAATTAGCTTTCTAGTGTAAATGGGGGAGAAGATGAATCAAAACCAATTTCAGTTTGAAGTCAGCTTCAATGTTTCGATGATGAATAACATGTTTTGGGTAATTCATATCCGGACCAATATGTTCTTTAAGTTCGTGTTCCCATGGATTGGACGAATCTAATTCATTTGGATTTATAAAGACAGGTTCATGAATGAGTTTATTGTCTCTTATGTTCCACCAATGTTGGTGAAGTGTTCGCAAAATTCTAGGGTCAAACAAATATGAGAGATTGTTTTGGAGGCTATGGGGAATTCAATGAGATTATGGAAAAAAGGGGAAATTGGGTTTTTCGTTGTGATTTTTATTTCATTTTTTTAAATTTTGTTCTTTTGTTGTTATTTTTTTTTGTTTTTTAAAAAAACCAATATTTAATGAATATCTAATTTCCCCATCCTCATCAATGGAGCATGTTTATAGTGCGTCTGATTGTCACCTTTTGATCGTTCATGGTTCTAGTGCTTTTCTAATGTGTATAGCATCTCATGGGTTGAATCCTCAGGGATTATACTTTTTAATAAATGGTTTTTAGTTGATTATATTTTGATTGGGGGGATTTGTTTGCAGAGAATATGAAATAATTTATGGATGATGATTGATTTTGAGAATTTATAAATATTGGGATATGTTTTTTTGGGGATTTAAAATTATTATATCCTTGAGATTTTCATTATAATGCATTAAATTAATACCCACTTTACTAGATGACTATGATCAGAATTCCCAAGTGTAAAAGCCTTTACCCAAGCTGTAACTTATCTTAGGGTTATAAAAATTAAAATTAATTAGTTAGGTTACTCTATTTTTTGTTCTAATAATACATAGAATCTACATATTAAATTAAACATTTTTATTAATCCATGATATATAATGATGAACATAGTCTATATTAACTCAAAGAATACTCCTCTAACAAAATCTCTCAATCACTTAATATCCCGAAAGTACAACTCACCCCAAAATTACATTTACTCAGACTCTAAAATGATTATATATCTAGTAAAATATGTTTAGGTTGATGAATACTAAATAAAGATAAAAATATAGGATAAGAAATAGTAGTGTGTCGAACACACGCATGATCGTTGAAGAGAGTTAAAAAAGACTATCAATTGAATGAAAAAAATGAGGGAAGGAGTTTTAAATTGATTTAAATCATATTATATTTAATAATATTAAACTATATAATTTGAATGATAATAAGATATAGAGAAGAAGAAACATTCATTAAAACATAATTACAGAAAAAAAACTTACACGATTACAAACAAAGAACAACACAAAAGTAAATGAAAGGAAGAAAAGATTAATGGTTTTTAAAGTAAAAACATGAGTATGTAAGATCCATACAAGACATTGGAAGATCCTTGTTAGTTCCAATATATCCTCCTTCACTATTAAATGCCAACCTCATGCAAGGAGAAGGGGGCGGTGTATTTATAGCACAAGGAGGGGGACAATGTGTATTCCAAATCATACCCTCCACTTACATCATCAATTTGGAAATTCTCTAACCTAAATCACAATATTATATCTTCATCCAAGTTTTACGTAATGATGTTTACTATAATACCAAAATATATGATGGCCATTGGACCTTTGGAGCCATTGATATAGCTATTTTACAAAATAGTTTGGACCTGCCCATTTTTATCAACCCTTCTTCGCAGGTTGAAATAGGGATGTGTTTTTCAACAATAATATTCCCTCAAATCCACACGATTTCCACCAAAAAGTATGAATCCTATATATCCTATTTCACACCGGAAAGGATAAGGTCGAATGAATGTGTAGAGAGGAGACAAGTCAATTTTATTTTGCTGATTTCATTTCCTGTGCAAAATGGTGGGCTGGAATTAATAGAATCATTTGGTCCCCTTGATATTGATGTTGGGCCCTGATTGTTTAATCCATTATTCCTTATAGTGTTCTACGAGCTTTGGCTGTGAATAAATGAATTTGGACTTCTGGATTGGGCACAATAACTAAATCTTCCTTGATGGTCTAGTTTCATAATAAACCCTCTGGGATTTCTTGGGTGGTCTATATGACCCTTTAAAATGGAAGAATTATTCAATGATTCCTTCAAATTATATGTGGTAAATGGATTAAGGAATCCTACAAAACATGACACATAATATTGTTAACAGTATATTGATTTTAATTATTACATCAATAAATAGACCTGAATCTGGACGATTTCAAATAGTTCTCCAAAAATATAATTAATATTTAAACAATGATATTTCACAAATATTATTCCCATTTCATATAAAATCAGTTATGGGTTTTTATAATAAATTAGGAAAATATCAATAACATGATATACCACTCAATAGAGTTTAACTTCTTATATTTATATTAATCTCACTCCTCCTCTATAATTAATAAGAACTCAGACGAGTCCTCATTCAATCATCTCAATCAATTTGGATCACCCAAAAACCTGAAAATATAATCTTAAAAAATACATTATCACATACTTCAAGAATAAATTTATATATAAATCTATACATGTATTCCCTTTTGTGTAAACCAAAGGGTGTTTCCGAACAAAGTGGTTATATATATCAACATTTGTTTCTATTTAATTTCTTTTTGAACCCCTTATGATCTTAAAATTTCTATTATTATATTATAAAATGAGTATCCCCAAAATATTAAGATGATTTTATTCTATGGGTTTTAACTACATAAACACACACATCCATCATATGGGTAACGATCTTACCTTTCAGGTGAACGGAGGACTACCAAATCGCGAAATAATGCCATTCATTATTTACTTTATAACTCCATTTGTTGGGAATTATATTTAACAACTTCATCCATATGATATAAATTTTATTTATATTAATAATATTATTATTTAAATATTAAAAAAACATACATTATTTCATACCATTTTCTGTAAATATGATAACTTCATTTTTTGATGTGTGGATGACCGCTTCCTAAATGCAATGTGATACGTTCACACTTTACATAGGGAATATTAAGTATTAGTTTCTTAAATGTATATAGTATACATGAAACATAAATTATATAGTAAAAAATATATTTAAATATATTTATACATGTTTTTCATTTTATTTCAGTCAATCTAGATGACAATAAAATGGAAATTTGGTTCAAGTGTTCGTATAACCTACATTCTCCATGAACTATGTCTTCCATTTCATATTCTATATTTTATAGATTATAATAAATATTTATATAATTAATATATATGATATTTAATATTATTTTACATTATGAAAATTTTTAAATCATTTTATATGTAATCAGATCACTAATAAGTCAAAACATATAAAAAAACAATGTAGATTTTACCTAAAAACAACATTGACAATAAATTATTAACAAATAAGAAATATAAGGGAATAATGAAATCATATATGGAATGATATATAAGAATATGGTCATTTAGTTGTTTTATAATAATCTAATACTTATTTTACATTATGTTTTAATGTGTCTGATGAAATTTGAGACATAATTTAATGGTTTTATCATCTAATTTATATTTCATTGATATGTATTCCAAATTCAAAAATGATTCTTGTTGGTTGTGTATAAAATTTACACTAAAAGTTTATATTTGGAATTTATTTTGTTTGATGATATATAGTTTTGAAATTGATTTTATTCGTTCATGTATCTCATGATTGATAGTTCAAACATGTAGTATGTGATTTGTAGTATCACTTTTCATTATGTGTGACTAATGTGATACCCACCACTTATTTGTTTCTCATGGTATATATACATCCCATTAATGTGTCATATTAATAATATAATATAATTTTTGTGTATTTAATTACATTTATTATTAACTCTCTTTGATGTTGTTTATGAATTTAATGTTACAAACTCAATAATGTAATTTTTTCCCATTTTGCATTCTTTGGGAGAGTTTTTTTGTTATTAACCTATATTCGACTATGATGTTTTTAATAATTAACATTAAAATTATATATAAATAATATCATTTTATTCTCTATATTATAGTCTTCATTTAACTTTATTATTTCTTGGTTATTATGTTTCAATGTTACCAAAGTGATAACAATTTATTTCTAAAGTCTCATTGTTTATTTGGATTAGTGATTATTATGATTCCATTGAAGCAATATTAGGATACATGTTTCAATTAATTGCATGAATATTATATCATATGTTTATTCATGATATATTCATTTAATGGTACTATTATTGCAAAATTTGGTACTATAGATAATTAAGAAATTGATTTTTTGAAAATCCTACTTTTACTCTCTCCTTGTTTAAAAATAGACGCTGTTTCAAAATAATGTTATATCAAAAGGTTTCCAAAAATAGTAATATATTTTCATATTATATATTAATGAAAATTTTACCCAATTTTTAACATTTTTAAATATTCATTTTTAATAATGAATTTATTATCACTTCTTGATTGAGGCACTTTTCAAAACATGTCATGGTTAAAAAAATTGTTCTCCATGTAATTTTTAATCCACTCACATGACATTAATTTCTATAAATCTTTCTTTTCATGTTTACATGATTAATTATTTTTATAAAAATTATTTTCTTAATAATTTATAAATAATTTTATAAAGAGGTTTTATATGAAAATAGTTTTCATATTTTTTTTACGTTTAAGATGATTTATAAATGATTTTCAATGATATCTTTATAGGTTTTCAAGTATGTTTTCATAGAAAAGGGATTCTTAGTGTTTTTTTCTTGTAAAGACATTTTTCAAAGAAAAAAAATTATTTTCGAACAAAAACTATTACAATGTATATTTAAATATCACTAAATATGTTTTCAATGTGGGTTTAATGAAATTTATTTTAGAAATTTTTTATGCCTTACAAAAGAATTTATAATGAACTGTAATTTTCCTTAAGAAATTTTCCATTTTATATTTAATAATCCTTCCCCATCTAAGATTATATATTTTGAATTGGTTTTTGATTTATTGGGGAAATGATATAAGGAAACCATAATCATTCATTCCCTAAATGTTTTATGTTTAGGATGTGATGATTTTTATGAAACTCATTTCAACCCTATGGGTGATACCATGATAAAATTATTATGTAACCATCTTCCATTCATGGGTCATTATGTGATGATATAAATTTCAAGCCAATATTTTTAACATAGGTTATGATATTAATAAATATTTATGATACCCATTTCCATTCATTGGATATTACCTGATGAATGGGTATCATATTTTTAGACATGTATGTATGATTTCATTATTTGATAGGTGGGACATATATCTCCCTTTAATTCATTGTGTAAATATTTATATATAATAAGATAATTACAGTGAAAAGTATAAGGATGAGATTCAACATTGGAAACAGTTGTTTCTTAATAAAAAATGGGAATCAGATGTGTCCTGATCCATAATGATAAATTTGTCAAGTCCTAATCCATAATGACATATAGGTGCTTCCTAGTCCTCTATTATGAACATTTTTGTATTGGCCCACAATGTATTAGGTCTTTGTAGTTAAACGTGAAACATAAAATAGTTTTCTATATTTATGATGGTTCCACTGTTATATATCATGATCTTATGGTTCATGATTAATGTAAAATAATTTATCTCCCATATGAATGATGTCTTATGAACTACCAATATTTACCCATGACTCATGATTATGATTTTTATATATAGGTAATCAATATCTAATATTATGATCATGTTTTCATATCCTTATTCACAATTTATGAAAACTTAATTCCCTTTTTCTTCCATTAATGAGCATCTGATTACACCACAATCTAATATGTATTTTTCCAAGGTTCTGAAGAAATATTTTATGCAATTTTACTAATTATGAAGTTATTTGAAGGATATATTTAATTTATTTCAACAAATTAGATGAATGTATTCCTAGTTTTCAATGAAACCTAACTGTTATAGTCCTCATGCAAGTACATTTTTAATGTGATAAATATCCTTCTAAAATTGTGAAATATCCATTTTTATGCCTGATTCTCTATATTTTTAGTGTTATCCTAAAATTACCCGATGTCTTTTTAATCATTTATTATATTTTTCAAAATAGTTTCCAAATATATTTGTTTCTGTAATTTCTATACAAGTCCCTTTGTGAATTTTATGAAAAAAATATAAAATCAATGTTTCTTAACATATAATAAATTAGAGGATTATAATGAATTCATGATGAATTAATTAATTGATCAATCCTATACAAGAATAAAATGGAATTTTAAAATAAATATTTTTATTTGTATTTTAATACATTTTTTTATTAAAATGTTTTAAAATTGATGGATATTTTTATCATTAATACTTTCTAGTTATCTTTAAAAATAATTTCCAATATATATAAAATTTATTTTTTATTACATAATTCATATTTTGGAATGATATTTTTATTTTATTTTTATTCATTCTTTGAGTGGTTTATGTTTGTTATTGAATTTAGTTTAGGAATTCTTTTTTATTTCCATCAGTTTTGTTAGGATGAATTCATTTTGAATCCCATTCTATAAGGGTTATGATATGTTTAATTGTTTACATAATTGTATAATAGAAATTTATAGTATTCATTATGTGATGGGTGGGACCTTTATCTCCATAGAATGCATTAGTTAAAGATTTCTATTTCATAAAATAGACAGTAATGCATCAAGGAGTCAACATAGATCAGTAAGGGATGTTTCCCACCATGCTTGTCATGTGAGTTATCCTTAACTACTACCATTTTTTAGGAAGGAATACTATTCCATTATGGTAGTCTTTTATAATAGTATTGAATACTAAAGAAATGATATTATACACTTATGTTCATTTCAAAATTCATTTTATTTTTTCAAAATCTAATTTCTCATGGATCATGTTCTCGTATAATTATATAACTAATTAAATTACCAGATGTATTCCATGACTAATGATTATGAAATATATTATTAAGGGTTTATTGATAAAAATTTAGGTTCACCTTTTTATATCCACATGCTCCTATGTTTCTTCATATCATTCTTGTTGATCCATTCTAAGAATATAATCTCACACATTTCATATATTTTTTCTTCGAAGAATACTTAGAAAGGTTTTAGTGAATATTTCTATAAAGAGTACTAAAATTTAAGGTCTCTATATAAGATGTTGAAGATCTATCCTAAAATAAGATGATTGTTTGGCTAATATAAAAAGAATAAAATCCATTATTTATTGGGTTGGATTACATTTGTATTTATATTAAAATATGAAATTTATATGTATCAAAATCATGGGATTTTATAATAAAACGTTTTGATATTTCCATAATGTTTCATCGTAATTATTTTTGGATGAATATAATTCATCCATTATCACCTTAGTATTGATATTTAACTATTTGAGGGACACTATTCAGTGAAAATGACCTATTAAACATTATATTCAATGAAATTTATGAAATTTCACACTTATAGTGGTAAATATATTTTATGATTCCAAGTAGGGACAAATGATGGTTATAATCAAATATAAGTCTCTTTTATGAGATTAATGAAATTTTTTCATGATAGAAAATTATTTCTAAATTCTAGTGATTATCTAATGACCTTATATACTTATGCAACATCATTAATTATTTCTTAAATTAATAAAAAAATAAAATAAAATATTTAAAAAATATCAAATGAACCATTTATGAGTTATTTAATGTGGGGAATGAATATTTTCGATGGATATGAAATATTAATACTATTTTAAACAAATATATTTGAATTCCAACATCTTATTTTTGTTTATTATATCAAATTAAATAAACTATATTAAATTAAAAATTAACAAATTTTATATTAATAATATTTTAATTAATTACATAAAATCCTAAAAATATTAAACAAGGACATGTGTGATAATATATGGTCAAACATTACATAAATTTATAATTTATAGTTTTTTTGAAACATTTAGACTGATAAAAACTGTAATATGATTTAATATTTTAATATATTCCTTGATTCAAACTCCATTCAAGAATATAAGAGAACCCGTTCTTTCTCTCCATCACTGTTCTTTGAGACTTTTAGCTCGAGAAAACATTACCATGTTCTCTTATTCACTCCAAAATATATTTTACGGTGGTTATTATATTCCTTAAAGGATAAAACTGGATCCCTTGAGATTATATTATGGTAGTTGTATCATAGAAGATGCAATCACCTTAATTATTCACATTATTTTTAATTCATTATTTAACTACAATAAACATATTTTATTTTTCATAAATATAATATTTTTTGTATGATCAATATTTTGAAATTTTATTATTAATATGAAACCAATTTTTTTATACTCTTTCCCTCCATTAAGTAGGGAATGTATTACTAATTTATATATATAACATAAGAGTACATACAACATACCAAATCCACATAGTGATACCTGCCATTTTCCATCACAGTCATTCATGGATGGTTATTATGTTGGGTTTCATATTTTTATATGATATTTAAGAAATTATTATTATTTTGGAATTAAGATATCATATCTATATTCTTACCTTCCACACTATAGGGAAACAATAACGTTTTCATTGCAAATATGTGGACAACAACCTCGACAAAATATTGTGATTTTTTATTATTTTCTTTTAAAGGGATTTTAATAAAGAATGATTAAAAAATTATATGATATTTATGATATATATGATATAATAATAATTTTTAAATTCATTATATTTTTTACAATACGATCATTCAATTCGATTAAAAATGAATATAATGTTCACACATACATACGACAAACTCTCTACAATAATGGTTAGATAAGTTATTATATCTATAAATTTAATGGATGACCCTAAATATTTATAGAATTGAAATAAATAATTTTTAAATCATTAATAATATTTTGGATACTATGGAACCCTTATCAATGAACAAGTAGAAAAATTACTAAACCAAAACATATATGAAAAATGATGTAGTTATCACTAAACATAGTGATTTTAATAATGAATTGTTAATAAAAAGGTGATAAAAGTTCCTAAGAATATAAAATATGTCATGAAATATATAATTATAATTCTAAAATAGAAAAAAAATCAATATATGACTATAATATAGGATGTTCGATCTTGGATGGTAGAAATTGGACTTGAGATAATGGATTTATGATTGAATACTACTTTAGTCATGATTTTTTATGGTTCAATTTCTTTTAAAAGAAATTATCATACCATTATCTAATTAATCCATTTAATTTTTATTCTCCTATGGTTATTTCAGATGAATAAATGTTTTCATTTATTTTACCTCTTCTGAAATACTCAATAGGAATAATGTACATTTTTTTAGAAAACATTATGTTTTCCTGTTATGTCGGGATTTATTTTCATCCATATCCAAGAATTTAAAAAATTATTTCAAGAATGTTTTTATTTTTCAGTTATGTTTTTTAATTTAAATCTTTAACCATGAATGAATATTTTAAAATAATTTATTTACAATTTTATTTAGGTCATTTTTTGAAGAAGGTGCTTTTTGACATTTTACCTGAAATGTGAATGGAATTGATTCATTAAATTTAAATGAATTAAACTGAACATCCACTCATCATATACAATTAATGATTTAGTATTTTATTTAAATTATTTCAATGTTATTTTCAAATAAATTACTTTATATAATTTTTAGGAAAAATTTGTATTTTAAATGTCATTTTCAAACTATAGTGTTAATATTTATCAAGAAATGTTTCAGTGATTTTATTTAAAATATTAAGACATATGATAACATCAGTTTATTTTAATTTTTATTTCTAAAATATTTTATTTATTGATGCCATTATTAGTTTTTCTATGGATTGTTAATGATTATATTAATGACATGATTTTGAAGCCCATTTATTTTAAATGAGTTCTGCTTTGATGAATTAAAGAAATTTTAATGAAACCTATACTATTTCTAGCATATATGATGCATTGATAAGATAAATATTAATCTAATTATAGATCACATATGTATTTTTAATTGTATTATTACTGATTATGTTAAAATATAAGAATATAGGTTATGTTATAACCATGTTCTGTGGTGATTTTATAAACCAATTATAATTATGACATTATAATCCAAGGATGTTAGATATGTTATTACCGGGTATTGGTGGTCCTGGAATTATATATCCCTCCACGGAATTGGCTAATAATTGATATTTTATAGTAAACATTACACAATAATGCGGCATTATCCTATTTCAGTAAGCTAATTTGTCTAATATCTAATTGTAAGTGAAACCAATCCTCTCTGATAATCATTTAAATGAACCATTATGTATGAGGAAATGATTTAATAAAATTATACCACAATTCCATCACTTATAATAATGTTATGAGATCATGAATCTTGTTTATTATGTACATTTTTGTCCATATTTTATGATATTCCTTGATTTATCCCATAAATATTGATTATGTTCAATGATTTTGATGATATGGTTTTCAAATTATTTCATCATGTTCTTATAACTATATTATCCTTTAACTGATCAGGGATATATCTAATATTTACCCTCTCTGAAAGTTTTACCCCCCCCCCCTTTATTATGTTTTCATTCCACTATTTATGAAGAAAAAATATTCTGTATAATATTACATTAAATGGGGATTCCTATGATGAAATTAGTAGGATACACTTATAAACTAGTTGTTTTTGTGTCCAAGATTCCATTGGTACTAGAGATAGATGATTATATACTGGATAGTGATGATATGTAATGAATATTTATCTAAATATATGTAACATATACGTTTGGAAATTATGTATCCTTATAATTGGTATTAGTGAAATGTTTAGTTATCCTTTGGAATCATGGATGAAAAAACATTAGTGGGAACACTTGGGAAAAGACTATGCATAAGATAAAATCATAATGTTTTCATAGTTACCATGGATAATCTTGGTTAAAACTAATATTTCATTTATTGACAATAATGTTTCATGATTTATACATCTCATAAATTATTTTTTCAAAATTGTGGTGGACTACTATATGATTATTGTTTTTTATTCTTTTACGATTTTTTTTATAGAATGGATGGAAATAGAATACATTTTACTAACAATGAATCTAGAAAAATGTTCATGTAGGATCGAAATAATGATGTAGATGCTCAGTATACAATAATGGGTGAACTTTACCCTTTAAAAATTTATTTGAAACATTTAAAGTTGGTTATAAAATATATTTTTTTAACATTTGGGAATATTATGTTTAACACTGATAAAAAAGATAAATTAAAATAATATCTTACTTCTACAAACATACTAGATTCCAGAAAAATGGTTCTTGAAATGAAACTTAAGAAAAGTTTAAAAAGAAAAATATTTTACCTTAATTTGTATAGAATATTACTTATCTATGTATAAAAGTACAATAATGTGTATGATAATATACTTTCCTTATTAATCATAATGTAGTGGAAAATAAACATGAAATAATACAAGTAACTTGTATGAGATCTTTTAACCCTAACAATAGAGTATCTAACAAATATGGATAATCATACCATGATTTATACATTAAAGAAACATTGTTTACCCACACTAGGGTAATCCCTCCATAGGAATATCAGAGTCTATCTTGCATTCCCGCAAGCCCTCTAACCTCAAGGTAGTCAGCACCTCGGTCTTCGTTATCAAGGAAGTCCATAAGCTTTAAGGTAGTCAGCACCCCTATATTCCTATCCCTGGAAGCCCTCAATTGTACACAACAGCAATTAGAGTCTCACATAGAAATATAAACAAGTCATTCTGCATTCAGAACGCATGGGAGTCTCTAACTCTTGAAATAACTTCAGAAACATGTAATTTCTAGAGTGGTAGTATATTATTAATCTCGTTCAAATAATCTCTTTTTTATAGGAACTTCTCTAATGGCCGGCTCCCTCCTCCAACGGTCATTTTTTTCCTTGAATTTCAGAGGGACCTGTACACATGCCACTCAAATAATGATATTCTAGGAACAGAATGCATGACATCGTTTCATTATAATAACAACAGTAAGTAAAATATGGTTGCTCAACCAATTTTATTTTTTGGAGTCTATGGAAAACAAATCTGAGCCTATGAGAAAACATTTAGAGTCTATATTACATGAATATTCAGATTCTATTTTTCTAGGAATTCAGAATCAAAATTCTATAGACTTCTGAGTATTAATTCTGAGGAATTAATAACCATAATTTTGAACAATTCAAAGACTAAATTATAAAGATTTTGGAATATAAATTATAAGGAATTCGGAGTTTCAATTTTACAGAATTTAAAACAAAAGTTCAGAGAAATTCGGAATCTGAAATTAATGGAATTTGGAACCTGAATTCTATGGAATTCAGAGTCTACATTCTATGGAATTTGTAGTCTAAATTCTATTTAATTTGGAACTAGAATTTATAAGAATTCAAAATCTGAATTTTAGAGAATTCAGAATCTTAATTTTAGAAAATTCAGGAACATAATTACAAGGAATTCCGAATCTCGATTAAAAATAATTAGGAATCTGAATTTCAAAGAATTCAGAATCTGAATTTCAGAGAATTTGGATTCTGAATTTAAGAAAATTCAAAATCCGAATTTCAGGAGAATTTGGAATCTGAATTTTAGGGAATTCAGAATCTGAATTTCTGAAGAATTCAGAATCTGAATTTTAGAGAATCTAAAATCAGAATTTCATAGAATTCTGAATATGAATTTCTGAGAATTCGTAATATTAATTTATAACATGAAAATAGAAAAATTTATATATAATTATTTATAGGATTCCTTGGTTTTAGAAATGAAACTGAATTTTACAAAAAGAAATAAATGAGTTAGGTTTAGTGAAACAAAATAATGAAAAATGAAAAAAAATATAGTCAAAATATTTCATGGGGATGAAAATTTTCCTTCATAAGATAAAACTTATTGATTGTTAAATTTTCCTTGATATAGAATGATTGTGATTTTTAGATCATAAAATAATAGAAAAGTCATAAGAAAACCTTATAGACTCAACAATCACCACCTTTTTGGAAAGAAAAAACATCCTTACTAAAAATAATCTAAGGACATAGATATTTTATATACTTTAAAATAAAAAACATATATCCCTCTACATATGGAACATAGTGAATATGAATAACTCCCCCTTATGCTTTGGAAACACTTAGAATATTATTATTGATTTCTAGAATGATATTTTTCATTTTCATAAATTCAAAAAATATCATTGATAAGAACATTTCCCTAGATGAACTCCCCCTTACATAGGGAAATATCTTGTTTACTTTGTATTATTTTTATCATTATTATCTCCCCCCTTTGTGATTTTCATAAAGGAATAAATGAGACTGGATAAAAATTGGCAACCGAAACATTAGTACATAACAATGAAATGTATGAAGAACATAAAATATTTCAATCAAGTTGAATGAATTTGTACAAAGAGGAAAGTAAAATAAAATATCAGAATGAAATGAAATTATCCCACTTTCTCTTTTGTAATTAGCTTCATCACAATGGTTTTTGGCTTCTTGAGGTTGTTGTGATTCTCTTCTCCTCACATAAGAAACTGATCCTGGTTTTCACTTTTCTTCTTCCAAGGCTTGAAACTGAGTCGGACATCTAATTAGTCGTATTATAAACCATCTGGAATCTATAATCTATGAATGAGAATAAATGAATATTACTAAATAGGTTTTTCAATGACTAAACAACAGAATCATGTCTGAGGGAAGATGATTCTGAATCCAAATGTTTTGCTGGTGATGATACTTTTTCTATGCCTTCAACATTCCTCTTTGATGATGTACCAACATCTTTCTTCTTCACAACTGATATATTATGTCTATCTACTACCACCTGCAATCCCTTGTTAGATTTTAGAATGATATCTTGTTCCTTTAGAGATTCATTATCACTATCAAATAACTTAACAATATTATCTTCCTCATATTCTTCTTTTTTTCAATCCGCCAATAAATCTTCAGGTAGAATAAAGTCATGATTACTTCTTTCATCATCTATTGTCTTATTCACTTATTCGTCACCGTTCTCAACTTTTCCTGGTGTATCAATTCATTAGGATTCATCTTGGGAAGTCTGGATTGATAATTTTACAGATGGACTTTCCTTCTAATGGTAACCCTTGACATGATTTGTGATACAATCAGTTTAATTCCACTCTTCTTCCACCTCTTATTCTTCTTCTATTTCCCCATCTATGTCTTCTTCTTCAACTATTTCTTTTTCATGGTGTGATTCCAGAATCAACACCTTCTTTTCTAGAGTCTCTGGTAATGGTTCTAATACAAAAGATTTGTGTATTGTATTTTTCTGAGATGATCTTTTAGTTGTCTTGAGAAGGGATTGAATGACATCAACTTCCAACAATTTCTTCTTTTGCTTCTTTTATTTTTCATCATTTTCAATAAGCTCAGTGTACTTTTCCTTCAATTATTTTTTCCTTTTTAGGGTCCAAGACAATCAAAATCTCCACATCCTTCCTGTCTTTCCTATCCTCTCTCCACATAGGTCCAACTTCATCAGGATGTGTTTTTTTCTTCTTTGGATTTGGAGGTGCTGGCTGAGTTTTATTAGCGAAAAAAAAGTTTTTTTCTTCTCTTCCAGCTCCTTAGCCTTTATCTTCCTTCATCCTCTCATAAAATTATCATCCAAATACGGTTTCTTCATCAAATCATCTATTTTTTAATCAAAAAATCTTAGAATTGTCCGGATTCACTAGAAGCTCAATTTTCATTCTCCTTTTGGTGTCATCACATAGAAACATCACATTGTAATTTCTCATCTTGGAACTGCATGGGATTTTGAATGATGGACCGAAATGAACTATAATCTATTAATGAATAACTGGATACAAAATAATCTAGGAAATTAGATTTCTATTCTTGATATTTTCAAGTGTTACAATGATATACTTAACAAAGTTTATCTTTCTGAGGTTCTGAATGAAATCCAATTTATAGATATCAGTCCTCTTCAGATTACCCTTATCCCCTTTCTGTATTATTAGAATCCCTGAACCCAAAATTCATGAATCTGAAAATTCATAGAGAGATGAATGATCTTCAGAGTATTCACACCTTTCATGCTATGACAATATACTGCCTTTTCCTAAAAAAAAATTCTTGATTCATCAGGTATTTTATGAGTACAAAACTATACTTCACCATTGTAAAGAATTCCAATAAGAATAGATACCGTTTTATATGAAAGAGAGTAGATCTTTCCATAACTCTTGAATAAAATTTTTTCTATTCCTACTTCATTTAAAAAACTAACTATTTCATAGAACTCCACCATCAATACTAGGTACCCCGGATCACGTGCCTTCGGTTTTAAAATTCAATGGATCTCCCATTCATTCAACATAATATTATTATAGATGATAGAATCATATTTCATGATGAATTTTGAATCAACTAACAACTATCGGAATATCTGCCACTCATAAATTTCCTTATTAATTGAAATTTCTATTTGAGGAGAGGCTCTAGCAGAAATATGGAACTGAGGAAACATTTGAAGAATTTTAAAGGCCTTAAAATATAGAGGCATAGCTTCAACATGCACGATATTGAAAAAATTATGTGGGACATGCATCGGGGGGATTTATATAGGCGATTAAATTGATGGTTCAACTTCCATGGTTAATCCAACGGTTGAAAAACACTTGAAAACATCTGACAGTTTTGATGATAACTAAATATGGATTTTGATAGGTTTTGATCATTTGAGTTTTTTTCAATATAGAGATTCATATTTAAGAAAATTTGAATCCAAAAATATTTCTTAAACATGATAAAAATAGAAACAAGTAAGAAATATGATAATGAAATATTAGGAAAGAAATCATACCTTCCTGATTTGATGGAAAACTATTCGTAATGAGGAAAATGTTTCATTGAGAACATTATGATTCCGGAAAAAATTAAAAATGATTTTAAACGGAAAAACATGATTCTGAAAATTTGATTGGGAATTTTTTTTTATAAAATACGAAAAAAAATTATTATAAAATAAATCGTTATTACGAAAAATTTGATCTGAAAAAAAACGTGATTACGAAAAATTGTATTTCAAGAACAAAACATGATTATGAAATTTATTTAATAATTAGAAAATTTTATCCCTAGATGAAAAGATGTTTCTTACTGTAATGCGATAGGTTTCAACAAGATATTAATATAGAATTTAACTTATGACTATCAGTCCTAATTTCTACTTAATATATTAAAATATATCGTAGGGTAAATATTTTGTGAAAATATTTGAAATTTGATCTTGCGTTCTGACATATTGAATAATGATATCTCATTTTTGTGTGTGAACCCTAAGAAAGTGATACTGAATATCTATGGTTTTTGAATGAGTGTGATGTGCATTGTTTTTAACTACTTCAATGGAACTAGTATTATGATGGAATATTTGTGTTCTGGTTAGACTCATACCATAGTCTGTGAGTGTGTGTTTCATCAACAACACTAAAGTAGTACAACTACCAGCTGCTATATATTCGGTTTCAGCAGTGGAAAGTACTACTGAGGGTAGGTTTTTTCATGACCCGGAAACTAATGAATCTCCTATGAAATGAAAAGTTTTATATGTAATTTTAATATCCATTAAACATCCACCAAATTCAGCATCCAAAAGTCATTTTAAAACGAAATCATTTCCATAAATATAAAAGATTCATAGATCCATGGTTCTTTTAAGTTGAGAAATATCATTTTTATTGCCTTAATATTATAATCCTTTAGATTGGATTGAATTCATGCAAATAAGATTAATGAAAGAATTAATTCTGGAGAAAAAGATATCATGTAAAGTAGACATCCAATCATACCTTTAAAAGATGTTTGATCTACTAGTTTCTTAGATTCATCAAGATCAAGTGAATTTTACATACTAATAGTAGTATTTATACACTTAGTGTTGTCATCTCCATACTTTTTAGGAATATATGTAATATACTTATGTTATGTATATATAGATTTCGTCTAGTTTTTTTGAAATTTGAAAACAACTAAAAAAATTTTACTCACCCATCATACTCATTTCAAACATACATTTCATTAGATCTGTAATGGAATTAGTTAAAGATTGCAGTGTTGAACCAAATATAATCTCATCATCATAAATCAGAACAATCAAAAAAAATTTCTTATCATTATTTATAAAAAGGGTTGGATTATCATTTCCCTTAACATTATTGTTTTGAAGAAAAAACCAGGTAAGTCTATCATACTAAGATATTGGAGCGTCTTTACGTCAATATAATGCTTTGGTAAGTTTGAAAACATGTTCATGATGTTTTGTATCTTCATAAAAAATAGGTTGTTCAAAAAAAACATTCTATTGAACGTAACCATTAAGGAAAGAAAATTTAACTTCCATTTGAAAATGTATGATGTTAAAGAATGATGTAATGGATAGTAAAATATTAATAGATTCATGTTTGGATACTGGATCATAAGTTGGTTCATAGTCTATTCATTCTTTTTGAGTATAGACATTAACAACCAATCTAGAATTATTTATTACTATGATTCCATTCTCATCACACTTATTTCTTAAGAACCATTTTACTCCAATAACAAAATATTCCTTAGGTCATTCAACCATGGTCCATACTATATTACTTTTGAATTCATTTAGCTCATCTTGCATAGTTTTACCCAATCATTATCACATATAGCTACATCAATGATTTTTTGTTATAACTGGGAATGGAATTATAGATGATCTACTTCATTTCATAAGGGTCTTAAAGTCCATATGTGTTGATTTACATCACCAATGATACTATCACTAGGATGATTCTTATGAATCAACAAATTTGGGTTTTGTAAAACCATCTCATTAATATATGGTAAATAATATTTTAGGGTAAATGCTTCTGAAACAATATCTTGAACATTTTCCTTATCAGAAAGGTCTTCTATCAAGGGTTGATAATTAGTTTTTAAAAACACATTTGAAGTTGTAGGTTGATGTAGTTTAAAAAAAATGATTAGTTTCATAAAATTTAACATGTACTGTTTCCTCAATAGTACAAGTATTTTTATTGAAAACACTATAAGCCTTAGAAGTGGTGGAGTAGCTTATGAATATTCCTTCATCACATTTTGGTGTGAATTTTTATAGATTATCTTTATTATTCATAATTATTACCTTACAACAAAAAACATTTTAGAAGGAATGTCTAGGTTTTCTACAATTTCATAACTCAGAAAAAGTTTTATTAAGAAAAGGTCTAATAAAAACATGTTCTATAGTATAAAAAGAAGAACATACAGCTTCATCCCAAAAATGTTTGGATATAAAATATTCACTCAACATGGTTCATGTTATCACTTGAGGAATTCTATTTCTTCTTTCAACAACACAATTTTGTTGAAGAGTTCTTGGTGCTATGAAGTTATGAGTAATGTATTTTCTACTAAAAAATGATTCAAATTCAGAATTTTGAATATCTCCTCCATGATCACTATGAATAGTTATAAATGGAAGGTTTTTCAAATTATTAACTTGGGATCCGAAAATTTCGAAATATGAAAAATTTTATGATTTATATTATATAAAATAGACCCATATAAATCTACTATAATAATCAACTAAGAAAAATACATAATATTTTCCTCCAATGCTTCCAGTTTTTGTTCGACCTAATAGATCAATATGAAACATCTCTAATGAATCAGTGGTTGAGACTTCACTTAATAATTTAATACATGATTTATGTTGCATTACATATTGAAAAGGATCACAAACTTTTTAAGAATCAAGTATTTGCTCTGGTATATAATTAACTAGTATTTTTTTAGTGATTTTACATTGGTTCCTATGTTTAAAGTGTCCAAAAATTCTATTCCATAACCATTAATGATCACCCATTTCACTAAGACAATGTAGTTCTTGAGTCCTAAGGTATTCTATGTTTAGTTTGTACACATTCTTGTGCCTATGGGAAGAACGAATAAACTCTTCCTTGGAATTGTGTACAAAACACTGACCATTCCTAAAATTCTCAAGCTATCCATCATCACATAACAGAATTCTGCAAATAAGGTTGTGCCTAAAACCACTTAAAAATAAAACATTTTAAATCTTTGTTTTTAGAAGAAAAACAATATTACCTATACCAATAATTTCTCCCTATGCAGTATCTCTGAATGTTACTTTTCCTCCCTTCATCTAGATAATATTATCCAAGATTTTTTTGTTACCAGTCATGTTCTGGGAACATCCACCATCCATGTACCTTTTATTGTCGTAGGTTCAATCATTACATTCATGAAAATAAGTGTGTTAGCCTTCGGAACCTGAACTTTCTTGGATCTAGAAACTTCCGAATGAAAATTCTTAAGAATCCACATTTTTGTTGATAAATAAGCGTTATGAAAACCTAACGACTATGTTTTCTTTAAGGAACATTTTTTCCTCAATTCCCACCACACTGACACATAGTGTAGAATGAATCTCTTTGAGTAACAAATTAATTATTACAAAAAATATATTTTTAATGAGTATAAGCAAATCCAAAATTATTCCTTAGATCTCGTATTTGGGAATATATCTTGTCAATATTTCTCTTACCCATGGTATAGTTTGAAAAAAAAATTCTTAGTGAATATACTTATGTAATTAGTCTAATAAAAATGTTTTTATCATCAAAAACATTAGTTTTAACAGTATAGTTATTCTCAAAAACATTTTTCTTAAAAATTACTTTTTCTACATCCTTTTAATGTTCATACTTCTCAGAATAAACTTCGCCAAAGGTTTTTGAAACACTTTAAAAATTATAAATTTTCATATCAAAATATATAAATATTATTTGATTCTTATTTTGTAAGAATATATATTCTATAATTTAACTAATCAAGCTTTTACTTAAATTTATAAATTTCATTCTCCAGGAGCTTAGAAAACCTAGAAACATTGTCATAAGTTGGTAATGTTTAATGTTCATCAAAATAAGATTCATTATCCGAAAATTCATAATATTTAATGTCAATATAATTAGAATTAAAATATACATTGGTTATAGATTCATCATTGTGTACAAATGGGCATCATCCAATGATTTTCAATAGGTAACATGGCGTATAAACCCAGATTCTTATGACTAGAAGATTCATACAACGAGGATTCATCAGAAGACTCTCCACCACTGGAACTCCAGGTGTCATTACCATTCAAAACATTTTTATCTTTAGCTTTGTAGTACTTCTTTCAATTCCACTAAGAATTATTTTTCTCATTATCCTTTCTCTAAAAACATATTACAAAATGGCCTTATATTTCCTTCACTTATGCATCCATTACATGTAACTTCAGTATCCTTGTTGTCATTTCTCTCTTTCTTCTAATATCTATAATGAAATTCATTCATCCTGTCTATATTGTTCATCCTTTGAGAAATATTAGCTATTTCATTCCCAGAATGTTCACATTCACTAGATTTAGGTAAAATAGTAACCGTGTTTGATAGGGATTTAGTAACCCATTCATGAGTCTTTTCATTTGTAGTGGTAAAGGCTACAATTATATTTCCTTTCATCATCTTATTTAAATCATCATATCTTTTCATTCCTATCTCGTTTTTAGGAAGTGTTCTGAAAATGTCATCAAGAGTAATATGAAATACTTTCCAATTCTAATCATTAGTTGTTCTGTAATGGCACGGACCATCCTAGCCCATTACTTTGCCAAAAGTGAGGTTCCACCAAAACAGTGGCACCGTGACGGTGGCACCGTGACAGTGGCACCGTGAGGGTGACACCGTGACGGTGGCACCACGACAGTGGCACCGTGAGGGTGACACCGTGTCCCCTCGCCGAGCCTTTCATTATTCTTCCAGTATCTGACTTTTCCGCTCCACCAATGTAAGTTTCGATGTAAATTAATTCTTTTACTCCTTTTAAAACCATTTAATGCCCATAATTAATTCCTAAAAATCCCGATAGACCTCCATGTGTAACTGCCCAGCCGCGTGGTCAACCTACAACCCCCGTGCCTTAGGCGGTTATGCGTTCTCACCTCAACCGTCTGCAGCTCATATAAACTAAGGGTTAGTTGTGGTTTCTCCTTTCCTCGATCGTGTATTTTCATAAACAACTTCTTGTGCATCGGGCGCACCACATCGTTATCCGTAATGTTCCGTGCCCGGCCTAAAACGTCGACCATCTATCAACAGGTAGGGAATTTCTCCTTCACCTCTCTCTTTTGTGTATCATGCGGGGTGGGCGTGCTTCTGTTTTGTAGAATTAGAAAAACCAGACCTAAATGAAGATAATGAACTGGATTTTATAATGAAAGGGGGGATGTGATCGTTGATGTTTTTTATATTATGACCATCTTGTTGAGTCGTCCTGGCTTATGCCTTCTAAAAATCAAGGTCGTTGGTTGTCATTGTTTGTGCACTAATGAACCCCTGCTGATGTTTTAAATGGATTGTTGTGGTTTTAACCTCCTGTTGTGAAAAGTAAATTGGTTAATCACGTATATTAGGAAAAATAAATTGAGGCACCAGGACTAATCCTTATGTGATAACCCCGGTTAAAACACACGAAAATTGAAATCATGGAGTGTGTGAAGTCGTTTAAATCTAAAAACACCGACATAGCCCTGACTAGTGTTGGTGGTGGTAGTTGGTTTTTTTCTTTTTCGGGCTGACTGCTGGAGAGGTGGGAGGGGATGTGATCCCCTGTCTTTATACTCTCAGTGGTTGTGTGAATTTGGTGATGGGATCCCCTGTTGGTATGTATTCGATGGTTGTGAGTTTTCAGACCGGGTGGGTACTTGTTTATATCACGAATTGGGGTGGGATCCTCTTTTGTTGAAAACCGGGTGTGGGCGTTATAGTGGATGATTGACTGTTTACTTTCCTGGACTTTTTCCTATGCCTAATATTTGCCTGGTAGTGCTTAAACTTAATTAAACATTATTACTGAACAAGAAACAAGAATGGGACAAAATGGTTTTGTTGGCGAGAGTTGTGACTTGTGACTTGGACGCAGTGGTGTTGTGTTATGTAGGTTGGTTAGGAAAACCTAAACATTGGGTGAGTGATTGTTACTTATATCTATACTTTTAGCTTTGGGTTTCTTATTTGCTCCCCACCCAAGTTGAGAAATTAGTGCCGAACACCCCCCATTTCACGGGGGAGGTTGTTTTTTCCAACACTATTCTTAGTTGCTCGTTATTAGCTCTTTTTATGCTCCCTTTCCCAGATAGCCCAAATATTTTCAGGCAGGCTGTGATGGCCTGAGGTCCATTATTAGCTCAAGAACCTTCGGGCGGGGCAGTGTGATGGTTGGACAGGTGTGTGCGACATGTGGTTTCCCAAGCGTGTTCGGGATGAGGCCCAGGATTCTTCGGGCGTGGCAGTGGATCTTCTGGCCCACGTGTCTTCGGGCGTGGTGATGGTTGTTATGGCCTCGATGTTTACAGGCATGGTTACGTGTGAAATTTGTGGCCCAGGTGTGTGTGCGGGTGGCTGTGGTAGTGGGACTGCAGTGAGAATGGCGAGATTGGTCCTATGTGTAGGATGTCTCAATAACCAGTGGGAAAGTGGCGCGGGGTACCCAAACATCGATGTGATAATAATATATATATTACTTGACTTGCGTTATTTGGGTAGTGTGCCTTGGTGAGGCTTGGGTGGATAGTTTACCGTGGGAGGTGTTTGGTTTACTGCTTTTTCTCACGGGACTTTAGCACGTTCCCCCCCACTTTTGCACGAGAGTCTTTCGTTTTCTCTACTGAGTGTACTTGTATGCACACCCTACGTATATAAAACTGCTTTCAGGTTTCTAGGAGGACTTCGGGGATCACGCAGGACCATACTAGCTCGGACATTTGGGGCAGTTGCAGTTGTTGTTTTTCCTCTTTGGTACTTACCTTTGTAGTCACCTTTTGTACCTTGTGGCTTTACTTTTGGAACATGCATGTGAGAATGGTTTATTTTTTTGGATTTACTTTTCTTTTTCCTTGGTTTTGTTGAGTTTCATCATCTTATCTCTCGATAATATAACACACAAAGGGGTAATGCCTTCAATTTGTGAGAAATTTACATACCCTTGGCGCTAGTCGCCACTACATGACATATTGAAGGTGGGTATCGGGGTTCATTATCTCCCCTTCAACTTAAAGAATGAAGGGCCTGGCAATCTACAGACCCTCCCCTCCTTTTGGTGAAGGAGGGTCATGATAGAATGGTATCAGAGGTGATGGTTGAGAGACAGGATGGAGTCTGGAGTTCGGCACAGTGAGGATTGCATGGGATGGTAAGGCAACAGAGTTGGTTGACCTTGGCGTGTGAATTAGTCCATGGAAGACCGGCTTGGACATAGGAATTTAGGGCCCCCGTGATCTGATGCAAGGACTCTGGACGTACCGAACGACCAAGTGAGGCCACACTAATTGCAGGTTAGAGACCCTACGAATGGTACATTCATCATAATGACTTGTGTTCTTGTGTTTCTGGGATGTCTTGGTAATTATTAATAAATTGAAATTTTATGAAGTTTTAAGAACGATATTACGCCCAAATTCGTCTTAGGCATTCCTTGATTACTTTGCAGATATGGCACCTGGAAGGCGACCACGTGTGGTACAGGCGATCGAGGCCCCAGAGACTACTTTGGCTGATCGGAAGAGAGATGATCGAGAGGAAGAGGACGACCAGTGGTAGAAGAATCATCGGACCTTCCAGCGATAGGCCCTCGAGAAGTATGAGGTTAGCACCTCTGACATTAAGACAGAAGGCTGGCTAGAGGAGCAAGTTATAGCTTTCGGCCTGATTCGGGCCCCGGCCGAGTACTGGGATCCTCTGGCCATCATCCAGATATGGGGAGCGGCGTGTCAGTGGTGGACGCTTTACCTGTGGGAGAGGAGAGAGTCTGAGGTGGCTTGGGCGGATTTCGAGAGGGAGTTCCGGGAGGAATTCCTCTCCTCGACGATGAAGGAAGAAAAGAGGTAGGAACTACTCTCCCTCCAGTAGGGGAGTATGTCCATGAGGGAGCTAGGGATCTAGTTCAAGGACCTCCTATGTTTTTCTCCGGACCACATTCCCAACGGGGAGTCTTGGGCAAGACGTTTAGATGAGGCGCTCTGACCCTCCCTCCAGTATGCTGTTACCCACTTCACCCTGCCGACATACTTGGAGGTCCAGAATAATGCCGAAGTGGTGGAGAGGATGCATTCTCTAGGAGGAGTGTCACGAGAGGGGATCCATCTGGGACCATCGAAGGGAAAGGCCATCAGCACCAGGCCTCCAGCGTCAGGACCCTCCAGGTTCTGACTGGTAGGGAGGAGACCGCAGCAGTTTCAGTTTCGATCCCCCAGCCCTCGCCCTTTTCCATCGGGCCCGGGACCGCGGTGCTTCATCTATGGGAGCCCTAGATATCTCTGGAGTTAGTGCCCGGACAGGGTGCAGTACGGTGGTGGTGGAGAGCCCCACCACCCGCCCCAGTAGCAGCTTCAAGCCATACTCTTCCAGCAGCAGCAGCAGGGACAGCGAGCTCCCGCTCCTTTGAGGGCAGACGTAGGAGGAGGATGATGACCTGAGGGTGCTCCTCAGGGACCTTGACCGGGGCGTGGTCGGGGAGGTGGCTGGCAGTCGAGGGGCAGAGGAGCTGGGCATGGACAGTTTCACGCCACAGTGGCAATAGTTCCGGTAGGGCCAGAGGTTGTTCGAGGTATGATCAGTATTTTTATCACTCTTTCTTATGCCTTGTTCGATATCGGAGCTTCACAATCCTTTGTTGCACCCATTCTAGCATGTTCCTTGTGTTTAGATGCGAAGAAACTTCTAGTGCCCCTGGTGTTGAGAACACCAGTCGGAGGTCATACCAACTTTTTGTTTGTTTGTCGGGGATGTCGACAGATGATAGGGCCACAACAGTCAGTTAGGGATTTTCTTCTTCTACAGATTCATCCATACGATGTCATCCTAGGCATTGACTGGATATTTTCTGTATGTTTCTTCATCGACTATTTCCGATGAAGGGTGGTGTTCTCGGTCTTGGACGGTCGGCGTGTTACCTTCACCGGCGAGCGGAGTAGTCCGAAGGGAAACAAGAGAGGAACCTCTCCTCTCATTGTTGACCGAGATGACAGTGGAATCAGTAGATGATGAAATGGTGGAAGTGTGAGTGATCATCCGTGAGTTTATGGACGTCTTCCCTGAAGATGTGACGACTCTACCCCCTCGGCGTGATATCAAGTTTGGGATAGAACTGTAGCCCGGCGCTCGACCAATCTCAATGGCTCCTTACCGGATGGCGCCTTCAGAGCTACGAGAGTTGCGGATCCAGATTGACAATCTGATGAAGAGGATTTATGTTCGCCCGAGTGCGTCATCGTGGGGTGCTCCAGTCTTGAACAAAAAGAAGGATGATGGTGGTATCAGGTTGTTCATACACTACAGGAGGCTGAATCAGGTGAGGATCAAGAATCGCTACCCTCTTCCGAGGATAGACGATCATTTCGACCAGCTGAAAGGGGCCAGATGGTTCTCGAAGATCGACCTGCGGTCTGGGTACCACCATTTGAGAGTGAAGGAGAGAAAAATCCCGAAGAAGGCCTTCAGGTGCAGGTATGGACACTTCGAGTTCGTAGGCATGACCTTCGGTGTTACGAACGCCTCATCTGTGTTCATGGGGATTATGAACTCCATCTTCTGGGAGTACCTGGATCGGTTCGTGGTCATATTTATCGATGACATCCTGGTCTACTCAAGATCAGAAGAGGACCATGTGGAGCACCTGAGGACTGTTTTGGAGGTCCTCCGACATCATTATCTCTATGGGAAGTTGTCGAAATGCAAGTTCTAGACACGAGAAGTGCACTTCCTCTGGCACGTGGTGTCCGAGCAGGGGGTAGCGGGGGACCCATCAAAATTTTAGGCGATTGTTTCTTGGGAAGCACCCAAGAATGTGGAAGAGGTTCGTAATTTCCTTGGCCTAGCAGGTTACTATCGGAGGATCGTACCCAACGTTTCCCGAGTTGCAGCCCCTTTGACAGCCCTGACCAAGAAAGAACAGGTTTTTGTGTGGAGCGAGCAGTGCGAGTCAGCGTTCAGCTGTCTAAAAGAGAAGTTGGTTAGTGACCCAATGCTGAGATTACCATAAAAGGTGTGGCCTATGAGGTGTTCTGTGATGCTTCAGGACAGGGCCTGGGATGCATGTTGATGCAGTGAAAAGGGGTGATCTCTTATGGGTCCAGGCAACTACGCCCCCACGATCGTAATTACGCCACCCACGAACTGGAGCTTGCAGCGGTCATTTTTGCGCTAAAGTTATGGCGACACTACCTCATTGGGAAACGCTTTGTGGTCTTCACATATCACAAAAGCATGAGATATATCTACTCCCAGTGGGACATAAACTTTCTACAGTATAGATGGGTGAAGTTCCTCCAGGATTATGACTTTGAGATATCTTATACTGAGGTCAAGGGAAATGTAGGGCTGATGCCTTGAGAAGGAGGATGAAGAAGGATGCGGTCCAAGAGTCGACGGACACCTGGAAGGCAATGGAGGAGTTTTCTGCCTTACACCTGGATGCAAAGATGGATAGCGGCAGAGGCTGCCTATATCAGATAATAGTGCAGTCATCTCTATTTCGACAAGTGGAGGAGTCTCAGTGGGGAGACCCGGAGTGCGAAGGAATGCGTGACCGAGTTGACCAGGTCAATGATCCGGTAGGATGGACAGAAGATGGTCAGAACCAGATGCTTCTCCAGGAAAGATTCTTTGTTCCAGGAGTGATGTGCGGAAAGGTTCTCAGTGAGTTCCACAACTCACCCCTGGCGGTACACCCAGGAGTTTCCATGATGTACCATGGACTGAAGAGGCAGTTCTGGTGGCCCTGAGTTAAGCGAGCGGTGCAGAGTTTGTGGCCAAGTGCTTAGTGTGTTAGCAAGTGAAGGCTAAACACCGAGTTCCATGTGGCCTACTGCAGCCCCTAGATGTCCCCGAGTGGAATTGGGATGACATATCAATGGATTTCTTCATGGGACTACCCAAGGTCGAAGGGGTATACAACTCCATCTGGGTGGTAGTGGACAGGTTGACGAAATCGGGTCACATTCTTGCAATTAGGGAGTCCAGTAATATGGATGCTTTGGCATGAAAGTACGTGGATGAGGAGGTTCGATTGCAAGGAGTTCCGAGGTCTATAGTACCGGATAGGGATGCACGGTTTACCTCATCAGTCTGGAGAAGATTTCAGCATGCGTTTGGCACCCAGTTACGCCTTAACACTACTTTACATCCCTAGAAAGATGGAAAAACAGAGTGCACCATCCAGAACTTGGAGGATATGCTACAGGAATGTGTTCTGCACTCTGAGGATCATGGGTGCGACACTTGCCCCTGGTAGAGTTCACATACAATAATAGCTATCACTCTACCATAGGTATGGCCCTGTTTGAAGCCTTGTACGGGAGGCCATACCGTTCACCTGTGTGTTGGTCCGAAGTAGGAGAGGCAGGCATCCATGGCCCAGAGGTGGTGCAGAACACAACAGAGAAGGTTCATCTCATACGGGAAAGGATGAAGGTGGCCCAGGACCGACAGAAGTCGTATGATAATACGAGGAGGAGGCCCTTGGAGTTTGAGGTTGGGGACCATGTGTTCTTGAAAGTCTCCCCTCGGTGTGGGCAGCGGAGGTTCGGCAAGGGATGTAAGCTTTCCCCCAGGTTCATCGTACCCTTCGAAGTGTTGTGGCGGGTCGGCCAGGTGGCTTATCAGCTAGAATTTCCACTGCCGCTACTGAGGATACAAGGTGTCTTCCTTGTGTCCCAACTTCGTTGGTATCTGTATGATGATTCACACATCCTTGATTGGGGTGAGCTGGAAATCGAGGACGACGTGACCTTTATGGAGAGACCAGTGATGATTGAGGATCGCAAGGAGAAGGTGCTTTGTGGGTGAACCATCCCCTTGGTTCATGTGTTTTGGAGACATGGTGGGCTTCAGGAGAGTACTTGGGAGAGGGAATCACAGATGCGTTCCCAGTACCCAGAGTTTTTTTAGTTTTTCTCCTTGTTGTAACTATTGTGGTAGAACGTTTTGTCTTTTGGATATGAAATGTAATGGTTTTTCTTCCTCTGGATGTGTGTGAAAAGCCCTGGCTCTGTGGGAGGAGAGAACCCGACCCCTAATCAAGACACAATAAGGTGGATGCGATTAAACACGTGTGGGCGAATAAGTGCCGCCCAAAGTAGATAATATCTTGGAATGGGGGGAAGAGACTCCCCAACCCACATGCTTGGGCAGTTTGTCATGGTCTGTTTCTTGGTTCATGACAGATAAGTGTTTTTGGTTAGCATCGGTTCACTTCTAAGAGGTATCTTTCGAGGTGGTTGTTCGGACCCTCTCGTTCCTTCTTGGTTTCTTTTTATTCTCGAGGATGAGAATCATTTAAGAGGTATGTAATGTAATGGCCCGGACCCTCCTGGTCCATTACTTTTCCAAAAGTGAGGTTCCACCAAAACAATGGCACCATGAAGGTGACACTGTGACGGTGGCACCGTGACGGTGGCACCGTGAGGGTGACATCGTGTCCCCTCGCCGATACTTTCGTTCTTCTTCCAGTACCATAATTTTCCACTCCTGCAACGTATTTTTTGACGTAAATTAATTCTTTTACTTCTTTTAAAACCATTTAATTCCCATTATTAATTCCTAAAAATCCCGAGAGACCTCCATGTGTAACTTCCCAGCCGCGTGGTCAACCCACGACCCCCACGCCTTACGCGGTTACGCGTTCTAACCTCAGCTATCTGTGGTTCTTATAAACTAAGGTTTAGCCATGGTTTCTCCTTTCCTCGATCGTGGATTTTCACAAACAGATTCTGGTTCATCGTGTGTGCCGCATCGTTATCCATAAAGTTCCGCGCCTAGCCTAAAACGTCGACCGTCTATCAACACGTAGGGAATTTCTCCTTCTCCTCTCTCTTTTGTATATCATGCGGGGTGGGCGTGCTACTGTTCTATAGAATTGGACAAACCAGACCTAAATGAAGATAATGAACTGGATTTTATAAACAAAGGGGGGGTGTGATTGTTGATGTTGTTTATATTATGACCATCTTGACGAGCCGTCCTAGATTATGCCTTCTGAAAAACGATGTTGGTGGTGGTCGTTGTTTGTACACTAATGAACCCCTGCTGATGTTTTAAATGTCTTGTTGTGGTTGTAAACTCCTACTGTGAAAAGTAAATTGGTTAATCACGTATATCTGGAAAAATAAATTGAGGCTCCAGGATTAATACATCTGTGATAACCCCGGTTAAAACACATGAAAATTGAAATCATAGAGTGTGTTAAGTCGTTTAAATATGAAAATATCGGCATGGCCCTGACTTGTGTTGGTGGTGGTATTTGGTTGTTTTATTTTTCGGGCGGATTGCTGGAGATGTGGGATGGGATGGGATCCCCTATCTTTATACTCTCTTTGGTTGTGTGAATTTGGGGATGGGATCCCATGTTGGTATGGATTCGGTGGTTGTGAGTTTTAAGACTAGGTGTGTACTTGTTTATATCACGAATTGGGGTGGGATCCTCTGTTGTTGAGAACCGGGTGTGGGCGTTATGGTGGATGCTTGACTGTTTACTTTCCTGGACATGTGCCTATTCCTACTAGTTGCCCAGTAGTTCTTAATCTTAATTAACCATTATTACTGAACATGAAACAAGAATGGGACAAATGGGTTTTGTTTGCGAGTGTCATAACTTGTGACTTGGACGCAGTGGTGTTGTGTTCTGTAGGATGGTTAGGAAAACCTAATCATTGGGTGAGTGTTTGTTTCCTATATCTATACTTGTATCTTTGTGTTTCTTATTTGCGCCCCACCCAAGTTGAGCACTTAGTGCCGAACACCCCCATTTCATGGGGAATGGTGTTTTTACCAACTCTATTATTAGTGGCTGGTTATTATCTCCCTCTCTTCTCCCTTTCCCAGATATCCCAAGTATCTTCGGGCAGGCTGTGATGGCCTGAGGTCCATTAATAGCCCAAGAACCATCGGGCGGGGTAGTGTTATGGTTGGCTAGGTGTGTGCGGCAGGTGGTTTCCCAAGCATCTTCGGGATGAGGCCCAAGTGTCTTCGGGCGTGGCAGTGGATCTTCCGGCCCTGGTGTCTTCGGGTGTGGTGGTGGTTGTTATGGCCTAGGGGTTTGCAGTCATGGTTACGTGTGACAGTTGTGGCCCAGCTATGTGTGCGGGCGGGATTTTGGTATTGGGACTGCCTGTGGTTGTGGCCCAGGTGTGTGTGGGCGGGTGTGGCAGTGGGACTACGGTGAGAATGGTGGGATTGGTCTGATGCTTAGGATGTCTCAATAACCAGTGGGAATGTGGTGCGGGGTACCCAAACATCGATGTGCTCTTAATATATATATTATTTGACTTGCGTTATTTGGGTAGTGTGCCTTGTTGAGGCTTGGGTGGATAGTTTACCTTAGCAGGTGTTTGGTTTACTCCTTTTTCTCACGGGACATTAGAACGTTCCCCCCACTTGTGCACGAGAGTCTTTCGTTTTCTCTACTGAGTGTACTTTTATGCTCACCATACGTATATAAAACTGCTTTCAGGTTTCCAAGAGGACATCGGGGATCACGCAGGACCATACTAGCTCGGACCTTTGGGGCAGTTGCAGTTGTTTCTTTTCCTCTTTGTTACTTACCTTTGTAGTCATCTTTTGTACCTTGTGGATTTACTTTTGGAACATGCATGTGGGAATGGTGTTTTTTGTCTTTACTTTTCTTTTACCTTGGTGTTGTTGAGTTTCATCATCTTATCTCTCGATCTTATAAAACAATAAGGGGTAATGCCTTCTATTTGTGAGAAATTTCAATAACCTTGGTGCTAGTCGCCACTCCGGGACCATTTGAAGGTGGGTCTTCGGGGACATTATCTCTCCTTCAACTTAAATAAGGAAGGTCCTGGAAATCTTTTGACCCACCCCTCCATTTGGTGAAGGTGGTTTGTGACATGTTCTCTTAGATTCCCACTCATTAAGCATGATATCTAAAATCTATTCCTCATGTGACACATCGTATAAACCTTTACCAACCATGGAATGTAAAATATTAACAATATTCATAAACCTTTATTATACCTTACACATTAGTTCTCCATAAAGAAATAGAAATCTATAATATTCTGATCTATGCATAGCTCTTCTTGTTTCTATAGCATTGGATTTACCAAAATGTGTAACCTCCAATTTCAACAAAATATAATTTGCAACTTCACAAGAAGAAATCTGGCTATATATATTCCTTTTCATGGAACACAATAAAATATTCCATACCTTGTAGTTTTGTTGATATTCTGACATTTTTTTATTAGTAAAAGTTCTGACTTCCTTATCATGAATCTTTTAATCTCTATTAAGCATAAAAAAGTTGACTAATCTAGTATTAATAAAAACATTCTTCATTCGATATCTACAATATACATAATCATTAATGCCAAATATAGGTGGTCTAGTAAGATTAATATTTTCAATCTAACCAACATTCCTTCCTTCCATATAGAAGAAAATATCCATCCACAGAAACTTGTTATTAATAAAATTTGGAATACAAGGATAAAATTATTAAGAAAGGAAAATATAGAAAAATGAAAATATGAACAATAAAACGTATATGTGAATATATATATATTTCATATTCCACCACTTATAAAAATTGCAGGATCAAAATAATGATGTAGATTCTCAATATACAATATGGTGGTGAATTGTATCCTTTAAAAATTCCTTTGGAACCTTTAATTATCGTTATAAAACCATCATTTTCAACCTTAGGGGAAACAATGTTTATAAAAGATAAACAAGGTAAATTCAACAAACCTCTTAGTTATACAAAGTAGATAGATTGCGGAAATTTGGTTCCAGAAATGGAGCTTAAGAAAAGTTTACAAGGAAAATATTCTAGCTAAAGTGCATAGAATCACACTAATAAGGGTATACATGTACAAGAAAGTATAATATAATTATAATTTCTTTATTAACCAAAATACAGCGGAACATAAACTTGAAATAATATTAGTAACAAGTATGAGATCTTTTCACCCAAAGAGTTGGGTATCCAACAACCTTGGATAAAGGTCCCTTGATTTATACATTCATAAAAGTCCGTTTTTGCCACACCAGGGTAAGCCCTCAACAGGAATATCGAAGTATGTCTTTCTATCCCTACAATCCATCAATCTTCAATGTATTTGGAACCTCTATCTTCCTTATAATGGAATTCCTCAAACATTAAGGTAGTCAGAACCTCTTTCATCCAATCCCCAAAGCCCTCGATTTTAGACAACAAAAATCAGTGTTGCACGAAGCAAGCTAAATAAGATCTTTAGTACGCATAATGCAAGAGAGTCTCTCTCTAGAAATCACTTCAGCAGCACATAATATCTAGAGTTCTAGAATTGTATTTATCTCATTCAAATGAGCTCTTATTTATAGGCATTTCACCATTGGTCGACTCCATCATCTTAGGGTCATATTTTTCCTTAATTATTGTATGGACATGTACACATGTCATTCAAAAAATGGTTAGTTAGAAACGGAATGCATGAAATCAATTCATAACTATAACACGGTTATGTAAAATATGGTTTCACATCCAATTATATTTTCTAGAGTCTAAGGATATATAAAATTCGGATTCTAGGAAATAATAATCCGAGACTATATTGAATGTATATTAAGATTCTTTTTATAATCAATTCAGAATCATAAATCTATGCACTTTGGAGTTTGAATTCTAAGGAATTCGAATGATGAATTCTGATGAATTCAAATTACACGTACTAAGGAATTTAAAACCTGAATTCTGAGGAATTTGGAATCGGAATTCTAAGGAATTCAGAACTGGAATGATGATGAATTTGAAGATGGAATTCAATGGAATTCAAAACCAGAAATATGAGGAATTTGCAGTCTGAAATCTAAGGGACTCCGAACCTAAATTCTAAGGAATTAAGAGTATAAATTTTATGGCATTCGGATTCTAAAAAATTATGAATTCATAACCACAATTTCAGAGAATTCAAAATATGAATTTCAGAGAATTTGGAATCTGTATTTTATAGAATTCAGAATCTGACTTTCAAAGAATTGGTAATATAGTTTTAGAAGATTTCAGAATCTGAATTTCATGGAATTCTGAATCTGAATTTCATAGAATCCGGCATCTGAATTTGGTGAATTCGGAATCTGAATTTTAAGGAATTCATAATATGAATTTAGAAGAACTTAGAATCGGAATATCATGGAATTAAGAATCAAAATTTCCTAAAATTCGGAAACTGAATTCAGAACCTAAAAACAGAATACTTAATATCTATGTATTTATAGGATTCTATGGTTTTATAAATGAAACCAATGTTTACACATAAAAATATAAAGATATAGTATTAGTGAAACTTAATCTGGAATAATGAAAACATAGATAGGGTGAACATTTCCTTGGGAAGGAATATTTTCCTTGATAAGATAAATCTTTTGGGAAATGAAAATTTCCTTGACATTCAATGATTGTGATTTTCCAAACAAAAAGGTATAGAAATGTCATATGAAATCCTTATTGACTTAAAAGTTCAATTAACTTTCCATCCTCTTGAATATCATAGTGTTCTTCTAGGAATCATTATATATATATATATATATGAAATACCATTCAATTATATAATATCCCAAGTATCATGATAATTAATCAACTATTTATATTTTCATTGAGAGATTGATTGTTTGAGTGAATTTGAATTATTCAAACACATCCTTTCACTACAAAGTCGGAGTTGCATTTATTAGTTTCACTCTATTTTCCCACCATTGGAGTTTATTTATATACATAAAAATGTACATAGACTCATTAAATTTTAGGATGAATACGTGTACTCTATATGGTAATGTTTCATGGATAGGGTATATAAATTCCCTCACCTAGGAATAGAGTTATTTGAACTTTTAAAAAACATTATATAATGTTTTTCCACTAGTAATCCTGAAAATTATTTATTTTTAAGATATTAGTTCATGAATGTGGAAGTCTCCAAAGGATATTTATAACCTGCAAGGTGATATGGAATGAAATATCATCTAGGGAATTGGTGAGGTGATGTAATGAAGAGAAAACCACATAGTTCAAAAGATCATGATGGTGGAGTAGATGGAATTACTAACCTAGAAAATGAACATAGTAATGGGAAAATGAAAACAATCTTAATGTATTTATCCAAAAAAATTATACTAGTTAAATTCATTGAAATAAACTTCACGTTTTGGGGTTAATCCAATAATAAGACTATGGTCAAGGATTTTATCAAACATAACAATTCTTATAAAAAAAACCATGATCCGTCAATGAAAAGACTTGTTCATACCATATATGAGATTGTGGCCACATTAATCAAAACCGCTAGTATAGTAAATAATTAAATAATGGAAGAATCACTGATCTGATGGATATATTGTGAAAATGGGGTAATCAATTGGGAAATTTTTTTATCCCCAAATAAAGACACTAAGATAGTAATGTTATATGCATATTTTTAATCAAATATCAATGATTTTATGATTTTTTAATGATATATCCCATGAAAGTATATTTTTTAATTATATATGGAATATTTTAGTATAATTAATGATTTGGGTTTAAAATAATGAAATACTCAAACTGTGTAATTGAATCTTAATTAATAAATTTTTTTGATTTTTTAGGATTTAAATAACTCTAATTCTTGTTATCTACGTTTGATAATAAAATAAACACTCATAGGATAAATCTCAGCCATGGGATCACCTCTAAAATCCCTTACCAAGAGTTTTTCATGTCATAAAGATCATTGGAGGTCCATCCTAGACTGAAAATGCATGGTTGAATCATTCTCATTCATATGGCCAACGTTAGTGAATCCTACGGGAGACATAGGATGTATGATCCAAATAGAATGGGAGTGAATTAGATAGTCCAACATGGCCATAGTAGGAGATTTTTAATAATTGAAGGTCAAATATTGAGATAAGTGTATTCATCTGACACGTCATTGACTTTACTAAGTAGCTCAATTTTCTTCCTTCCTTAGATAGGCTTAGACAGAGGTCATTCTTTTCAATGTGGGGTATGATCTCTACTATGATATTCTCTCTCTATTATACATAGTTTCTTTTCCTCTGACCCCAATCCACATATACCCACTAGTCCTCCCTCATCGTCCTTTATTGAACCACATCTACAACCATTATATTCATTCATCACCCATTGATACTGATCCACCCATCCACTAAATTTGTCTCACCTCCACTGCTCTTCCATGGAACCACCACATGGTGTTTCTCCAAAACACTGGAATTAATCAGACAACAGCCATTGTTTCCTCACATATCTAACTTAACTGTTCTCCATACCACCACTACGTCCTCAATTGTGAGAATCACCAATTATGTTTGTCAATGAATGGATCAAGAATCCTCTAGCCACATTAATGTAAAGAGGATGAAAATTCAACATCTATACTACTTACTTCCATAATTGACCATATACTTTCGTCAATAACATGAAACCACTATCCCTACCGCTAGACCTCACATGGAACTGTGTTCCACATCTTGAATCTGCAACCCCCAACACACCTAATTTACCAGAGGGAAAACATCAGAACAATAATTCCCACCCGATTTTCTCGAAGGTGTTACTTTTCATGAAATGAATAACCTTGATTTTAGGGGGTCCCATGAAGGAATGAGGATTTCGATACCTCCTCCCCATGCCTATAAATGAAGAGCCCATGCCTCCTACAAACGTAATCATGAAACCAATGGCTGGGAACCCACCTATAAAGATCTGAGGGAAACTACTATGCTCATTCACCTTTTCATATTCTTAATTTCATGTTTTCTTTGATTTCATTTTTTAGTTTTTTTATTAATTTTAATTTTAAATTACATTAATTAAATAAATTCATTCTTATATTTATTAAATTCATTCCACCCATTTTCTATTGAATTTCTCTTTCTATTATCCTTTTTCTTTTAAATTCATACATTAATAATAATAATTATTATTATTATAAAATTATTAATATTTTTTTTATTTTTTTTTTATTTTTAAATTATATAATATTTTAAATTTGATCTTCTTTTCCATCTTCCATAAATTTTATTTTCATTTCCCTCTCTTAGACTCTCATTCCAATTCTCTTTTCAGGCCGTATTTTATTTTTTCATCCACAAATTTCTGAATTATTTTATTTCACTATATTTCTATTTCACTACTTTTAATTTTAAGACATTTCATTCTCTTAATATCAAAAATAAGTGGACAGACTTTTGGATTTTCCTAGAGGATAGTCAATATATTGTTGAATATTTCGTAAGGATTGTTTTATGTTTGGGGTATATTCGAGTATTATGAAGAGTGAGTAAAATGTATCTAATTTATTGAATTCCCACCAATAACATTGAAATAGTTCAATTTACATTAATATAGATAAATAGATTTTCCAAATATCCATTGGGTTAAACTTTATACAATTTATATGATCTAATCAATTGTTGAAACGTCATCAATTGAGTTGATTTGTGGAATATAGAACACCCTAGACCTAGGTTAGTCAATAAAATTAATTATAGGAGGACATAAAATCATGATATCCTAGGTTATCACAAATTATCCAACTTCTAAATAAATAATAGAAATTCAATCATAATATTTAACCTTTATTTTATTAAATCAAAAATCAATCAATCAAATGATAATAGTGATTAAATAAAAAAATCCAAAGACAAAGTCCTTTCTCCATTACATAAAACTTTTTAGTTTTTAATGTATGAATAAATTCCCATTTTTCATGTCATTGTTTAAAGAAAATTCAATACCAAAAAATATTTTCAAATACTATGATTATATTTCTAAAATAAAAATAATAATTAAGGTGATTTATAATTAAAGGGAAAATAAAAATAAAATTCTCCTCAAGTGAGATGACCTCAGTCAGCCTCTGTACAACACTAGAAAATAATAATTTTTTTAGGCCCCATGATAGGAAAGTAACCAAACTATTTTCATTTCTATGGAGACATTCATATATTTCGAAATAATTTTAATTTTCACAACATAGATAAATTTGGAATATTTTTATAAAAAATAAATAAAATCCATGATATTTTTAAATGACCATTTTTCAGTTAATATAATAATTACACAAAGGTATTATACCTATAATATGATGAACCATGTTGTATTGAAGATAGAAATTTATGGGATAAATATATCTATCAGGGAATCCTAGAGATAATTTGGAAAAGAAGTTGAATTTAAACTCCTCATTCAGTATCTCAAAGAAACACTCATGAAACCAGTGATTGAAGGATTGGTTAGAGAGATGTCTGAGTTTTTTTGAGTAATTCATAAACATTAATAAATAATTGGACAATATAAAATATGGATACTCCTTGATTCCTATAAGAAAATAGATTAAGTGACCCAAGAATATTTCCATGAGTCTCTGAAAGAACATGAAATAAAATATGATTTTCTTGAGCACAATCAAATTGTGTAAGATCAATAAAGAAAAGTGTATTATAATAATGAATATGTCCAAGAAACAATTGAACAATATAAACCTAAACCATATGTTCATCCAATTGTCTCTATTTCTCAAGGAGTCCAAAACGGAATACTTGATACTAAGCTACATGTGGGTGATCAACACAAACTTGATGAAATCTATAATTAATGTGAGTAACTTCTTGATCTTCCCTTCCCCTGAAAATATGAATAGAAATCACCAATGAAGTAATATACCACGCATGTAATTTAATTTTATGTAAATATATAGGATCCCGACTACATGCACCCAACCATTATGTATCTTCATGAAGAGGCAGTCACCACTGAGAGAGAGATTGAAACAACCCTAACATGGGGAGTTGATCAATTATTGGACTCTATATATTATTATTTTATTTACTTTTATTTATGCATCACTCTATTCTATTTTTATTATAATTATTCATAATATATTTTATACACCATAGAAGAGGATGAATAATTTTTAAATTAACCCATTACAGAACACATAAAGTTCTTTATTTTTTTGGAACATATATTTTAGGATCCCCATTAAGAGATCCATGTAATCGAGCTTAAGGAAATAAGAAAAAATGATTCTCATATTAATGGGGAAATTGTTTTATTAAAAATTAAAATTTTATTTGCATAGATTTACATTTTTACTTCCCCTATTATTATTAAATTAATCCATCCTATGAAAATTCATCACTAGAGGAGACAAATATGGATCCTGAAATAGAACCCAAAAGGGGTATGATCATTAATTCATCTTAACACTATATGTAATCTAGACAATATTTTGATGTTGAGGACCTAGTATACTCTATCCATGGATCATTCCACACTATGATGGATGCAGAATATGGTGGAAAAAATCCATATGTGGTGGTTAAAATCAATGAATTTTTATACACTAGAATACTTTGGATAATATCTAGTTCTTCAATCTTTAGGTAGTTAAAATATTGGCCCTACATTGGGGATCATACAATGTATTACCCATTTCCATTTTCATTCTAGTTATTTAGATATCAATTTCTTTATTATATATATTAAAATATTCATCCCCACTCCCTCTAACATTTTGAGGCAATACAACATAATCCTTATGCTTAAGTTAGTAATTATCTTTTGTTGGATCAGAATTGAAGAACGAAATCAAAAAATCGAATGATGAAAAAAGGAATAAAATTCATGGGATAAGGAGTTCATTTTTTATGTTTATCATTTAAAATCCATATATTTTTTTAGAAACAATTTTCATAGTTGTAATGTATAATTACAGGTCCACATTGGAATTATTCGTTACTTGACTAATATAAGAAAATGAGGCCATAAGAAATCCTATGATTTCATGTTTTATAAATCAGTTGTTATAATATTGAATTAGTGAAATGGATAAGGAGATGAGTAAAGTGAAGAATTCATACTTTAATTAGGACTCATAATTTTAGGGGGTTTATTTATGTATGTAAATGAAATATCCCAACAATATATATATATTTAATTTTATGAAATTTATATGAATTTTTTTTAATATTAATCATTCCTTGAGTGATTGTTGCCAATCTTATGTCACATTCCCTTGTGGGTTTCATGATAATACTTTTTTATTTAACTTGATCATATTTTTGAGTGATCTTGAGAAATTACACCTTATAGAAGTGATATTTTATCATTTCAAAAATATGACAATTAAAAAAATTATTTGAAGTGATTGAGGAATATTCTGAAAACCATTTATCCTTAAAATTCCACATTTTCATGAACAATAATTTAAATCATATATTAAATAAATGACCTATTTAGGGTTGATCCATGTTCCAACACATTTTTTATCAATTTTTATACTTCTCGAAGTAACTTCATGTTTTATTAAGATGAAATGTGGGGGTGGAGGGATTCATGATATATTGGTTAATATACATTATAATGAAAAAGTGTGGGGTGATATATGAGGTGTTTTAAGAATGGAAATTGATTCATTATAATCTATTGTATTTCTACTAAATAATTAACAAATTTATAAGATATAAAGAAACAAAAATTGAGAAAAATGGGTTGTGATTTTGGGGAAAAAAATCACAACTACTAGAACTACAATTTTTATCATAAGTGGTTTTGTAGTTGATATGAGGTTTATTCTAAGAATACCATTTGAAAAAAAAAATAATGAAATAGATATTTGAAAAATTAAATAAAATTATAATATTTAAATCAAATATAATTGTTGTGAACAAAATATGCATCTAGCTTAAATTATTTTATTATCATTACATTGAGATTTGTGAAATTTAATTATTCTTAAAAATTAATGGGGGGAGGAATTTCATGAAATTTATTTTAATATATTGTTTTATGCTTTAGAATATTTCCCATCTCCTTGAATCATAATTTTTAACAAAAATTTCTACCAACCATTAACCTTAGAGACATTTGAACATGAATTGGAAGCCATATCGATTCTATGTAGTTATGTTATTCTCAATGTGGATAATGATTATTATTTAAAAATGTATGGTTATTGAGAATGTTATAATTACATGAGAATAATAATACCTGAATTTTATCATGATAGATTAGTGAAAATAAATATTAGTGAGGTAAATCATGATTTTGGATGTTTAATAATTATGAACTAAGGACCTTGAATGAATGAGAATAGAAGTTATATCATTTTTTGAAATAGGGAAAATTAAAATTCACGAAATAAATATTTCATTAAAAATGTAGAAATGAAATAACATTATAAATATATATATATATATATATTATTTTTTGACATGAAATTGTAATTATTTAATTTAAATACTTTTTTATTTGGAATTTTTATGACATTGGTTCTCTATTTAATTCATTATTGAGAATTTATTCGTAAGGAAATTCATGGTTTATGTGTGGGGGTATATGATAGAGTAATTGTTTTTAATATATTTGATAAAATTTCAATGATATCTTGAATTTTTCAAACGATAAAAACATTGAATTTTAATATTTAAATTAAATATGGTATTTTTTTAATAAACATAATTAAAGGTGTTTAAATGAATTATATAATGTAATTTTTTTTATTTGAATGATAATTTTGATTTTTATATGACTATTGTTTTGAGATGTGAAAGTTTTCTAACTATTATAATCTGTGTTTGATAAAAAAACAACTCAAAGGCCAACATGCAACCATGTGATCCACTCAACAGAGCCAGCCCAAGGGGTCGACTAGCTATGAAGCCTATAAATGGTCAATCCTAGGCCATTTGTGCAATGGTGGATTAGTAGCCTACACAAATCCCACAATGGTGAAACTAACGTGTGTAATATGTTGGAAGATGTAGAGAGAATGTGAATGTTGTGGTCAAGGCCATATGAGCATGGGAGGAGAATTTTTCTGGGTCGGGGAAAACTGTAGCTGCTAGTGGAGTCCACTTCAACCTCATTGAAATTTCTACACTACTCTACCCGTATCCATCCTTATTAGGCTCCCCCAGAGATTTTCATTTCAATGTTAGATATGATCTCTTATTCACATCAATATAACTCTTCCACCTACCTCTACACTATGATATCACCATCACACTCGACTGTTCCTCCTCCACTCACATTCCCCAGATACACACTTTTCCACCTTCTACCTCTGTTATAATGCCACCACATTCCCTTAGTCCCCATTATTGGTATTCCTCTAATGCACATCCTAGCCCATAAACTATCTCAATACAACCGCTCTACTGCAAGCACCACTACATAGAGTTTCTCCACAATGATTCCATGCACCATTCCACCACACAATATGGCATCACCTCTTACCCTATACTTCTCATTAAACATCTGCTACCACTACAACTTATAGAACCCCCACCAATTCCTCAGGAATCTTAGATCAAGAATCCTTTGACCACATAGAAGGTATAAGGATGACTAGTCCACCAATTATTTATGTTTTTTTTAGTCTGACCTCCTGTATGCAACCATTGTAGGACACAACTATCTTTATTGCTAGCCATCATCCAAAATAGTGTTCCAGGTCAAACATCCATAACATCAGCCACACCGCATGTACGGGGTGGAATCCTTACCTATGGAAATTAACACCAAGATGAATCAATGGTGTAAAATTTCATGTTATTAACACCTCCAATATGAGGGGGTAAGGGGGTTCCAGCAAGTCTTGTGAATGGGTATACCTCCTACTCCAACCTCCAATAGTTGAGCCACTACCTAATATAAACAGAATCTGGACGCCAAGGGGTGGAAACCAACATGTGGTGAGATAAGGGATGTTTCTATGAAATTCCTACTATTATTTTTCTTATTTATATTTTATATTTACTATTATTTCATTTTTTATATTTTTTTTATTATATTTTTATTTAATAAAATTAATTCATTAATTTATGTTTTATATTTTCCCCCATATATCTTCTTCATGACCTATTCTTCACCCTATAATATATTCTCTTAATTACAATAATAATAATATTTATTATTATTATTATTAAAATTTTAACATTGATTATAAACTATATAAAATTTAATAATTTATTTTTAGCATTATAAATTTATGTTATTTTTATTTCTCATAATATTTCACTTATTCAAATAATATTCTATTTTGGACTTTTATATTCACTTTTTTCTATTTATAAATTTATTATGACTTTTATTTAATTTTACTTCCCTTTATATTTATCCTTATTTCCAAAATTGGGATCTCATAGTCTAATAAATCTGAAGCCGAACCCAAGGCCTAGAACATGGTAAGGTGAATGTGATCTTTAATTTTCATTGAAGATGATGTTTTGTTTTGGGTAGATTTGGGTAGCATACATGGTGATGCCAATTACCCTTATTTATTGATATGAAGCCAATGACATAAAATTAAATGTATTTATATAATTTTATTTAAATATTTTTTCAATCTCTATATTGGTTAACTATTCATATAGATGAGTTGTGAAATTATTGATGAAACATTATCGATATACCTGGGTCCTGGGAGATTACACACCTAATAACATGATTTTTCATCAAACATTTATATAGGAGGAGGTAGAATCAGTATTTCTTAGGATCCTAATGATTTAACAATTTCTAAATAAATAATAATAATTCAAAAAAAAATTTCGTTTTTATATTATCAAAAAAATAATAATAAAATTAATGTTGAATAAAGATTATATTCCAAACATAACTCAAGACCATGTCCTTTAAACATTACTACATATTGTTAATATAGGGGTGTATGTTTTAATTCTTATTCTTCATGTCATTATTTAAAGAAAAATCAAAGAACCAAAATATTAATCATTTTTATTCATCAAATAATAAAAAACATAAAAAAGAAGTTATTAAGGATCTTTTGAATATGTAGGTAAAAAAATGAATGGATCCTCAAGTGATATGACCCTAGTCAGCATCTACAAAATAGTTGGAATGTATTTTGTTTCTTCTATGTCCCATGATAGGCATGCATCAAATTCCTAAAGTAGAACTACATGAATGCCCTGAAGTGTATAAATAAGAATATTTCAATTTCATTTCCATGTGAAGTAGAAAAATATGTGAAAAAAAGACATAAACAATAATAGTACAATAGAAAAGAAATAATAAAATGAAGATCAATATAAACAATAATGAAAAAATATTTGATGAGAAAGAAGCCAAAGAAAAGCCATATTGGTGTTAGCCAAGATTATTTTTTCAAGAATAATTGGAGAAAGAGTAGATGGACAAATAGAATGATAAATTTCTCAGAAAGATTAAATAACTGTAAATTAAAATTCATTTGTATAGGTTATTAAAAAATAACAACATATGAAAATTCATGAAACATTGGGGAAAAAAGAGATAATGTTGTATGAGATCACACAATTCCTCTCATATGAGATTATTCAATTGTACTAACCTAGAATTTATAATTGATATTTCTTTTCAGAATATGTGTTTGTTAAATATTATATAATATCATACATGTTAAAATATATCAAGAAACCAAGAAAAGATTATATCATTAACATTTATCATTATTTTAGACTTCTATGAAACAAATCCAAATGTAAAACCTTACATTTAGATAATAGAAATAAAGTAGAATAACAACAATTAAAAATTAAGGGTCTCCCCAAAATGTATGAATCATTTAAACAATAAGAAATTCTATTAAAATAAAATAAAATATTAATAAAGGAACTGAAATACTATGAAAAGGAAAATATAACCTTGAGAGAAAATTTTATTGAATTTTGAGTGATGAATGAAGTGGTATTTATAGATCATAAAGGGAAATATGACAATTGGGATTAGAACATTACTAAATATGTCCTTTGGAAACTAAACCTTTGGTTGATAATTCTACCATTATATTGATTTTATTAATATATTAATGGAATATAATAAATGATACCGAACTGCGAATTGACAACCTCAACTAGTATAATTTTTTTGTTTGTAGACCATTTACTTAAACATGGGAAGGAAGTATTAGCATAGGGTTTTTAACATAACCATTCGCAAGATGATACTCAACATGTAATGCTATAAAAAAACTTCATATCACATAGTATTATATAGTTGTAGATTACCACTAGGTCTATATTAGCTGAGGTAGCCCACGAAACTACCCATATCACACACCTTTCCCTTAGGGCGTATGTAGGTGTAATAAGGGGTTATAAATCCAGGAAATTTTTCCATAATATTTAACTTCATTTAATAAAAAAAATTATTCCATCAATTCCTTTTATGAATTTTTTTCTCAGTTAAACATATATTAAATTGATTTGATATTGATAATATTGATTTTTGGACCCAAAAAAATCATATTTTTTTAGAAAATATATAAAATTTTAACAATAAACTGGATAATATTGATTAATATTTGTTTTTAATTAAATAAATGTTTAAAAATATTATAATAATAAATGATAAAAAAAATTTCCAATAGTCTTTGATTTTTTTTATTTGTGTTACACATATTTCTAGACCTTAAAACTTGTAATTTTTAAATAGATAAGGTTTTTTACATAAAAAATTTAATATTATCATATTTAGAGAATAATTATAAAAAAATAAACTTCATTATTGAAATTATAATATCTAATTATGTTTAGGTTAAATTTATTAAAATATTTAAAAATAATTCTTTTTTATTGTAAAATTAATTGGAGTGGGTGTTAGTGTATTTATTCAAGTCATATTAATGTAATAATGAGGTAATAACTAATTTAAGAAAATACATGAACTAAAATTTGTTACTTTATTAATAATATCTATTTTAATATATTATAATAAATTTTTAACTCTATATATTTTCCTTTAAAAGTATAAAACTAATTTCGTTTCAAATAAAGTACTCTATGGAATCTTTTCTTTTTTATTTAATATGATATATTAAACAATGATTTTCAGTTGTAAATGATTAATTTATAATAAAATGTAACCCAAATATCGAAAATCATTACAGATAACCATGGGAATACTATTGTTTTTCATTATACACATCTTTTCCCCTAAAACAATATTTCGAAATTATTAAATAATTATTACACATTCCATATCAATATAAATGCATTCCCATGTTTTTTTAAATCCCAATCATCCTCTATAATGTTCTAGTAATATTTAATCTCAATGTGTCCTCCCAAGGTGGCCGCAATCCCCCAATATCTATTTCCTCTACATATATAAGTAACTATTAAAGGAGATGGAAATATTCACTTCACTGATTCATTCAAGAGTCATTTTTTATTTTATGTCTCTAATTTCTAAGAAATTTACCTCTTTTACAATTTCTTCCCATTATTGTAATAATTGTATTTTATCATTGGGATAACCTTATTCATTCTCATGATCCTTTTCCTAGAACTATGTTTTATACATGTCATTCTGCCGAATTAACTTCTCAATATTACCTCTTTTATCATTAAGATATTTGCATTTATTTAATTAGTGTAGATAAAAAAACAATTTTTTATTTCCATGGTTATTAACAAATTTGTAAAAATTGTTTATTATATTTTGGGATGTATATATAAGAAAAAAAATTCAATTTTCATGGGATAAAAATAACGTAATGATCATGTCTCTTAGATCTTTTATATATAATAATTTTTTATAAGTTAATCATTCTTTATTATCCTAATGTTATAAATGAAATGATCTAGTTTGAACTATGTGGATCACATTAATTACAACATATTAACAATGGTCCCTAATATTTCATCCAATGAAAAGGGTTTTGAATCTAATCTCTAGAGATGACTTGTTTTAAAAATCCGTTTGGAATAACCTTGGTTAATATCATTCATGACAACATGGAGATAAATCATGTTCATATGTTTAAGAATGAATGATTTAAATGTTTTAGCCATGTTTCCATGTTATTATTCATGTTGTTATTGTTTGTATTTTCGATTATCTAATTCCATATCATTATTCATTATGTTCATAATGATATACCTCAATATCACATGTTATGTGTCTCTCTTGATTATTCCCTCCATAGGCTTCATGATCACCCCATCTATTAATCAATGTCCTATGATATGTGATTCAGTAAATTTTAACTATATTTAAATATTAAATATTTATATTAAATCATTTTACAGGATTTTTTATGTTTTCATGTATGTTTTATATTATTTCTATGAAACTATACTAGAAAAGGCTCTCTATTTTGTACCATGTAGTGAAAACATATGTATTAAAATGGAAACAATCCATAGATGGTTGAAAATTAGGGTTTAGTTACTTCTTAAAATTTGGACATGAAAACATTATGAATAACCCTAAGGGAAAGTCTAAATATAGGAAATAATAAGTGTAATTTGGGGACGAATTTTGTATGTGGTTTAATAGAAAAAAAATTCATGTCTGGATACAAATAGGTGGATGTATCTCTTGAATATATGTATCCTATGTTATACCAAAAATAACGTCGTTTATCTATAATACAATCGGAATTGGTTCATGAAAATAGGGATTTATGCAATCCTGGATTAAGTCACTCATGGGATATGTTTATTTACACACAATCATTTTTTGAAAAATTATAAAAGGCATATAGAAAATTTAATTCTTATTAAGGGAGAATAATAACATATTTATGAATGATGTTTTAGGACATAAAATCCATGTAGAATTATAGTATTCGTAATACTAACAAAATTATTACTAAGGATTTCTTCTTTCTAAAAAATATATGAAAATAGGAGGAACCGCATAAATGATGATCGAAACAAATGATTCGTTGATGGAATTAAAATGGATTATTGAATTGTAAAGTTTTTAAGGATGACGAATTAACTCAAATGAAATATGAATAACTATATGAATCATGTTGGATGAAAAATTTCCCTATAAAGGAATAAAATTCCATTTAGTTCTTTATGCATCAATGACCACCTTCATTTATTGGATCTAACTTGTACTTGATTGATGAAAATTATATTAGATCTAAATAAAATATCTTTTAGGTACTCCATAGTCTATAAAAATAGAAATTAATAATATAATTAAATAACTTATCAGGAGAATCTGATCAGCTATAGTTATTTATTAACAATAAGAATCTATCCATCCAAACATATTTTATTTTATTAAGGGAAACACTTTTAGGGAAAACTGATAAACTATTCCATACATAGATACATAGGCAATCAGAATGAAAATAAATAGCGGAATTGATGAATTGCAATTTAAGCCTTCTAGAAACATTACCTCTGAGTAGAGTCCATTGGAGGCAAACATCCTTCTCGTCCCAATCCTCATTGAGGAGGTATTCATAGTTTTCAACCAAATTTTCCCTAGTTTGAATGAGATCTTCCCCCATAATCTTGTTCCCTTTCAAACCTTGGGGTAAATTTCAAAGTTGTTTATTATCCCAGTCACACTTCTCCATAGAGTGGTTGGCCCAGAACCGCCTCCCAACAAACCTATCATACTCCACCTATGTGGTGATGAAATCTATTCCCATGTCAGAGAATCGTTCATTGAAATTGATGATAGCTTCCAGATCGTCAGATTCCATCAAAGCATTCCCTCTTTAGTGGGAATTATTTTCCGATGACTCCTTAACTTAATTCTCCATATCAGTGGCCAATACATCCCTTACAGGTGGTTCAGGCTCCGTAGGATCTATTCCCACCTACTTTAGAGCCATCTGAGGGATTTTCCATTTGCTAGAGGATCTAGTGACAGGTGTTCAAGACAAGAAAGAGAAGCCTATTTTCTTCTACGGCCTCCGCGAGTTTTTTATTAACCCTTATGAATCATTGATTATATTTTTCCATATCATTGAGGAGAATCTAAAAAACTCTTCCAGTAGATTCATTTCCTTCAGTTCAGTGGGAGAATCAGAGTCTTACTCCCTGTCCTCTCTATGAGGAGTCTTCTTTTCACCCGCTTCCACTACCACATATTTCTCTTCATCTTCCAACACTACGAACCGATTAAGAGAGAAGGCTACCCTTCCACCAAACCTCACTGTATCAGCATAGGAAGGGTTGGCATGTATGACCTCCTCTGGAACCTCTGAAACTATGGACTATTCATACCCTCGGCCCATGTACTGAATATGACTTCTTCGATCCTACCATCCCTCACATTGAATATTCTCAACTTGACCTGATGCAGAGACCTCCAAGCGTGCATCCGCAACACTGGCTATACTAGAGAAGTCTAGATTCCCAACTAGAATTTCCTACTGGTGGGGGATCCTCCCCACTTCCCTAGCCCCACACACCTGCAAACTGACCCCTGATACACTAGAAAAAGGTAAAATACCCAGATCCTATCTCTGCCGGTCAAGAACAACTGAAACCCGAGGCCATTATTCTTTGGGGGAAGCCTTCATCAATGAGCCAACAAGACCTCCCCTCCCCAAGACCAGAGGGGCCTCCTCATAGGGAATGGAAGTCCGGTGCAGCTCCTCCCCGACTAGAGTCACATGATTCTAGACAAACTTGTAAACCTCAACTGGGGAGGCCAGTGAAGGGGTAAGACCCAAATCAGAGAGCTCCCTACACCCCTACTCATACCCACATTGATCAAATTCTCAAGTAGGACACGCTTCATCAATCCAACTGATGTTGGGGGCCCTTTGTCCATTGAAGGATGTTCAACCAAACACTCATGCAGTGCACTTTTTTGACAATCAGTATGGAAGTAGCATTGTTATGTGTAGAAGGAACAGAAACGGATCCATGATTCAAAAATAACCGCTCGAACATACCTGTATTCTCCCTCAAGAACAATCGACACCACCTCTAGCGGGGGAAGGGAAAGGTCCATTTCGATGCAAATGTGTGCACTATGGGATGATTCATGGATGCAGTCTGCCTATCAGCACACAGGAATTGGCTGGTGGAATTTCTAATTGACCAAAGAAGTTTCGGGTTCTGGAAGGGTAGAAGTAAGCTAGGAATCTAAATCCAAAAAGCCAAGGTAGATGGATCTCGATTCCTATGCAGGTCAAACAACCAGTGACAGATGTGGATGTGGAAACCATGAACGGATTTTCTAGACCTGGACATGGCCCATGCCAGATCATCCTTATTAGTAAATCAAATGAGGATTTTCCACGGCCCTAGGAGCCCGACGACCACACAACGGCTTAAACCCCATTCCTTGTTCACGTACATTTCAAACATCTCCACAGAGGGACAGTGCCAAACGAACTTCGCCACCAGAGCTGTAGATAGAAACGAAGAGGCTTCAATGAATTACTGTTTAGAGATCGGAACAACTGGTTGACCATTGAAGATCCCAGGGACCTTTGGAGAGACATTGAATCTAGAGAAGAAAGAGAGGTGTGCCTCTAAAGAAGACCGAAGGCCACCCCCATGTCGGAAAACCTGATGACAATCTCTGAGATCCTAAGGATGAGGCCCCTCCCCCAGAGGGGGACGGGCCATTGAGGCCACCAATGGAGCTAGGGAATCACCCAACCACCAGGGAGAGAGAGCACGCACTGGAACATAGTTCCAAGTCCCAACCTAGTCCCAACTTCTATATTTTTTCTAACAACAAGAATCTAAGATGAGAGATTAATTATATGGATGGTGAAGAGTTTAGGGGAATCCTTTTCAACATATATTTTCCTCATTTGATGCAAATGAAAATCAAGAGGAAATTTTTAGAATTGAATACAATGGAAAATAAATCATGTAGATTCTATGAAATTAACATTAGAATACATTATATATACATTCCAATATTAGTTATGAATTCTAAGGGATGGTTTTCAATATTTTATTTATATATAGATATTCCATTTGTGGAGGAATATGGAAAATAGTGATTATGACTACTATGAGGAGATCTCCCATAGTTCTATAGAGGTTGAACTAGATTGCCGAGAGAGGTTTTTTTAGCATAGATCAAATGAAATGAATAGATATATAAGTCCAAACATAACTAAGAACGTTGACCATGGATTTAGAGTGAAGAAACTAAAAATTCCCACATGAAAAAAATGTGGGATGAAGAATTTTTGGGAACATTTTTCTTGTGGGTGACAGTTTCAAAATTTTTGGAAGTAATGACCATATATCATTGAACAATAATATTGTCATGAAGACTCAACATTTCAACACTATCGACAAATTAAATATGTTGTGGGACCACCAAAATGTTTATTAGTTCAAGGGTGGATAACTTTTCTGCATTTCAAATAAATTTATAAATTAGAAGATAATTATGGGGTACCCTCTTAACATATTAATTGGTCTAGGGTGAATGTTCACTGTTTTTCGTTCATGATGGATACAATTGAATCTTCTAATGATGTGGTGGAAGGTACACTCATTGTTCTCTCAATGATAGGAAGTTATTTATTTTATTATGGTTCTATTAATTCATTTCTATCAGCCATTATTTCAAATGATATAGAATCATTACCTGAACTAACAAAAAAAATGTTATCAGTATATTCTCCTAGATGAATTATCATAGCTTCAGTAGTATATTGAACCCCTGGTTTTAACATTAGAGAGTACAATATAAATGAAATTTATTTATTCATTCCCTTTGTTTAATTGGACACTACACTAGGTATTGATTTTATGTCAACGTATACTGTTAAGATAAAATATAGATGAAAAAAATTTCATTTTTCTTGAATGAAAAACCTAAACTCATTTGTAAGGTAGATTCATCCTAGCCTCATTTTCTTCTACAAGCACCTCATCCAATATTCTTTATGATGATAATTTGAAGAAAGGGAGAGGAAATTGTAGTATAAATATAGTGAATGTTCCCATCATTCTAGAATAAAATGAAATTTCTCTAGAAGAGTTACATAGACCTCTAATAGAAGGATTAATAGATTTTTCCCTTTAACTAATAATTAGATCTATGATGATATAATATACCTCGTATAGAATGTGAAATTATTAGTTATAATAATTAAATCCACAACTTCATGATCTAACGGAGAAGTGTTTTATCTAACCATGTGTGTTGCCTTGTGGAGAACATGTTCTCCCCGTGATAAGTAAATACAGATAAATGTTTTCTATATATTGATTATAGAGAACATAGTGGAATCACAATGATGAAAACGTACCCTCTCCCAAGCATTGGTGATTTAATTTATTAGATTAATGTGTATCAATTCCCAAAAAAATTGACCTCTAGTATATATATCATCTATTGAGGGGGAAGAAATAAATGATTATGAAGACTCCCTTCCCAACAAGAGTTGGAAATCCTGGGTTTATTGATATACCCTTAGGATTAACTAACGAGCCTTCTGTATTTATAGATTTGATGAAAATAGACTTTAAGGAATTACCAGATTAGATGAATGGAGACATTCATGGGGATGATCATAACCAATGATGGAATATTAGTTGAAATATAAATTCCATGACCTCATTCTACAATAGTAAATGATATTGTCATGTTTCATTGATTAGTAGGACATTGTAAGAAGGTTTATAGATAAATTCATGACTTTATAATCCACTAAACATATTAACATGAATACTTCATAGTTCCTTTTGAAAAAAAGACATTGTAGGAATTTTCAAAATCCAGAAGAAGATAATGGTTACTGCACCTGTGATAACTCTACCCTCTTCCAAAAAGGATTCCAAATTTATAGTAATACATCCATGAATGTGATCGAGTGTATCATCATAAAAAATGAAATTGTGGTTGATTAAGATTCCTAATTATTAAAGCATCATGAGAAGAATTATCTTATGCATGACCTGATGTTAGATAGAGTTATTTTTTTATCAAAATACATAGATGAATTGACATTATGGGGAGAAATGTGATATATAAACAGACCATCCATATTGGTCAATATTGTCAATGAAAATAAATTAAACATTAGATAAAAGATATGGTTGGAAATTTTTAAGAATTGTTAATGTTGAAATCATTATATCCCCAAAATATAAAAATTTTCATTTATTCATTATGCTAAAAGGACAATGTTGAGATAGTAATAATGACAACTCATGGAGATCGTTTGATCAAGGATCACGTATAACTAATCATGGGAATAATATTTTAAGGGACATCATAAAACCTCTTATAATGATTTCTCGACAATCAAATCTTGGATATATCATGAAATATCGAAGAGATTATACTTCGTTACAATGGAAGATAAAGGATATAAATATTATGATGTTTTTGGAATTTAATGTTGATTAAGGAGGTGTTCTGAAATTTAATACATGACTAAATTTCCCATATATCCATGAGATCTGAAGAAGATGATGGATTAATCTCATATATCTGCATTATAAATAGATCATGGAACCATTAAAATGATTATAGAACTTCATAATTGTCAATGGATGGATAACCTAAAAAGGGATATTTCTGACTAAACTAAAAGATTCTTCATGTGTCTGCTTATGAAATCATTGAAACAAATTCTTATTGGTGTATGGATAACACTATCCATACAAACATGGAAGTGGGACAATATCACTATGGAATTAATCACGTTTCTCCAAAGAACATCTAATGGAAATTGTGAGATATGGGTTATAGAAGATCATATCTCCATGATGTTCCATTTTATCTATATTCAAAAAGATTTCTCTCTTAACCAATATTCCATGTCATATGTACCATAGGTTGTGAGGTTTCATGGGTTCTACATTCTATCATTTTTTATCATGACCCATGGATGAAATCTATATTCCATAGAATTATAAAAAAAATACTTTAACACTGAATTGAATTTTAGCATGGCTTATCACCCCCCAAACCGATGGACAATATGAACAACCATTCAATGACTTGAGGATATGATGAGAACATGATTATTCGAATTTAAAGGTAGATGGGATCAACACTTATTATTAGATGAGATATTAAAAAACGGAAACATCCACTCAATTATTAAAATATTATAATATAATGCTCTATATAGAAAGTGATATAGAAAGTCTACTTCATGAGATGAAGTTATTGAGAAGAAATTCCTTATGCCTGATCCTATAAAAGAGGCGTCATAATAGGTTCATGTCATCCCAGTATATATAAGTTCTGACCAGAGTCGGTATAAGAGCGACTATTACTACCATTGAAGGGACATGTAGTTTGATGTTAGGGATGATTTTTTCAATTCAATGTAACCCTGTAATAGAGTGATGAGATTTGGAAGAAAATGTAATCATGTCCCAAGGTTTATTGGCCCTTATGGAAACCTTGATCACATAAGTGTATTGGCCTATTTACTAGTACGTCTAATAAACCAATATCATGGTCATTATGTATTTCATGTATAATATTTTATGGAGTACATACCTAATCTTCCCTCACGAACATAATCAAAAGGTTATAAAACTAGAACATGACATCTCGTATAATGATAATACATTGTATATCATTTAATCTATAGACAATGATTAATGAATGATGTCTACCCAAATTTTTATTGTGTTATAGAGGAGCCATAAATATGAAGAACAAATGTGGTAACTAGAAGAGACAATGAGACAGATGTACCCAAAATATTTATCTACGATAAAAATGAGTTGAAATTTCAAGGTTGAAATTTCAAAAGGGTTGAAGAATGTAACATCCCAAATTAAAAAGTTGATATATATTATTCCAGAATAAATATTATTTACATGTTATACAATATAATACATTTCAAAAAATAAATAGTTGGAAACAAAATTTTAATCATTTTAAAATAGTTTTTACATTTGTAGTCTAGGAAACCAACTAAAATTAAAAACATTATGAATAAAAGAAGAATATAAAATAGAATAAAAAAATGGGAAATTAAAGATCATCTAAATATATTATAAAAATATCCCATAATAGTAATTCTTTAATGAAATAAAATATTAGTATACCAAACCACATATTCCAGAAATTAAAATCATAGATTTATATATATTATAGTGAGTGTTGAGTTACAGAATGAAGTGACATATATAGTGTATAATGGGAAATTTGATAATTGGGATTCCCCTCTTATATAAATATTAACAAATATGACTTTTTCAAAATATACCATAGGATGATAATTAAACCATTAAAATTAGTTATTATAAGTTGTAATGATAAATAATAATTTGTACAAAAGGGAGACTCGAATGCTTGAACTAGTAGAGTGGTGTTTTTTGAATCCCCTTTGTCAAAATTTGGGAGTGAATTATTATTACATGGGTTCTCCCTTTATCAACAACAGTTTGATTTAAAAAAATCAATTCTTGAAATAAATAAAATACGGAAGATGTTCAAGTTAGTGGAGATTACAACATGGTTGCTGTTAACTATGTCACCCCACAAGACTACCACCATCGAACACCTTACCCTTCTTTGGTATACCTGTTTAATAAGGTGTTATCTTTCAATATTTTAGTTACATAACGTGTAAAATATTTATTAAATATATGTTTTTTATTCAATCAGTTCCAATAAAAAATATTTTTTCTTAATTAAATACATGTTTAATTAAGATGTATTTGATAATTTTATTTTTTGATAAAAATGAACAATCATTGTATTTTTTTCTTAGTAATATATACAATTTTTGTAATAAATAATGGAATTATAAATTGTATTTTTAATTAAATTTTTGGTTAAATCATTTTTATTTAATCATTATGTGATAACATAATTTTATATTGGCCTGGAAATGATTATGTATTGGTTAGAAATTTAACTACACCTTAAAAACTATTGTTTTGAATAAAATAAATTTTTTAATATTTATATGTTCAAATTATAATGTTTTGGGAATTATTATGGGAATATATAGATACTTTTTTAAATAATGACATTAACTTTATGTTAGAGTGAATTTATGAAAAAATTTAAAATTGTATTTTTTAAATATTAAAAAAACAGTTTAATGGATATCGTATATTTTTTTTCCTCATATTTATTTAAAAATGGTGTAATAATTAATTAAATCTAATAAGAGACATAACATATGTTATTTTATTAAAATAATGTAATTTAATATATTATATTGAATTTATGAGACTATAAGTAACATTCCAACTTCTAAGAATGAATGTTTAAATTTAAAAAATTTTACTTTTAAAAATCCTAATATTTCCATCAATAAATACATAGAAAATAAAAATGTTACTCTATTTTGGATTTTATTATCATAAAATGTGTCCCAAATTTCCCAAATAATGAGAAAAATACGTCATTAGTAGTATGGTTTTCCTTTTTCCCCAACATTGTTTTCTATGGTCTATATTTAGGAATAATCAAACAAATTTTCTACTTCTACTATTAATACCTACCACTATCCCCATTTCAATTCAATCCTAATACATACTCCCTGAATGAATGGAGATTGTCCCCCAATGAATTCACCCATGGTTTCATCAAGCCCCTAAGGTCCAATTCTTCAAGGTCAAGGAGTATTCTTTTTTCTATTTGATGTCTTCACTTCTATTTTCCATCAAACAATCATTTTTGTTGTATTTATTAAAATTTAAAATATATTTCATTCATTTACATGTTATATTTACCCATTAGTATTATATTTTTCATTTATCAAAGGTTTATTCTAGTTCCCTCCCACTTTCCATTATTAACACCATGGTTTTTACACGTCATGCTACTGAATTTACATCTCAAAATTTCTCTCTTTACATTAGAATATTATCTTATATTTTCATTGTATGGATACACAAACCATTTCATTGAATGGAGATATTTCTCATAAGAAATAAATTACTTATTATTTGTGTTTTATTAATGAAATAAGTGAATATGATATTTACAGATAAATTTAATTATGATATATGAATGTTGTTCCTTGATAGAGATCCAATGAACCGGGAGATGAATTTTATCTATAAAGATGTCATGTTTTATAATACCATGGTGGATAACATTGGAGATTATAATTTAAGAAACCTTGGTGATAAACCATGCTGATATGATTATGAATGTTTCATTTAAATGTTATAGACCCAATTCCATGTTACGAATCATGTTTTTATTATTATGATATTTTATTCTCTAAGGACATATTTTAAATCTAATTCTCTTATTAAAAATTTTCAAGATAACATGATATATTTCCCTCTTTTCTTATTACATTATTGTGATTAAATCTAAACCCATTCATTTGATATATGACCCTATGATATGAGATGAAATAATGGTAACATATAATTAACCCATGATTATGTATTTTATGAGGTTTTAGGAGAATATATATGTTTTAATGTATGATTCACTTTACTATCATTAAACTAAATATTATATTATCCTTAGTTTTACACAATATAATGAACATTTATGTAATAAAATGGTGGGATTCAATATCAGTAGAGGGATCAATGTACCTACAAAAGAATAATAAAGATATTGGGTTTTTACCCATATCTATATTTATTAGATATAATAAATTTTAAAAAATTTATGTTACTTTGGTGTGATGGTATACATATTATTATACACCCCATTGAAGATTATCAGACAAAAAGGAATAAAGATCACATGAGTTTCACATCAATTGGATGATTCAATAGTGGTGTACCCTCAAGGATCATCATCAATATTCTGATAAATTATGGAATATTAAACATCTCCATTTATTTATTTATGTTTGATGTTGAAGAGTAGGGAACACCACTTATTAGGGGAAGACCATTTTTAATAATCTAATGTGAACTAATTTTGGTTTATTATAGAGAAATCAGGATAATAGCTTGACTTACAAAAGTGAGTATTAGTATCCAAAATGAAATAAATAACTATGACATATTTTAATAAAATATGTTAGATATATATAAAATACAAAATGTTGTGGATACTGTTGATAATTAATAAGTGCATCAGTTTCATGAAATTGTTATAGAGAATATTAAAAATAAAAATTCTGATAGTATGAGATGTCATACCACATACACTGGAAGAGAAACCACATGCACCATTTTTGAGAAAGTATAACATGTGTGGATGGTACATGAAATTCAATTGAGTTATTAACCATTTTGGAAGAAATGGTGGATAATCTGGAAGGATATTATAAAAGTGTTGTAGTGAGGAAGAGATAAGATGTAAATATAGGAAGGAAACAAGGAAACCAATAATGAAATTATAAAACTAAAACAATTTATAAACCATAACCTTGTAAAATATTTCCAATAATATATCACCTTATATAATATAGAAAGATGTATGGTTTATATGACTACAATAATCAATAGTCTTACTAATAGGAAACTAATGTTGTTAGTATTTTTGCTTATTAATTTCCAGGCACATGAAATCTCCCTCAAATCAGTAAAATTTCATTTATTATGGATAGTGGTTTCATCAGACTAGTTTTGCTTTTAGGACAATTAATAAATGTGTAAGAAGGGTTATTTAATAAACTGAAGATAATGATGTAACCATTAACACAAATAACACTATACAAATCATAAAACCTAGACAATACAGAATATCAAACCTACTTATGAAGTGAATTTGTAGCAGTTAAAATATACACACTAATTTTTTTTTAATATAATTCTACAGGGAGTAAGAATTTAAATTCTGATGTTCTATTATATTCCTTAAATTTAAATTATTAAAGATATTAACAACAAATTTTTTTACCCTAATTGATTTCATTAATAAATTTACCTAATAGGCATAAAATACATATGATTGATACCATTTCATGAATATAAATTTCTTTTTCAATAATTTTGAAATTGGAATATGGAAAAAATTAATTACATGGATAGTTTTTTTGTTTTGGACTTGGAAAATTATTATTTAAAGACAACATATATTCATGTAAATGAAATGTTTCTGAAATTTTTCATTCATTGACTTATATATAGTTTAGTTAATTTATTTTATTGGTTATATTCTTTTGTAGGAGTGATTATCGAACCCATTATATTCATTCCTAATGCATTTTATGAACAAATATATCTATTTATTATTGGATCCACCTTTTTAAATCATTTTAATCCTTTATTAGCCATACATTTCCTTTTTAGTAAATAATCCACGTTACACACCTATTTTATCCATTCTAGCCTTCATCTAAATATATTTCATGATCGTTATAGTAATATATTTTATTGACATAATTTATAAGGTGGATATGTATAAATTCTATTTACCAGTCTTTCTATGTATTTTTAGATAGATACATGGAATTTCTATGATAAGAATTAAATATACATTATCATTTTAAACTCTATTATTAAAATAATAACAATATTATTATTAGTAATATATTAATTCTAATTATAATTAAATTATTTTGTGTCTTAGGAGGATAATAAAATATTACATGATTGATGAACTATTAGTCGTATGTAATTAGTTAGTTGTTATAATATTGTCCTTAATTACCAAATTGGACACATAAATTTTTAAAAAATAATTTAATAACCACCAAGAGTTATAGAGGAGGATTAATTCATTTCTCATACTTCTATAATTATCCCACATTGAGTATTTGGCTATGAGATACATGAAACCTATAAACGAATGTATCAAATGAGAATATCACATGATATCACATAATGTTATTTAGTGTCAAACAACATTATTTTGTCATTATTTTATTTCACATACTTAACCATATACTATAAAGCTTCATTAAATAATCACCCTTTTTGAAATTCCTCATGATTAAAATTTAATGCATTCATTACATAGGGGATATTTTGTATTCATTTATATCCTTTAGTGAGTGACATTTTATTCATGTATATGTTCAAAATAAATAACTTTTGATCATTGATCAATAGAGAAAAATCCAATGAGAGGTAAATTTAATATAAAATTTATATTAATAATTAGTTTAAAATTAAATTAATGATGAATGTAAATTTTTTGTTATTTTAAATGAGAAATGTAAATTACATTGTGGATTTCAATCTTTGAAAAATGATTCATTTAATAATTATTCATTATGATTCTTAAAAAATTAATTTACACTTTTTTAAAATTTATTTGATTGAAACTAAATTTAAATAAAGGTATGGAGAATATAAATTCAATTATGTTATGATTCCATCAATGAGGAAATGTAAAAATTAATGTTTGAGTGAACTGATATGTTAATTTCATGAAAAAGATTTAGTATCAAAATTCATTTATTTAAATTTAGAATGAAATAATTATTGACTATTAATTTAATTGAAATTATCATATTTTTGAGGATTAAATGTTTTGCAGAAAATAAGAAAAAAAAGGAAAAATACAACATTATTACATCTTAAATATATCTTCCCAAGATATTTAATTCAATGGGAAGCATCCAAGGGGTCGAAACAGAAGAATTGTGGTGAAACAGAGGTTATGCACATTGAAGTACGAAATTCACAATGTGAACCATGTTTTGGATATGCAGTGAATAAACTAAATGAAGATAATATTTTATATTTTTAAAAATTAATTATTTCATTGTTTTTTATAGTGTGATACATACTTTTATTACATGTAAGTCCCTCAAAATACCCACTTCTGAATAGAAGTCACATATATTTTGACGGATGAAAATAAATAAACACATGGGAGATAACTAAATGATGGGGTTCAATCATGCTTTATTATTGGAAATATTAATAGAAAATTAAATTAAACTAAATAAAATTTATGTTCGATAATTATAATAATATTCTATTTATATGGAAAATTATTTTTAGTTTCAAATGGTTTTGTTGAGAAGTTGCATTCTCTAGGAATCTTTGTAGTATAAGTCTCCATATTCTTCAAGTTTTTAATTTCATTTAAACATTCTGTTTACTCCCTTATAATTAAGATATGGGTTAACTACAACACCCCAATATTTATCATTATATATCATTTTAAAATTTATTGTAGTTGGGTGCTTACGTGGTATGCAATCCTAGTTTAAAAGAACAATGAAATATTAGTATCTGATCATTATAAACTAGATATTAAAGTAAACAAAATAAATATTATTAACAAAATTATGATATATATATGGTATATTAAATATTATCTACGTAAAAACAACCAATATATTTGATATGTAGTATATGTGAACAAATACAATTTTACTCTTAAAAATCAATATTTTAAAAAATATGATTTTTCACCTTATAATAGAGAACATCGATTAGTACTATATGTTTTAACATTTAAAATTATATTTGATAATATAAAAATTATTTGTAACATATAAATTCAAAATTTTCTTATGGTGATGTTTTTAAATTTTTAAGAAGTATTTAATTTTTTTTAATAGTGAAAAAATATTAATATTTATTTAAAACTGTATTTTTATATTAACCATTTTAATGGATTATTTTATATTTATTTCATAATAAAATTTGATATTTATTATAATAAATAATAAAATAATGTTTAAATTAATAAATATAATGTTTGAATTTGATATAAAGGCATTTTTATATTTAATAGTTTATTTTTCTGGAAAAAATGTTTTTCATTGCCCTATTCATCATAAATTTTAAATTAAATTTATAAAATTAAGTTTTTTAATATTGTTAAATTAGATTCAATATTTGGAATTATAGTGTGAAAATTTATTCAATAGGTTATTTTGTTATTTCTCATTATGAATAAGGTTCTATAAGTTTTGTTGCTTTGATAAAGGGTAAATTAGGTAATTTAAGTTAAAAATTAAATAATAAGTAATGGATAATTACATTAACACTTGAAAAAAAAATTGAATGATTTATACTAGACCATAATCATTCATGTATCAAAATATTATCATTTTTGATGAAATTTAATGATATTATTAAAATTATAATATTATATTTAACGAAAAGGAAAACATGTCATACTCATAAATTTAATAACTATTTCAATTTTAATATGTGTTCATAGATAGGATGCACTCAACTATAAATTTTAATTAAAATTCTAAATTCATTATCTGAATCATCATAATTTAATTATCTTTTTTAGTGAATAAATATTTACATAAAATTATTTCATAGTAGTGATACAACTATTCATTTACTAATGTAAACATAAAAAATTTAAAAAAAATTCCAAATACACTATTATATATTTCATGTAATTAAAAAAATTTCTATATAATCATTAAATTTTAAATATTAATGAAATTATTTATTTATAATATATCATGATTAATTTATATTTATAAATTTCAGTCTAATGAAAAATTTCAAAAATAAAATTATTGTTATTTTAAAATAAGTAATATTTTATTTTATTATATAATACTATTAAAAATATTAAATTCTTAACTATGGTTGTAAAAATGTTTAATATTTCTTCGATGATAAATTAATTATATTTTTTTATTTTATAATAACTGTAATGACCTTCAACGTGTAAAAATTCATATTGTCATAGTATGAGTAAATGGGATTAAATAATAGTTAAAACCAAATGATAATACTAATATTGTAACCTAAACATGTATAAATATAATTATATTATACAATGTTGACTCATACTCACAATGTAATAAATATTGTTTTATCCTTAATTAATTTCAAATTAATATATATTAAAATAAAATGTCAAGAGTTTCTAATAGTTCAATTCACTTTAATTTTAAAAGGTAACCCCTTCATCTACATCACTATATACCAATACAGATTATATATTTAAAAACTCCAAAACATATACTTTATTAAAAAATTTATACATGTTATATAGGTATTTTTACTTCCAAAATACCAACCCTTGATAACATAAAAAAGAGATATAATGGATGTTTTTTAAATATGAGATAATCATTTTTACCAACTCTTTCAGCATTATTTCTCCATCTAAATCATAGTCATGTACTAATTTGATGATAAAAGTATTACTATAGAATTATATATTTTCTGATATTTTATTATTCGTATGAGAAAATAATATTCCCCATTTTATTTATTGTATGTTAAATGAAATCATGGCACTTGATTACATATGAATTATTGTTTCTATATATCGAAGTAATTAATTTTTTATCACCAATTTTCATGGATGATTATAAAAATGTAAACACTGTATATATATTATAGATTTAAAATTTCATTTATTAATTAAAGTTAATATATCATCATATTCCTTGACCATCAACCATTTAAAATTTATATCATTTCTCATGAATAAATATGGCTTACCATCTCTATAAAGTGATGCGATTCGTTTTCAATATCCACCATTAAATAATGATAATAAAAATTATATTTAATGAATATCTATTCTATCTATTGATTTAATAAAATATTATATAATATGTAATAGTAACAGAAGAGAATTATCTAATACTAAAATGGAAAAAGAAACACATGAAAATGATGTATTTAACACATGAAACAAATAGAATAATGAAATTTCATTAACAAACTGGGGATTGGATGATATGAGTGGATCAAATATGATAAAATAAATTAGAAACTGCTTTTATTATTATATAATTTCATTCGTCAAACCATTATAACAGAGGTTTTGAAATGTGTAGCTAATGGAAAGTGCAAGTTAGGGGTTTACCATCTATGTTTTATATCTCCGAGATATAATAATTATTTTTATATTATTTTTATTTTGTGTTGTACATAACCTAAAATGTATCATATAATAAATCTATTTATCTTCATAGTTTTAAAATATTCAATTTATAAATATTAATTATATGTGGAATACTATTCAATAGATTATAAATTTTTAAGTGATTTCATAACACAATTTGTTTTCATTTAGTTAAAACATGTATTTTTTTTACTATTTCATCGTAATATTATTTGAAAAATGGATTTTTATTATATTTTTCTATATATAATATTTATTTAAATGTATTTAAATATAACCCACATAATCAATTAATTTTATTAACACCGTCTTCAATGATATGAAATTTTTAAGGGACATTTTATCAATCTCAATTCATCAAAAAATATTTCAATATTATGAACCAAATATATTTTAATGGGATGTTTACTTCCAATTTCATTATGTTTGATAATCGTTAATAGAAAATATTATTTCTATTAAATATCCTTATTTCTTCTATCAATGATATGATTTTTCTTCAAGCTATATAACTTTTTTAGAAAAGGTGTTTACTTTGAATGTTATTTTATTAAACGGGGAAATAATGTTGAATCTGTATAAATTACTCAAGATGGATATTTAATGAAAATAAACCTTGATTAATATTTTAATTTACTATTTTATATAAAAGGAATGATTTTCACTAGAATATATATCAGTGGGTTCTCATTATAGATAGTCTCTCGATGCATCACAAGTGGAATGGGACGAATAAGTTAATCTAGAATTGAATAGTGTCTTCATTTAAATCAACTTGTGAATGGTATTGAAGGTAGTGATTAATTTTCAAGATTATTGATTTCTATTATTTCAAAATTTACTTGATTCACTATTTATTTATTATTATCTGTGACATTTTTATTATGAAAAAATAAACAGATTCATTTCATTATATGTTAGTTGTTGAAATGAATTGTGTTTTTAGTTATCTAACATTCTATATTGAATAGATCATTGATTCAGGATAATATCTATTGTATTTATTCTTTATAGAGAATTTGAGCACATATTTATTATATTTACTTTCTCCAGGATATCATGATAAAATCACAGAATGAATTTCATGGATACTGAAGAGTTTATTTTTTTATGTATTATGTTTCACATTCTACTACCCGTAATAAATTGTTTTCATGTATCTATCTAGTTCGAAATTAATAATAAAATATTCAATATTTTGGGATGTGATCCCTTGTAATCATGGAAATGTAATAAAATAAGGAATCAACTTCGAGATATTGTTTTTGTGTTCATTATCATTGGTATCAAAGGATGTTTTAAAGAATCCTCTAGAAAAATATTTAATGAAACATAGATTAGGGAATATAACACAATGGATTACTCGGAAGATAAAACTATGTATCTCATAAATTCCAATTTATTTGGTAATTAAAATTTATAACCAAGGTTAAACCAAAGGATTCATCGATTGAAAAAGTGTCATGATTTGGACATCATTTATTTGATTCTTCATTTCTATGTGATTTATCACAATTATTAGTGTTTATAACATTACAATTTTGGTTTTACCAAATGTATAGAAGTATAAATAACTTGGGTAACGATGAATGTGATAGAAAATGTATCGATTTCAAACCAAAATGGATAATAATTTGAATGCATAATATATGTATTCTTCTTAACTAGATATCAGGACATATGATTATCATCATATAACATAAATAACTCTCTGACTGACAAAATAATTAAATGATAGGGTTTTGGTGAGAGATCGGATGGTGGAATTCCTAGAGAGATAATGGTTTAGTTTCATATATTTTGAGAATATGAGTAGTAATATATTATTAAATATCTTAGATGTATATGAAGATGTTTTTGATGTAGAAATGAAGGTTATAATGATACCAGTTTCTGGGAAAAATTAAAATTCTATAATATTTTTCCTCTTTGGTATTATATATTGTTGGATAATTTAAATGTAAAAAATATGGAAATTATAAAAATAAATTACTCTTGTGAAATAATCATGAATAAAATTAACATGGTTATAAACATAATGTTGTTACCTATAATTATGATGTTTTTATAGTTGAAACAAATTAAATAATGATGTATTAACATATATGATTACAATGTGAGGTTAATGGTTTAATGATTATGTAGAATGATTAAGGTTCTTGAGTATATGGATTCAATAATTAATTTAGTATTGATTATCTTGTTATTAGAGTCATGATTTTCATAAGGATTGCTCTGTAGTGATTCCTCTTTGTTCATTGAGAAACATGTGAAGAATAATACCAAGAACTAATATATGTTATTATGTCATATGTTTTTCTTTTTAAAAAACATGATTTGGGGAATATGACCATAATAGGTGATTGATGTTTATATAATAATGAGAAATATATTTTTTATGGGATAATATGGGGTACCATGAATGTGTTTAGTGAATTTATGATTTATGTTATCTGTGATGGGTTTCATGTACGTTTGGATTTGAGAAATATATTTAATAACCTCATATTTGATTTTCTATAACATTATTTTTTAATTTCATTTAAGTTAAATGAAATATTAATAAAATTATATATAAAAATAATATATACATTATTTTTTTATATAATTTATTGTGAATTTGATTTTTAAAAATTTAGTTACCTTCCATTAAAATTTATTGTATTTGAGTTTGGATAGATATATTTTTGATGAGTAATAATATTAACTACTTATACTAATTATTAATTTAATGTTTGGATATTACTGTTTGAGGAAAAATTATACAATTAATTTTGGATTTTTTAAACATCTAGTGGATGAAGTAATGTCTTTCCAATATTATGATTCCTTAAATATCTTGATAAATAAAAGAAATAATATCTAATATACATTTCAAGTAATGAGATATGATGTCAAAAAGATCAATGAATTGTAAAAGTACGTCATTATTCTTATGACATGGAAAAAATGAATAATGTGATTACATATATTTTAAAATAACCACTCAAAAATTTTAAGAGGATTTTTGAAGAAAAATTTTTATCCAGTTAATTTTCCTACTTATAAATCAGTGTTCTTTTATCCCATCACAAATTTATGGTTTTGTAACTATTAAATATATAATAACCATGTCCCAAAAAACTCACTATTAAAATGTGATTGTTATATTTATCTTTTATATAATTGTTTTCAATTCATTATAATGTTCTCAAGTTCAAATTATTTTTCTATTAGTGACCTTCACATTTCACATTCCCTATTATTATGATGATGTTTTATTAACCTAAATTTCAATGTGGGGTTCCCATAATATAATATAGATGTATAATCCTTTAGTTTTTGAAATATAATTTCAAATTTATTGAATGAATTTTATTTATTTACGTTACAATGTAACACACAAATATTATGGGTACTATCCATTTTTAAAATATATCAATCTCAATAGCTTAGGTTCCTCACAACACCCATCTTAAAAGAACAATGAAATATTATTATTTGATCATTATAATAATGTCGTTAAATTTGTTGGAATGAATAGTAATAACATAATTATAAAATTTATATATTATATATTCAATAATTATTTTTATATTCATAAAATATATTTGATAGAAATAATATATGAACAAATACAATTTTATTCAAAAAATCATTATATTTATAAAGGGAGTTTTAATGGATTTTAATGGATTGCTTATTTTAAAAATATATTTTGACACTATTATACATTGAATTTTAAAACATGAAATTCATTTTTAATATAATAATTACCATATTTTACTATGGTGAATATTTTTTATTTTTTAGAAAATATTTATTTTCTAGTGATTATTGAAAGATGTTGATGTTTATTGAAAACTATATTTTTATATATACAATTATGAAGTTCTATATTTTGAATATTTAAATGTAATAAATTTTAAATTATATTATGCATAATATAATTAAGGTCAATGTATCAATTTCATATAGGTATTTGGTATAAAACCTATTTAATATATAATATGTCATTTTTTTGAAAACAATTGTTTCTTGCGTTTTTTCGATTCAATTTAAAATTTTATTATGTAAAACATTTTTTTGAAAATTTATCAAATGTATTAAAAATATTGACTCAGAATGTAAAAATTATATAAATAGGTTCCTTTTTGTAAACAATATTAATATATACTAGGATAATATTAGTTATGTTGGTAAAGTGTAAATTGAGTTTTTTGGGTCATGAATAAAATGATAAGGACTATTAAATGTCATTAGAACATTCCAAAATATTATTTTATGTTTTTGGTTCGACCATAATCATCCATTTATCTAGATTATAACCTTTTGGGGACACTTGGATGAGGTTAATACATTTATAATAATTTATTTATTGAAAATAGAATGATTTCGTACTCCAAATTTTATTAAATATTTCATTTTAAATATCGGGTTACCCAGATGATATGTTAAATTATAAATATTAATAAGAAATATAAATGACTTAAATTTGTAATGGAAATATATTTTTAATTTTTAGAGAATAAAAAATTATATTAAATGCTTTGACAACATTGATATAGTCATTATTTTACTAATAGAACTATCAAATAAAGTTATTATAAATATTTTAAAAAATATAATTTAATATCATTAATTTCGTAAAATATTATCTTTGACCACCATGAATTTATTTCAATGTATTCAAATTATTTTTTTCAGAGATATAATGTTAAATGTTTTTTAAATGTGAATATAATGAATTATTTGAAACTTGACATCAACGATATTTTAAAATAAATATTATTTTATAAAGTAATATAAAATTATTTAAAATATTAAATAAATCCATTTTTTTAAAAAGGCATTCAAAATATCATCAATTAAAAATTTAAGGGGATATTTTTATTTTATAGTAAATAACGAAACCCTAAAACAATCTAAATCAATGTTATTGTTGTTAGAGGTAAGGGATCAAATAAAAGCTAAAACTAAAAGATAATAGTATGAATATATCCTAAATCTGATTTAAAATAATCATGTGATACTGTTTTAACCTATAAAAATACTAAATTTCAAACAACTAATTCTAGATATGTTTGGAACATTAAATTAATTTATATTAATTTAATGTATTGAGGGTTTTCAAATCACCCATCACATCAGTTTAAAAAGTTCACTCATTCCTTAAAATATATAGACCACATTAATCCATATATTTCTAAAAAATCATTCCATATTATATTATTAACCCTAGAAAAAATGTAATAGGGGTTATGGTCCTTCAAAATGAAAATCCTTATATCCCTTAAGAAGATATCCAAAGGATGTCCGTCGAATTAGATGTAATAGTTTTTGCTAACTCAATAAAATTTATTTCTCCATCAACATCTTATTTCTATTATGTTTTAATAATAAAATGATAATTATAGTAATATATATATATATATATGTTCTCATGATTATGAAATAATGATATTACACTAATTTACCTTATAATAAAAATTGAAAACATTGTAATTGCCTTCAAAGGGGTTATTGTTTCCAAGTATTAAAGTATGTTTTTTTAACACCACAGTAGATGAATGGTAAAATTATGGAAATAATGTAAATATATGATAATTATAGAATGTCATTGATTCGTTAAAATCACTATTTCATCAAAATATTTACCCATTTAACCATTTAGAAATGATATAATCTATCGTCCATACATATGACTTAACATCTCCATTATTCTATGTGATACATTTTTTATATCCACTATTAAAGAATGATTCTATAAATCAATTTAATGAATAAATAAGATATTTATGAATTTAATTTAATTATATATATGATTTAACTATTTCCTCTCTATAATAACTGATACATACACATAAATAACATTAAAATGAAAATGAACAGTTTACACATGATATAAGGTTACTAACTATAACACCCCAAACTTCCACAGTATACTTCTCTTCGAATAATAAAGTAGCGTGTGTTGTACACAACTTCGAGTTCTAACACACACCACAACCAATTAAAATAGCTGCTATAAATAGTAATACCCAATTTTTAAAATTTTATAAATATTATCTTTCAAAATGGACATCATTTTTGGATTCAGAATATCAAAATTAGCCTAGGGTGAATTTTTCATATTTTATTGAAAAATTTCAATTTTTGATGAATAGTGAAAAACACTGAGTTATAGTTTAAAACCGAATTTTAATTTAAATAATTATTTATTTTATTTCAATTTTTTAGGTCAAAATAGAAACATAATACCTATATATATTCAATGCTATTCATTGGATTAAATTTATTATAATATTAGATATATACAAATTTTATTGAACTTTTCACCATCTTTTACCCATTTCGTAGGAGAATTTTCAAATTTACATAAAACATATCATTACCACTTTTATGAGTGTAATTTCGAAAATTAGATAGACACAGTTAATATCAAGGTGTAAAATGTGGTGCAATAAGAAAAAAATAATTTTTTTGTGAATAATGACTTTTTTCTTTTATTTACCACGGTTAAAAGTAAATAGGGTAATTAAGGGTAAAAATGATATTTTAATTACACTAACACATGTCCTAATTATATTTTCTAAGTATAATTTGACCAGAAACAACCTTAGGAATAAAATATGTTCCCCTTTGGTCCACATGGATTAGATTAGGACATTTATTATTGTTTAATTCAAAGAAAAGTTAAAAGAGTTAAAATCAAAGTTTAATAAATAAACCATTTTAAATATAGGGTTATACATAAAATAAATTAGAATATAAAAATTAATTATAAAGATAAAAATATTTCCTTAATAATGGTATTTTAGATATAATTTTTAAACATTAAATAATTTAATTTATTTATGACACAATGGTGTTTCAGAAATTATCTAATTAATGAAATATTATAATACTTGGTATTATAAATATTCAAATAAATGTAATTTGAGACTTTTTATGGATTAATAAAATTTTATAGGTTACTATTACATATTAGGGTTGGTTATATGAATTTTTTTTAAGTAATAATGTTGTTATGAATTTAGAAAAAACATAATACCCAATAGTGTCAAAATTGACATAAAAGTGTTTTTAAAACAAATATTATATTAAACATGATAAAATATTTCTAAAAACTATGGTTTGTCCAAATAACATATATAATGATATGTTTCTTATTAATGAAACACCTAGGGGTCGTTTGGAAGTGTATAGTAAGTTTATTAATCATATAATATAAAAATACATAGAGACCTCGTAAACATCATACTAATTAACTAAGAGTTAAAACTAAAAGATAGGGTTAATAAAGTGACCCAAACGTGTCTAAAACCTATTTGTTGAGTTTATTTCGACCCATACTAACCTCAGCCTCGAAATAAATTAGTATGGAGCCATTAGAAACCTAATATTAATTTATTATAAAATAATATTTCTAGCATTTCCTAAGGTTCCCCTCACCCCTCTTATAAAAGGGAACTCCCCCTCCTCTCAAATTAATACCCTCAAAGAATTTAGGCTAGGGAAAACCTTGCCCAAATATCCTCTCAACTTACCTAAATTCATCTTATAGGCCCTCCTTTGGTCAGAAAGCCATCTTAGGGGTCCCTTTTGATCAAAACAAAAGAAAGAACCCGAAAAAGAGGTAATGATTTCAGCACCCTCTTTCAAGTTCCATTCATCTTCCACTTCTAATTTATTTTTTATTTCAATTCTGAAATTATAACTACAATATCTTCTATATACTGTGATGTTATTATAAATATGGTACAACTATATTCAGTATTTTATACATCCTTTTAATGACATGTCACCATATATGTGTACGTACGGCCTACCGTCTCCACATTGTGGTGTAATTGTTTTTCAATATATTATTATTTTTATGGGTATAATAATGATGTGTAATTAAGGTAAATAATAACTATAACATGATAATGATTTTGTATATATGATATACCATCCAATAATATATTATTTTAAAATTAAAATAAGGATATCGTCACTAATGCGTACGTACGGATTACCGTCTCCACGAACGCGATGAGATTTATTCCCCATCATATCCATTAAAAAATAAATTTCATTTGATGATCAAAAATAATTTTTAGAGACATTATATAATTATGGATATGAATATTAAATATACCATATATAAAAAATATGGCTCACATAACAATGAATATAAAAGAAAATGAATCTGTTAACACCCGATACGACGACAATACTATGATATTATCAAAAAATCAATGTTAAAAGTACATACATGATATCATATTAATGTATATGATTCTTGTATAATTCAATAACAATTATTACACCATTATAAAAAAGGTTAGCCTACCCTCGACCAAGGAAATATTACAAAGTATGGGGTTTCTTATCTCACTTTTAAATCTGTGAGATTTCCATTATTCACCACTTATTTATTGCACGTGGTGTGTGTACTGCCCATGATTGTATTCAATATGTAATACACATTAATTTATGGATATTTACATAATCATTTTATGAGCCATCTTTCATGGTTGTATGTTTCGTAAGATTCCAAATCGATAAGGGAATTTGAAATTTCAATTACAACTCATTCGACATTATGCAGACTTCATTGATTATTTTACTCCAAGATTATGTGTGGAATCACTATTCATTTTCTTATATCATAATTTCCACTCCCCTTTTTGTGGATATTATTTTTATACACATAATAACTCTGTTGATAAATTCTCGAGTCATCAATATGTTCTTGATAAGAGTAATTTTAACATAATCTCCATTTATTGAGTTAAATATCCAATTCATTGGTGTTGTTTTTACAAGAATATGTGTGACTGTCCTGTGATTGATTTACACTAAATATCCAATCATATTGAGTTTATTTATATTTGTCACAAATAATTATGTCGTTGATTTATCCATAACCTAATGATAGAGTCTTTATTGAAGATTTCATCTCAATTTACATTCCATTTAGACTTCTTTTTTGTTATACACCAATTCACTTTTGTATGGTGTATATAATGTACTTTGACATAGTATAACATGAATCAATTTATTCTCTTGATATTATGATGATTTTATTACATCAAATGTTTGTATTCAAGTCTCTCTCTTTTTGTAAGGAACTCTAACTAAATTATCTTTTTAAATGTTTAATGATTTATTATTCTAAATCATTCTCATTAATGTCCATGTTTTAAAAATGGTTTTATGGATTTATTTATATAGATATTAAAGTTATAAAATTAACATTTCCTTTAAAAGTTTCAAAGTGGTTTGGGAGACATTGATTCAAAAATATATTTTTAAATGGCTTCTTGACAAATAGTGTGACTTTTAATATTTTCAAGAAAAGGGCGGGACATTTCTCTCAAATAGTTTTGATGATTATTTTCAACTATGTCAATATCCATCATTATTTTCTATTGAGGTTAATATGTTATAATAAAATCTTCCATACTATATTGAATGAGTTATGATTGACTGTGGATGTGCTTTTTTATACCATTCATTGTTTGTGGATAAATAATTGACATTTCGTATGCTAGTTTTAATACGAATGTTTATGTTATGTTTCAAACATTTCATATGAGGAATGAATTGGACATAGTATGTGATGGGTGGATCCCGTAATAGCTCCTTGATGCATCAGAAGGTATCATGAGACAAACTAGTTTCTTAACACAAGTCCTTAAAAAAATATTATTTGTAGTATTGTCACAAGGCCTTGACAATGTGGTTATGATAGTCTCGAATTATGCATTCCATTATTATGAATGTTGTTATTGATATTTCATGTGATTATTCAACTACTAGAATATCCATGTGAATAAGTAAATTGAATTATTTCATTTTATCTTTTCCATATTAGTTTATGTTCAAGTTTAAAAGTCTTTTGTTTTAGTTATACATTCACTTAAATATTTATACTTATTTATGAATGTTTCCGCTATATTGTTCTCTTTACTGAGAATCTAAGCTCACCCCTTTCTGTGTTTTATTTTTCCATAATGTGAAGATGTATTTTATGAATGACCTAAAGGGATAGTATGAGGATATGAGTGTGGTCTATAGAGACAATATTTTTTTTAGTTTTTCACTTCATGATGTAATGTAAACTTTATGAATGTATCTAGTGATTCCAAGGCTACTAAATTAATCGGCCTTTCAAGACATGATATTTTGTGATCATGCCAATGTTATGAAATAATGTACCTACTCTAGGTTACTTTTTTCGGGGTGTTACAGTTGGTATCAGAGAAGTTTAGTACAAACATTGGAAGCTAGATTTAGATAAAATCTGATTAAAGCACAAAGCCCTATTATATACTAAGAGGATTAGTATAGAAGAACTTCATAGAATTTTGGTATTATAGAGATTTTGTATGTTTTCCCTGAAAAACATCCCGATCTAGATATGAGTAGGTAGAGGCGGCTCCGGAACAGATGTACCTAGGGGTAAAACCTGAAAACACTTCTTTGATCTAGACTCGAACGAGAACTGGTGCATGATAATGGGCCATGATGTTCTCTTGGTTATGACACTCCCGAGGGATATGCTTAGGATAATTTACATTTTCTTTACAAAAAAATTTGAAGGATTTTAATATACGATGCGATTAAATGACCTTGGTTAATACTAATGTGTTTCAAAATAGAAAATATAGTTTCATGTCATTGTCTAAATAATTTTCTGACTACCGTTACTCATACAATGATTTCTGGTTTTAGTCAATGGATGAATTCCAAAGAAGTCATAGTAATGTTGAGCATGATGTAAAATGTAGGAATGGTGATATAAATGATCAAAATATTTGAAATTTGATAGGTGTAAAAGATATCATGTTCATGAAAAATTAATTATCCAAAAATATAATAAAAAATAAAAATATTTACCAACTCCCAGACTCACCAAAGAATAGAAAGGTGATGAATGATAAGAGCTCCATTAGTAGAGACCATGGAGAAAATAATCTTCAATTTCTATCATGCAGGAAATGTGGAAGGAGATATCCAGTAAAGTGTCTCAATGAAACAAATAAATTCTTTATGTGTGGGAAAGAAGGACATAAGGTGAAGAATTGCCTAAGAAAAATGAAGAGTGTTATGGAAGAAAATAAAAATGGTCCCATGAATCCATTTACAGTCATTTGCTGTAAATGTAAGGAACCTGGACATTACCCGAGTGAATTCCATATTCTATAGGATATTTTCATGGTCAAATAAGAAGCTATGTGGAAATAAATGGTTAGAGAAATGTTGAATTGTATTAGTGCTCCTTGTTGATGGTATTACATTGGAATAATTTTCTCTTGTATTTGTAACCCTGCTTTATTCCTAGTGAGAATGATATTTGAGGGAGGCGTATCATTTATGTTGTAAATATATATAAAAATAACCCTTTGGATTTATAAGATCATTGGTTTTGAGGCAATTACATGTTATTATATTTTGTGATGAAAATGCAAGGACTTAGATAACATTTGTTGATAAATTATGTTATGTTTATTTTGAGGAATTTATCTCAATTTAGTAATGTTATAAAATATTGTTTTAGAAAAAGGACAACACACAGACCGTGTGACAACCCATCTCGTTGGACAAAGCTATGGGATTTGAACTCACAACAAAAGTATGACGGGGAATTATCACCTACCATTGGACTACGTAATGTCGCAGGTTAGTGTGACTAATTATTTTTAGTTAAATTATTTTATTGATCAATAATATGTTTATTTCGGATCTTATTTATTATCAAATTAATACACTTAGTATAGGAAATTGATTTTGTGATTAAGTGATAAATTTTATTTTGAAATATGATCATTGTTTTGGGAACACTAAATTCCCAAGGAAAATAGAATACAATGTTATATCATTTGAGGAGTAATGATGGATTTTTATCCATGTTTCTATTGTGGATTTATATTGATTTATGTTATTTATGGAAACGATTAACCTATAATGGAGAATATGTGATTAGATTAATTACATTTATGTATGTTACATTAATTGTAGATGATTTTATTTGGAGATAAAATTTAATGTGGAAGACTACATAACCAAATTCTTATAATCTTTGGGATTCAATATTAGTTTGGATTATATTGAAGGATTTTAAGGAAAATTGTATATTGAATTGTATTTATTTAACATTGGGGTATTGTTGGTTTCGTTTTAGAAATTAAGATTAGTGTTTCTTTCTATAATGGAATATCCTTTTGTGAGATCATTATATCATGAACTAACCGTTTTGGTTTTGATTAATCTCTAAAGAAATTGTAAATATATAGTTTATCCTTTGTGGATCATGTGATTCTATAAAAGTTCATTCTTTTTCTCCTTGTGTGACCAAGTCTTCTTGAATAATCATCGTTTAAAAATGATTTAGTAGTATAAATTTGTTAAAGAATGAAACTTTACTTAAAAAGTAAGTATATATCTTTATTTTCATTGTAACTCTCAGAAATTAATTCCTCATCTTTATGTAATGTAACTTAAAACAAAAAAAAATGGTTTCCGTATACTTTTCCTACTGGGAAACTATTGACTGTTTTTCCAATCAAAAGTATGTTGGTTTCTTGTTTTTATCTTTCTCCTGATCATTTTTTTTATCCCTATCCATCATAACTTGACACTTAGTTTATCATCCATATCCATGTTTTTCTACATGAAATCATAGTATAGGTTATCTCAGGTGACCTTTTTACTTCTCTTTCTTTTGTTTAGAATGATAGTTTTATTGATTATTTTTTAAATGTGGAATTTTACATTATATTTCCAAGCCCAACTTTAAAAATTGTGAGGACATAATTTATTTAATGAGGGGAGAATGTAACATCTTAAGCTTCTGTGGTACACTTGTCTTCGAATAATACAGTAGCGTTTTTTGTACGCAACTTAGAGTTCTAACACACACCACAACCAATCAAACTAGCTGTTATGAATAGTAATACCCAATTTTTTAAATTTTATAAATTTTATAATTCATAATGGACTTCATTTTTGGATTTGAAATATCGAAATTAGCTTAGGTTGAATTTTTTTTAATTTCATGAAATCTATCAATTTTTTATGAATAGTAAGAAACACTAAATTATACTTTAAAACCGAATTTTTATTTTAATAATTATTTCTATTATTTAAATTTATTTTATGTCAAAATAGATACTTAATACCTATGTAATATCAATTCAATTAAATTGCATCAGTTTATAATAATTTTAGATATATAAAAATTTTATTCAACTTCTCACTGTCTTTTACCCATCTGCCAACGAGCATGTACCCTAGTGGTACAGGCTCCTGCTTGGCATCCAAATGACCCAGGATCAAATCCGTGTAGCGAAGAATTCCCCTGGTACTATAGTGGGAATTGTAGCAGTGGCGGCACTGTAGCAGCGGATGCCGTGTTGTAGCGGAGGGACTGTAGCAGTTACTGTAGTGGTGGCTGTACTGTAGCTGGTACTGAAGCTGTGCGGGTGTTGTAGCTGTACTGTTCACCATGGGGTCCTTTGGGCCAAAAAAATGGGATTTCAATCCTTGTATTCAAGACACTTTTCCTTGGCCCTTTATTCTATGTAATGGGTCTCCCTTTACCCAGTCTAAAGAGGACTTTGCTTTCAAATAATAAAATTGAGGCTTTGGTGCCAACCTTTTAAAAACGGTCTTTTAACCATGTCCTACAATAATTTGAAATTTTACATATAACATAATTTTACCACTATTGTGATTGGAATTTATAAAATCAAAGAGACATGTTTAATATTAAGGAGTAAAATGTGGTTCCTAAAGATAAAAACAATTTTTGTTGAATAGTAACTTGTTTACTTTTATTGACCATGGTTAAAATTAAATAGGGTAACTAAGGGTAAACATGATTTTATTATTACCCTAACACATGTCCTAATTCTATTGGATAAGTATAATTCGCCCAAAAAACCCATAAGAGTATAATACGAACCTCTTTGGTCCACGAGGATTAGATTAGGACATTTATTATTATTTAATTCAAAGAATAGTTAAAGGAGTTAAAATCAATGGTTAATAATTAAAAAAATTTTAATATAGCGTTATACATATGAAAAATTTGATTATAAATATTTATTATCAATCTAAAAATATTTCTTTCGTAATGGTATTTTATATATAATTTTTAGACATTAAATAATTTAATTTATTTATGACAAAATGGTGATGCAGTAATTACCTAATTAATGAAATATTAAAATAACTGATATTATAAAGATCCAAATAAATTTAATATGAGACTTTTTATTAATTACACTAATTTTATAGGTTAATGTTACATATTAGGGTTGGTTAGGTGAATTGTTTTCAATGTAATAATGTTTTTATGAATTTAGCAAAAACAAAATAACAAATAGTGTCAAAATTGATATAAAAGAGTTTTTAAAACAAATTTTATATAATAACATGATATAATATTCCTAAAAATATAAGGTTCAGAAAAATAAATTATATAATTATGCATGTCTCATTAATGAACCACTTGGGGGATCTCTTTTATGTTTATAGTATATTTATTAACCATATAATATAAAAATACAAATAGACATGGTAAATGTCAAACTAATTAACTAAGCGTTAAAACTAAACGATAAGGCTAATAAAATGACCCAAATCTATCTAAAACCTATTGGTTGAGTTATTTTCGACCCATACCCACCTTATCCGGGATATAAATTATTTCAGAGCCATTAGAAACCGAATATGAATTTGTTATAAAATAATATTTCTAGTTTTTCCTATGGTTATCCTTACCCCTTTTATAAAAGGGCACTCCCCCTTCCGTAAAATTAAAACCCTCAAAGCCTATTGGATCGGCCCACCCCTACCCAAATAACCTATAAACTTACCTCAATTCATCTCAGTGGACCTCCATTGGTCACAAATCCATCTTAAGGAGCCCTTTTGATCAAATCAAAAGAAAGAATCCAAAGAAGAGGTAATGATTTCACAACACTCTTTCAAGTTCCATTTTTCAACCACTTCTTCTTTCTTAGTTATTTACATTCTAAAATAATAAATACAGTATCTTATATATACTATGATGTTATTAAAAATATGGTACAACCATAGTCAGTATTTTATCCATTCGTTGAATGACATTTCACTATACGTGCGTGCGTACGGCCTACCGTCTCCACGTCGTGGTGTAATTGTTATTCAATATATTATTATTTGGATGGGTATAATAATGATGTGTAATTAATTTCAATAATAAATATAACATGGTAATTATTCTTCATATATGATATACCATCCAATTATATATTAATTTAATATCAAAATAATGATATTGTCGCTCGTGCGTATGTACGGATTACCGTCTCCACGAACGTTATTGGATTCATTCCCCATCATATCCATTCAAGATTAAATTTAATTTTATTATTAAAAATAATATTTATAGAGATGATATAATTATGGATATGAGTAATAAATATCCCATCCATGACAAATATACCTCAGATAGCAATTAATATAAAGGAAAATGAATCTGTTAACACCCAAAACAACGATAATACTATGATATTATAAAAAACATCAATGTGAAAAGATCATATATGATATCATATTAATGTATATAATTCTTGTATAATTCAATAACAATTATTTCACCATTATAAAGGGGGTTATCCTACCCTCAACCACGGAAAAATTGCAAAGTAAGGGTTTTCTTATCTCACTTTTAATACCGTGAGATTTCCATTGTTCACCACTTATTTATTGAGTGTGGTATGTGTACATCCCATGATTGTCTTAATTGTGTAATATAATTTAATTTATGTATATTTACATCACTGTTTTATGATCCTTCCTTCATGGGTGTATGTTTTGTAAGTTACCCAATCGATAAGGGAATTTGAAATTTCAATTTCCACTCATTCGGCTTTACGCATACTTCATTGATTATTTTACTCCATGATTATGTGTGGAATCACTATTCATTTTCTTATGTCATAATTTACACTCTCCTTTCTATGGATATAATTTTTATACACATAATAACTCCGTTAATAAATTCTTAAGTCATCAATATAATCTTGATAAAAGTAATTTTAACTCAATCTCTATTTATTAAGTTAAATATCCAATTCATTGGAGTTGCTTTTACAAGAATATGTGTGAATGTCATTTGATTTATTTACACTGAATAGCCAATAATATTGCGTGTATTTATAGTTTTCACACATTATTATGTCAATGATTTATCCATAATCTAAGGATCTGGTCTTTATAATAGATTTCATCTCAATTAATATTCCATTGATACTTCATTGTTGTTATACACCAATTCACTTTTATATGGTGTATATAATGTACTTTGATAGAGTATATCCCGAATCTATTTATTCTCATGATATTATAACATTTTTATTACCTCAATTATTTTTATTAAAGTGTCTATATTTTGGTTAGGAACTCTAACTAAAATATCATTTTAAATGTTTTAAGGATTTATTATTCTTAATCTTTCTTATTATTATCCATGTTTTAAAAATGGTTTTAAGCGATTATTTTTATAGACATTAAAGTTATAAAATTAATATTTATTTTAAAAGTTCAAAGTGGTATGGGACCCTTTGATGAAAAAATCTATTTTTAAATGACTTCTTGATAAATAGTGTGACTTTTAATATTTTCAATAAAAAGGGGCGACATTTCTATCAAATAGTTTTGATGATTATTTTTATCCTTGTAAATATACTTCATTATTCTCAATTGAGGTTAATCTTTTACAATAAAATCATCCATATTGTATTTAATTAGTTATGTTTGACTATGTATGATCTATTTTTATACCATTCATTGTTTGTGGATAATGTATTTACATTTCATATGCTAGTTTTAATATGAATGATTATGTTATGTTTCGAACGTTTCATATGGGGAATGCATTGGAATTAGTATGTGACAGGTGGAGGCCACTATATCTCTTCGATGCATCAGTAGGTCTCATAAGACAAAATAGTGTCTTGGCATAAGGCCTTGAAAAAATCTTATTTTTTTTCTTGGCACAAGGACTTGACTATGTGGTTATGATATTCTGGAATTATGCATTCCATTATTGTGAAAGTGATTATTGATATTGCATGTGATTATTCGACGATAATAATAACCATGAGAATAAGTAAATGTAATTATTTGATTTTATATTTGACATATTATGTTGATGTTTAAGTTTAATAGTCTCCTATTTTAGTTATACATTTCCTTAAATGATTATTCTTATTTATGAAAGTTTCTGCTATATTGATATCCTTACTGAGAATTAGAGATCACCCCTTTCGATGTTTTATTTTTCCCCGTATGTGAAGACGTAATTTATGAATGACCTATAGGGATATTATGAGGATGTGAATGTAGTCTAAGGAAATAAGATGTTGTTGTAGATTTCCACTTATGATGTAATGTAAAAATTATTAATGTATCTAGTGATTCCATGGCTACTAAACTAATCGGTCTTTCGAGACATGATCATTTGTGATCATGTCAATGTTATGTAATAATGCACCGACTATGGGTAATTGGGGTCGGTGCATAACACTAATGAAATATTATTAATAAACAAGTAATGAAATGATATAAGTGGTATTATAAATATGAATATGTTTCTATTAACAAATATTAACTTTGTTTCAACCCTTATATATGATGTTAATTAATTTTAATCTAATGTACTATTTAGGGTAAGGATTTTTCATCTCACTTTTAATTATATGAGATATATTATTTATTCAACATTTATTTATTTTGTGTGGTGTAATTACCATTTGAGAAATCATATCATGAATCAATTTATCTTAATATTATTCAATTATTAATTTTATTATTATTATTTTTAAAGAACATATTATTTTAAGGATCACAATGTGGTAAGATATTTCTGAACTCAATTTGCATTCATTGGGTTAAGGCCACAATATTGTTTTATTGTTACATGATTATATTATCTGTAAAATAAATTTTGTTAAAATTTTGTAATATTTATATTAGTTTAATGTTTTTATAAAATGAATACACATAATCTAGTCATTTAATTGTCAATAATTTTAATGATATGTTATTTGAATGGGGAATCATATCTATTTCACTTCATTAAGTCATATTATAATATTATGACCAAAAATTAATTTCTAAGATGAAAATACATCTAAATGTATAATTTATAATCATCATTCAATGAAATTTTAATTTCTATTTAATATCTATAATTCTTGTATCATGTATATGATTGTTATTTATGTCCTATTCCATTTTTAAAAACAATGTTTACATATAATTTTATTTTATTTAAAGGTGAAAAATTATTAAATATGTATTAATTTTATAAAAAAATTATATTTTATTATAAATGAAATTTATTTTTAAATAAATCTATTGTTTCATATATGAGGAATCATTGTACTAAAAACATGGGCCATGCTTTGTTATAGAAATCCAATCGATGCATCTGAAGTCTCTTAGGACGAATTAATTAATCTAGAATTAAATAATTTTCAATATGTATATACAATTGTCCTATGAAATGTCTTTATGTTAGTTTTGTAGGTTCTAGATACATTACATCAAATAATTAGGCACTACCTTCATTTGGGATGTAGTTATTATTCTCCACTAGATTTTCACAATATCAAACTCTACCAATGCATTTCATTCTCATTTTATTTATTAAATAGATGGTGTGTTACTTTATATACCATGATATGTCAACTATTCTCATTGATTCATTATATATTCCCCTAAACAAAACACTTACTGATAATTTAATCACTCAATTTATATATTTTCTTCCCTTAGTCTATGAAGTTTAATTCTTGGAGAGTAATTCAATGATGGTTAGCAGTATATGTTGTTATTTATTATGTTTCATTTTTTGTCAAATTTAATACTAGTTCCATGTACGTATATAGTTTACTTAGACAACTAAATTATTTTATCATTTTTGATAAGATTACTTGAAATAATTATTATGTAATATGTTAAAGAATCGACCCAGAGATACCAGACTATAGGTTATTACAGTATTTAAAACCTTATTCTATGTTAGTGTACCTAAATTAGTATGATTCTTATAGATTTATATCATTATTTGTATTCAATTTCTTAGTTTCTCCGTTTTAATTAACTAATTACTATCCCATTACTTTTTTAGTGACAACATAAAATTGATAAATCTAAAATGAATATGTTCATTTTATAAATGGTTTAATTAAATCAGGCATAAAAATTTATATTAAGGGTAACCCTATTAAAAACTTTTTTTGAGACATAATTTATTTAATAATGACATAAATTATAGGACCATTGGAAATTTGGTATTTCTATGTTAATATAGGTATTCTATGACTGTATAATAAACCTGATCTCAATGTAGAACCCAAACATGAATATCAATGTGTGAATTTTTGAAGCATTAATGATATGTATGACACAATCCAATTCTATAATTTCTCATAAGATGTGGTAATTTTCAATTATTTACATTAGTAATCAGATATTAGGTACATGAGTGGATTTATAGTGTGTATACTCAATCCATAAATAGATGTGATGATTCAGAAAGGAACATTATCACCCCCTTTGTTTTGATGAACATAAGGGTAAATAATCACACAATTAAACAATTTCAGGATGAATAATTATACTCTTCCTAAGAATGTTTTATGCATATGAATTTTAAATCCCCTCATCATGATATATTGATATGGGAAATAGTAAAAAAAATCAATGGGTTTTTACATGGATATAAGAAAATTCTTGATGATCCAACAATTGAGTCACTCGTGATGATGTTTCTGGATGTTGTCAATATCCTACTAGATAAAATAGAGGGAAATACAATTTTTTAATGGTGAAGGGATACAATGATGATCCACAAACGTGGTGGAAACAAATATTTATATGGTGGTGTTGATGGAATCAATAAGAATGAAAAATGGCATGATGATATGTGAATAATGAAAAACCTAATGAATGTATATATAACATGTAAATTATAAAAAATAAAATCATGTTAACAAATATTAAATATGGGTTTTATTACAATAATAGAACCTAGTATAAATAATTAAATTGAGTATGATTCACTAGTATAGATGTCTAAATTTTGAAATTTGAAGTTTAATGTTGGGGGAATATTTGATTTGATTTAAGAGGGATCAAAATGTGTACTTTTAGGATTCACTAATGTGAATGAGCGATAAAATTTCAATGACATTACCCTTTGATGTATAAAAATAATAAAGGCTAACTTAAATAAATAAAGAAGAAAAAATTATATCCAATTGAAAAGAATGATTGGGAAAATAATTAATAACTTGTATTATCTAAAGATAATTAATCAGAAGAAGATCAAAAAAAATTTAATCCAATACTTCTATTTCCTGAACTAATGTCCAAATATATGATCAATATACCTAATTGAAAATTTCAAGAACATTATAAAAAAATTATTTTTAATATCCCTTTTTCATTGGTTCTAGAAAAAAAGATGATAAATTTACAATTCATGAAATTATTTGTTACCAACAAGGTCAATCAAAAGGATATCATTATCATTTTAGTCACACAAGAGTGTTTTATGGTGTTATTAAAGAACTAAAAAATTATGGAACATGATCCAGGTAGTTATTCCGTCTCTATTATTCTTATATATATTAAATTTTTATATTCATTATGTATATTTGGTGTGAGTGTCTATATAAATCCATTCATAACATTAAATATTTTATCACTACAATTATTGTGGCCAATAAAGTTTTTAATTAAATTTGAAGAGTCAATAGTGATGTAACCTTTAGAGGTCTTTATTGATGTTTTCATAAAATTAATCAAATTCAACTTCCCCATTGACATATATGTTCCAAATATAGATTAGGTACATGAATAACACATTCTGATAAGACCAATTTCATCCTCCATGAAATCATATATTTATATACAATGTGGATAATTTTTTCTACGATTTGGATGTAAATATTTGATTTTTAATATCTATTGTGAAATGAATAAATATGATGTTAAACGAGAAAATGATAAGTGAGTAGACACGATATCCATATTTTTAAATATTTTTTTATTAAAGAAGTTCATTAGGTAGATTTGGTTTTACGAGAGGTCCATAAAAATTTACCAACATTAAAAATGATAATATTATAGGTAAGACCACGATAACTATAAGTGTGAAATACTACACAATAATTGAGAAGGGATACCATTTTTTGATGGTACATGACCTTATATTTAGTTATTTTTGTGTTAGATAAGGAATGGTGGATTATGAAAATAATAATGCATAAATTATTTCCATGATAATGATTTAGGTTTTTTATACTGGAAGGATTGGGGTCGACCTATATAGATATATCACAAAGGGGAAAATTTGAAAACCAAACCCATGTAAAATATATCCTATAATCAATCACCTTAAATAAATCTAATAGAGTTAAGGTATATTCAACAAACATAAAAAAAATATCACATGAGAGGTATCCTATGATTTTTTAATTTTACTGTGTTTCTTTTTATGTTCATTCACTCTCCTTGAAATCATTAAATTTTCTTTGATTTTGGATTATTCTTTCATTTATTTGTTTATTATTTTGTAAAAATATCAATTCAATGGATGGAAATCATATTTATGAATATTAAAAGTATGATTCTAATAACTCTCATCATGAATATCATTACGTTTCTAAAATAGGGATAATAGAAGTCATGTAAAAAATTTACAATTTGAATTTCTTGTAGGTAAAAACATCACAAAACATTTAATAGAAACAATAAGACTTGTATTATAATAAATTGTCTTAAAAATTTACACACATAAATACATTTTATGAATATTAATATCTATATCAACATTCTAGATAAAATATTAAATTATTTTTATAGTTTCATGTATAAGGAAATTTTATTATATTAGATAGGAATCCAACATTTACATTAATGTTTTGTAAAATTGTTTAGTAGGATCTTGATAGAGTACCAAAATTCAGTATGATATATCATCATCAAACATATGGTTAGTCTTAGAGAACTATTAAAATCTTATTGAATATTCTATGATCTTGACCAATGTATTTCGGTGTTGTTTTGGATCTACACCTTTCACTCTTCATTTTTTCTAATAACAAAAACTTTCGCTCGAGAATTACTAAATCCCATTATGAAAACATCTATCAAAGGAATTTAAAAACTACAATGTACTATGATTATTATCGAAATATAAATATATAGGTACTTTATTTATCTAATTAAATGGAATAGATATTAAGATATATTAAAAATAAATAAGGTCTATACAAGTCAGCACAAAAGTTATGCTTACAATCATTGATTAGATATATAGAGTTATATTATTCATAAGGTATTCATACATGCATCTCCATGTAATATGTTAATCTAGTTTTAAATGAAATTAATTTTGAGCCCAATATATAATGGTTTGTTTGTATTTATTAATTATATTTTTAATGTAGCATATTATTTTAGCTTCCATACAATCACTATAATTTTCACATTGTTTTACACATATCTCTAATGAGGAACAAAAGACTAAATCCATCAAATGTAATGAACATAAAGTTCTTACCACTAGATCATGATATTATTTATGAAGAAAAAATAATTGAAATTATGGATAATTTTGTTATTTTACAATGAAATAAACCCACCCACTAGGTCAATGTTTTTTGGCTAAATAATAATATAATTATATTTGTAGGGATATTTGAGGAATTAATGAATAATGGTAACATTGTTTTTGTGTCAAAATCAAAAATTCAGTGGAGTTTTATTATTTCTAATGTTGGTAGAATGTTACACCTCAATTTATTATCGTATATTTCTCTATGAATAATTTATTTTATATTTCTCAATATCATGATTTACATGTAAAACCATGTTTATACAGACAGGAATATATTTAAAAATATCATGGGATCATTGCCACCCAATTATTGCAATCAGGGTTATGAATTTAACTAACTATTTTATAGAAAATTTATTATTTATAAATGTATAAATTTAATTTAATGGTTATCAATTGATTATAAATAAAAATAAAATCATGTCAATGTAAAAGAATTATTTTTCTAAAAAACCATATATATCCAAACAAAAACATTTTCACATAATAAATTTAATAAAATATGGTTGGTAACATATTTTAATGACATGTACATATTAAATATTTGATAATGTTTTTTAATTATTTACCGAATATTTATAAGTTAAGTCATAAATATTTATCTTAATTCTTAAAAATATGTGTTTCTGAAAAGCCAATATTTATTATATGTTGCATGCATATTTAATAATTAATTTTCTCCACTTATAATTACTAAATTAGGAATAATTTAATGATTATTTTTAATCAATGGGTTCATATTTTGTTTATAGATTCCTTTTATTTTTGTCTAATTTTAGAAGTAATCATTGAAAAACATATTACCTCATTAAGAGTATATCATGTTAACCTAAACTAAAACTAATTTATATGAAAATAATTTTCCATCATAATTGATATTAGACAAATGGAATTAAAACATTTTCACCTTATTCTCAGAACATAATTTTTTAATGGAAATGTTTTGATGAAAAGGACGTACATAATATTTGAAAAATATATATTATAATATGACACTATCTTATTTATAAATATATATATTTTTTATAAACATGAGAAAAATGATGTTATTAAATAATATATGTTCCTATTATGATGTAAAATAAAAGTATATTGATGATATAAATTTATTTCTAATATTCACTAATTATATAAGGACTTTATATTATTCTGCATTACATATAAAATATATCACCAATTAAAAAAATAATAAATGATTTTAAAATAATTAAAAAATAATATAATTTTACAAAGTGGATATCTTCCAAATTTATTTCCATTAAAATGAAATATTAGTTCTATTTGAAATGATTACAATTGAATTTTAACTATATTCTTATTTTTTTTGAAATAATGAAAATAAATATTTTTTACATTTTACATAATAGATATTAATGAAAATAATCTTTTGTAAAATTATCTAAAATTTATAAATATATAAAAATTGAACAAGTGAAATAATATATGTAAATTAATTGAATTCATTGACCAATTAGATTCTATTTCAAATCATTTTTCATGATTATAACATTAATATATTTTAATATTTTACAAATATACATGTGTGTCGCTCCCCTTAATTATAATAGGAAAGCCTTACATTCTATTCTTCACACACCATTGAGAAATATATATGAAAATACACACCCATGGTCTCTCCTCCACTCACATACCCAAATTATACTGGTGATCTTCTTTTGAACAACCCATCCCCATAATCATATAGAGGATACATAATGGGGTTGTTACAAAAATTTGTAATCTTCTTAAGGGATCACATTCATTTCAATTACTTTTATAACTCTTCTAAATATTTTTTGTGACTCTTTCTTCTGGGTGTGCATGTCTGTCTGATTGAGTATGAATGTATTGGTTTCGTTGCCCTGCATTCCCACATTCGAAAGGCGGGCGACACTTATCACTTGTACATGGACGTTTTCACTTGGATCGAAACTGGATGATGGGATGTGAGTTATTCCTTCCATGGATTCTGCCTCGGAACTCGTCACCTAGTCCAGGTATACCGTAATGATTTAAGACATAGTTCTTGAAACTCTTCCTAGTGTCATAACATCATAGACATCAGTTGATTAGATTTCTTTTGTCGAGACATTCCAAAGGGTTCGGTCAGGGTAGAAATCATCGGTTAGGGGAGTAGTTTCGTTTGAAATAACTGGCCTGTCAGTAAACTGACTCATTGGCGTGTATGGGTTTCTTCCCCTTATTATACGGATTCTCGAGGGCACGGAAGATCTAGGCATCCCATTTCTAATGAAGATAATTATATTTCATAGGAATGTATTTGATGTTTTCCTTGTTTCCCTTTATTTAACATAGGGTATGCCGTAGGTTTAACTTCAAATGAGGAAAGATCGGACTGATCTGAACACCGATTAAAGTGGATCATTTGGGAGAAACCTCTATAGAGAACACTGATGTTGGGGCCAATGTATGGTTAGCTTCCTGATTTTTGTTAAGGAGAATGAGGTATGATGTGTAATGATACCATCAGGATGTGGTGACCCGGGTAAGAATCAGAAGAGACGATGGAGTGTTGAATGAAGTAGATGCTTAATGGGATGGAACCGCCATGAGAATGACGATGAATTTAGGCTTGGGATTCAAAGAGGCTTCCTACGTATCCCCATGGTAGGGAATCAATGTCATCATAGTTTATCTGATGACATCTTACCTCTGGTTGGGAATTTCAATGGCTTAACACTAGATGGGGATGTCGACGGGTTACCACTGGACATGGTCGTGACAGCTTCCCAGTGAATGGGGTCGATACAGCTTACCACTAGATGGTGTTGAAAATGGCATACCGCTATATGGTGTCACAACGGCTTACCATGGGATGACGTCACAATGTGTTATCGCAAGAAGTGCTGCATCCTTACGGTGGCTTCCTATATACCCTATCTAAGAGACTAGGATCAGACCCACGTAGTTCCTGTGGGATGGGGGTCAGTAAACTGACGTGGTGGAGGACCTAGGGTCCAATGGTATTTGGGTTCGAGCCTCAGGAAGGTGTCCAACATACCTTGTCTTGGCATGGAGCAATGACATCATATTACAGGTGGGTGTAATAGCTTACCGCTGACTGGAGGAAACAACGACTTACTGCTGATCAGGGGAGATAAAGGCATACAACTAATTGAGGTTCATAGTATAATGTCATGCAGGAAGGTGGTGAACTAATGTAAAAAAGGACCTGGGGCCCATATAGATGGTGGGCTTGAATCTCGTGGAGGGTTCCTAAATTCCTTTCCATGGCATAGACCAATGACCTTGTAGTTCAGGTGGTGTGGTAACCCATGTGAAGGGGTTCATAAAGACCAGGTGTTGGGATTGAACCTCAAAGAGGCTTCCTACGTACCATTCCTTGGTAAGGATCAATGTCCACATAGTTCATAAAGGGTTTGGTGAACTGATGTGAATATGGTGGGAACCAATGAGGTGGTGGGATTGAACCTCAAAGATACTTCCTATGTACATTACCTTGCCATGTATCAAAAACCATGTAATTCCTCTAGTGTGTGTGGGAGTAACACTCTAAGATGCCCAGGGTATTAGTGAGATGATGTGAAGATTGTCAGAATGACCAGGTGTTGGTCATGATCTTTAGGTAGGATTCCTATATACCTCGCCTTTTCAAGGATCAAAAACCTAATAGTTCAGTTATGGTTGTAGGGATTACACTCTTGGTTGCCCAAGGTGTTGGTGAACTGACGTGAAGATGCTCGGAATGACCGGGTGTTGGGATTGAACCTTAAGGAGGATCCATACATACCTCACCTTGATAAGAATAAGAGACCTCATAGTTCCAGTGGATGTGGGGCTCACACTCTAGTCTTCCTGGGTAGTTTTTCATTTTTTACCCTTACTCTATGCCCACATGAGCCTTGCTTGTTGTGAAAAACAAGAGGCAGAAATGAACTGATGATCATGTCGTGAAAGGTTCATCCATGGGAAGTGGGAAGTGGCTACATGTAGTTAGCTTACCCAAGATGAAATAGGGGATTCCGCATGGTTAGAAGCCCAAAGAGGAAATATGGGATGTCTTCCATGATGGAGGCCTGTGGGGATGGAGATTTGGACTTACTCAATGATGGAGGCCTAGATGGGGGGAAAGACCAACGAGAGAGTGACTTGGCACCCAATAAGAGAGGAGGATCAGCGATGATACCTCCTGCAAGAAAATCTATGGGGATTACACCAGGGTGGTTGCCCTTTCCCTGTAAAATGACACCGCTATGATAAATAGGATCTCATTCCATGTGAGGAATGAATTAACTACCTTGGATAATAGTGGGAATAGAGAATGTTTGAGAAAGGGCACCACGCATTCAAGGAATGGGGAAAGGTCGTAGTATATCATCATGTCATGAGGACAATGTCACTGTACTGTTTAACGTCATGCATCTCAGACAGGGTGGGTTTACTCCGCACCCCTAGACTTACATAACCCACACCCTCTACACCATAGTGAAGAGAAGACACTGGAAATATCATGTTCGGTGGGTGTTATGGATAAAACCATTGGGGATCACATGAGAATGGCTATGAAAAGTATCAATATTCGTTAGTGTGCCTATGCAAAGAAGAATGAGGCAAAGCAATGCAATGTCAAACAATGCCCGAGGGACTATAAAGTTACTTTTTAGAAGCCTATAATGTCATACGATAAAATGATGTGTGTCGTAGATGTTTTGGGTGTGGGAGGCTCCCGAAAATGATGTCTAGAAGAGGGATATCGAACACGTGTTCACCAAGAGGGAGGATAGCACGCAAAATGGAATAGTTATGTGGAAAACACCGGATTAGTGCGCAATTGAGACAGTTGTTCATAAAAAACCATGTCGTCACACATAATGGAATAGTTCTGTGGAAAGCACTGGGTCAGTACGCAATCGGGACAATTCTGTAGAAAAGATCGGGTCGACGCGCAATTGGTGGAATTTTCCGGGCACTGGGGGTCGCAGTTTTGCATTCTATGAATACAGGTTGTGCACTAGATGTAGGTATTGTGCTCAAGTGGAAGGGTTTACGCACAATTCTAACAGATTTCCCACAATCTAAATAGATTTCACGCATTTGGAAAGGATTGTGTGCAATTTGAAAGGATTGCAGGCATGGGATGAGCCTCGAAGTAATTTGGATGAGGGTTATGCCCGAGTGGTCTTGCATGAAGGCGGACCCCTGGATGGCCTGTCACAATAAATTCAGTACCTAAAATCCATCATATGTGTGATTAAGTGGTGGATTTCACACAGAGGAAGTAGTTCAGATTCTTCAGGCATCAGAAGTTGAAGGGGCACCCATCTATTTATAGGTGCTCGGAGATGCCTGATCTGTGCAGAAATATGTTCACGTGAATTTTTTTTTGCTGGTCTCGGCAGTAAGAAAGATCATCCTCCTGGGGTTCCCTGTAAAAAATTCAACTCCCAGGGTCGGTGGTGTTGATGTTTTCATGCCGGGGCTGATGTTTATGCGAAGAAGCAGATGTTTCTGCGTAGGCGGGGCAGTTTCCGCATGGCGCGGGAGATTTCAGCACAGGCGCTGCAGTTTCCGAAAGGTGTGGTATTTTTCACACAGGCATGGAACACAACCTCGGATACCATGGGTTTTTCTGTGGGAGATATATTTTTAATGAAAATATGTGATTTTTTCATGCCTCCCTTTTGGGCCCCCGGAATGGATCAATGGGTCAAAATATGTCTTTGCATTATCACTCCAAAACCTCCTTCACCCCTTGAGAGTGTTTCAGTATCCACAATTCCCCCCCTCAGAATCATATCGATGATGGGATGTAAATGTTGGATTCCAAGGGAAATGCTAAAACACATAACATCCTAGAGTCTCTGTGTGAAAACCCCATAGGTGCGTGTAACATCGAGACGTAATGTGCATATCTCTTCCACGCATGCATGAAATCTATACTCTGATCCTATAAAAACCCTCACAGGTCCCTCATTCCCTATATATTTTTCTTGCATGATAATTCTTGAGTTCTCACATGCGAAAAACTTTTTCTGCCTTGTGAAAAACTATTCTTCGGTTGCGCATAATTCCCTAAGATCAGTCATCGTTTTATGCGCAGTCCCAATGATTTTTTCACCATGGCCTCTATTTTTCATCCCTACTCCAGATTTTTCGCATGGACTCCAGATTTTTGGATATGCATCCTATTTTCTTCATCTGAACTCCTTGTTTTTCACACCAAATCCTTGATACCTCACTAAAAGAAGATGGATTCCAATCAGGCTGACGCTGAGAGAGATGTTATGTTCACCACTCGGAGAGCTGCGATGGTTGCCAACCCTGACCTTTATTGCTCCCGAAAGATCATATCCAGCAAAAATACTCCCTTCAGCCAATTCACCCCATCCTAGAAGGAGTATGCACTGTCCACCAATTTGATGATATTGGACTTTATTATTATGGAGGAGGTACACATGCCCTGATATGAAGTAAACACTCTACGGTTGTGGGTGACCCGCGAGGATTACCTACCTCAATATAATATCATCAACAACATCCATCCTTCCAGATAAACCAGGCATATGGATGTTTACAAACCTTACAGATTCTTGAATTAAATGGATAATTTACTTTATGGATCTTTTCGGGTTTAGTGGTTTAGAGAATTAGGTCATAACATTAACATAACAACTTGAATATTAAATGTATATAATTCTACTCAATAACCTTTTTATTCAAAAATATAAACACATGAAAAAAAGAGTCATGTCTAGTACCATGTTTTAGACAGCAATACTATTCCTTGATCCCATCAATGACCCTATTCATCTTTATGACATGTGAAATACATTTTAAAACATGTGATGAGCATAAAGACCATATTAAGGGTTATAAAATAATTAAAAAAATATTATCCCAAATAAAAATCAATGAAACCATACATTTCAGTAATAACATACCTCATTAAATCATAAGATTTTTGAATAACACATATAAATCATATAACATAAGGTTAACTTATGGAATCCATATCAAACATACATTGTTGCTATCTCTACTACGTAGGGAGTAACATTTAGAATAGCCATCACAGTATACTATGTAAATCACTTAGGAGAAACATTCACATTTACCTCCGTCATGTTACCCCATGCATTAGTGAGCTATCTCGAGCTCACCCATCCTATGTTTATCATGGAACATTCCATATATATAAGCAATGCTCAATAACACTGACATATTCATAACCTATAACACAATCATAATGTATAGATAACATTTCCACATTCCAATCATAATATATCAAATCAGGATATTGAAATAAAAAATGATTTATCAAATCATTTTCAAAACCATTTAAAACATTTAATAAATATAATTTTTAATCAAAGTGTCTCAAAACAATTTGAATATTTTAATGAATAATTATATGAAGTCATTAATTTCCATATAAATAAATCCTAAAACCATTTTTAAAACATGGAAATTAATGATAAATAATTATAATAATAAATCTTAAAAACATTTGAAACAATATTTCAGTTACATTTTTTTAACAAAATGAGAGACGCTTGAATACAAATAATTGAGGAATAACATTTAATCAGAACATTATAATATCATGAGAATAAATGGATTCATGATATAATATTCCAAAGGACATTATATACACTGTATAAAATTGAATTGGTTCATAACAATAATTTAATCTCAAAGGAATGTAAATTAAGGCAAAATCCCTTATAAAATGGTATCCTTGGATTAAGGATAAATCAATTACATAATTGTGTGTGCAAAAATTAAATACACTAAATATGATTGGATATTCAGGTTAAATCAATAATATGAAATTCACACATGTTATTTTTAATACAAAACAAATGACATGGATATTTATCTCAATGAATGGAAATTGAGTTAAAATTACTCTTATCAAGTTCATATCGATGACTTCACAATTTATCAATGAAGTGATTATGTGTATCAAACTTCTATCCACAGAAAGGGGAGTGGAAATTACATCATAAACAAATAAATAGTGATTCCACACATAATCATAGCATTACAAAATTAAGAATTTGAAGATTAACCAAATGAATAGAAATGGGGTTAAAAGGTTCCCATTCCGATTTGGTAACTTTCAAAACATATAACCCATGAAAATAGGATGATAAAATGAAGATGTAATCACCCATAAAATTAAATATATTACACAATGAATACAATCATGGGCAGTACATAAACCACACATAAGGAAATAGTGGCAATATAGCTTGAATCTCATGGATATAAAAAGTTGGTTGAAAACCACTTACCATGTTGTAATCAATCGAGTCGTATGACCAAAATTAAAAAACCACCAAATAAATCATATAATACCATGACTATAATGAGAATAATGATATTATTTATGAAATTTCAGTACATAGTACACCACATGCAATAAATAAGTTGTGAACAATGGAAATCTCATGGAATTTAAAGTGAGATAAGTAATCTGTTATGTACGACTTAACTCATTTGTTCATTGTTCTTCCTGAATAATAAACTAAATTTAATTTCTACTTTATTAAGAACCATTATCATGTTTATTATTATTTTGGTTTCATTTATTTCCATTTTATAAACATAATGAAATAATTTTTGTTAATAATGACCATTTGATCGATATTTGGTACTTGAGTCAAAAGTTGACTTCTTATATTTACAAGTTGTCCTTGTGGTCAATATTCCATTATCTATAGAATGATATTCATGATTTAGATATCATATATATGTCAAATATATCCATAATATTTATATATATATGTGTATTTAAAATATTACATAACATTTATATGTAAAATATGAAATGCATCGTTCATGGAGACGGTAAGCTGTACGTAGGCATGTACGCTACTTTCATTTATATTTATTATTTTAATTGAATTAAAACATAATAATAAATTTTTATATTATAATTCAAGAATAATTTCATATATATTTTCATTATCTACGTCTTTTATATGTCTGACATATGACATTAATGAGTTATATCACTTTAGGGGGCGGTAGTTCGTACTTCCTCAAATAAAATTATCATGTTTACCAATAATGGAAACCATAAAGGTATATTGTAAAACATAAATACAGAAGCATAAAAAATATAAACAGAATTTATATCATATATAAAAATATTGTCATCTTAATGGCCACTATGAGAGGTGATAAGAGATAATCGAACAATCCTTGTTTTGTGAGGTGTTAGTTTGCCATCCATAACAAATAGTATGTTCTTCAACCATTAAATAGAGGTCTGTGTAAGTGTAGTTTGAATACTTCTCATAAAAAAATAATAGTATATTGAGTATACTGTTTTTGTTATACAAGAAAATAATAAAAATAGTTTAGGGTTTTGAGAAGTAAAATAAATGAAAAGAAGTTAAGCGGAACTGTTACCTTTATTTTGGGAAACTCTCTTTGGTTTGAACCAAATAAACAACTTGAAGTACCTTCCGTCTAAGGTAAAGATTCTATGAGTTGGATAGTGATCTTGGGTGATTATATGGGTAGGGTTTGGATGAGCCAAGGGTCTTGAGAGGTGTGTGGAATGAGTAATAAGTGAGGTCTTTTTATAAGAGGTAGGAGAGGTTCTTTAAGAAAGAGTGAAAATATTGTTTTATGATAATGATATTCGGTTTCCAAAGGTCCAAAACTAATTAATGACTACAATAAGATGACTCATGGTATAAATAAAATCATCCAATAAAATTTTGACAGGTTTTTAATGTTAATGTCATATTTATAATCCTATTTATTTAAATAATTTATTAATAAAGTAAATATTACATCATTATTGTGTCATAAATAATTTAATTTATATGATGTCTAAAAATTATCAAAAAAATACCATGATTTAGGAAATAATTTTATCAATCCAATGAATATTTATTGTTAAAACTATAACTTATATAACCCCATGTAAATATTATTTTACTAAAAGATATTTGTTTGTGTCACTTTTTCCTTTAAATTAAATTAATTAATCTAAAGTGTCATTGTCACTCTTAAGTGGCTTCTAGGGGTCCCAAAATCGACCCAAAGATGAAAATGGGCAGCCCTGACTCATCCAATAAGGTTAATACATGTTTTAATATAATATTTTGTTTTTAAGATATTCTTTTAACCTTGAATTACTATATTTACCTTAACCTATTGTAAATAAAAGTCAAAACATACTATTCAAAAAATATTATTTTAATCATATTGAACCAAATTTAACTTACTAATAACAACCATTTATGTGGGATTTTGGAAATTCAATTTACAAAATCAGTAAAATATCATTTAAATGAAAATGTCAGTTTTTTAATTTCTACTATGTGGTTTTACTATTCATAAAAAAATTGATGTTTTTTATAAAAATAAAAAAACAGTAGCCCAAGCTATAATTGATATTATGACTTCAAAAATTATGTCTATTTTACCTAATTCAAAACATAGAAGTCACATTAATTAATTTAATATTAATTCTCATTGTCAAAACAAATAGCGTGTTTTTGAGAAACAATAGTTATCAAAAGATTAATACTTGTTTATATCCAATTTCAAAGTGAAATTAATTAAAATGGACAAAATTGGATTAAATGGTAAAAATATATTCAAATTTCAATTTAAAACAATTTAAAAATATAATAAAACTATATAAATAAATTATTTTAAAAGGAACTTTTGAATTGAAATACAGTATTTTTCACTATTCATCAAAAATTGAACTTTATCAGAAAAATACCAAAAATATACCAAAAGTAAATTTTGATGTCCTGAATCTAAATATTAATTTTATTTTTTCAAATATAACATATTAAAAACCAAAACTAGTTTTAATGAGGGCTCACCATCAAAAGGCGATTAATCTACATTTTATTGAATATAAGAGTATTCATGCTTAAAATTAGATTGTGTCGAGGTAAATATAGGCAATGCCCAAGCCTAACCTATTGAGTTTGGGATCATTGAGCCTCATGTCGATGGTGCTTTAGGAAGCACCATAGAAGTTTATCTGCCAGCACGGCATGGCATGATCTACCAAGAGGATCACCTCATCGGGGAAATTGAGATCCATGAAATGGTTAGCAGGAGCCGGATGGGTAGAAAATAAGTCTGCCAATGCTTTCCCCTTAATTGAATTATGAGGGACAAACCTGATATTGAACTACTAGAGAATCACTACCCACCGAGCGAGACAACCTGCCAACATGGGGCGGTTCAAAATTTACTTTAGTGGGTCTACACTAGACAACAACTATATCTCGTGGTGCTATAGGTAATGTAGAAATTTCTCCACTAAGAATACCAGTGCAAGGAATCTCTTTTCGATGGGGATGTATCTAGTCTCTGTATCATGGATCTGGTGTCTAAGGTAGTAAAATAAGTTCTCCATCCCCTCATTATTCTTTTATGTGAGAAGGGCACCAATGGATCATTCCAAGGATGTCACATAAAGGACCATTGGTTTTCCAGAGACAATTTTCATTAAGACTGGTGGCTAGAGCAGATACTGCTTGATTACCTCAAAAGTGGTATGTCACTCTTCGTTCAATTTGTAGGTGGTGCCTTTCTTCTTGAGCTGGGAAAAGGCATTACACTTGCAGGTGAGATTCGTAATGAATCAGCATTTGTAGTCTATGTAACGATGAAAACCAAGATGCTTTCAAATAATACTTGGGGGAGACATCTTGATGATGGATTTCATCCTCTCTAGATAGATCTCAATACCCGGGTATCTGAAAACAATGCCAAGGAACTTCCCCGAGGTGACCCCGATGGCACATTTGACTTGGTTCATCTTCAGGTGGCAAGAACGGAGGAAGAAATATACATTTTCAAGGTCCATGAGACGGTTTTGGAGCTAGAGAGATTTGACCACCATATCATCCACATATAATTCCCCCAATTTCCATGGATTGTCTTGAATATGTGATGCATGGTCCGCTGATAGGTGGCACCTGCATTATAGAAGCTGAAGGGCATGAACTGGTAACAAAACATACCTTGTAGTTCCATGAAGGCTGTAGACTCCTCATCTTCAGGGGACATTCATATTTGGTTGTATCAGGAGTAACCAACCATGAAGGAGAGGGCTCGTAACCCTAATGTAGCATCAATCAACTATTCTGTCAGAGGAAGTGGAAAATCATCCTTCGGACAATGACCATTGAGATCATGAAAGTCGATGCAGACTCTGATATGTCCATTCTTCTGCCTGACTCGTACGTTGTTGGCCATCCATTTGGGGCACTTGACATACTTAATAAAATAGGCTCGAATGATCTTATCAACTTCTACACCTACCATGGCTCCGTTAGAAGGGTGCATCTTCTTGAGAGGTTTCTTGAACCCGTGATGATTTGCAGGGAGACAAAGGTGGTGGACAACTACCTAAGGATATAGTAATGGATTCTCATTGTATCATTATGAGAATACATGATGATCTTTTTTCTTGAAGTCTACATACTACTTATTCTCCTCGAGGTACATGGTAGAACTGATTAAAATAGGTCTCGGATCTGCATCGCTAACGAGGTTTACTTATACCAACTCATCAATGGTGGTAGAAGCACCCTCTTCAAATGTAAGGAGAGTATCCTCTAAGTCCTATTATTCTCTTGAGGAGGAGGGATCCCAGTGAGATGATCTTTCTCTATGTCGACAACTCCCTATGAGAGGCTGGTAATAGACTGGTCGGCAGTGGAAAACACATCAAGAGATTCAAGTGCTGTCGAAACCATAGCAACCATGGTTGTCGACCTGATCCCATATGGTCTTTGAACCAAGGGGCCATGATTAATGATATGAAAGTAATAGTGTTACTTCAACTTGAGGAAGTTAATTTCATCCTGGAGAAATAAGAAAGTATGGCGTATTGTAATATCAATGGGGTGAACATCCCAATACGTTATGAGAGTAGGGGGCTCAGGGGTCACCGAGTCCTGATTCGTATAAGAATATGAAGTGATCTCCCAACGTTGCATGGACATAAAAATATGCTACCCCCTTGTACCAGAGACAACAAAACATTTCCCCATATTGGGGTTCTTGGCCTCTAATCAATGGATCGAAAAGACGTAGGTGTCATCCAGTCCTGCCAAGGGGTCAGTTGCAACCACAATGGGTTCAACCTCACTGGCTTGAATCTGCTTTTCACCTCTCTTGAAATTGACGTCATCCATGTACGGGCTTAAAAGAGGCAAAATGGGATGAATCATCTTGGATCATTCCCAATCAGCCATTGAGGGAGTACTTGAATCATTAGTGATATGATGAGTGACCCGTCGCGTGTAGGTGGAGCCATGGTCTACCCATCATTGCATTGTATGCGGTTTCCCTGGATACAACCATAAACATGGTACTAGAAACTATTCCACTGAAAGGGGTCTTCAAATGAATCTTGTTGACCTGGGTCTGGTTTGTCTAGTCGTATCTATATATTTTCTGGTTAAAGGGAGTCAAATAATCTTCAAATAACCCTAGATTTTGTAGTGTCTGTGACAAGATAATGTTAATTCCGGAGACGGTGTCAACAAGACAACCACACACCGCCACACTATTTAATTGGCCGGTGATGTACATTGGGAGAATGTACCCCTATATGGAAGAAACTTCATCTTCTTCAGTGAATGAGATAATGGCCTAGAATTTAGTATCCTCTATTTCTTCCACACGTAATGCCTTTGCTGGTGCTACCTCTGTGTAAAACTGGAGGGGGATTTTTAAAGCCTCAATGACGGCCTCATGCCTATCTAGATACTGGAGATGGGCCTCAAGGGTGGAAAGCCTTGATGGGATACTGTAAAGGTGACTGAGAACATAATACATGCCACATGAGGCATGAACTTCTACTTGCAAGAGGTGCTCTATGACAGGCAGTACGGTGGCCCCTGCAGGCTGGGCCGACAGCTGACTGGTGTTGGGAATGTCCCACTTCCTAGTAGTCGAAGTGTATAGAGTGGCTACTATATGAGATCTGGGAGACTAAGACCATATTGTAGTAGCTCGTGGCTGGTCGCAACATGGTTGAGGTGGATCTGTTTAACCAGTAGCACAAAAAAGTTGTGGACGTGGGCCTGATGACACCAGATGAGGAGGCTGCGTGTGCTGAGCTCTACGTTGGGCCTGCTTTCTGGTCTCTGAGGTGTGCGTGGACTGTCTAGATGTTCTAAATGATGTGCCTCGATAACCCATATGGTCACATCTCTAACGACATTAGGGTCTGCTGGGGATTTTGGTGATATTCAACTGGCACTCCCCATCCTCGAGAGTCATGTAGGTGTTTACTAGCTCCACGGTGATAACTGAGGCACACCCATGACTGTCACATGAAGATTACACTTCTACTGGGAGGATCCAAATATAAATACTCATATACGTGGGCATGATTTCATCGAGAGTGCGAGACAAAGATGGCATTGGCGAGGTGCATTGATTTCCCTTACACTGACGGTGTTTTCTCTTTTGAGAAGTGGTTGGCTGTGATGATGATGCAGAAGTGGTGGTCGTAGCTTCTAAATGCACTGGCTGATTCAGGAATTCATGGATGATACCATGGGCATGAATAACGTTTTTTGAGCCATCCAATCATCATATTTTTGAGATCTATGGTTAGAAACCTGCTTCCACTCACCTTCGTCATCATTGTAGTTGTCATGCCTAACTAAAACATATGCAACTTTTTTCGGGGCTGGGCCCAGCCTGACTATGTTGTTATTGACCTGGTCTATGAGACAGTATTTGAACACATTTCACTACTTGAGAGTGTGCCTCAGGATCCAGTGATAAGGGTAGTAGTTGGGGCGATTATTTATGTTCACCACTTCTGGCCTTCTGTACTTATGAAAACGCACAATCCCCTGTTCCAAGGAACTTCATAAATAGCTAGGAACCTGATTCTTATTAAATGAGTTGGTCCAGTTTCATCGATCCAAAAAGGGGGGTGTAACACCCCGAGATTTTATGAAAAAAAATTCTTTTTAATTTCATTAATGTCTTGTGTTGTTCGCTACACCAAAAGGAGCTTGCACAACATGCATCATTGACTTGCCTTGCATTACACGCAATCACGACCTTCCTCGATAGCGTGTGTAGTAAGCAATTCCAAGTTTCACTAAACAATGATATGCTATTAAAATATTATAAAAACTAGCCGTTATGAATAGTAATAACCACTTTTTAAAATTTTGTAAATTTTAGTTTTCAAAATGGACTTCATTTTTGGATTCGGAATACCGAAATTATCTTAGGGAGAAATTTTGGTACTCTTCGAATAACTTTCATATTTTGATGAATGGTGAAAATTACTAAATTGTAATTAAAAACAACTTTTTCAATCGAAATAATTAATAGTGAAAAATTATTAATTGGAGTGGTTTTAAAATATATTTAGAATATATTTTTACAATTTAATACAATTTTGGTCATTGTATGTAATTTCACATTTAAACTAGACATAAACAGGTGTCAATATTTTGATAGTTATTATCTCTTAAAAACACGCTATTTGTTTTGACGACGGGATTTAATTTTTAAATTAATTAATGAAACTGATATGTTTTTAATTTGGAAAAATAGACATCATATTTGAATTCATAATATCAAATATATCTTAGGCCTAATTATTGATATTTTCCTGGAAACTTTCATTTTTTGATGAATAGTGAAACCACTAAGTGGTAGTTAAAAATATGAATTTTTCATAAAACATAATTTTACCGCTTCTGTGAGTGGATTTTCAAAACTCCGAGAGACACGGTTGATTTCAGTATGTAATATGTGGTCCAATGAGATGAATTTTTTTTTTGAATAGTAACTTTTTATTTTTTTTACCACGGTTAAAAGTAAATAGGGTAATTTACGGTAAAAATGATATTATTATTACTCTAACACATGTCCTAATTCTATTGGATAAGTTCAATTCGACCAAAAACAACATTAGGAATAAAATATTACCATTAGGCCCACTTGGATAAGATTAGGACATTTATTATTAATTTATTTAAAGAATGTTTAAAATAGTTAAAATCAATGTTTAATAAGAAAATAATTTTTAATATAGGGTTATACATACGATAAATTAAACTATAAATATTAATTAGAAATATAAAATTATTTCCTACATTATGATATTTTATTTGTAATTTTTAGACATTATATAATTTAATTTACTTATGACACAAAGATGATGTAGTAATTATCTTATTAATGAAATATTGACATAATTGATGTTATAAATACCAAAATAAATGTAATTTGAGAGTTTTTATCAATTACACAAATTTTGTAGGTTAATAAGACATTTTAGTATTGATTTAAATAACTTTTTCCGAAATAATCATTTTGTTATGAGTTTCACCAAAATCAATTACTAAATAGTGTCAAAATTGACATAAAATAGTTTTTAAAACAAATATTATATTATTGATAGTTATTTTATTCCTAAAAATCTAAGGTTCGGCCAAGATACTTATATCATGATAGGTGTATCATTAATGGACCACTTAGGGGTCTCCTGGATGTATATGGTATGTTTATTAACTATATAATATAAAAATACAAAGTGACATGGTAAATGTCAATCTAATTAACTAAGAGTTAAAACTAAAAGATAAGCTTAATATAATGACCTAAACTTGTATATATTATATTGGATTAGATTAGTTCGACCCATATTCACCTTAGCTTCTAAATAAATCAATTTGGAGCTATTTAAAAACGAATTTGGCGTTATAATAAAATAATATTTTTAGTTATTCCAAAGGTGCCCCTCTCCTCCCTTATAAAAGGGAACCTCCTCCCTCTCTTACTCACACCACATTGAGACTTCATGCTCGGCCAACCACTGACAAATACTCTTCTCCACTTCCCTAGAAACATCATAGAGGTACTGGTCTTTTTAAACGACCAAATTTAGTTCCTTAAGAGGAAGACTCAAAGAGGCGCTTCAAATAAGAGGTAATGTCTGTTACCGATTCTTTCATCTTTATTTCTTCTTCCACTTCTTCTTCATAGTTTGTTTCATTATGAAGTAATAACATTAGTATCACTCACATAATGATATGTTATTATATGTATTAAACAACCCTATTTCACCATCTATCCATCCTACGGAAAATGAAATCACCGCGCGTGCGTACGTACGGAATACCGTCTCCACGCCTTGGTGTAATCTGTATTCCACCACCACCGTACATGGATGGGTATAATGGTGTAAAATATAACTATATATGATTATTGTAAAGTGATATTTATTATGTAATAGTATACATACACTCAAATAAAATTCCATGATCATGGGAACGATATCATCGCTCGTGCGTACGTACGGAATACCGTCTCCATGACGCGATGAGATTCATTTTCAATGATTAACCATTCATAAATGATTATAAAGTATATATAATAAGTAATCAGGAAATATATGACATAATAATGATACTATAATTATGTATATATATATATATTTATATGTAGGTCATCTATTTAATTTCATTCAACTCAATAAGGAAACGAAAAGAATGTTCATGCGTACGTACGGCCTACCGTCTCCATGAACGGTGTATTTCATTCCATCTATCGATCTATTATACATATGAATATTATGAATATATATTATATATAAATCATGATTTATATTCTGGAATTAAGTAATCATGTTCTATGTAATCATATGAATAATTACAAGTCAAAACGCGGACGACAAATGAAACGATTTTAACCAAAACGCTCATTAACATGGAATTTACAAAAAAACGGGTAATATAAATCCATAAGTGAACCATATATGATATCATAACAATGAATATGATTATGTAAGAAGTCAATGACATTATTTAAATCATTATACAGGAGGTTCAGACACTTACAAAGAAAATCAGACCTAAGGTAAGGGATAATTTTGCAAATCTCATTTTTATCCTAGATTGCTTATTCGTACGTATTTACTGGGGTTATTTCTATCATCCATGTATATGTTTTATAAAATTGTTTTCATGTATGTTTAAAGTCATTTTTACCCATTTTTTGACTTTTACTACATGGTGGGTAAGGAATCTTTCTTTTGTTTCCGTTACGAGGTACTTTTTTGACTTTTCCGGCAAAAGTATGAGAAGAATGTTTTTTTAACTTATACGGCACGAACAGATTTTTAAGGTTTTATAAAGCATTATTTTCATGAATCTTCCTCAAAAATATTTCATGACTATTTTCAACAAAATCATTTTCATTTAAAATTGAATGAGGTTTTGTGAAAAGAAATTGATTTTGAAGATGAAATGATATTTTCCTCATGAATTCATTTCAAGTGTTTTATCAAAACCATTTTCTATCTAAGATGACATTATTTAATATGTGTATGTTTCAAGTATAATTTCTCTATGATTTACATGGTTTCAATTTTCTTATGATGAAATATCCATTTGTTTTATATGGATTATGTGATGATGGGATGATGTTTATGAAACCCATTTTATTCTTTGGGTTATGATGAATGTTTTAAGTTTATTTTGTCGCACAAGTTTGAATGATTTCACTATGAGATGGTTGGGACCTATATATCACTCAAATGAATTGGGTAAAGATTTATATCTCATGAGATAGACATGGCTGGAACAGCATGTTAAACCGGTTCAGCAATACAGGACTGGAACGAGGAGTGAACTCGATTCAGAAAAGGACTTTGTCCACTAAGATGGTCTTAGCAGCAATGCCTTGGCTACTATGGAAATCATTTCATGTGCTTAATGGATTCCACAATTACAAGTTTTATTTCAATGCTAGTTTATCATGATTAATATTCCTTTATGATCTATGCTTTATGTACATGCATGTTTTATGTCATTGCTCAAGATTTTGATGTTTAAACATTATGTTAATGTTTTTAAGTGCAAATGTATATGGTATGTTTTATTTTATCCATGCTTACCCTTGCAGAGCATTTGAGCTCACCCTTTTTATGTTTTCGTTTCCCCATGATATAATGAAAGTTTTTAGGTAAGAAAAAAAATGAAGATCTTTATGGGAGATATTGATGATCTTTCACCACGATTAGAAGATTATATTCCGAGTTTCCAAAGACACTAAACTATTACGGTCCTTGTGTGTGTGTTTTTGTTATGTACTAAGTATTCCACATAAGTAATGTAATTTCCATGTATGTCAATCTTCGGGTCTCTACAGTTGGTATTAGAGGAAAGGTTTAGTCATCCTTTGGAAACTAGGATGCGAAAACGTTAGTGAGATCCCTAGAGATATTTCTATGTTTTGTCTAGGGATGTCCCTAAGGATAAGTATACATATAGGATATAGTCCTAGAACTATGGTAACTATATTAGAATTTAACCTAAGATTATAGATATTGAGGGTACTCCCCCTTTACTATGTTGTTTTCCCTAGCATGATTTTTTCCTCTCACACTATTCTTTTTGGGTTTTAGAAAATGGCTGGAAACAGGAAGATTCATGATAATGGAGGATATGACGGACAATGGAATGATATTCTTCATGAGAAACCAAATGAAACGGGATTTGGAATGTAGAGACCCGAAGCTTGACGTACATGGACATTACATTACTTTTGAGGAATACATGGTACATAACAAAAACACACACACAAGGATCGTAATAGTTTAGTGTCTTTGGAAACTCGGAACGTAATCTTCTAATCGTGGTGAAAGATCTTCAATATCTCCCATAAAGATCTTCCCTTTTTTTTACCTAAAACCATTCTTTATATCCTGGGGAAAAGAAAACATAAAAAGGTGATCTCAAATGCTCAGCAAGGGAAAATAAAGGAAATAAAAATCATATCATATCTTTTTGAAAATCATAACCTGCAAAAGAGATAATAATATCTTAACATGGAACAAATCATAGAAGTGAAAATGAGATCCCCATAATATAACATGAAACTTGAAACTTTGTGGAATGCACACATAATCATGGAAAATCATTTCTTGTTAGTCATGACTCATTTCCAAGACTATCTTAGTGGACAAAGTCCCTTTCTGAACCGAGTCACCCTCGTTCCAGTCATGTTTCACTGAACCCGTACAACCTACCATTCCAGCCATGTCTATCTCATGAGATATAAAATCTTTACCCAATGCATTGGAGGGAGATATAGGTCCCACCCATCTTATAATGAATCCTTTCTTATGTGTGCCACATAATCATAAACCATACATCATAGCGTAACCCATGTAATAAAAATGGGATTCTTAAACAACATGACATCATAAAACAATTCATATAAGATAAAGAAATTCATAAAAATATTTCCATCACAACATAATCAAACCAATGTAATAATAGGGATAAAAACATAACCCTTTTATTGTCTTAGATGGAAAATAATTTTGATAAAATACTTGAACTCCATTCTTGAGGAAAATATCCTTTCTACTTCAAAAACATTTTGCCTTTCATAACATGTCATACGACTTTAAAATAAAAGAAGTTGAATAAAAATAAACTTGAAAAATTGTAAAGGAAGTTTCTTGGAAATAATGTTTTAAAAATCCATTCATGACGTATAAGTTAAAAAACATTCTTCTCGTACTTTTGTCGGAAAAGTCAAAAAGTACCTCGTACGAAAAATGACAAAAGATTCATTTCATACAAATTACTAAAAACTCACCAAAGGGTAAAAATGGATTTAAACAATTGTAGGTGGATGGAAATAATATTACATATTGATGAAACATGGATGTGGATGATAAAATACACCCTAGTAAATACTTACGAATAAATAATCTTGGATAAAAATGAGATTGTGATATTTCCCTTACCTTAGGTCCGATTTGCTTTGTACGTGTACGAAACTCCTGTATAATGGTTTAATTAATGTTATTGACTTATTCCAGAATCATACATATTGATATGATATCATATATGGTTATATTATTAGCTTCTTGTTAGTAATATTTCATTGTTACTTGTTACTCGGGTCCTTATTGCCTTTTGTTCTTATGCGTGTTTTGCCGAATAAATTCGTATTCTTCTTTTAAGGATATAGATACATTTTATCCAAAATGGTTTTAGTGTAACATATATCATATTTATTCATTAAATTCATTTATATAATTACTATGTAATGATGATCATTTAAAACGAGTCGCATCACATCGTGGAGATGGTATTCCGTACGTACGCACGAGTGATGATATCGTTCCTATGATCGTGGAATTGTATTTGAGTATATATATATTATTTCAGTATCAATATTACATTATAATAATCATAAATAGTTACTCATTACACCATTATACCCTTCCTTGTAAGGTTGTGGTGGAAAATAGATTACACCATGGCGTGGAGACGGTATTCCGTACGTACGCACGCGCGATGATTTCATTTTTCCATAGGATGGATAGAAGGTTAATTAGGGTTGTTTAATATTTATAATAACATATATTTATTTAAGTAATACTTATGTTATTACTTTATAATTAAACAACAAAGAAGAAGAAGTTGAAGAAGAAATAAATTGAAAAGATCGGTAATGGATATTACCTCTTCTTTGGAACGCCTCTTTGAATCCTCCACTTAGAGAACTACGATTGGTCTTTGAAGAAAACCAGGACATCTAGGATTATTCTAGGGAAGTGGAGAGGAGAAAATGGCAGGGGTTGGCCAAGCTTTAGTGATCAAATTGGTGTGAGTAGGAGGGGGAGGAGGTTCCCTTTTATAAGGGAGGAGAGGGGCACCTTAGGAATATCTCAAAATATTACTTTATATTAAAGTAAAAATAGGTTTATAATGGTTCAAAAGGTTCTTATTTCGAAGATAAATTGGGGATGGGTCGAAATCCTATCATCCAATAGGATTTAGACAAGTTTTGGGTATTATTTTAACCTTATCAATTAGATTTAACTCTATGATAAATAATTTAACTTTTACCGTGTCTTTTTGTTTTCTTTTACTATATGGTTAATACACTTACTATAACATGTCAAACGAACCACAAATTGTATATTATTAATACATATATCCTTATCTATGTCATTTGTCAGAACCTTAGATTTTTAGGAATAAAATAACAATTAATAATATAATATTTGATTTAAAAACTATTTTGTGTCAATTTTGACACTATTTGATATATGATTTTTGTGAAAGTCATAACAGAATTATATGTTCGAACCAAGTTGATTAAATCAACACTAATATATCATAGTAACCTAGAAAATTAGTGGAATTCATAAAAAGTCTTAAATTACATTTATTTTGGTATTTATAATATCAATTATGTCAATATTTCATTAATAAGATAATTACTGCATCATCTTTGTGTCATAAATAAATTAAATTATTTGATGTCTAAAAAATAATAAATGTCCTAATCTAATCCAAGTGGGCCTAAATGATAATATTTTACACTTAAGGTTGTTTTTGGTCGCGATACACTTGTCCAATAGAATTAAGACATGTGTTAGGGTAATATTAATATCATTCTTACCCTTAATTACCCTATTTACTTTTAACCGTGGTAAATAAAAGTAAAAAGTTACTATTCACCAAAAATTATTTTCATCTCATTGAACCACATTTTACTTACTGACATCAACCATGTCTCTCGGATTTTTGAAATTCCATTCACAGAAGCGGTAAAATTAAGTTTTATGAAAAATTCATTTTTTTAACTACCACTTAGTAGTTTCACTATTTATCAAAAATTGATGTTTTTCAGAACAATGCCAAAATTTCATCCTAAGATATATTTCATATTCTGAATTAAAAAATGAAGTCTATTTTACCAAATTCATAACATAGAAGTTGCATTAATTAATTTTATAATTAAATCCCGCTGTTAAAACAAATAGCGTGTTTTTAAGAAACAATATCTATCAAAAGATTGACAATTGATTATGTCTGGTTTAAATGTGAAATTACATTCAATGACCAACATTGTATTAAATTGTAAAAATATATTCTAAATATACTTTAAAACCCCTCAAATTAATAATTTATCACTATTAATTATTTCGATTAAAAAGGTTGTTTTTAATTATAATTTAGTAATTTTCACTATTCTTCAGAATATAAAAGTTATCCGAAAAGTACCAAAATTTCACCTTAGGCTAAATTCGATACTCCGAATCCAAAAATGAAGTCCATTTTGAGAGCTAAGAATTTTAAAAAGTGGTTATTACTATTCATAACGGCTAGTTTTAATAATATTTTAATAGCATATCGTTGTTTCGTGAAACTCAGAATTGCGTACTACACACGCTATCAAGGAAGGTTGCGATTGCGTGCAAGGAAAGTCAAAGATGCGTGTTGTGAAAGATCCTTTTGGTGTAGCGTAAAAAACAAGACATTAATAAAATTAAAAATAATATTTTTCATAAAATCTCGGGCTGTTACATTCTACCCCCTTTAAAATGAATTTCGCCCTCGAAATTCATCGGGGTTATAAATGGTTTACTATTCGAAAGTTTCTTTAATAGAAACCCACATCGTAAAAAAGAATATCAAAACCAATCTTCAAAAACAAAAGTATGAAACGTAACGGTTACCCAAATAAACTAATCACTGGGTTTCCACATAGGTGAAAATATGGATATAGAAGAGAAATCTAACCATCATGTTCTGATGGAGAGTGTTATAAAAACATGGCTATGGAAAATCCAGCAATCACAAAGCCATAAATTTGTGAGGATCTAAGGTACCATCTGATTCATCAGATATAAGATCACTAGGACATCATTTTTGCTTTTCAAGATCATTTCCCTAAAGTTAAATATTTTGAATTAGAATAAATACTTACTTTATTTTGGTACAATCTCACTGTTGTTCGTGCTTTTAACAATTTCCACTTCATATCTTAAATAAATGAAGTTGAATTTGTTATTCCTGAAGTGTTAGCAGATCATGTGATAGAATGACGTGTAACGACCCAAAATTTCATTAATGAAAAATCCCTCTTGATCCAGTTAAATGATTCTTTATAAAAAAATGTGTTTTTATAAGATGTCAACTTCCTTAGTTTTAACGTTAAGATTTGTGATCGTTACTTTTATAGCCGTTGAACAGTGATCATCTGGGTAGTTTAAATATAAGGCTTTAACGAACCAATTTTCTACTCAGACAAAGGAAGCGATGGCCTCATCCAGTAGAATTGCCCCTTACGAAGCCCATTTGTCGGAGCTCGGAAAGGAGGTGGCGTCTTTGGGCTTTGCCCTTGACCAAGCCCAAGCTGAGCTTCATCAAGTAAAGCTCGAACATGATCGTCTACGGGAAAAATGGAAGTTGATAGAGATTACCACTCGAGCAATGTTATCCGAGCAACCCCAAGAGTCTGTCACCATCGCACACCTTACCCTTAGGTCTTATGCGGCTATTTTAAGGGGTTATTTAACAAATAAGTAGCACCATGTTCATGTACATTATTTTTGTATATATTAATGAATATAATTTCTAGTCATTTTTGATACTTTGTAATTAGTTTTTAAAGTACAAACGGTGTTTTTAGTTATTATTTAATTAAGAATTATATTTTATTAAATTAAAGGATTTTTTAATTAAATAATGTTTTAATAAAATATTATTATTAATATTAAATTAATTTTTATTAAATATAAATGATCTTATAATTTTATGAATGCAATTAAAATTTTTATTAAGGTTTGAAAGCCATTTCTGTCAAAACCCGTGAATTTTTTATAAATGTCGGTTTTTATTTTAAAAGTGAAAATTCACATATTTAGAAAATTATTTAGATAAAATAAATATTATTTTTGGAATCAGGACGTCGAAATTATCCAACGGTGAATTTTTCATAATTTTCTGAGACAGTCATATTTTTGGGTAAACATTAAATACCATTTAAATATATAATGTGTTTTATGACATCATAATGACCCAATGGTGATGTAATAAAATACCATAATCCTTATGTTCGGCCAATATGTGTTTTACCATTAAAATAATGAGGTTTTGGGTTTGTTTGATTACTTTTCAAAGCATTAATGGAGCCCTCAAGACTTATTCAACACTTTTCCTTTTTAAATTAATTTCCATGGGAGTGTGACTCACCTCCACATAAGAAACCCTAATTTTTTAATACGTTCGGACCTTGAACTTGTAAAATGTTGTTTTCCTCTTTCCTTTTCCAGAAACCATGGGCAAATACTATGGGATGGTTTGTGGTTTGGATTATTTTAATATAAGGGGTCCCAAACCTAAATAATAAAGAATTCTCTCACCTTTCCTATATAAACCCACCCAAGCTCCCACTTCCTCCTCACTCAAAGCCCTTGAAGTTCGTCCAACCTCTGCCCTACTCTCTCTAGAATCCTCTCAAGGTGCCCCAAGCTCCCAAGAAGCCTCTCACAAGCCTCTCTCTAGCCTTTGGAAGCACACATCCAAGTAAGGGGTTTTCTTCCTTTCTCATTTTTTTGTCAATTTTCATTAAGTTGTATTTCCCTTTTTATTTCAATTATGAATGTTGGGGTATGGTTTCGCACCTCCCCCATACTGCCCTCTTATTGTTTGAATGATGGGAGAACCCTTTCTCTCTCATTAAATGCCTCCCATGTACACCCGTTACTATGCCGAAATTCCGAAAGGAACTTCTCTCTCTTCTTTTACATTCAAGAAATACTTTTGTATCATGAATCTAAATTCCATTTCTATTGTTGGGACATGTATATATATGATCTCCTTACTTTCCATTACATTTAAATATGATGAGGAACCCCTTTCTCTCTCATCAACCTTTTTTATGAATTCTTATGTCATGCCGTTACGCTGCCGAAATCGCACCGATTTTCTAAGCCAATGTCTTTGTGTAGTGAATACCATGCCCATTTCTCCATCAAGGGTATTCACCTTTATGCACATATACATATTGATTGTAATGTTTCATGTATTAATTCCTCATTCCATTATCGTGGAATAAATGATTATGTTTTATGAATCCATGTTTTATGATCCATGTGACACACTTATGCATGAAATGAAATGTTTAAGAAGGGTGCACCCTTTATAGCGCTCCAATGCTTTGGGTAAAGTATAGTATCATGATACGTCATGTGCAATGAGTGTTTACTCATGCTAATTCAAGTTCAACGAGGGTTTACTCGTGCTTCAAGTGCAATGAGGGTTTACTCATGCTCCATGTGCAATGAGCCTTGGCTCATGCTAATTCAATGTTAAGTGTTGTTGCCACATTTCCATGTTATGATTATCATGCTTTATCATGCCTTTATGTTCATGTCTCTATTATTCTCTATTGATATGCCTATTGCCTAACATGTATTGTACTCCTCATGTTATTCATTATGTACTCCCTTACTGGGCTTTATAGCTCACCCTTTTCTTATGCATGTCCTCAGGTTATCCCATGCAATGCTAAGTACGAAGGAATGTAGTGGTCATGTAAAGGAAGTTTTCAATAAGGATGTTGTATTTCAAGTTTAAAGTTTTTATGTAATGATCCTAAGCCCCAAGACACTACACCTCTCGATCTTCTTTGTTGTATCAAGTGATGTTTTATGTAATAAAGCATGTTTAAGTTGTAATAAAAAGCAGGGTTGTCATAGTTGGTATCAGAGGATAGGATTAGTTATTTTTGGGATTAGGAAACCCTAGTAAAGCCTTAGATACAAGACTAAGCATAATAAAAACATCCCTAAGTTTTGGTAAATACTATGTAAGTGTTTTATCAAAAAAATACATCCCTTTCTGGATACGAGCAGGTAGAGGTGGCTCTGGCACAGATGTATCCTAGGGGTAAAACCCGAAAACACCGCTTTGAGCTAGACTCGAACGGGAACTGGTGCACGACAACGGGCCTTGCTACACTCTTGGTTACGACACTCCCGGGGGATATGTTTTGATAAATTCACAATCTTAGTATGAACCCTTATTAAGGGAAAAATTCCCCTAATAATATATGTTAGAAGGAAGATCATGAAAAGCCTGGATTGAATCCTATAGACTCATGAGTTGAAGAGATTAAAGTTTATTTATAAGTCATCAACTTTTGTCTTTGGATTACCCTTTATGTGTTACCCCTAAATTTCCTTTTATTCCAGCCAATGGCCGGTAGTAGGAGAACTCGGGCTAACAACTGTTGTGAAGATCAGTGTGATGATTGTACTTATGAGATGCCCAATCCAATGGGAGCGGGAATCGAGAACTTTTTCACGCTTCTCTCTTAGATAACTCAAGTTTTGAATAGAAACACTGGTTAAGAGGAACGTTCAACCCCCCCTAAGAAAGAACAAGTCGCTATTGAAAGCTTCATGAGACAAAGGCCTCATACTTTTAGTGGATCATCCGATCCCACGATTGCTGAACAATGGATCAACTCCATTGAAAAGATATTCTCCATCCTCCAAAGCTATGAAAAAGAGAAGGTTCTCCTGGCGGCTTATCGTATGGAGGGTGAAGCTGATCAATGGTGGACGTTGATCAAAAATATGAAGCCTGAGGAGGAGATCGAGGCTTTGGAATGGAAGGTATTCCGGAAGATGTTTTTCGATAAATATTTTCCACGCACCCTCCGTCTTAAGATGGAAAGGGACTTCCTTTCCCTCAAGAAAAAATATGAGGAATCTGTGGGAGTGTACGAGGCAAACTTCACAAGGCTTGCACGATACGCTTCCGGCTTTGTCGTTACCCCCGAATGCAAGGTTGACCGCTTCTTTGGTGGGCTGAAGCCTAGCTTGCGGAAAGCATTAGCGATCCGTGACTTCGACAGCTATGAGGAAATTTTTCGATGTGCCCTCAAGGTTGAAATGGAGATCGGAGAATCACAGGGGTATCATGGGGACAAGAAGCGGAAGGTGGACATCAATGCTGGTGGTCCGATGGATAAATCCAACGGCGCTAAGAAATTCCAGCACCCCACTTTCCAAAAGTGTGGAAAGAAGCACCCTAGAAATTGCCTTAGGGGGACAAGAAAATGCTTTAAGTGTGGAAGAGAAGGGCACCTAGCTGTTAACTGTCAGCAAGAAGGACCCGCGGCTGCGACTGAGGGGAGGAATGCTCCGTTCGAACCTCAACGCATTGTTCAATGCTTCAAATGCAAAGAACAGGGTCATTTTGCGAATCATTGCCCTAATCCAAGGGTTATCGGAGGCAATCAACAACCTCCAAGACAGCAAGGAAGAGCTTTTTCCATCACTTCTGCCGAAGTGAACCCCGACAACGAAGTGGTGACAGGTACGCTAGTTATTCATTCAAGAATAGCGAACGTACTTTTTGATTCAGGTTCTACGCATTCTATTATATCTCAAAAGTTTAGTAGAACAATCCCTGCACCACCACAAATCATGGAAGTAAAGATGTCGGTGAGTACGGCAAATGGGGCAATCATTGCATCCCATGAGTATAAGTCCTCCCCTGTTATAGTCTGTGGATTGAATTACCCGGCGAACCTCATCATACTCCCTTTGGTGGAATTTTATGCAATTCTTGGCATGGATTGGCTTTCCTTATATAGAGCCAACATAAATTGTCGGGAGAGGGAAATCACACTCCATATGGAGAATCGACCCCCGATTCTTTACAAGTGTTAGGAGGAAGATGAATCTCCTTTAGCTCCATCATATCAAGCATGGATATTACTGCCTTATGAGCACGCATATCTGGCTCAGATGATTGAGTCCAAGGAAGAAACCACCCTTGGAGAAATGCCTATTGTGAGGGAATTCGCTGAAGTATTTCCCGAGGAACTTCCTGGTCTTCCTCCAAGAAGAGATGTTGAGTTCTCAATTGAACTTATACCTGGGGCGCTACCAATATACAAGAATCCATATAGAATGGCTATGGTTGAGCTTGAAGAACTGAAGAAACAACTACAGGAGAATCTGGATAAAGGGTTTATACGCCCAAGTGCATCATCGTGGGGTGCACCAGTCCTCTTCGTCAAGAAGAAGGATGGGTCAATGCGGATTTGCATAGATTATCGTGAACTTAACAAAATCACGATAAAGAACAAGTATCCTCTCCCAATAATCGATGACTTGTTTGATCAGCTGCGTGGAGCACAATACTTCTCCAAGGTCGACTTGCGGTCGGGATATTATCAAGTAAGGGTGAAGAAGGAAGATATCCCCAAGACTGCTTTTCGTACAATGTACGGGCACTATGAATTCATAGTAATGCCTTTTGGACTCACCAATGCTCCAGCAATATTCATGGACTTGATTAATAGAGTCTTTAGAGATTACCTAGATAAATTTTTGGTAGTCTTTATAGATGATATTCTAATATACTCCAAAACCAAGGAGGACCATGAGGAGCATTTAAGAACTGTACTGGAGACTTTGCGCAAGGAGAAGCTCTATGCCAAGTACAGCAAGTGTGAGTTCTGGTTGAAGGAGGTCTCATTCTTGGGCCATATCATCACAAGCAATGGGATATCTGTGGACCCCTCCAAAACAGATGCAATTGAGGGATGGCCGAGGCCAACATCGGTAACTGATATCCGTAGCTTCTTGGGGTTAGCTGGATATTATCGACGATTTGTGAGAAACTTATCACGATTGTCCAACCCTCTTACCAAGCTAACTCGAAAGGGAGTAAAGTTTTCTTGGAGTGATGAATGCGAAGAAAGCATCAAGGAGTTGAAAAGGAGGCTTATCACTGCACCTGTGCTCACTTTACCCACAAGTGGGGAGCTTTTTGTGGTATTCAGTGATGCTTCGAAGAAGGGATTAGGATGTGTGCTGATGAAGAATGATAAAGTGATATCCTATGCCTCAAGACAGTTGAAAATCCATGAGCGAAACTATCCAACGCATGATATGGAGTTGGCGGCGGTAATCTTTGCCTTGAAAATCTGGCAGCATTATCTCTATGCAGAGAAATGTGAGATATATACTGACCACAAGAGTTTTAAATATATATTCACACAGAAAGAGCTTAATATGCGCCAGAGAAGATGGATAGAGCTCATAAAGGATTATTATTGTTCAATACATTACCACCCTGGGAAGGTGAACAAGGTGGCGGATGCCCTAAGTAGAAAGGATCCAACAATTCTATCAATGATGAGAATTGAGAAGGATCCAATCTTCTTAGACTTGATGAAGATGGACGTGGGAATCATAAAGAAGGGAACATCATCAATCCTTTCACAAATGATTGCTCAACCATCTCTTTTGGAAAGGATAAAGGATGCTCAAAAGGATGATGCGAGAATCCAAGACAAAGTGGAAGCTATCAAAAAGGGAAAATCCTCAGAGTTTAATGTTAATGAAGAAGGAATTGTGAGGTTTGGGAAAAGACTATGTGTCCCATCAAGTTCGGAGCTGAAGAAGGATCTTTTGGATGATGCACATAGTTCAAATTTCTCTATTCACCCAGGGAGCACAAAGATGTATCGAGATCTCTAAGAAAACTTTTGGTGGTGTAATATGAAGAAGGAGATCGCCGAATATACATCAAAGTGCCTGGTGTGTTAGCAAGTGAAAGCAGAGAGGCAGAAGTCTAAGGGGATGATGCAACCATTGCCCATACAAGAATGGAAATGGGAGAACATCACCATGGACTTCGTCACTGGACTTCCAAGGACATCCAAAAGCAACAATGCAATCTGGGTTATTGTGGATCGTCTTACAAAGACTGCACACTTCATTGCTATTCGAGAGGATTTCTCTTTGGATCAACTGGCATGGATATATATCAGGGAAGTGGTATGGTTGCATGGAGTACCACTATCTATTGTGTCTGACCGAGATCCAAGATTTACCTCTATGTTTTGGAAGAGTCTTCAACATGCTCTGAATACTGAAATAAACTTCAGTGCGGCCTATCATCCTCAAACTGATGGCCAATCCAAGCGGACTATCCAAACACTTGAGGATATGTTGAGAGCGTGCTCAATGGACTTTAAAGGAGGATGGGATCAACAGCTTCCTCTAGTTGAGTTCTCTTATAATAATAGTTTCCACTCGAGCATCCAAATGGCACCATATGAAGCCCTGTATGGGAAAAGGTGTAGAACACCGGCATGTTGGGATGAGGTCGGTGAACGTAAGCTGCTTGGACCAGAAATGGTCGAAGAAATGGTGGAGAAGGTGAAAACCATTCAGCAGCATATCAAGGCAGCCCAAAGTCGATAGAAGAGTTATGTAGATAATCGTCGATGATACCTTGAGTTTAAAGTCGGAGACATGGTGTTTTTACGCATATCTCCGTGGAAGAAGGTCATGAGGTTTGGAAAGAAAGGGAAATTAAGTCCAAGGTACATCGGCCCATTCGAGATTCTTGATCGTGTTGGGGCTGTGGCCTATCGACTAGCACTTCCACCTACTATGGCCAATGTGCATGATGTCTTCCATGTATCCCTCTTAAGGAAGTACATACCAGACCCTTCACATGTACTCTCTTCCGAGGTGGTACAATTAGAAGACGATCTTTCTTATGAGGAGCAACCAGTGAAGATCTTAGATCGTAGAGAAAAAGCTCTACGAAATAAGACAATGCCCCTCGTCAAGGTGTTGTGGAGAAACCACATGTTTGAAGAAGCAACTTGGGAGTCGGAGGATATGATGAAGCTAAGTTACCCACATTTGTTTTAGTGTGGGAAAAGGAAAATTTCGAGGGTGAAATTTCTTAAGGGGGGAATGTTGTAACGACCCAAAATTTCATTAATGAAAAATCCCTCTTGATCCAGTTAAATGTTTCTTTATAAAAAAATGTGTTTTTATAAGATGATAACTTCCTTAGTTTTAACGTTAAGATTTGTGACCGTTACTTTTATAGCCGTTTAACAGTGATCATCTGGGTAGTTTAAATATAAGGCTTTAACGAACCAATTTTCTACTCAGACAAAGGAAGCGATGGCCTCATCCAGTAGAATTGCCCCTTACGAAGCCCATTTGTCGGAGCTCGGAAAGGAGGTGGCGTCTTTGGGATTTGCCCTTGACCAAGCCCGAGCTGAGCTTCATCAAGTCAAGCTCGAACGTGATCGTCTACGGGAAAAATGGAAGTTGATAGAGATTACCACTCGAGCAATGTTATCCGAGCAACCCCAAGAGTCTGTCACCATCGCACACCTTACCCTTAGGTCTTATGTGGCTATTTTAAGGGGTTATGTAACAAATAAGTAGCACCATGTTCATGTACATTAATTTTTTATATAATAATGAATATAATTTCTAGTCATTTTTGATACTTTGTAATTAGTTTTTAAAGTACAAACGGTGTTTTTAGTTATTATTTAATTAAGAATTATATTTTAATAAATTAAAGGATTTTTTAATTAAATAATATTTTAATAAAATATTATTATTAATATTAAATTTATTTTTATTAAATATAAATGATCTTATAATTTTATGAATGCAATTAAAATTTTTATTAAGGTTTGAAAGGCATTTCTGTCAAAACCCGTGAATTTTTTATAAATGTCGGTTTTTATTTTAAAAGTGAAAATTCACATATTTAGAAAATTATTTAGATAAAATAAATATTATTTTTGGAATCAGGATGTCGAAATTATCCAATGGTGAATTTTTCATAATTTTCTGAGACAGTCAAATTTTTGGGTAAAAATTAAATACCATTTAAATATATAATGTGTTTTATGACATCATAATGACCCAATGGTGATGTAATAAAATACCATAATCCTTATGTTCGGTCAATATGTGTTTTATCATTAAAATAATGAGGTTTTGGGTTTGTTTGAATTACTTTTCAAAGCATTAATGGAGCCCTCAAGACTTATTCAACACTTTGCCTTTTTAAATTAATTTCCATGGGAGTGACTCACCTCCACATAAGCAACCCTAATTTTTTAATAAGTTCGGACCTTGGACTTGTAAAATATTGTTTTCCTATTTCCTTTTCCTGAAACCATGGGCAAATAACATGGGATGGTTTGTCGTTTGGATTATTTTAATATAAGGGGTCCCAAACCTAAATAATAAAGATTTCTCTCACCTTTCCTATATAAACCCACCCAAGCTCCCACTTCCTCCTCACTCAAAGCCGTTGAAGTTCGTCCAACCTCTGCCCTACTCTCTATAGAATCCTCTCAAGGTGCCCCATGCTCCCAAGAAGCCTCTCACAAGCCTCTCTCTAGCCTTTGGAAACACACTTCCAAGTAAGGGGTTTTCTTCCTTTCTCAGTTTTTTTGTCAATTTTCATTAAGTTGTATTTCCCTTTTTATTTCAATTATGAATGTTGGGGTATGGTTTCACACCTCCCCCATACTTCCCTCTTATTGTTTGAATGATGGGAGAACCCTTTCTCTTTCATTAAATGCCTCCCATGTACACCCGTTACTATGCCGAAATTCCGAAAGGAACTTCTCTCTCTTCTTTTACATTCAAGCAATACTTTTGTATCATGAATCTAAATTACATTTCTATTGTTGGGACATGTATATATATGATCTCTTTACTGTCCATTACATGTAAATATGATGAGGAACCCCTTTCTCTCTCATCAACCTTTTTTATGAATTCTTATGTCAAGCCGTTACGCTGCCGAAATCGCACCGATTTTCTAAGCCAATGTCTTTGTGTAGTGAATACCATGCCCATTTCTCTATCAAGGGTATTCACCTTTATGCACATATACATATTGATTGTAAAGTTTCATGTATGAATTCCACATTCCTTTATCGTGGAAGAAATGATTATGTTTTATGAATCCATGTTTTATTATCCATGTGGCACACTTATGCATGAAATGAAATGTTTAAGAAGGGTGCGCCCTTTATAGCGTTCCAATGCATTGGGTAAATTATAGTATCATGATACGTCATGTGAAATGAGTGTTTACTCATGCTAATTCAAGTTCAACGAGGGTTTACTCATGATTCAAGTGCAATGAGGGTTTACTCTTGCTCCATGTGCAATGAGCCTTGGCTCATGCTAATTCAATGTTAAGTGTTGTTGCCACATTTCCATGTTATGATTATCATGCTTTATCATGCCTTTATGTTCATGTCTCTCTTATGCTCTATTGATATGCCTATTTCCTAACATGTATTGTACTCCTCATGTTATTCATTATGTACTCCCTTACTGGGATTTATAGCTCACCCTTTTCTTATGCATGTCCTCAGGTTATCCCATGCAATGCTAAGTACGAAGGAATGTAGTGGTCATGTAAAGGTAGTTTTCAATAAGGATGTTGTATTTCAAGTTTAAAGTTTTTATGTAATGATCCTAAGCCCCAAAGACACTAAATCTCTCGATCTTCTTTGTTGTATCAAGTGATGTTTTATGTAATAAAGCATGTTTAAGTTGTAATAAAAAGCAGGGTTGTCATATGACGGGTCATTCCATCTGTCTCAAACAAAAGGTTAACAAAAAATTATATACATAAGTCGGTCTATAATGAGATTAATCATATATGGTTCCTAAAATGGACTTATACATCATATGTCATACATCTTAATATAATAAAACTAGTTTCTACTAAACAGGGACTTCCTGTAGGCCAGTGGTAGGCGATAAAGGCCAGTCGCACTTCAGTTGTGGGTTCGATTTCCACAGCCTTGTCCGACGCGATGGGCTGTCGCCCGTCCTGCAGGTTGTCCTTTTTCTAAAACTATATTACTATAACATCCCATCAATAATATCGAGAAAACTTTTATCCTTAAAAAATACTAACTTATGTCCAACATAATCTATACCAATATTTAGGCTTATCCATAATACTTCAATCCACTCTCATAACATAGTGAAAACGATTACCAGAGATTTAACACCATCGTCGATCCCCATATATCATATGATATGTTTTGTTGGTCACATTCCAAACATTCAAAGTCTTTAATCATGTATTCTCTTGAATACCTTAGTGAAAACATGAATGCAGTTAAAAGTTAACACTTTCCACATACCAAAATCCTCAAAATTATATATACTCAAACCATGATATCACTTAGTCTTTATATCAATCATGAGCTCATGAATACTGTTAAACATTTAGTTTTCTTGTTTTCCCTTCATTATGCGCATATCATCTTATTTCCAAAAATATTTTAATTACTTTGAATACCACATTAGACAAATACATAAATATTCCAATACGTTATGATACAACATTATTTTGGAATCCCATTACATAAACACTTAATCATTCCACCACATCGTTATCATATTCAACATCACCAATGGTGATCGCATGTGACTTCCCATTGTCCTTTTCCTTAAGCGGTTGCTCATGTCGATCATCACTAACCCTTGGATTAGGTCATTTAATAGCATAATGCCCCATTTCCTTGCACTTGAAGCATTGAAGTGTTGGTGGTGCGTTCTCTGTAGTGTTTGCTTTATTCACATCATTAGAATCCCTTTTTCCATTACTTTGACACTCAGCTGCTCGATGAACTTCTTTTCCACACTTAAAACATTTTCTAGTCCCTTTAAGACAATCTCCACCATGCTTCTTTCCACACTTTGTGCATAAGGAAACATTCATCTTCTTTTCACCATTATTCTGAGATTTCTCCTTGAACTCCATCTTTTGTTTGTTTTCAAAACCATGAGATGGATATGTAACACCAACTTCCATTTCTACCTTGATATCACAATGCACAATTTCTTCATAGCTACTGAAGTCTCTTATAGCTAATTCCCTTCGAAGACTTCGTTTTAAGCCACTTAAAAATCGATCAACTTTACTTTCAGGTTGGATGATAATGCCAGATGCATACCTTGTAAGTCTTGTAAACTTTTCTTCGTATATACCAATAGATTCATCATCCTTCTGCTTCAGCTCAAGAAACTCATTTTCCAACTTTGTTCGAAGAATACGAGGGAAGTACTTACTGAAAAACAAGTTCTTGAACTCGTCCCATTCCATGGACTCAATTTCATCTCTTTGCCTCGTATTCTTGATAAGATTCCACCATTGATCAGCTTCACCTTCCAAACGATATACTGCTAAGATGAATTTATCATGCTCAGAACATTGAAGAACTGAAAATATCTTTTCAGTGGTACTGATACATTGTTCAGCAACAAGTGGATCAGAAGACCCACTGAAAGAAGGTGGACGTTGCCTCATGAAGGACTCAATAGAATATTGTTCCCTTCTCTGCTCATTTGGAAGTCCAGAATGATTCATTGCTTGTGTATGTATAGCAATAAGATTTTTCACTCCATCTCCCATAACATTTGTTTGTTCAGGACGACAATCATTGAATTGTCCATTGCATTGATCAACACGGTTCCTTCGGGTTCCAGCCATCGTCTAAAACCCAAAAAGAATAGTGGGAGAGGCAAAAATTATGCTAGGGAAAACAACATAATAAAGGGGGAGTACCTTCAATATCTAAAATCCTAGGTTTAATTCTATGATCGTTAGAGTAATTCTAGTACTATAACCTATACGTATACTTAACCTTAGAGACATCCCTAGACATACCTTAGAAATATCTCTAGGGATCTCACTAAATTTCTCACATCCTAGTTTCCAAAGGTTGACTAAACCTTTCCTCTGATACCAACTGTAGAGACCCGAAGCTTGACGTACATGGACATTACATTACTTTTGCGGAATACTTGTTACATAACAAAAACACACACACAAGGATTGTAATAGTTTAGTGTCTTTGGAAACTCAGAACGCAATCTTCTAAACGTGGTGAAAGATCTTCAATATCTCCCATAAAGATCTTCCTTTTTTTACCTAAAACCTTTCTTTATATCCTGGGGAAAAGAAAACATAAAAGGGTGAGCTGAAATGCTCAGCAAGGGCAAATAAAGTAAATAAAAATCATATCATATCTTTTTGAAAATCATAACCTGAAAAAGAGATCATAATATCTTAGCATGGAACAAATCATAGAAGTGAAAATGAGATCCCCATAATAATAACATGAAACTTGAAACTTTGTGTCATGCACACATAATCATGGAAAATCATTTCTTGTTAGTCATGACTCATTTCCAAGACTATCTTAGTGGACAAAGTCCCTTTCTGAACTGAGTCACCCTCGTTCTAGTCATGTTTCACTGAACCGGTATAACCTACCATTCCAGCCATGTCTATCTCATGAGATATAAAATCTTTACCCAATGCATTGAAGGGATATATAGGTCCCACCCATCTTATAATGAATCCTTTCTTATGTGTGCCACATAATCATAAACCATACATCATAGCGTAACCCATGTAATAAAAATGGGATTCTTAAACAACATGACGTCATAAAACAATTCATCTAAGATAAAGGAATTCATAAAAATATTTCCATCACAACATAATCAAACCAATGTAATAATAGGGATAAAAATAGAACACTTTTATTATCTTAGATGGAAAATAATTTTGATAAAATACTTGAACTCCATTCTGGAGGAAAATATCCTTTCTACTTCAAAAACATTTTTCCTTTCATAACATGTCATACAACTTTAAAATAAAAGAAGTTGATTAAAAATAAACTTTAAAACATGTAAAGGAAGTTTCTTGGAAATAATGTTTTAAAAATCCATTCATGCCGTAAAAGTTAAAAAAACATTCTTCTCGTACTTTTGTTGGAAAAGTCAAAAAGTACCTCGTATGAAAAATGACAAAAGATTCATTTCAAACATATTACTAAAAACTCACCGAAAGGTAAAAATGGATTTAAACAATTGTAGGTGGACGGAAATAATATTACATATTGATGAAACATGGATGTGGATGATAAAATACACCCCCGTAAATACTTACGAATAAACAATCTCAGATAAAAATGAGATTGTGATATTTCCCTTACCTTAGATCTGATTTGCTTTGTACGTGTCCGAAGCTCCTGTATAATGGTTTAAATAATGTTATTGATTTATTCCAGAATCATACATATTGATATGATATCATATATGGTTATATTCTTAGCTTCTTGTTAGTAATATTTCATTGTTACTTGTTACTCCGGTCCTTATTGCCTTTTGTTCTTATGCATGTTTTGCCGAATAAATTCTTATTCTTCTTTTAAGGTTATAGATACCTTATATCCAGAATGGTATTAGTTTAACATATATCATATTTATTCATTCAATTAATTTATATAATTACTATGTAATGATGATCATGTAGAACGAGTCACATCACATCATGTAGACGGTATTCCGTACGTACGCACGAGTGATTATATCGTTCATATGATCGTGGAATTGTATTTGAGTATATATTTATTATTTCAGTATCAATATTACATTAAAATAATCATAAATAGTTACTCATTACACCATTATACCCATCCTTATAAGGTGATGGTGGAAAATAGATTACACCACGGCGTGGAGACGGTATTACGTACGTACGCACGCGCGGTGATTTCATTTCTCCATAGGATGGATATAAGGTGAATTAGGGTTGTATCATATTTATAATAACATAACAGTATGTATGTAATACTGATGTTATTACTTTATAATGAAACAACTAAAGAAGACGAAGTTGAAGAAGAAAGAAATTGAAAAGATCGGTAATGGATATTACCTCTTCTTTGGAACGCCTCTTTGAATCCTCCACTTAGGGAACTAAGATTGGTCTTTGAAGAAGACCAGGACCTCTAGGATTATTCTAGGGAAGTGGAGAGGAGAAAATGGCAGGGTTTGTCCAAACTTGAGTGCTCAAATTGGTGTGAGGATGAGGGGGATGTGGTGCCCTTTTATAAGGGAGGAGAGGGGCACCATAGGAATATCTCAAAATATTATTTTATATTAAAGTCAAAATCGGTTTATAATGGTTCCAAAGGGTGTTATTTCGAAGCTAAAGTGGGGATGGGTCTAAATAATATCATCCAATAGGATTTAGACAAGTTTAGGGTATTAGTTTAACCTTATCAATTAGATTTAACTCTAAGTTAAATAATTTATCTTTTACCGTGTCTTTTTGTTTTCTTTTACTATATGGTTAATACACTTACTATAACATGCCAAAAGAACCTCAAATTGTATATTATTAATACATATATCCTTATATAAGTCATTTGGCCTAACCTTAGATTTTTAGGAAGAAAATAACAATTAATAATATAATATTTTATTCAAATACTATTTTGTGTAAATTTTGACACTATTTGATATATGATTTTTGTGAAAGTCATAACAGAATTATATGTTCGAACCAAGTTGATTAAATCAACACTAATATATCATAGTGACCTAGAAAATTAGTGTAATTCATAAAAAGTCTTAAATTACATTTATTTTGGTATTTATAATATCAATTATGACAATACATCATTAATAAGATAATTACTGCATCATCTTTGTGTAATAAATAAATTATATTATTTTATGTCTAAAAATTAAAAATAAAATACCATTATGTAGGAAATCGTTTTAGATTTCTAATGAATATTTACAATCGAATTTATCTTATTTATAACCCTATATTAAAAATGATTTAGTAAATAAACTTTGATTTTAACTGTTTTAACTCTTCTTTGATTTAAATAATAATAAATGTCCTAATCTAATCGAAGTGGGCCTAAATGATAATAGTTTACACTTAAAGTTGTTTATGGTCGAGATAAACTTGTCCAATAGAATTAGGACATGTGTTAGGGTGATATTAATATCATTCTAACCCTTAATTACCCTATTTACTTTTAATTGTGGTAAATAAAAGTAAAAAGTTACTATTCACCAAAAATTATTTTCATCTCATTGAACCACATTTTACTTACTGACATCAACCGTGTCTCTCGGATTTTTGAAATTCCATTCACAGAAGCGGTAAAATTATGGTTTATGAAAAATTCAGTTTTTTAACTACCACTTAGTAGTTTCACTATTCATCAAAAATTGATGTTTTTCAGAACAATGCCAAAATTTCATCCTAAGCTATATTTCATATTCCGAATTAAAAAATGAAGTCTATTTTACCAAATTCATAACATAGAAGTTGCATTAATTAATTTTATAATTAAATCCCGCTATTAAAACAAATAGCGTGTTTTTAAGAAACAATATCTATCAAAAGATTGACACTTGATTATCTCTGGTTTAAATGTGAAATTACATTCAATGACCAACATTGTATTAAATTGTAAAAATATATTCTAAATATACTTTAAAACCACTCAAATTAATAATTTATCACTATTAATTATTTCGATTAATAAGGTTGTTTTTAATTATAATTTAGTAATTTTCGCTATTCATCAGAATATGAAAGTTATCCGAAAAGTACCAAAATTTCACCTTAGGCTAAATTCGATACTCCGAATCCAAAAATGAAGTCCATTTTGAGAGCTAAAAATTTTAAAATGTGGTTATTACTATTCATAACGGCTAGTTTTAATAATATTTTAATAGCATATCGTTGTTTCGTGAAACTCAGTATTGCGTACTACACACGCTATCGAGAAAGGTTGCGATTGCGTGCAAGGCAAGTCAAAGATGCGTGTTGTGCAAGCTCCTTTTGGTGTAGCGTACAACACAAGACATTAATAAAATTAAAAAAAATATTTTTCATAAAATCTCGGGCTGTTACATGGAAGCTCAAACATCATTATTATGCCTAATCACAAATCTCATAATATGAGCAATAATATCAACTTTTTATGTTTCCCGACATAGATAGTAAGAGAAAGATGAATATTCATGATGATTATAGAGGAAAGAAAGTTCAATTTCCCTCATGTAAATCATGTGGGAAGAGGAATCAGGAAGATTGTTTCAAGGGAACTGGAAGTTGTTGTGGGTGTAGAAAAGGACACAAAGCCAGTAAGTGCAAAGGAAAAGGTTCAGTTAACACCATGGATGAGGATAATGGTATTGGTACGACATCAAAAATGGGTAAATGTTTTAAATGTGGAATTTACGTGAATTATTCAAACCAATTCCCTAAGGTAAAGTCTCATGAATAGAATCAGTATGGTCGTATGGGTAGTATTTATGTTTATGATGATGAAGAGACTACAAATGATATGTGAGATGAAGGAATTGTTGAAGCTCTGTCAATGGTTTAAGAAGGTAGTGGAATGATTACATGTTTATCAAGTGTAATGTTGTATAAGTAATCTCATGGTACTATGTAACAAAGAGACATCTAAGGATTGTTACACTGTTGTTTTTCCTAAGTTCTGAAAGTGTATGATTAATGGTATTAGTAACCATGAAAGGTTATTTAGATATTTTTGGAAAATAGATGATATGCGCATAATGAAGGAATAAGGAGAAAATTAAATGTCTGATAGTATTCATGAGATCATGACTGATATAAGGAGAAGGTTATATCATGGTTTGAGTATATAGAATTTTTGGATTTAGGTATGTGTAAAGAGTTAACTTTTGACAGCATTCATGTCTTCACTAAGGTTCAATGGGTATTCATTTTCTCAAGAGAATACATGATTAAGGTATTCACATGATTGGGAAGTGACCAAAAATATATATGGTGGATAAATGATGGTATTCACATGCTTGGTTGATGACATTTCAAGTAATCGTTTTCTTTATACTATGATCTTGAACCGTTGTATTTTACATAACCCTAATATTGGAATGGATTATGTTGGACATATGCTAGTATTGTTTAAGGATATGACTTTTTTCGATATTAATGATGGGATTTTATAGTAATGTAGTTTTAGAAAAAGGGAAACCTGCTGGATAGGCGACATCCCATCTCATCGGACAAGGCTGTGGGAATCAAACCCACAACCGAAGTGTGACTAGCCTTTAACGCCTACCATTGGCCTACAGGAAGTCCATGTTTAGTAGAAACTAGTTTTATTATATCAAGTAGTATAATATAAGAATTATAAGTCCATTTTAGGAACCATATATGATTAATCTCACTATAGATGGACTTATGTATTTTTTGATAACTTTTATAAACTTTTGTTTGAGAAAGATGGAATGACCCATCATTCTATCACATGATCTGCTAACATATCACGAATGAAAAATTCAACTTCATTTCTTTAAGAGATGAAGTGGAAATTTTCCAAAGAACGACCAATGTTGAGACTATACCAAAATCACGAAAGTATTTCTTCTAATTCCATTTTCATCAATATTAGGGAAATGATCTTGAAAACCCAAAATATTGTCCTATTGCTCTTATATCTGATGAATTAGATGGTACCTTAGATCATCAAAAATCTATGGCTTTGTGAAAGTTGGATTTTTCATAGCCATGTTCTATACCACTCTCTATCAGAACATGATGGTTAGATTTCTCTTCTATATCCATATTTTCACCTATGTTCTCCTATGTGGAAACCCAATGATTAGTTAATTTGGGTAACCATTACATTTCATACTTTAGTTTTTAAATCCCAGTTTTAGTATTCCTTTTTACAATGTGGGTTTATATTAATGAAACTTTCTAGTACTAAACCATTTACAACTCCGATGAATTTTGAGGGCGAAATTCATTTTAAGGGGGGTAGAATGTAACTCCCCGAGATTTTATGAAAAATATTTTTTTAATTTAATTAATGCCTTGTGTTGTATGCTACACCAAAAGGATCTTTCACAACACGCATTATTGACTTTCCTTGCATTACACACAATCGCGACCTTCCTCGATAGCGTGTGTAGTACGCAATACCGAGTTTCACTTATCAATGATATGCTATTAAAATATTATTAAAACTAGCTGTTATGAATAGTAATAACCACTTTTTAAAATTTTTTAAATTTTAGTTTTCAAAATGGACTTCATTTTTTGGATACAGAATATTGAAATTAGCTTAGGGATAAATTTTGGTACTTTTCGAATAACTTTCATATTATGAAGAATAGTGAAAATTACTAAATTGTAATTAAAAACAACTTTTCCAATCGAAATAATTAAGTGTGATAAATTATTAATTAGAGTGGTTTTAAAATATATTTAGAATATAATTTTAAAATTTAATACAATGAAGGTCATTTAATGTAATTTCACATTTAAACCAGACATAAACAAGTGTCAATCTTTTGATAGTTATTATCTCTTAAAAACACGCTATTGGTTTTGACGATGGGATTTAAATTTTAAATTAATTAATGCAACTGATATTTTATGAATTTGGTAAAATAGACATCATTTTTTGAATTCATAATATCAAGTATAGCTTAGGCCTAATTTTTGGTATTTTTCTGGAAACTTTCATTTTTTGATGAATAGTGAAACCACTAAGTGGTAGTTAAAAAAATGAATTTTTCATAAAACTTAATTTTACCACTTCTGTGAGTGGATTTTCAAAAATACGAGAGACACGGTTGTTGTCAGTAAGTAAAATTTGGTTCAATGAGATGAAAATAATTTTTGGTAAATAGTAACTTTTTACTTGTTTTTTACCACGGTTAAAAGTAAATAGGGTTATTAAGGGTAAAAATGATATTATTATAACCCTAACACATGTCCTAAATCTATTGGATAAATTTAATTCGACCAAAAACAACCTTAAGAATAAAATATGACCATTAGGCCCACTGGGATTAGATTAGGACATTTATTATTAATTTATTTAAAGAAGGTTTGAAATAGTAAAAATCAAAGTTTAATAAGAAAATCATTTTTAATATAGGGATATACATAATATAAATTAGACTATAAATATTAATTAGAAAGATAATATTATTTCCTACATAATGATATTTTATTTGTAATTTTTAAACATTAAATAATTTAATTTATTTATGACATAAAGATGATGCAGTAATTATCTTATTAATGAAATATTGACATAATTGATGTTATAAATACCCAAATAAATGTAATATGATGCTTTTTATGAATTCCAATACTTTTATACGTTAATAGGACATTCTAGGATGGATTTAATTAACTTTTTTCTAAATAATCATTCTGTTATGAGTTTCACAAAATTCAATTACTAAATAGTCTCAAAATTGACATAAAATAGATTTTAAGACAAATATTATATTATTGATTGTTGTTTTATTCCTAAAAATCTATGTTTCGGCCAATATACCTATATCATGATAGGCGTATCATTAAAGGACCACTTAGGGGTCGCTTGGATGTATATGGTATGTTTATTGACTATATAATATAAAAATACAAAGTGACAAGTTAAATGTCAATCTAATTAACTAAGAGTTAAAACTAAACGATAAGGTTAATATAATGACATAAACTTGTCTAAATTCTATTGTATGAGAGGATTGAGACCCATACCCACTTTATCTTAGAAATAAATCAATTTGGAGCTATTTAAAACCGAATTAGGATTTATAATAAAATAATATTTTTAGTTATTCCAAAGGTGCCCCTCTCCTCCCTTATAAAAGGGCACCTCCTCCCTCTCTTCCTCACACCACTTTGAGCCTTCATGCTCGGCCAACCCCTGCCAAATCCTCTTCTCCACTTCCCTAGAATCATCCTAGAGGACCTGGGAATCTTTAACCAATATTTGTGCCCTAAGAGGAAGACTCAAAGAGGCGCTTTCAAAGAAGAGGTAATGTCTGTTACCGATTCTTTCATCTTTATTTCTTATTACACTTATTCGTCTTACGTTGTTTCATTATGAAGTAATAACATCAGTAAAAATCATATACTGATATGTTATTATAAGTATTAAAAAACCATATTTCACCATCTATCCATCCTACGGAAAAAGAAATCACTGCACGTGAGTACGTACAAAATACTATCTCCACACCGTGGTGTAATATATTTTCCACCACCACATTACTTGGATGTGTATAATGGTGTAAATAATAACTATATATGATTATTTTAAACCGATATTGATTCTGTAATAGTATACATACACTCCAATAAAATTCCATGATCATGGGAATGATTTCATCGCTCGTGCGTACGTACGAAATACCATCTCCACGACGCGATGAGATTGATTCTCAATGATTAACCATTAATAAATGATTATAAAGTATATATAAAAAGTAATCATGAAATATATGACATAATAATGATATTGGAAATATGTATATATATATATGTATTTCATCTATTTAATTTCATTCAACTCAATAAGGAAACGAAAACAACGTTCATGCGTACGTACGGCCTACTGTCTCCATGAACGGTGTATTTCATTCCATTTATCGATCTATTATATGTATGTGTTGTATGAATATATATTATATATAAATCATGTTTTATATTCTGTAATTTAGTTATCATGATCTAAGTAATCATATGAATAATTACAAGTCAAAACACAGACGACATATGAATCGATTTTAACCAAAATGCTCTTTAACAAGGAGTTTACAAAAGAACGGGTAATATAAAGTCATAAGTGAACCATATATGATATAATAACAATGAATATGATTATCTAAGAAGTCAATGACATTATTTAAATCATTATACTGGTGATTCAGACACTTACGAAGCAAATCAGACCTAAGGTAAGGGATAATGTTGCAAATCTCATTTTTATCCAAGATTGCTTATTCGTACGTATTTACTGGGGTTATTTCTATCATCCATGTCTATGTTTTATGAAAGAGTTTTCATGTATTTTTAAATTCATTTTTACCCATTTTTTACTTTTACTACATGGTATGTAAGGAATCTTTCTTTTGATTACATTATGAGGTACTTTTTTGAATTTTCTGGCAAAAGTACGAGAAAAATGTTTTTTAACTTATACGGCACGGACAGATTTTTACGGTTTTATAAAGCCTTATTTTGATGAAGTTTCCTCCAAAATATTTCATGACTATTTTCAAAAAAATCATTTTCATTTAAAATTTCATTATGTTTTTTGAAAGGAATTTTATTTTGAAGAAGAAATGATATTTTCCTCATGAATTCATTTCAAGTGTTTTATCAAAACCATTTTATATCTAAGATTACATTATTTCATATGTGTATGTTTCAAGTATAATTTCTCTATTATTTACATGGTTTCTTTTTTCTTATGAAGAAATATATATTTGTTTTATATGGATTATTTTATGATGTGATGATGTTTATGAATCCAATTTTATTCTTTGGGTTATGGTGAATGTTTTAAGTTTATTTTGTGGCACAAGTATAAATGATTTCACTATGAGATGGGTGGGACCTATATGTCACTCCAATGCATTGGGTAAAGATTTATATCTCATGATATAGACAGGGTTGGAATGGAAAGTTAAACCGGTTCAGCAATACAGGACTGGAATGAGGAGTGAAATCGATTCAGAAAGGGACTTTGTCCACTAAGATGGTCTTGGCAGCAATGCCTTGGCTACTATGGCAATCATATCATGTGATTAATGGTTTTCACAATTACAAGTTTTATTTCCATGCTAGTTTATCATGATTAATGTTCCTTTATGATCTATGCTTTATGTACTTCCATGTTTTATGTAATTGCTTGAGATTTTATGTTTAAAACTTATGTTCATGTTTTTAATTTCTAATGTATATGGTATGTTTTATTTTTTCCATGCTTACCCTTACTGAGCATTTGATCTCACCCTTTTTATGTTTTCATTTCCCCAGGATATAAAGAAATGTTTTAGGTAAGAAAAAAAGGAAGATCATTATGAGAGATATTAATGATCTTTCACCACGATTAGATGATTATATTATGAGTTTCCAAAGACACTAAAATATTATGGTCCTTGTGTGTGTTTTTTTGTTATGTACTAAGTATTCTGCAAAATAAATGTAACGTCCATGTACTTCATGCTTTGGGTCTCTAGAGGGGGCCTTGGAGCTTGGATTTGATGAGGAACTGGATGATCTTGCCCAGGAGGTGGGGCATGATTATCCCACCTAGGAAGTGGAATAGAATTACGTGGGAGCACATGCCAATTTTAAGGTGGCTGCTGCTGGGCTGGAGGCTGCGCTTGTGGTGGTAGGCCTCTGCGAGGTTGTCAAGGCAGCTCCACCTGTAACAATTTCATTTGTCTTAGGGCCTCTGTTTGGGACCCCACGGTGGGCTCGGATCTATAATCCCTCCTTGCAGGAATTACTGGGGGAAACAGACATGCCGAGCTGGCCTATTACAGGGCTTTTTCAACATGATTGAATGTATCAGAGAAGTCTCAGAATCTTCCATGGTAGTTATGGGTGATCAAAGAGGGAAAATGTTTTGTATTATCATTTCCCACATACATCGTCAGCAATTTATCTTGATTTAACAACACTTCAATGGATTATATGAGTTCTTTCCACTGGGTAATGAAGTCGGTGACACGCTCATCAGGCCTCTATTTGCACTTGAAGTGGCCCGCGATGCTCGTTTTCCACTTGGTGGAGCTGAGATGGTAGTGGAATTGCCTACAGAGGTCCTCCCATCTGATCACTAATCCCATGGGGTGCTGGATATACCAGAAAAAAGCAGGCCCCTCAAATGTCAACACAAAACAACGGAGCTTGGTGGCCTCCTACTTCGATGCAATCTGGAACATGGGCCCACACCTTGAGGTAAAGTGGGTCAGATACTGTGGTGTGTCCTCTATCCCATTGAAGGTGGAAATGGTGGGGTTCCCAAAATTCTTAGGTTACTTTATATCATCAACCAATGCAGGATATTTCTTACCATCATCTGAGAGTGCCACTTGTCACGATTCTAATGCCTCAAGGTGAGCAAAGAGTGCCTCCATTTGGTAATCTGTGTGAGGAACTCTGTCTTGACGGGGGTCCCTAACCACAAGTGCATTGGCGGGTTCTTCAACATGGTAAGGTGGCTTGGAGGCTTGAGGAGCGGCTTATGGAGTGACCTTCAAGGTAGCTCGGGGAACCAGAGCTGGGTTTCTTGGATTGCTGCATCGTTCCAAAGGGTTTGGGGAGACATATCAGTCCCTCTTTCCATATCTTCTGGCCTCAACCCTATCGTAGGGGGTTGGATGGTTAGGGTCACATGGAGGCAGCTCGTCGAGGGGAAGTTGTTCTTTCCCCTGCTGCCCTGGCCTAGGATTCCTGTAGTTTTTTCATCACTCTATAGTGCATTCAGTGAGGAGTTCGTCGAACAACATCTTCTGTTCGGCCAATGTTTGACGAAATGATACCTTCTATGGGTCCTCCTCCATCTTATTCACTAAGGAGGATGGATCAGAGTGTTTGGAATCTCCAAGACACTCTTTACCATTATAGTTATTTTGGAAAAGAACTAATGACTTGGTGGGCGTAGTGAGACCAAGTATATTGGTTTGAAATTAGTCCATACCTTACCTGAATCCTTCTTATTGTGGTGAGGAACTGCCTTCTTACCCCTAAAAGGCTCTTCTAGACAGGTTTGACTCCTATAATGAGGAGGTCATTTGGCCATACTGGTGTAGGGGCAGGGAGGACTTCCACCTAAGAAAGTTGGGGTGTGAGGAGCATCAGGGAACATATCAAAAGGGATATGGGTAGGACCTCTGTGGGAAGTGATGGAGTGGGTAGGACCTCTAATTGAGCACATAATATCATGGTTGGGACCCACAGGCTTGTTCCCTCTGATGAACTCAACGCGAGGAAGGTCCTTGTACTGGTCGAGTCGAAAATGGGTAGGACCTCCGTGATGGGTGCCGGTGAAGTAGAGGTGTCACTCACTACCGTGATTGTTGAGGCTACTAGGACCTTCACTAGCTGCTACAAGTACATGAGGAGGGTCCCCACTTTGATGAGTGACTATAAATGAAACGCCCCCAACCAATTGTATCTGTAAGGAGGAATGACCCCATATCCGGTGTAGTGGGAACGTTGGAGAATTTCATATTGAGCATCACCAACACATGTAGGACCCTCATTTGGATAGATGTTGCCACAGGGAGGACCTCCATGCTATGACTGGAAGAGGGGAAGATCCACGTTCTACAAGGTAGTGGTACAGGGAGGACCTCTGTATTGGGTGTCATCATTGCGGGTTAGTCTACGGCGGCCACTTCCTATGCTAGTGACCAAGAGAGTCGACCCAACCAACCCATAGGGTGTTTGGGAAATAGATCAAGGTCGGGTGTATGCATGTCCCTATTCATCATACATAGGGAGTGGGTGGTATGCGTCAGCGATGGATCGGGCCACAGTACTGCTGTAATTTACGCCCCATGGTGGACATCCTCTCCAGCTTGCGCCTGACACTGACGTCGGGTTAGACGGACTGGAGGCAGTGGTGCAGGTACTTGGATTTACTGGTCCTTATCCAGTAATAATGGGTGGTGGTGTTGAGGTGGATTACTGGGAGCCCTTTCTAGGATCCCTTGAATGGGATCCTAGCTAGTCTGACCCGAGTATCCCTGACCTCATTGGCGTATGGCTGGGAGTTGTTGAGATGTTCCAAGGAGATGCTCCTGAAATGGTTATACGTTGGAGTAGGGAGAAGTGGCTCCCTGCGTGGCCCTTAGGACAGGAGTAAACGATGAGGATCAGGTGTCTTTAAAACTACTTGGGCCATATCCCATGTCGGGATAATTCCCACCATCTCATACTGGCGTATAAAGTCAATGATCACCTTTCAATGTATAACATTGGATTGGGAGATGGGGCGTGGGTTCCCCATGTTTGTGGTTATTGATATTGTCATAGAAGAGGTGGATCCACACGAGACTTTCACGCTGGTACTGCCTCGACCCCTGCATCGGTGGGTAGGAGGTGACCGAGTTTCGGGTGCAGCAGCATGGTTTCTGAAAATAGGGAGATTACCTCATCATTTCTGAAAGAAAAAGGATATCGACAATTAGTCCCCCAGGTCCATTCCATCTTTTATTGCTGGTAATATGGATCCATGAAAAAAATGTTCTAGACTGGGACATCCAACATTATTATGCGCCAACTTCTAGTGAGTTTGACACCCAGCCCATTATTTTCTTGGTGGGACCTAGTGCCGTATATCGGTATCTGAGGACACGGTAATCCACTGATGTCTCGAATGCTACTAATCTTCATATTGAGGATAATATATTCACATCGGGTTCAACATTACTATTTTCGATGCTTTCGTCTGGGCACTCATGTCCGTCTTCTTCAGTAAGAAAGGAGTAGTTTCATGGCCCTGCATTCTAACATTCCTAAGGCATGCAGCATCCATCGCTTGTTCTGGGATGTTTTATCCTTCATCAAAATGAGATGATGGGATGTCGGTTCATCCATCAGTGGATTCCTCCTCGAAACTCGTCACCTAGTCTGGGTCTCCCTTATAGATTAAAGACTTTGTTCATGATTCTCTTCCTAGTTCCATATCTTCATAGAAACCAGTTAATTACACTACTTCTATCAGGAAATTACAAAGGGTCTAATCAGGGAAGTAACTTTCGGTCAGGGGGGTAGTCACGTCGGACATCACTAGAATGTCCGGATGATGGAACACTCATGTTTCTGGGTTTCTTCTTTTTATTATAGGTTTTCTTGAGGTTGCGGAAGCCAAATGAACCCCACATCAAATGCGGGGAATCATATTCTATATGCATGTATCTGAGTTTTTTCTCATCTTCCCATGTTTAACACTGGGTATGCTGTAGGTTTATCATCCAGTGGGGATGGATCAGGGTGATCAGAACCCTGATTGATGTAGATCAGATGGGTAAAACCTCTTGAGAGAACAATAATGTTGGGGTCAACGTGTGGTTAGATTCATGAATTTTGTTGAGTGGAATGGGGAATGAGGTGGCATGATCACATGGGGTGTGACAGGCCGGGTAAGAATTATGATAGATGATGGATTTTTGAATGAAGTGGATGGTGAATGGGATGGACCGCCATGAGGATGAAAATGAATTTAAACTTGATCCCCAAAGAGTATTCCTACATATACCAGTGGTAGGGAATCAATGTTATCGTAGTTCATCTGATGAAGGATTTCAAATGATTAGTAATTTCAACAACTTTCCACTAGATGGAGATGTCGACAACTTATTGCTGGACAAGGTAATGATGGATTACGGGGGAATGGGGTCACAACGGCTTACTGCAGGATGGTATTGACAACGGCTTACCGCAGAATGGAATAACAATGGCTTACCACTAGATGGTGTCGCAACGTCTTTCTACTGGATGAGGTCAAACATCAAGGAGGCTTCCTACGTACCTTATATAGGAGACAAGGATAAATCCCATGTACTTCCATTGAGATGGGGGTCAGTAAACTAATGTGGAGGAGGAACTATGGTCCAATGGTTGTTGGGATCGATCCTCAGGGAGGTGTCATACGTACCTTGCCATGGTAAGGATCAATTTCCTCATAGTTTAGGTGGGTCCAACGGCTTACCTCTGACTGGGGGAACCAATGGCTTACCACTTATCGGGGGAGATAATGACTTATCGCTAATTGAGGTTCACAGTTTAACATATTGCTGGACGGGGGTGAAATGACATTAAAGAGGACCTGAGGCCTAGATAGATGGGGGACATGAACTTCATGGAGTCATCCTACATACCTTTCCTTGACAAGGATCAAATATCTCGAACTTCAGGTTGAGTGGGAACCAGCATGAAGGGTTCGGAATGACTGTGTGTTGGGCGTGAACCTCAAGGAGGCTTCCTACATACCATGCATTGGAAAAGATCAATTCGAAGTGGTTGAAAAAGGTTTTTGTGAATCGACATGAAGAAGGTTGGAACCAATGTTGTGGTGGTCTTGATCCTCAAGTAGGCTTCCTATGTACCGTGCCTAGGAAAGGATCAATGACCCCATAGTTTAGGTGGTTCGTGTGGGACTTACACTCTCGGCAGCCCAAGATGTTCGTGAATCGACGTGAAGACGGTCAGAACGAATGGGTGTTGGGATTGTTCCTCAGGGAGGCTTCCTGCATACCTCTCCTTAGAAAGGATGATAGACCTCGTAGTTTGGGTATGGTAGTGGGGCTTACACTATAGGCTTCCCATGGTGTTAGTGAACTGATTTTGAAGATGCTCAGAACGACCAGGTGTTGTGCTTGAACCTATAAGAAGCTTCCAATGTATATCACCTTGGCAAGGATCAATGACCTCGTAGTACTAGTGGGTGTGGGTAATACAATCTAGGATTCCTGGGGAAGATTTCATTTTCAACACTTCATATAAGCCCACACGAGTCATTCTCGGTGTGAGAAACAACACGAATAAATGACCTGACGATCACATCATGAAAGGTGCATCCATGGGAAGTGGGATGGGGATACACATAGTTGGTGGCCCTAAAAGGAAACATGGGCTTACATGTGGTTAGCAACCCAAGGAGTAAATATGGCCTTACTCTAGGACGGCGGCCCGAGGTGATATAGATTGGGACTTACTATGGGATGGGGGCCCAGATGGTGGAAAATCCATATGAGAGAGGGAATTGGCACCAAGAATGATATGGGGAGCAGGAGTTCTCCCTCATGCATGAAAAGGAAGGGTCCTTACACTAGGGTGGTTTACCTTTCCCCGTGGACAGACACTGCCCTGATAAAGAGGATCACATTCCATGTGAGGAACGATATCACTCCTATTGAGACTAGTGGGTGTAGAGAATGTATGAGGTAGGGAATCCCGCGTACAAGGCACGGGGCGAGGTCACAGTTTAACGTCATGTGTTGTGGATGATGGCTCTTGCCAGTTTAATGTCCAGCAGCTCGAATGAGATTTTTTTACTCTCCACCCCTAGGAATTACATAACCATCACCCTATACACCTTAATGAGGTGAAGGGACCGACAATGGCGTGGTCGGGGGTGTTATGTAGCGAACCATTGGGAGAGGGTCATGTAAGCGTGGATATGAAAAGTGGAAATAGCCATTAGTGTTCCTATGCGAAGAAGCATGAGGCAAAGCAATGTAATGTGAAACACTGCCCGAGGGACTATGAAGTTACTTCGTTCATGTATAGAATTTCTTACATGATGTTGGTGTGATCTATAGAAGTTTTGGGCACGAGAGGCACACGAAAATGATGTGTGGAAGAGAGAAATCAAACACGTGTGCACCAGGAGGTAGGATAGAACAAAAAACAGAACAGTTGCGTGGAAAACACTGAGTCGGTGTGCAATTGGGACACTTGAATGGAAAAGACCGAGTCATCCCGCAATTGTAGGCATTTGGCGTGAAAAGGGGGGGCTGTGGTTTTGGGTGAAAGGAATATTTATTACGCTCAAGATGAAGGGATTTCGTGCTAGTGGAAGGGTTTTCATGCAATTTGAATGTAATGTGCGCAATTGGATTGGATTACACGCAATTCGAAAGGATTTCATGCAAGGGACGAGACTCGAAGGGATTTAGATAAGGGTTAATCTCGAGTGGTCTCACGTGATGATGGAACCATGAAAGACCTATCATGAATAATCCAATACCTGAAAGCCATATTTTATGTGTAGAAGAGGTGGATTTCATATAGAGGAGACACTTCAGATTCTTCAGCCATCAGAAGTAGAAGGGGAACCCATCTATTTATAGGCGCTCAGGGTTTCTAGATCCGTTTGGAAACAAGTCCACATGATAGTTTGTGCACCGGTGTCAGCAATGCGAAAGATCTTCTACATGGGGTGTTGCACAGAAAATTCTATGCCCATGGTCAGTGACGTGGAAGTTTTCATGTTGTGCTGGAAGTTTCCGTAGGAAGAGGGAGTTTTGTGTACAAGTGCGGCTGTTTCCGCACGGCGTGAGAGTTTTCTGTGATGGTGCGGCAGTTTCCACGTGGAGCATGAGTTTTCACATAGCGGTGGAAAATGGCCTCAGATCCTGCGGTTTTCTATGCATGGAGATTTTTTTTGCGCCCATATGATATTTTTCCGCCCAACCCGTCCGGGCCCTCGGAATGGATCACCAGATCAAAATATGTCTTCACATTGTCATGCCGATACCTCCTTCAGCCCTTGAGCATTTTTCGACATCTGCAAATAAGTTGTACTATTCATAAAATAATAAATTCAATATCATAAATATTTGAAATCTTTTATTGTAAATTTCCCATTTTTCATCCACATTCCATCAAATTGGAATTGAAATTATTGCTCATGCATATGTTCATATTACCCTCTCCACAAAGCAATACAACTCAATTTCGATCATCATATTTCAATGATGGTTATTATGATTGGTTTATTTTTTATATATTATATTTATGAGACAATTTATTTATTGTAATGATTATATCATATGTAAATTAGTATCTTAAAATAGTTTGGAAAATCATAATGTAGTATATTCTTACGTGTGGATGACCAAATCCTTGAATAGCATTGATTTTTTTTAATTTATATTTTTATTATATCATAATTAGGATGAATTTAAGGAATATACATCTAATATATGCTATAATAATGAATATTTAATTGTTATTTACTCTTTACCTTTCTTTAATTATTACTTCTGAAAAATGGAAACATCATTCTTTGTACATATGGCCTATCATCTCAATAAATAGTGAAATATTGTTTTCTATATCTAACTTTAATGGATTACTATATGTATTTACATAATCAATATATATAACTTTTAGTTCATTATTAATATAATTTTTATTATGGAACGATGATAAATATACCATGAAAAAAACTATTGAACCAAACCATATGTGAAAAATGGTGCAGTTATCACCCAGAGTAGTGATCTAAACAATGAATTAATAATGAACTAGTGATAAAAGGTTATAATTAGTTAATAAATTTCATGATATATATTATTATATTAATATAATATAATATTATTTGATATACATTTATTTTATAGGATTTTTGAACATGTATTATATAAGTTGAAGTTGTATGAAATGATATATGTTTCAATCCCATTTTTATCTATATTATTTATGGTTGAATTCCAATTAGGGGAAATTATAATATTCAAATATAATTAATAAATATAGTTTTTAATATCATTGAATTATTTGTTATGAACAATTTTTTTCCTTTTATCTCCCTCTTTATAAATACCAATGATGAACAAACATTTTTATAGAATCTTGATAATTTTTCATTATCCAGTTTGGATGATTTTTCATCCATGTAAATATTTTTATAAAATATGATCTAGATTTATTTAATGAAAATAATAATATTATTTAAATATATTTTCTATAAACAATGAGTTCTTTTTAAAAATTTGGTTTAAAAGGAATATTCATCTTATTTTCTAAACAATAGCCATTTAATATTTTTTATGTGAAATGTTAAAGGAATGTTTTGTTTTAACTTATAAAAAATGTACAGAATTTTCCACCATCATGTCCACTAAATAATTTTAATATTCACTTAGAATTATACATCATTTGTTGTCGATTAAAATTATTTACATAATATTTTGAAAATATTTTTTTTTCAATTTTATTTTCAATACCGGAAGGTTATATTCCTCAAGATATATTGTAGTGATATTTTAATAGAATTTTCTTATATGTAATATCAATTGATATTAATTATCAATTTCGAAAAATATTCTCCAATTATACCATTAATTATATTCATATCAATGGGTTTTTTTTTATTGATGTCATTTTTTTGAAACACATTTTCTCCATTGTAATACATTGATCAATTCAAATTTTTTTTGTAAAACTCCAACTATTTTCATCTATTTTGACACTATGATATGATGAATAATTTATAATCATCGGTAAAAAATATAATATAGCTTATGTTATGGGTGGTTATGTTATATTCCCTGTAAAATGATGACACTACAACTATGATAGGTGGTTACATTAAAACCAATGTTGGTACTTACGTTTTAATTTATTGTTGGTGGAGACATTATAATTGAGGATAGGTGGACCTAGAATTATATATCCCTAAAATTAGTTGTGTAATTATTGATATCTAATATGATAACAAACTTTAATAGGGACTGAACCCAGTTTCTCATGTGACATTTTTTCTTAATATATTCCTGGGAGTGAACCTCGAATACTATATTGGAATCGGAGGGTACCTATCCACAATAATAGTAACAGAAATGGTCCTTGAGTACTAGGAATATGATTTTCTACATTTGGGGTATATTTCCATGTATTATGTAATTTTTATTCTCCCATATCATTTTTATGTTATTAATTTTTTATTCATATCTTATAAACTTCGTCGAATTACTCCTAGAATTATTATTATGATCAATGATTTGTATAGTATTGTTTTCAAACGTTATTACTTTTTTTATCATTTTAGGTTTATGCGATCATTGGTATCTCTATTATATACCCATTATATTTATCTAAACCCACCCTATCAAGTATTTATATTACCATGTATAAAATGAAAGGTCATAAGTATTATATTTCAATGAACAATAATGGTTTTGATGAAAATAGTGGGATAAAATCATGAGCCAATACTTTATGTTTCCATATTTCTATTAATATTAGAGATATTAAATTTTTCCAAGATCACAATTTTTGAATGAATATTAATATAATAATATGTAATAAATATAATGGAAATATACGAGTCATTGTATTATATATAAGATAATAAATGAGTTACCAATTCTATTTTTGGATTTTGTCTCAAAATATGATCAGATGTGTAATCTGTAATGGCCCGGACCTCTCCGGTCCATTACATTGTGAAATGTTGGTATTGGAGGTGTTCCGGGAGGTCAAGGGGACTTATCCCCAACACTTTGCCAATTTTCCGGTTCTGTGAACAGTGTTTCCAGTTTTATGAACAGTAACAGATCGGTGAGACAGATCAGTTTCACAGATTGGTGAGACAGATCGGTGTCACAGATCGGTGAGACAGATCAGTTTCACAGATCGGTGAGACAGATCGGTGTCACAAATCGGTGAGACAGATCGGTTTCACAGATCAGTGAGACAGATCGGTGAGACAGATCGGTGAGACAGATCGGTGAGACAGATCGGTGTGACAGATCAGTTTCACAGATCAGTTTCACAGATCGGTGAGACAGATCGGTGAGACAGATCGGTTTCACAGATCGGTGAGACAGATCAGTTTCACAGATCGGTGAGACAGATCGGTGAGACAGATCGGTGAGACAGATCGGTGTGACAGATCGGTGAGACAGATCGGTGAGACAGATCGGTGTGACAGATCAGTTTCACAGATCAGTTTCACAGATCGGTGTGACAGATCAGTTTCATGTACAGTAACGGTGGGTGAACAGTGTTTCCAGACTCCTATAGTTTTTCCCCTTTTGACGTTTCCTTTGACGTAAAATACATTTAAAGCCTTATTTTAAGGGCTCTTAAGGCCGATTCAAATGCCATAAATCCTATATTAATTATTCCTAAGTCTTGTAATGTTTTACTTGGTCAAACCGCGTGGTTAATGTGATCCGTTTTTAATGGAGAATTAACCGGATCTTAAACCGTCGCCCCATTAAATCTTAAAAAGGGACGAGATATCATTCCTCCTTGTTCTTTCCCTTTGTTCTCGACTAAGAGGCGCTAGAACCTTTCAATCCTTTCCGTAGGAGTTTCACAATCAATCATTACTCCTAGGATTGGTTCTGCTCTGTTTTTGATGCAACCGAGTCGTGTCGATCAATCTTCGATATAAGCATCCTCCGGTGGATGCAGTTGTCACGAGGGGAGGATCGTGACCTGTTGTGTGAATAAAGAAACCGAGGAACTGTTTGAGGTAGGGGATTCATGGATTCTCTAATTATATATGTGCAATCGTAGAATTAGCATGATTTATTCCTTTGGATCACAATGAAATTGAACTAATTAAATACTTGAACCAGATTAAAAGAATTGGTTGATCGCATGCTGTTGCTTTATACCGTGATAACGATTTGCCTCATGTTTTCCTAGATATAGTGATATCTATGTTTTCTTTGATTTATTGTTCGTTCATGATTGAAATTGATAATGAACGTAAAGCCGGAATTAATTGTTGATTAATTGGCTAAAGATAAAGAGGCATGTAAATTAATCTGGTTATTGTCGTTGTTGTAGTTGTTTTAATTTGAGGATAATCAAATTAGGGAAGCAAGCGTGGTTATTTAATTGTGATAGCTTACTGATTAGGTATCCATGATTGGAGCCTACGAATAACAAATCTGTTAATTCAATATGGATTAGAGAACAGATTATGTGGGAATTCCAAAAAGGGTTCTGAGTTACCCTCTTGTTTGTTAACGGGCCGAGAGCCCATTTTGTTATGTTTGTTTTCCTGCTGCTTGTGCTGTGATGTGAGCCTGGATGGCTGTTGTGATATGTGGAGGCATGGAGACTTGTGGTTGTGGCAGCGGATGACGCCTAGTGTGGCGAGATGCATCAGTTTATGCATATGGGTGTCGGGGAGGACACCAAGGGTGATGGTATGAGATGAATGTGATGGTTTGATGTTGGTGGTTTGGTCTGGTTGCTTATCTGCTTTACTTTTCCCCACTGCTCAAGGCAGCTGGTCTTGCTTACCCTCTTTCCGAAGGAGGCGAAGACACGCGGGGTATGCCACGTGCTTTCCGTGTTTAGCCTCTCGATAAAGGATGGGTCTATGCTCTTTCTATAGGCGGCAAAGACTCGACGGGTAGTATATCTACTCACCGTGTTGAGCCTCCATTGTGTTTAGAAGCATAGGATGTTTTTCTAGAATGCCTGGGAATGTGGAAAAGTATTTCTGTAATGAATGTTTGATTTAATTGTGAAAATCCACGGGGATGGTGATGCTGGAATTTAAAGGTGATGTGAATCTTAAAAGGAGCAGTTGTTTCTGAAAGTGATGCCTTTTCAGTTCAATGTGGAATTTTTCAATCTTAATTAATGTTTAAAGAATTAATTAATGTACAGTGGAACTGATAAATGAGAATGGAGTAATCTAATAAAGCTCTTCAATTGGTTGTGTGCTTATAGGATACCTAGTCTTAGAAGTAGCAGCCTGGAGTCTGAGAGACGTTAGATGCAGTTGTATCTAAGACTAGGTAATTCCCTTAGTGTGGATGTGAGTTACTTATATATTCTGTACTTTTTGTGTTTCTATACGCTACTCCACCCTGTCGGTAAGGGCAACTGACACCCCGGGGATTCTGAGCCCTGGGGGGGGGGGGTGTTTTCCCCAACATTCTGATGGGAGGTTGAATGGATGACTACCCCCTTTGGCCCCACTCTCTTCTCTTGGTAGATCTTAGTGCTGGTAGGCACAGTGGTTAGTTTTACCCATTTATGTGTGTAGAGGGCTGTAATGGCTTGTGGTTATTTCACACACATATATTCTGGATATAGTATCCTATGGACTACTATAGGTGTAACATGTATAGGCTGTGATGGCTTGAGGATCCTTACTCGGTGTATGGGCTGTAATGGCTTGAGGTATAATACCCGACATATGATACACGTTATACGAGCTGTGGTGGCTCCCGGAAACTACCTGGTTACTTTTGGTTGTGAGGATTGTGTGGAGCTTAGCCCAGGTGTTTTCCGGCAAGCCTTTGTGGTGCAGGAGGTGCAGATTGTGGAGCTTGACCCATGTTGATACGGGCAAGCCTTTGGAGAGAGATGCACAGGACGTATGTCGTTGGGGCAAAGCGGCAAACCAGTGGGGAAGTGGTAGCGGGGTACCCTTGTTATTCTTTACTACATGCTATATTCTTGTATGCGTTACTTGGTGAGAGTATCCTTGGTGAGGTTGGGAACATTGTATACCTGTTTAGGTGACGAGTTAGTTTCACTTGTTGTTCACTGGGCTTTAGCATGCTTTCTTTACTTTTTCACGAGAGTCTTGGGGAGGATCCTACTGAGTATACTGTTATACTCACCCTATGTACATATAAACTATTTTTCAGGTCACTTGGAGCAGGTTGGAGATCAAGCTGGTTACTACTAGCTTGCAGTTGGAGGAGGAGCTGTCCGGGCTTGTGGTCGCTGCCGTTTTACTTTCTTTTGGGTACTTTTAGTTTTCCCTTTCAGTTGTAGTACTTTTTCATGACATTTCATATATGTACTTGGTTTCCTTTTATATTTCAGTTCTGAGTTGGAGTTGATTGGAGTCTATTCTATCTCTCTCTTCTGCTTGTGTTCTCTTAGAGGGTAATGCCTCCCATTTGTGTGTGTATTATACCCTCGGTGCTAGTCCCCAACCCGGGTCCTACTGGAGGCGGGACTCGGGGGTCATTATCTCCCTTTTCACATTGCCGGCCCAGGAGGGGTACACTTTGTGGGGAGGGGGTCGTGACAGAGTGGTATCAGAGCTCTGGTTGAGGGATAGGATGGAGTTTGGAGTTAGGCACAGGTGAGGATGCATGGGATGGTAGGGAAACAGTGTCATTCATGTTTAGCAAGTGGGGTAAACACTGGAGACCGACAGAGACATAGGCGTTCAGGGCCCCCTATGATCTGTTGCATGGACCTTTAAGTTTACGATGGATACTAAACAAAGTGATACTGGTTGCAGGGTAGAGACCTAGGAAAGGATCATGCATCATTATTCCTTGCACCTGTGTTTGAATGGGTAGACCTTGGGATAGGTAACCTAAAAAATTAATAAAACAAAATAATTAATTAATTAATGTTTAATCTTCCATATTCCTGGCTTAGGAGCTCTAACAGTTGTTATTTTACAGGTATGGCTCCAGGTCGACGTCCTCGTCAGGTTTGCGCAGAAGGTGCCCAGCAGGCTGTTCCACCAGATCGCCGCCGGGTAGAGGTTGACGACGATGACACTTGGAGGAAGACACTCCGAGAGTTTCAGCGCCAGAGTCTACAGAAGTACGAGGGCTCCGTTTCAGATGCAGTCACAGAAGACTGGTTGGAGGAAGTCGAGATAGGCTTCAGTTTGATTCGTGCTCGGAAGGAACACTGGGTGTCCTTGGTTGTGACGATGTTGCGTGGAGCAGCGAGGTAGTGGTGGTTCGTGTTCCTTGGGGATCGTGAGGAGTCAGCAATCTCATGGGAGGAGTTTCAAGACAGGTTTAGAGTCGAGTTTCTTTCGTCGACTGCGAAGGCGTCTAGTCGCCAGGAGCTTCTTACCCTTCGACAGGGGAGCTCCAGTGTTCGGGAGTTTGGGATCCGTTTCAAGAACCTTCTACGATATGCTTCAGACCTGTTACCAGATGATGATGCCAGGGCGAGGCATTTCGAGGAGGCTTTGCGTCCAGAGATCCAGTGCCAGGTCACCCCATTTATGCTGAATACATATCTTGAGGTGCTGGCGAGGGCAGAGGTTGTTGAGAGGACTTTGGCCAAGACCGGATCGTCACGAGAGGGGAATCGTCATGATTCCTCACGAAGCAGAGCTGTGGTCCGGGGTTCCCGGTTTTCAGGACAGAAGAGTTTCCGTTCACCTGGGGGTAGGTCCCAGCCCTTCCCATCTCGTTTCTCCGGAGGTAGCAACTCTCAGACCTATGACAAGGGATCAGGCGCTTGTTTTTCTTGTGGTGGACGTGGTCATCAGCAGCGGGAGTGCCCGACTTTTCAGAGCAGTCATCGTGCACCAGGCGCTCCACTCCAGGTTCCTCCATTGAGGCAGTTCCAGCCGATGAAGCAGCAGCATGTTGCACCAGATTTAGATCACCAGAGGGTAGATGGAGCAGGCACAGGACAACCCCATGATGCTCCCCATCCTCAGAGAGCAGAGCGCGGGCGTGGTGGTGGTCGTCATCAGGGTCAGAGAGGCCGTGGAGTTGGTCGTGGTCAGTTCATGCTCTAGCTTTGCCAGCTCCAGGCGAGCCAGACGTCGTCCGAGGTACCCTTTTCTTGTTTTCTACCTTGGTGTATTCCTTGTTTGATTCAGGAGCAACACACTCCTTCATATCTCCTACCCTTGTCCATGCTTTGGGACTTGAGGTAGAGAGGCTTCCAGTGCCCTTGGTGTTGACTACGCCAGTTGGAGGTCGAGCTAGCTTGTTTGAAGTATGTAGAGACTGTGAGCTAGTGTTGGGGCAGCACCGCTCTTGGGGAGATTTCCTATGTTTACGAATACAACCATATGATGTCATCCTCGGCATGGATTGGTTGTATTCGGTGCAGGCTATTGTGGATTGCTACAGGAAGAAGGTCGTTTTCTTTGATGAATATGGAGAGGAAGTAGTGTTTGTTGGTGAGAGAGATCCTCGGATGAGTCATAGAAGAGTTTCATCCTTATCATCCATGATGACTGGGATGATGCTGAGTTATTCAGAGGTTCAACAGTTGGTGTTTCCTAGGGTCGTAGAGGAGTACCCTGATGTCTTTCCAGAAGAGGTTGTATCCTTACCCCCTCGACGAGAGATCGAGTTTGGGATCGAGCTACAGCCAGGAGCGTCTCCTATCTCTATGTCTCCATATAGGATGGCCCCTTCTGAGTTACGAGAGCTACGTATTCAGCTCGATGGTCTGTTGCAGTGTGGTTTTGTTCGGCCAAGTGTGTCACCGTGGGGTGCACTAGTCTTGTTCGTGAAAAAGGCTGATGGCAGTTTGCGGTTGTGCGTCGATTATCATCGCTTAAACAAAGTGACAATAAAGAACCGCTATCCACTTCCACGGATTGATGACCTATTCGATCAACTGAAGGGTGCAAGTTGGTTCTCAAATATCGACTTGCGGTCAGGATATCATCAGATGCGTGTAAAGGATGAGGATATCCCGAAGACTGCTTTCCTTTGTCGTCATGGGCATTATGAGTTTGTTGTAATGCCATTCGGCGTGACGAATGCTCCAGCTGTTTTCATGGGGTTGATGAATGCTGTGTTCCGTGAATTCCTGGACAAGTTTGTTGTGGTTTTCATCGACGACATCCTTGTGTACTCCACATCTGAAGAGGAGCATGCAGAGCATCTACGAGCCGTTTTGGGAGTTCTTCGCCAACATCGGTTGTTTGGGAAGTTGTCCAAGTGTGAGTTTTGGGCTCAATAAGTTCGTTTCGTGGGAAATGTTGTGTCCCAACAGGGAGTAGCTGTGGATCCTTTGAAGATAGAATCAGTGGTGTCTTGGCCAGCCCCCAAGACCGTGTCAGAGGTGCGAAGTTTCCTTGGTCTCGCAGGCTATTATAGGAGGTTTGTGGCTAATTTCTCCCGAGTTGCGACTCCTCTGACAGCTTTGACCAGGAAGGATCAAGCGTTCATATGGACTGATCAGTGTCAGACAGCTTTCGAGTATCTAAAGGAGAAGTTGGTAAGTGCTCCAGTCCTTTGTCTTCCACCAGAGGGAGTCCAGTTTGATGTTTTCTGTGATTCTTCACATCTGGGGCTAGGCTATGTTCTCATGCAGCATAGGTCAGTTGTTTCTTATGGGTCTTGGCAGTTGCGTCCCCATGAACGCAACTATGCCACCCATGATCTTGAGTTGGCAGCCGTGGTGTTTGCACTGAAGTTGTGGAGACATTACCTCATTGGCGAGCGCTTTGTGGTTTTCACTGATCATAAGAGTTTGAGGTATGTTTTCTCCCAACGCGGTTTGAACTTGCGGCAGCATCAGTGGATGGAGTTCTTGCAGGAATACGACTTCGAAATATCGTATACACCAGGGAAGGAAAATGTTGTTGCTGATGCACTGAGCCGAAAGTCACGTAATGATGTTGTGCGTGAATCTGGTGATTCCTGGAGAGGAATGGAAGAGCTAGCAGCTTTGCATCTTGATATGGGAGAAGTTGGGGGGAGAGTTTGTCTTTTCCAGATGACGGTGCAATCATCCCTGATGCAAAAGGTGGAAGAGTCTCAGTTGGGTGATCTAGAGGTGGAAGTTTTGAGAGACAGAGTTGTTTGTGGGGAGGCCCCTGATGGTTGTTCGGAGGATGAACAACACCGAGTGTTGTATCATGGCAGGCTTTTTGTTCCCTTGGCGATGCGCGAGACGGTTCTCCGAGAGTTCCATAGCTCGCCCTTAGCTGTACATCCTGTTGTGACGAAGATGTATCGATCCTTGAGGAGTCAGTTTTGGTGGCCTGGGCTGAAGCGTTCAGTTGCAGAATGTGTGTCTCGATGTTTAGTCTGCCAGAAGGTGAATGTCAAACACCGTGTTCCTGGTGGTCTTCTCCAACACATAGAGATTCCTCAGTCGAAGTGGGAGGACATCTCAATGGACATTGTTACAGGATTACCTCGAGCTCCGGGAGGACATGATTCTATATGGGTGGTAGTGGATCGTTTAACTAAATCGGCCCACTTCATAGCAATCAAGGGGTCGAGCTCAGTGGAGGTTTTGTCGAGGCAGTATCTGGAGGAGGTGGTGAGGCTTCACGGAGTTCCTAAGACGATCATTTCTGATCGAGACCCTCATTTTTCCTCTAGGGTGTGGAGAGGTCTCCAGCATGCTTTTGGCTCTCAACTATGCCTTAGCACTTCTTTTCATCCTCAAACGGATGGTCAGACAGAGCGAACCATCCAAACTCTTGAAGACATGTTGCGCTCTTGTGTTCTTGATTTTGGAGGTTCATGGGTGAAGCACTTACCTTTTTTAGAGTTTGCTTACAATAATAGTTTTCACTCTACCATCGGCATGGCGCCGTTTGAAGCCTTGTATGGCAGGCCATGCCGTTCTCCGTTGTGCTGGACTGGGGTCGGAGAGTCAGCAATTCTCGGACCAGAACTAGTGCAGAATACGACAGAGATGGTTCAAGTGATTTGTGAGAGGATGAAGATAGCACAAGATCGTCAGAAATCTTATGCTGATCAAAGAAGGATACCCTTAGAGTTTAATGTTGGGGATCATGTGTTTCTGAAGGTGACTCCCCGTCGTGGGCAGCGAAGGTTTGGTCGTGGAAGTAAGCTTTCTCCCCGTTTTGTTGGGCCTTTTGAGGTGTTAGCTCGTGTTAGAGCTGTGGCATATCGAGTAGCACTTCCCCCTCAGATGAGTCGGATACATGATGTTTTCCATGTATCGCAGCTCCATCGTTATCTTCATGACGAATCTCATGTTATCGATTGGGGAGAGATCGATGTTGATGATGATGCAACCTTCGAGGAGCAACCTGTAGAGATCCAAGACCACAAAGAGAAGGTGCTGCGTGGGCGTTCTATTCCTTTAGTTCGTGTCTTATGGAGACACGGCGGCATGGAGGAGAGTACCTGGGAGCGTGAGTCACAGATACGTGCTCAGTACCCAGAGTTGTTTAATGTTTAACTCCTTTCATGTAATGATGTTTTCTCTGTGGTTAGACCTTTCATGTTTTATTTATGTACCTTTAATGTGATGTGATGTTTGAATTGTTTTTATGGGTTGTTTGTTCTCGGATGTCGCGGTTTTATTCCAGATTTTGAACAACTCGTGTTGGTTTTCCCCTGAGAGGTATCTTATGGGGTGGTTGTTCGGACCCCTCTTTTCTTCTGGGTTGGTTTTTAATTCTCGAGGATGTGAATGTTTTGAGAGGTATCTAATGTAATGGCCCAGACCTCTCCGATCCATTACTTTGTGAAATGTTGGTATTGGAGGTGTTCCGGGAGGTCAAGGGGACTTATCCCCAACACTTTGCCAATTTTCCGGTTCTGTGAACAGTGTTTCCAGTTTTATGAACAGTAACAGATCGGTGAGAAAGATCAGTTTCACAGATCGGTGAGACAGATCGGCTTCACAGATCGGTGAGACAGATTAGTGTCATAGATCGGTGAGACAGATCGGTGTCACAGATCAGTGAGACAGATCGGTTTCACAGATCGGTGAGACAGATCGGTGAGACATATCGGTGAGACAGATCGGTGAGACAGATCGGTGTGACAGATCAGTTTCACAGATCAGTTTCAGAGATCGGTGAGACAGATCGGTGAGACAGATCGGTGAGACAGATCGGTGAGACAGATCGGTGAGACAGATCGGTTTCACAGATCGGTGAGACAGATCGGTTTCACAGATCAGTTTCACAGATCGGTGAGACAGATCGGTGAGACAGATCGGTGTGACAGATCAGTTTCACAGATCAGTTTCATAGATCAGTGTGATAGATCAGTTCCACAGATCAGTTTCACAGATCGGTGTGACAGATCAGTTTCATGTACATTAACGGTGGGTGAACAGTGTTTCCAGACTCCTACAGTTTTGCCCCTTTTGACGTTTCCTTTGACGTAAAATACATTTAAAGCCTTATTTTAAGGGCTCTTAAGGCCGATTCAAATGCCATAAATCCTATATTAATTATTCCTAAGGCTTGGAATGTTTTACTTGGTCAAACCACGTGGTTAATGCGATCCGTTTTTAATGGAGAATTAACCGGATCTTAAACCGTCGCCCCATTAAATCTTAAAAAGGGACGAGATATCATTCTTCCTTGTTCTTTCCCTTTGTTCTCGACTAAGAGGCTCTAGAACCTTTCAATCCTTTCCGTAGGAGTTTCACAATCAATCTTTACTCCTAGGATTGGTTCTGCTCTGTTTTTGATACAACCGAGTCGTGTCGATCAATCTTCGATATAAGCATCCTCCGGTGGATGCAGTTGTCACGAGGGGAGGATCGTGACCTGTTGTGTGGATAAAGAACCCGAGGAACTGTTTGAGGTAGGGGATTCATGGATTCTCTAATTATATATGTGCAATCGTAGAATTAGCATGATTTATTCCTTTGGATCACAATGAAATTGACCTAATTAAATACTTGAACCGGATTAAAAGAATTGGTTGATCGCATGCTATTGCTTTATACCGTGATAACGGTTTGCCTCATGTTTTCCTAGATATAGTGATATCTATGTTTTCTTTGATTTATTGTTCGTTCATTATTGAAATTGATAATGAACGTAAAGCCGGAATTAATTGTTGATTAATTGGCTAAAGATAAAGAGGCATGTAAATTAATCTGGTTATTGTCGTTGTTGTAGTTTTTCTAATTTGAGGATAATAAAATTAGGGAAGCAAGCTTGGTTATTTAATTGTGATAGCTTACTGATTAGGTATCCATGATTGGAGCCTACGAATAACAAATCTGTTAATTCAATATGGATTAGAGAATAGATTATGTGGGAATTCCAAAAAGGGTTCTGAGTTACCCTCTTGTTTGTTAACGGGCCGAGAGCCCATTTTGTGATGTTTGTTTTCCTGCTACTTGTGCTGTGATGTGAGCCTGGATGGCTGTTGTGATATGTGGAGGCATGGAGACTTGTGGTTGTGGCAGCGGATGACGCCTAGTGTGGAGAGATGCATAGGTTTATGAATATGGGTTTCGGGGAGGACACCAAGGGTGATGGTATGAGATGAATGTGATGGTTTGATGTTGGTGGTTTGGTCTGGTTGCTTATCTGGTTTACTTTTCCCCACTGCACAAGGCAGCTGGTCTTGCTTACCGTCTTTCCGAAGGAGGCGAAGTCACGCGGGGTATGCCACGTGCTTTCCGTGTTTAGCCTCTCGATGGAGGATGGGTCTATGTTCTTTCTATAGGCGGCAAAGACTCTATGGGTAGTATATCTACTCACCGTGTTGAGCCTCCTTTGTGTTTAGAAGCATAGGATGTTTTTCTAGAATTCCTGGGAATGTGGAAAAGTATTTCTATAATGAATGTTTGATTTAATGGTGAAAATCCATGGGGATGGAGATGCTGGAATTTAAAGGTGATGTGAATCTTAAAAAGGAGCAGTTGTTTCTGAAAGTGATGCCTTTTCAGTTAAATGTGGAATTTTTCAATCTTAATTAATGTTTAAAGAATTAATTAATGTACAGTGGAACAGATAAATGAGAATGGAGTAATCTAATAAAGCTCTTCAATTGGTTGTGTGCTTATAGGATACCTAGTCTTAGAAGTAGCAGCCTGGAGTCTGAGAGACGTTAGCTGCAGTTGTATCTAAGACTAGGTAATGCCCTTAGTGTGGATGTGAGTTACTTATATATTCTGTACTTTTTGTGTTTCTATACGCTACTCCACCCTGTCGGTAAGGGAAACTGACACCCCGGGGATTCTGAGCCCTGGGGGGGGGGGTGTTTTCCCCAACATTCTGATGGGAGGTTGAATGGATGACTACCCCCTTTGGCCCCGCTCTCTTCTCTTGGTAGATCTTAGTGCTGGTAGGCACAGTGGTTAGTTTTACCCATATATGTGTGTAGAGGGCTGTAATGGCTTGTGGTTATTTCACACACATATATTCTGGATATAGTATCCTATGGACTACTATAGGTGTAACGTGTATAGGCTGTGATGGCTTGAGGATCCTTACTCGGTGTATGGGCTGTAATGGCTTGAGGTATAATACCCGACGTATGATACATGTTATACGAGCTGTGGTGGCTCCCGGAAACTACCTGGTTACTTTTGGTTGTGAGGATTGTGTGGATCTTAGCCCAGGTGTTTGCGGGCAAGCCTTTGTGGTGCACGAGGTGCAGATTGTGGAGCTTGACCCATGTTGATACGGGCAAGCCTTTGGAGAGAGATGCACAGGACGTATGTCGTTGGGGCAAGGCGGAAAACCAGTGGGGAAGTGGTAGCGGGGTACCCTTGTTATTCTTTACTACATGCTATATTCTTGTATGCGTTACTTGGTGAGAGTATCCTTGGTGAGGTTGGGAACATAGTATACCTGTTTAGGTGACGAGTTAGTTTCACTTGTTGTTCACTGGGCTTTAACATGCTTTCTTTAATTTTGCACGAGAGTCTTGGGGAGGATCCTACTGAGTATACTGTTATACTCACCCTATGTACATATAAACTGTTTTTCAGGTCACATGGAGCAGGTTGGAGATCAAGCTGGTTACTACTAGCTTGCGGTTGGAGGAGGAGTTGTCCGGGCTTGTGGTCGCTGCCGTTTTACTTTCTTTTGGGTACTTTTAGTTTTCCCTTTCAGTTGTAGTACTTTTGCATGACATTTCATATATGTACTTGGTTTCCTTTTATATTTCAGTTCTGAGTTGGAGTTGATTGGAGTCTATTCTATCTCTCTCTTCTGCTTGTGTTCTCTTAGAGGGTAATTCCTCCCATTTGTGTGTGAATTATACCCTCGGTGCTAGTCGCCAACCCGGGGCCTACTGGAGGCGGGACTCGGGGGTCATTATCTCCCTTTTCACATTGCCGGCCCAGGAGGGGTACACTTTGTGGGGAGGGGGTCGTGACATAATCATTACCAAATATGGAATAAATCATGGTTTCTTAAATATTTTTCAATAAATAATATTGTTATATCTACGAAAGTATCATCTAATTAGTATATGTTATAGTGGTTTTCCTTTTTAAAATTTGGTTTCTATTTTTTTCCATTAACATATGATAAAGAATATTTCTGGTAGAGCTACATTGAATAAGATATTGTTATATGGCTACTTCTAATGTATGTACGTAAGAAATTATAATGAAAAGTGATAATGATATTAAAATTATTGCTTGGTTTACATTCTATATGTTCTCTCGTAATATTTAGTTATCATGTTCACTAATATTTTCTATATTGTATCTTCATCCAATGAAAGTATTATTTAATCATGCTTCAAATTAAAAATGTATTTATATTTTATAGTTTAATCAAGCCTAATGTCATGTTTTATTAAATGGTATAGGGGAATAAGTAAATTGTTTGGCTTAAAAATGGGCAATTAGAGGTAGATTAATATATGAGTTACAATAATTAATAGGATATTTTTCTCTCCCTGTCAAATTTAAGATGTTAATTGTCAATGTGGGCGAAGTAGAAGTACTCATGTTCATGTCATTTGACAAAGTGGCAGAGTTCAATGATATAATTCATGGTATCAATCATATAAAATTCTGGAAGATTACTTTTTATGACATAACAATGATAGTGGGGATAAAATTATGAATTACATAGTAAAATTTATAAACGTATAGGTTTACATGGTTTATATATTCTTTATATATGGTACTAAGTAAACTTTGGATTTGATGACAAAGATGGAGACAGATCATTAATCTATGCATAGAATCTTCTAGGTAATTAAATGATATTGACTATGTCTATGTAATTACCTAACCCACTAAAGGTGGAATCCATAGTGTTAACTATTAAATCAGATGATTCTGAATAAGTTCATTCAATGAAGATAAAACATTTCATTAGTTAGTGTTAAATACAGCTCCCCATGGGGTTAATGAATACAGTCTTATCATTTTCCAAACATTTTGAAATTGTTAATATCAATTAGAAACGTCGATAATCATTATTATTATCATTCATTGATAGGTTTTATTTATAAAATATTATCAGTGGAATTAAAATAGAGATAAGGACTTGTAAAAATTAGATATTTTATTATATATTTTTATTAAAATAATGTTTTTTATAGATTCAACTAAACAAACATCCATGTTTAAAATAACTTTGAAAAAATATTAAAAAATTACTATATGAAAATTTTATAATTTTTGAATTTATCATGTAAATTAAAATTTATGCCGAATTTTATTAGATTTCATGAAATAAATTAAATTTTCAAGATTAGTGAAATTAGAAGTTTTTTAAACAGTCATTTTATATAAAAGTCCCTATAATTCAACAATTTCAAAAAAAAATTAATAATGGCAACTGTTTATATGAATAATTAGTATAATTGCATTTTAATACATATTATACTAAATTTTTGCATATGTTCATTTGTGGACTTAACAAGAGGGTTTGGGGTTTTGGTGGTGTCAGTCACCCAAAATATATTAAATAAAAGTAATTGAGTTTATAAATATTATATGGGTTTTACAGTAACCAATGAGAATAAATCCCCATATATTTTTCTGAACCATTGGATCATTATTGTCTTGGGACAAATTGGGCCACACCATTTTAATTTCCATAATCACAATATTTTATAAGGAATCAACCATTTGATTAGCATCACTATTGAAATGTGAGACAAAAAATCTATAGTAATTGGATTCGATCAATAATTAAATGCAATATGGTTGAATACTAAAAGTAAAACCTTTGTTCTTAATTTTAAAGTTTTAACTATAATCTGAGAATAATATTCCTTCCGTAGCTAATTCTAATTAGGTGTGACATCATGGTTAATAGTGTGTAACATATCCAGCATTTCAACTCCAAATCAATTCCAATTAAAATATAATGATAAATAATTCCTTTAAAAATCCTTGAAGAGTGTAAAATTTCCCTCCAAACATTGAGGGACCTGAAATGTAGGTGGACACAACATCAACATCAACTTTCATCCATAAATTGATAAGAGGGATCTATAATACATAGTAACACATTTTTCTAATTTTTTTCTATATATATTATATATTAAATTAATATCATCCACTTCTATTAATTGAATTTTATAAAATGAAAAAATATATTTGTAATGATGATTTTTATATATAGAGAATGTATCTCAATTTAATTTAATGCATTAAAAAAATAATAAAATATTATCACCTTACTTAGGGGTGAATCGGGTAATGAACAATAAATATAATTTAAAAGTCATTAAAAACATATCCAAAAAGTTAAATTATTTATCTAGGTGAATAAATTTCATACATAATATATAACACATTTAAAATAAATCCATTTTCAATTTATCATTTCTTTTGGAATATATAATTTTTATGTACAGAATAATGTAAATGTTGGATTTTTCATGATTTCAGCAACAAAAAATATTATTACATAATGATAGAATAATGAAATGTTCATTTTTAAATATTTCAATCATATATTTATTAATTTTTTTATCATTAATTTTTTTTAATTTTATTGTGATTAAATAATTATCCTTCAGAAATATGAAACACTAACATAATATTTATTTAATTATTTGAAAGAAATAAATTGTTTTAAATATATTAAATGAATCTCAAATCGGATGAACAATAATTTTACAAAAAAAAATTTCGAACATATTACTTTTTATAGATGCATCAATGGTTGATTTTAAATTAAAAAAATATAGATTCTTTTGATATCAAATTGAATTAATAGTGTAAAAAAAGAAATTAAAATATTTTAAGAAAAAAATTATTTTCCTAAATTATTTAAATATAATAAAAAACATAACATCTGCCATGATTTTGGATAAGGATGAAAAAATAATCATTGTTCCATTTAATTGAATTTTTTTCTCTTATGGTTTCATTCATTACCATTAAATATTAGGGTGCTATTATATTGCATAAAATATCCAAATGGATAATTGAGTGTTAAAAATAAATGATAATAATGAAAACATAACATAAACATGTCTAAATATAACCATATAATTAGGTTTAATGTCCCCCAAATCTTTTACATGAATTGTATTATTTTTTTTGAAATTTTTTCATGATTTTTTATATATGAATTTATTACATTATAAAATTTAATAATTTCCCTTCAAATCACATATAAATTGACACATAGTCTCTTTTTTCATTAAACCACATTTGGAAAACAATACCAAAAAAATGATACTTATTTCTCAAATTAACATACTTATCAATTTTCTAGAGGATCTGGTCCATCTAATTGCTGAACAATGCATACCGTAATAGGAGATAAGATAGAAGTCCATCAATGAAGTGATAATCACTTTTTTGACACTTTGAACTTTATTTTCTTGTATTCTTCTCTAAATCTATTTTACCTACATGAAAATAAAATATCATGTTTATGAATATGACGATATTTGTTTTATATAGTAAACCTACATTCCCCCATTTTTCTATCCTTTGAAAAGGGATAATATCACTCATGAATCTCTACGATTTACCATCTCCATGAAGAGGATTAATTTTCTATTCATCACTAATGTAAATAAAAAATTATAAATATGGGGATAATTAAAATATATTAATTTAATGACATAAATAATTTTGTGAAATTAAAATATCCTCTACACCTTCATACCTTTCAACACAATTTAATATGCTAATATTTCTATTTCATACATGTCGAATATCACCTTTGTGAGAAAATGTGATACTTTTTCCATTTATTATATTGATGGTAATAAGTATATATTGAGATGATATATAATAAATTTATATTATAGTATTGATCATAAAAAATTTTATTATTATTTTCCATTCATATAGTGGCGAAAATTGTGTTTATGCGTACATAAAAATTACTGTCTACATTAATAGTGTAATTAAATTTTCAATACCTAACCCTTATAAATGATTAAATAAATAAATACATATATATTCAATATATATGTTATATATTTCATGATGAATATTAAAGACATAATGGAACCATAATTACTCTACATGGACCAGAACTACTGAATCAAACTATTCTAGAAAAATATTATGTTAAGAAATGAAAACTAATAATAATATATGATTGTGAACAAAGAGGTGAATGAATTTTCAAAATATATCATATATGATTTAATATATATGAAAAAATTCTAAAATTTAATTTTAATAAATTCCAATCTATTATATTTTATTCTAGAGGACATATGAGGTAATTCAAACTTTAAATATGGTATTTCATGTCAATTTACATTATATTGGATAATTTTTATTATGATGCGCCTAATTAATATAATCTAGTTTATATACATCCATTTTTATGTGCATAACGAGAATGATTATTTTTATGCCAATTCATGTTTGAATTCATTTTTACTCATTAAAGGGGTATAATATGAAAGAAACTAATGAAATTTATTTTACGATGTTATATATTTTGGATTTCCATATTATTTTATGATTGAATCCTATAATTTATCATTCATAAATTACATCTATTTTATAATCTTTAGATATTTAATGTGTTACCATATTTGTTTACCATATTTTCATTATCTTGTCAATTTTATTAATCAAATAAATGTGTCAAAGAAAACTCTATAATATTTAGTTTTTAATTTGGAATATTTTACTTCTATACCTATATTTTTTTTTAAAAAAATTCTTTATTATCTTAAAATATTTAATGAAATTTTATATTATATTTTACTTGTTAAAATATTGGAAAGGAATGTTTCTATGATTTTTATAAAGGTCATTTTAAATATTCTTTAACAAAAAAAATAGAATGGAGTGCTTTTTTACATATACTTCCATAATGGGTTTTCCAACCAATGTAACCATATTATGCTATTTAATGTAATTTAAATGATTAAAAATGTTTTAAAATATTTTAAATCCATATTGAACTTTTTTAATGGATATAGCTATGCCTCTAATAGGGACTACTTTTTCAAATTATATCATCATTTGACGATATAGTATCATGTCCCCTTACGAAGGAGAAGTAATTTTTTAGATCTCGTATCTTCATGGGAATACAATTAGAGAATAGTTTAGATGAACCCAATGAAAAATTTAACATTTCAAAGAGGAATAATTGGATGAATCGATTTATATAATTAATTTTTTGTAAATAAACATCCTTGGATGTTCTTGGCGGTATTGGGAGTTAAATACATAGGCAGAGATAAGGGTCATTTAGCCAATGATTGTAAAAAAATAAGGCCCTTCAACAGTGTACAAAAATCTATATGTTTTTTTATTATGGGAAACATTTCATACATTATTGAAGGTAAATCATGGCCGACTTCTGATCCCTAGTATAGGGTTCTCATGATTGGGGTTTCTCCGATTTGAAACTTCTTCCAATTAGGAGGGGATATTTTAATATGTTGTTACCATCCAAGGATGAGGTTGACCAAGTATAAAAATTGGGGAACCTACATCTAAAACCCAGTTTCCTAAGAATTTAGAAATGTAATTATTCTTTCAATCTGAATTTAATTAAGAATAACTTGTCCCAAATCTAGGTTAGATTATATGGACGTAGCTTGTTATTTTGTGACCCCATGATCTTCAATGATATGATGTACAGCTTAGGTACTCCCCTCACAATCACTCAACGAACCATTAATGATGAGATATGATTATATTCCCATGTTATGGTTGAGGTTGATCTTGACACTAAGATTCTGGAGGTTGTTAATTTCAATGAAAAATTCTAAAAAACAGAGGTTCAAATTCACTTTGAATGTATGCCCCAATTCTTCGAACATTGGTATGTTGTCGGGAACCCCTTGTTGAATTGAAAAATTATGAAAACACAATCTTCCTAGTCAAGGGATGATGGATGGATTGATGTTCAATGTTTTAAGACATAAATAAGTAGTTTCATTTAGAAAACCAAATACTTTATGAATAAATCTGATGATCGGGTTATGAAGACAACTATTTTGGAATATAATTAGGTTCCACATGGGAATATCTTGTGGAAGTAGAAGAGGAGTCCAATTTATATCCATGAATTATAGAGGAAATTAAAAAAATTTACATGGATTCATGGGATCATATAAAATGTGACAATATTTTTAATGACTCTTGTCGTATAAAAGTTATATATTCTAGAAATATTATTTCATACATAGAAGACCCATCCAGTGGGAGTGTGACCGGTACAACATTGGTGATTCAATATGGTCCACCTACTTAGATGCATCAAGATCTTCCTGCAACCCCAAAAGTTACTGGTCATATACATGATGTCAACATTTTATCTAGTCACTCATGGAGAGAATCCCTGTGTACATGGATTACAATGGTGAAGTAGGCCATCCCTCTGAGAAACATCTCATGGTTCCCCCATATGGAAATCATGGTATCACTCAAGAAACAATGATATATTTTTCATGTGTGACTACAGTGGCAGTTATTATGCAGCTAGTTCCTGTTTCAAACACTGTCACCCGCACTGATCCCTTGGGTGATAATTCAGGTATGGTTCCCTGAAGTAATAAAGTTTTATCTAATGAGGTTTATATCTCAGTGAACATGCAGAATACACCTATTTTTAACATTATCAGTCATGTTACAAATATATTAATGGCTTCAAGGTGTTGTCCCATGGACACCCCATTGAATGCTAAAACACATGAAAGAAGTAAGATTATTTTAAATATAGGTACTGTTAGAAAATATTTTGTTTCTCCAATGAGTAAATAGGAAATGAATCATAATCTGACCTCTTTGCCAAGTGTCAGAAGATCAATTATGAAGAAAGGCTCTGGTCGTTCAATAAAAATGGATTCTGGCCCCAATCACAGGTTCTAATGAATATCTAATTTTTTAATTCATAGTTCATTTAAAATCATGACATATATATTGTTCTGAAATGATTTATTATGACTCGTATACCTAAAAAAATTTCTATTATTGAACCTAAATTCAAATTTTATTTGAAATTTATACATCATTGTTCTTATTTTTTTAAAAAAATTTAGGTTCTTATAATGATTGTATTACTATTGAAAAACATTGGGATTTTTACCATGCATATTTGGAGAATGTTAATGTCTTCAATATATCTGAAGAAATATTTCCTTGTGATTTTTCTCTTGATGTAATGAATATTTTTAAACGATGATTTATACTAAGAATTGATATCAAGATTGAAGATAAATTTTTCATGATCTGTATGTTTTAAATAATAACAGTCAAGACCCATAGTTTGTGACCAATGACATTAATGTGATTCAGACCTCTAGTTAGAAAATTAGTCTGCCATACCCTCCCATATCATATAGAGAATTTATTGCTTCTATTGATGATTTTAATCATGTCGAAATTAACCTCACTGGTGCTATGTTCACGTGTTATAGAATGAACTTCAATAGGTTGAAATCTAGTAAACGAGATAGGGCTTTTATTAACAACCATAATATAGAAAATTTTGATACCATCTCTATCATAACCTCACCTAAAATAAATTTGGATCATCACCCCATCCTTTTCGGTCTTTTTTCTAAAAGTAATAACCCATGCTTCCCTTTAGAATCAATAAAGCCTGGTATGCCGATCTATAATTTTAATACATTATAAAAAATGGTTGGGATTATATGAATCATAATAATGATGATTTTTAATGTAACAATAATTTTAAAAACCAAAAATAGTTCCTTGAAGGTTGGTGTAGTTCTAAACCTAAATAAAATTGATAAGGCCATTTCAAATCATGAGAGTGAACTTATCCATATTCAAAAAAACTACTTCTAACACTTATTTATCTTTAGATAGCCAACTTGAAATAAACACCTTGATGAAACATAACTCTATTCATGCTATTAAATACAACATAAAATGAAAATCGTTAAAACTAAATGGATTTTGGGTGGTGATAAGAATAATATGTTTCAGAATTCTCTTCCTAGATTAAAAAATGATTGTAGAACCCTTGCCTTATTTAGGGTTGAAGACACCCTCATTTACTACAAGGAGGAAACTTCTAGTCATTTTTTCTCTTATATTGATAAAATTTTCAATGGCCCAAATATCATTAAGGACATCTTTCTTATTATCATTCCGGTCCTGCTGAATTAGGAAGGAAATTCTTATCACTTATGAACCCCTCTTGATCATGTAATCAAAGAAACTTTTTTAGCATAAACCATAATTCTGCACTTGGTCCTAATGGATTTAACAATGCATTTTTTCAAAATCATTGGTGGTTAATCACAAAAATGTTTTAAATATTTTCAAATTCATATTTTTTTATGGTGTTCTCCCTCATGGTCTTATTGTTCAATATCATTATTTAATTCCTAAAGTGGACAATGTCTCTAAGATCCATCTCATATAGCATATTTTTCTTATTAGTTATCTTTATATAATCATTAATAATATTCTTTCTAATAGACGTGATGCTATATTTCATAAAATTGTTTATGGAATCCTTTTGGGTTTTTCAGAGGAAGGCCTTTTCAAGACTGCATTTTCCTCACCCCGGAATGTACCAACAACTTATATAATGACAAAAGAGGGGTCAATATTTCCATAAACCATGATATTAATAAATCCTTTGATAAAATTGATTGTAACTTCGTCTTCAATGACCTTTAGTACTTTGGGTTTAATGATAATTTCATTAGTAGCATAAACTCCTTATTTAAATAGACTTCCATATCTATCTGTTTCAGTGGTTCCCCTAAGGGATTTTTTAAATTCACTAAGGGTGTTAGACAAGTTAATCCTTTATCTATCATTATTTTCGATATTGTGGATGATTACATAAGTATATTTCTCACTCTCCATGTTGATGAGAATAGAAATAATCTCAAACATGCTTCCAAAAATCTAAATGTACCTACAGATCTTTTATATGATGATGACATAATCATGGATATACAAGGTGACAAAAAACATTCCAAATTTAAAAAATATGTTTTCTCATTATGAAGAAATATATTTTAAATCAATAGTATGGTAAAAAAAATTTATTTTCTTTGGGAAAATTTATTCATCTACTAGAAAAAGTAATATCATCAATAATTTAGGTATCAATGATGGTTTGTTCTCATTTACTTATCATGGTGTTCCTATTTTTTGGAAAGGCATAAATACATTTAGTTTAACAATGTTGTTGATTGGGTCATCCATCAACTATCCTTATAGAAGGGTAAATCCCTCTCTATGGGTGGTATGATTTGTCTGGTGAAATATAATATTGTATAAAAATGGTCTACTCAAAGATGTTTTACAAATGGCTTCTTGGTATCCTTATGAAAAATAATTTCTACATCAATTTTTTTTGGACTAGTAGTATTATAGAAAGGAATCTTGCCACCATCCCCAAGGATACTTACTGCAAACATTATGCAAATATTAGTCTTGGAATCAAAAATCTTAAACTATTAAATGATTCCATTCTTGATAGAATCACTCAGAGGTGAATTCATGAAAACTCTAACTCAGTGTATTTTGGTAAAAAAATATTCTTTATAAGGTTAAAGAATTTAAATATGAATTATATTAACTCGTACATCTTTCCATCCATTGGAAAATCCATTTCCAACATCATGAATAACTCTAGATGGATAGTGGTAACTAATTATTCAATGTACTTTTAGTTGTAAAAGTAGAATGGAGCCCCTCTAATCTCTCTGTTTCCTCCTAATTATTTTCTGGGAAAAATTCACTTCAAGTTAAATGATGTTAATCAATATTTTAATATTAACTTTAATGATAATGTCATTCAGACTATATATAATTATTCCTAATCTAATTCTAATGACATAAGTATTTGCGGGCATGCTCACAACGATTTCCTTGATTCAAAAAGAATTTACATGTTCAATTTTTCTAATTCTAATCATAATTTTGGTTGGTAGAAATCCTTTAACAAACCATGGATTAAACCTTTGAGATTAACAATTTTTGTGGGATATTTCTCATAGTCATGTTCCCATAATGAATTTTATTCAATCCTTTGGGTTCCAAATATTATATCAGTGTCATTTTCATCACCATTATAGAGTAGATACCAACCATTTTTTGTCTTATGTTATTACATCATACATTTGGAAGTATATGACTAACATTGTTGACTGCGGATGGTAATTCCATGACTTCATCAGGGACCAATTAAATCATTATGTGGATCCTAAAAACCCTAAAAAAATAACAATTCTCTTCTTAAATGTTTTTTCTATAGAGACCATATTCATTTACATATAATATGGCATGATTTTAAGAATAAATATACATCTGAGAACAAGCCAGGATCATGAAGTGTATTGTCTTTGAAAAATAGGTACATGAAACATAAAATATGGGGATAAAAAATCATTATTTAATATCTAGAATGAGATCATACCTTTCATTGTGCTTATACATCGGCAGAGGATATCCTGGGGAATGATATAAACAAATGGATGAGAAAAAAATCCCAATAGGGAACGGACATAAGAATAAATCTTAAGCACATGAGTTAGGATGCAATACATATTGATATAAATAGAATGGAACATATTTCACCATAACATATAAACATGGGATCATATAAACATGGAATCATATTAATGTGGCAGAAACATAAAACATGTCTTTAGTAAAAGTCATGTCTAACCAACAATCTCGCTTCCCATAGTATTATGGGTAAAGGATAACCTCTAATCCCATTTCACATCACATCTCATGAGACTTAACTTTACCCAATTCATTGGTGAAGTATCTAGGCACACCTATATCAACATTTTTATTAATATTCTATCCACATAAATAATTATACATATTCAACCATACAAAAATAGAAGGGTACACATGGAAGGAGTTGGGTACTACAACCATGACATAGAGCATAAAGAAATGGGAGTTTCATGAATGTATCCATGAAAGAAATTGATTAAAACATTATTGGACGTTCATAAAGTAAAATAGGAAAATAACATAGTATGTGATATGAAAAATAAGTGACATATTATAAGAAATTATTTTGAGATACAATAGCATGAAAATATTTTTGTGCGGTTTTGAGGAACATAATATAGAGATTCTAAATTTAAAAAGAGGAAAATATTTATATAAAACTATAATTTAAATAAGAAGGTTTTCATAATAAAATAACTGATTTTATAATTAAAATGGTGGATTAAAATATAGAATAGTGTACACTTGAAATTGGTTATGAATTCAGGAAGGTATCTTAAAATCGGTTTTCTTATCTGGATGAATTACATAGGGAATCACACAAAACATGTATACGCATGATATAGAATCAATTATAAATCATGAAACATGTTCTTGGTGCATATAAACACAATTCATAATTTTTTCATAAAAAGAAAATAAAATTTATTTTTGGTCAAAAGAATGATAGGTTTAACCGAAGGAATAAATGTGGTTCAGATTGTATCCCTTACCTTAAGTCTGATGGTGTTCTCCACTTGATACTAATGACCTTATGGAGTAGCTCCTAAATCATGAAGGACGAGACCTTGGGGGATTGAAGACAACCTAGGAGTAATACATTGGGGTTAAAACTCTAGTTTATCAAGGGGGGGGGGATTTAGAATGAAATAAAATGAACAAATGAGTTTTTATTTATAGTAAAAGAGAGATAATAGTTAATTAATTTAAAAAGACACATCATTAGTGGGTTTTTATAAAACCCTGGGGTTTTCCAATGTATTTTACCATGGTATTAGCCACTATGGATACATAATATCTTATTTTACTATAACAATGTGGACCGGAAATATTTAATAATTATTACAACATTATGATTTCATCAAACATACCGAAAACTCAAAACATTAATATTATTATTCACAAAAAAATCTTGTATTTTAAAAACAGCAAAAAAATTCATCCTAACCATTTTTCAGAATGAATAATTAAAAATTGAAATCTCTTTTTTTAAATGAAATTTCATAATATTTTTAATTTATTTTTTAAATAAAATCAGTATTTAATTTCCAAATCAGCATTAAAACTATATCATTTTTTATAACCCATTGAAAAATTAGTCATGGTCCTATAAAATTATCTTATAACAATAAGACAATAAATTATGATTTTATGATTAAAATTTATGGATGTACATTTCAATTTTATATTATTAAATTAACTATAAAATATTATATAATTATTTTTTAACATACAGAAAATAGGAATTATTATACTATGATCATTTTTTCACTTTTAAGATGTATAAATTGTATTTTTACATTCATAGGTGATTTATCTATTTTTTCCAGATTTTATATTCATTATAATTCAATATTGTTCATAAACAAATTCTATTATTCATAAGGGTATTTTAAAATTCATCAAAAATTATATTTGTCTTATCAGAATCCAAATCACTTACTGATCGCAATTGTAGATGGCTATTTTTCTAAATTAAAAACACAAAAGTGAAAATATTATTTTTAAAGGCCACGTAGTACTTCATAGCTCATTGTGTGTTTGACAACATGTTATTATATGACAACATTCTATGAAGGGATTAATTTTAAAGCTTTGGGTCGTTACATTCTTCCCCGCCAAAGAAATTCCTCCATTGAAATTTCAGTTTACATTCTAGGCCAAAAACTTGTGTGGTTTCTTTTCCATCATTGAATCTTCGATTTCCAATGTTTTCATCTTCATACATATGATTATGTCATAGTTCCTTTACCAGGTGAGTATTCATGTTACGATGAATGTTATATCTGTGATCCACGATCTTCATTGGTGTCTCATCATAAGAACGATAATCCACCAATTGTTCCGCCTCTAAGGAGAGTATATGTGAAGAATCTATTATTGGAATCTTTAAGAGGGTAACATGAAAGACATCATGTACTTTGGACATGGTAGGTGGAAGTGATAGTCGATATTCCACAACTCAATCTCGACCAGGCATCTAAAATTAGAAGATGTGCCTGGGATGTATCATCCCTTTCATCACAAACCTCATGAACTTCTTCCACGAAGATATGTGTAGAAATACAATGTCTCTCACTTTAAACTGAAGGACTCATTGACGATAGTCTTCATAAATCTTATGTCCACTTTTTGATACCATGATGTGTGGATGAATGGTTTTTACCTTATCCATCATTTCTACATCCATTTTTTGTCCTATAAGCTTACACTCACCGACGTAATCCCATCGTACATGTGTTCCAAACCATTCCACATAAAGGGCTTCATATGGTTCCATTCAGATGCTCGAGTGGAAACCGTTATTATATGATAATTAAAACAATAGAAATAGTTTCTCCAATCCTCCTTTAATGTCTATATAACATGCTCTCAACATATATTCTAGTGTCTAAATTTTCCACTAAGATTTTCCATCCAATTGAGGATGATAGGCTGAGAGGAACTTCAGTTCATTTCGTAGAGCATGTTGAATACTTCTCCAGAACATTGTGGTGAATCTCGTATCAAAATTGAATACAATAGGTAGTGGTACTCTATGTATCCCTACCAATTCTTTGATATATATCCATGAAATTTTATCCAATGAGATGTCCTCTCGAATTACGATAAAGTGGATTTTCTTCATAAGATGATCCACAAGGACTCATATATCAATGTTTCCTCTGGATGTCCTTGAATGTCTAGTGACAAATCCCATGATTATGTTCTCTCATGTCCATGTTGGTATGGGTAGTGGTTGCATCATCCCATTAGACTATTGTCTCTCAGCATTCACTTGTTGACAGACCAGGTAGTTTGAGGTATATTCAACAATCTCCCTTTTTATATTGTCCCACAAGAAGTTCCCTCGGAGATCTGGATACATCATTGTGCTCCCAAGGGGGATATAGAAGGTTGATCTATCTGCGTCATTGAAAATATTCATCTTTATCCCTGAATCGGATTTGACACATAATTATGACCCATATCATAAAATTCCTTCCTCGTCAATCATGAACTCAGTTGATTTCCAACTTATGATTACTTCAACCATTTTCTGAATTTCAACATCCTTTCTTTGAGCATCCATTATTTTTTCGAAGATAGATGGTTGGGTAATTATTTCATAAATAATTGATGATGTTCCTACCTTGATGATTTCTATGTCCATCCTCTACATATCTAATAAGATATTATCATTTATAATTCTCATCATTGATAGAGATGTATGATCCTTTCTACATAAAGAATCTTGTACCTTATTTGCATTACCGATATTGTAGTGGATTGAGAAGTAATAATACATTATGAGATCTATCCGTATTCGTTGAATCATATTAAGCTCTTTTTTTGTGAATATATATTTGAGACTCTTGACGTATGTATATATCCCACACTTCTCTCAATAGAGATGATGCCGCCATATTTTCAACACAAAGATCACCGCTGCCATCTTTAGATCGGGCATAGGATAGTTTTTCTCTTAGATTTTCATCTACGTTGAGGTATAGGATAATACATTATCATTATGCATCAGCACCCAACCTAAGACCTTCATAGAAGCATCACTGTACAAAATAAAATGTAATCCACTTGCTAGTTTTGTGAGTACAAGTGTAGTGAATGGCCACTTTTTCATCTCCTTGAAATAGTCTTCATATTCATAAGTCTAGAAAAACATTACTCCCTTTGGTGTCATCTTGTTCATTGTCATTGAAAATCGTGAAAGTTTCTTCAAAAATAATCGATAATACCCATCTAGACCCAGAAAGTTGTGGATCTCATGTACAAAAGTGGGCATAGTCCACTCTTCAATTGCATTTTTCTTCAAAGGTTCAACAGATATCCCTTTCTTGGTGATAACATTCCCCGAGAATGATACTTCCTCCATCTAGAACTCACCTTTACTGTACTTTTTATACAACGTATACCTTCATAAATTCATTAAAACAATATTCCAATATTCGTCATGTTCCTCCTTGATATTGGAGTATATCATAATATCTTCAATAAATACTACCCAAACATTGTAGAGGTAATATCTAAATACTCAATTCAGTAAATCCATGTGAATTGCAGGAGCATCAGAGAGTCATAAGGGAATCACTATGAACCCATGGTTTACATACATCATTTTATAGTCAGTCTTGGGAATATCATCCTTCCACACATTTAAACTGTGATATCCTGAATGAAGGTCCACCTTAGGGAAATAATTGGCCACACAAAGCTAATCAATAAAGTCATCTTTCCATGGATAATGATACTAGTTCATTATCTTAATTTTATTGAGCTTAGGATAATAAATGTAGAGTATCATTAATCTATCCCAATTCGTCACGAAGAGAAATAGAGCACCCCACGGTGAAGCACTCAAGCATAAAAACATCGTTATTGATTCTATGGTAACTGCTTCATCAGCTCTTCAAACTCTATGGTGTCCATTCAGTAAGGTTTCATTGGGATATATAGAGATCCGAGTATATGTTCAATTGAGAACCCAACCTCTCTGTCAAGAGGAAGACCTTTCAACTCTATGCAGAATAAATCAGTGCAATCCCTCATGACGAGCATGTCTTCTAGCATGATTCTCTCATTTGTATCAATAATTAGAGATTGATATGCTTGTTTATAAGGAAACCAATATCCACACTTTATATTATTGTCCTTATGTATATTAATAATTATTTTTTAACTTTTAAATAACTAGAGGATGATTTCTGTTGTGAAGAGTGATATTAATTTCTCGACTGTTGATGTTAGTCTTATAAAAATCTATCATATCCATGCACAACATTGCGTCAAACTCAACAAATGGAAGAATGAAGTGATTTTATGGATGGTTCACTCCAATAAACATTAACTGGGGGAGTTATAAACCACAGAAGCTATAATTTCTCCATTCACTATTCTCACATATGAAATTTCCTCCAAATTCTAATGTTGTGGTTGAATAGTTCTAAAAAACATTAAAGATATGAATGAATTTATAGAACCAGAATAAAATAGTACGTTCACCTATCTGGAATGAATAACTAGTGTGCCCGTCTCCACATCGTTGTCCGGCTCCACCTCAATAGTAGTGATATTATAAGCCCTTCCTTGTTTCCATGGAGGTTGTTGTTGATTTACTCCGAAAACCTGTGGTTTATGGAAATTTCTTTCATAATTCCCATGATCCTTGTAGTAGTAACACTACACCACTGGCTGAGCATTGATATAAACCTTATTTTATTATTTCTGTGTTAGTGGGTTTTTTCATATCCTTTCTGCATTTTTTAGCTAGGTGACCAAACTTTTCACATTTGATGCAATTCTTTTTTCCCTTTAAACTATTCTCAGGATTCTTCTTCCCACAACTGTTGAAAGGGGGATATTCAGACTTCATTAAACCATTGGATTTTTTTGTTGATCCAACCATGTGGTTCACCTTTTTTTCATGTCATCGGCCTCATGAGACTACTATGAAACTCCAATCTCAATTTCACCCTTGAAAGAAAAATGGAATATTTCTTCATAAATGTCTAAGTCTCAGATCACCAACACCATCCGTAAACTCCGATTTAGCCTCCTAAATAAGCGATCCACCTTGATTTAAGTGTTCTTGACAATTCAAGAGGAGTACCTTTCAAGCCTTGTAATATTTACTTCATACACCTCGATGGAATCATCTTCCTTCCATATGAGTCTGAGGAACTCTCTTCCATATTCGGACGGAGGGTTAGAGGAAAAAATTTATTTAAAAACATCCAATTGAATTCCCCCAATACATGGAATCAATTTCCTCTTGAGACATTGTAATCATGATCAGTGTGAACCACTATCATCTTCCCAATCAAAACGGTAGTCCACTATTATAACTTTCTCTTCTTTCGAGAATTGGAGGACATAAAATATCATTTCAATGGAGTAAATCCAGTGTTCCACAGGGAGGGGATAAGAAGATCTGCTAAAAATTGGAGTCCTTTTCCGCATAAGTAATTCTATAACAACCTTCTCTCTTCTTAGAGGAGGAGGGAGTTCCACATGATTCACGTTTTTATTCATAACTTGAGCCAACTGAGCATGTACTGACATGATGATTTGAGAAAAAATTCCCATCATATCTGGCATAACATTTAGAAATTCTTCACATTCCCTTTCACATTGATTGTTGGAATGTGTTCTTCTATTTCATGCCATTACCTATGAAAATGAACATAAAATTTGAGGGCTTGAAGACGTTGTTATTAAACACTAAAAAGAAACTTTTTAATATTAAAATAGAAGTATATACTAACTTTTTATTCCTTGTGTTTTAATTTATGTTATCCATGAATTATTTCTTATCTTATATTCTTATGGGTTTTTTTCTGAATAATGGTTTGTACGAAGCTCTTGAATTTACAAGTAATAACCCCCGGGTTTTTCAATACCAAGAGTGTAGCAAGGCCTATTGTTGTGTACTAGGATACCCTGAGTCAAGCCCAAAACTCGTTATCAGTGTTTTCAATCATAGGGATGTATGTGCCAGATCCCCCACTACCTGTTTGATTCCATACATGGAAATATTTTCATGATCAACCACTTACGAGATACATACAAAAATATAGGGATGTTGTCTTATGTATTTTCTCAAAAATAAGGTTCCTACAAAAGTTTTATATTCCCAATCTTAAAAAATAACTACACCATCATCTAAAACCAACAATAGTGACCCTATCCTTTTACACGTATCATTACATGATTTTAAGCATAAAGATACCTTAGAGTACAAGACAATGATCATGAAGTTTAGTGTCATTCAAAACTAGGTACATAAAACATTAACCATGGGGATAAAAAGAATTATTATTTAATCTCGATAATGAGCCCCAAACATCCATTGTGCTGATACATCTGCATAGAAACACCCATAATATCATTTTAATGAATATTCATGCCACATGAATTATCATACATAATCAACCATACATATATAGAAGGGTACCCATGTAAAGAATCGGGTACCACAATCGTGACATAAAGCATAACCAATGGGCGTATCATGAAAGTTTCGATGAATGAAAGGGATTATAACATACATGTACATTCATAAATTAATATGGAAAAATAACATGCTAGGTGATTTCATACAAAAGTGACAACATATAAGAAATGTTTTTGAGATACAACAACATTAATACATTTTTGTGTGGATTTAAGGAAAATAGTATAAATATTTATAAATACAAAGGAAGAAATTTTTAATATAAAACCAGATTTTAACCAAGAAAGTTTTCATAATAAAAGAACCAATATTATAAAAAAATTGTGTATTAAAAAAGAGGATAAAATGCACTTAAAATGGGTATGAATTCGAGAAGTTCCCTTAAAATTGGTTTTCTTATCGGGATGAATTAAGGAGGGAATAACATAAAAACATGTATATCCTTAAAAGAGAATGAGGGATAGATCAGGAAACATGGGTTTCGAGCGTATAAATTTAATATATAAGTTGTTCATAAAAAAATGAATACCTAATTTGGGTAAAAATTATGATATAGAAACCCGAAGAAATAATGGTGGTTATGGTAGAATCCCTTACCTTAGGTCTGACGGTGTTCTCCACTTAATATTAATGACCTTGTGGGGTAGTAGTTAATAATTTAGGATTAGGACCTTGGGGTCATTAGGATACCTTTGGAGGGATACTCATGATTTAAAAACACAAGAGCATCTAGGATAAGGGGTTTATAATGAAATAAAATGAATGGATGAGTGGGTATTTATATTTAAAGAGAGAGAATTGTTTATTAATTTAAAAACACACCTCATTTGTGGTTTTTTTGTAAAACAATTGGCATTCCCAAAGTATATTCTCACAGTATTAGCCACATGAGACACCTAATATCATATTTTAATGAAAAAATTACGACCTAATGTTTGATTTATTATTACATCATTAGGATGTGATCCAATATACCAAAAACTCAAAACTGTATTTTTACTATTCACCAATAATACATGTATTATAGAGAAATTCCATAAAATCACCCTAAACATTTTTAAACTTATAGAATTCAAAAATAAAATCCATTTTATTAAAAATTATTCTAAATATTTTAAATTTAATTTTTAAATAAAATCACAATTTTTTCAAAAAATACATCTATAAAACTATTACACGTTTTATAACACCTTGGAAAATTAATCAAGGACCCATTAAATTATATTATTACCATAAGACAATAAAGGAACAAATTCATTTTATGTTTTATAAAAATAAATGTCCATTTTAAATTATTAAATTTATCATATAATTGTAAATAAAATAATTTTGACATAAAAAATACCAATTCTTATACTATGATCGATTTTTCACTTACAATATGTAAAATTTGTATTTTTACATTCATCGGTGAAGTTTTTATATTTTTGAATGATTTTTCATTGAGTAATATTTATTACTATTCATAAGGTATGCTACTATTCTTAATGGTATTTTATTATTCATGAAAAATAATTTTTCACATATCGGACTCCGAATCACTTACTAATCGCAATTTTAGATCATCATTTTTCGATATTAAAGACACAAAAGTGAAAACAATATGTTTATAGGTCACATAGTACAAAGTAGTTCAATGTGTTATGACTCCGTGATATTATATGAAATAATTATATGAAGGGATTCCATTTAAAACTTTGTTTTGTTATAGTTTATGAGATTCTCCATGTGATTTGGTATGATAGAAATGATATGATTCACAACAATTACTGATTCAATCATAATGTAGGTCAAACACAATTTTTTATTTCGATTTGGTTTTCTGCCTCAATTCAGAAAGCTTATTGTGTAAAAACCATTGGAGACATTCAGATTCACCATCGACATCGGATTTATAGTCTGTATAGACAACCAAGGTGCACTTTTGAGGTATTATGGAAAGCCCCCCTCCGTGGATGGATGAATGTGAATGTCAATGGTGCCTCCAAAGGCAAACTAGGACCTACGAGTTATTGTATCATTTTTAGAGTCTTTCTCGGCCAGTGTCACTAGTTCTTTTTTGGCAGCTACGGTACCACCTCATCTCTTGAAGTGGAAATTATGAGTGTGATCCAAGCCATTGATTTTTCCAATAAAAAGGGCTGGAATAATATTTGGATTGAATGTGATATGTCCAGTATTGTCCACACTATTTTGAATTGTGTATTGCATCTTGCATGGTCGCTTACTACCCATTAAATGAGATGCAGTCATTAATTTCTAGAGATAAACTACATTGACACTCATGCCTTTAGTTAAGAAAACATGGTTGCAGGCGTTCATGATAATAGGGTGGTCAACTTCGACATAACATGGTGGGATGACGTTCTAGTTGATCATCTCCCTTTCTATGATAAATATTGTAACAGGAATACATAATTCATTCACATATAATTTCATTCTTTCCTTTTAAAAAATTGGTAGTTACATTTAAAATAAATAAATAAATAAATATTAATAGGGGTATCACATCCCCACTACAATGATTATATTTTTTTCGTTGTAAAAAAACCCAATTGTTGTATGATCTCATATAAATTCTATAACTCCTATCCAATATATATTTATAAAATATTATTCTTTTTATTATTATTATTAAAACTCTTTGTTCATTTTTTGTCAATTTTGGTCTTGATTGGATCTCTAATTATATATCAACTATCAAACACATATTAAGGGATGTTTCATTAGACATTTTGAATCAACCTGTGTTCATCTATTTGTTGAATGATGAACCTGAACTCCCAATGTAAATTTATTCCATCCTATTGTTTTTAATATCTATCAATGAGGTATATTTATCTAAAATGTATTTGGATAATATCAACATTAAAAAATTACTAATTGTATAGATTTTTCTAAATTCCATTTGATAATAATATCGTCGTTTTCTACAAAATAATAATGTAGGGTTTCCAATAGAACTCATACTAAGTGATACATCTATTTTATATACACCATATATAATGTCCCCAATGGATTTTCATTATTTAAATAATAAAAACCATAATAATATAGAAAATGGATTAATTTTCCGTACTAAATCATCATAGGGTGAACATATCATATTTATTAAGAATAATGTTGTGTCAATTTTTAATTTCATTTATTCTTTGGAACTTAACAAAACCACAATTTATATGAAGAATCCATTACACCATATCAATGATTTTTTAAATCAATTACGGATATATTAATATTTATTAAATATTGATAATCAATATTAGAATAAATAGTTATGGATAAAAAATCTATATATGCCCAATATATTCTTAGTATAAGGTATAATATTTATAAATTTATAGTAATTCCATTTCGATATAATAAATCTTTTGTATGTTCATTGATTTAAGGAATAGAGTCTTTGGAGATTTCTTTGGTTTGTTATTTGGTAGTCATTATATAAGATAATATTATATATTAAAAGATAAAGGGAAATTATGAATAAAATCTATATATTTTTTGATTATTAATACAAATTAACTTGTGTTAAAATTAATTTTTTGAATAAATTTAATTTATTTCATAGCATGCATTAGACGCAACACTGAGTTTTAAAGAATCATTGTGCACTGTTACTATTATTTTTGATGCATGAAATTTATAACCTAGTCTTTAGACTTGGTGGTATAAATAACATTAACTATTTAATAAATACTATTTTTATGCATTTATATAATGAAAATACATTTATTTACAATTGTAATTATTTTTTAGTAATGTCATTACATGTTTCAAAAATATCATTGTCCCAAAAAAAAATATATATCTGTTAAAAAAATATAAAAACTACATAATTATAGATTTATGATATTTATCTTAAAAAAATAATAAAAAAATTTGGAATCTACATGTTTATATTTTCATTAATCAAAATATTATGAATTTTCAGAAAATTTTATATTTTGAAGAATATTAAAAAATTAAAATTATTATTAAAAACCCAATTTTGTTTAAACCAATAAAAAGATACATTTTATTTCATGATAGTTTAATTGTAAAAATAATGCAATTATATATTTAAAAATCAAATTGGGTCATTTTAATAAATTTTATATTAAACTTTGATGTTGTTAACCTCAAATATTAAGAAATTTTTCTCTTTAGAAAACTAGTTTTCCTTGTGTTTTCCAGTTTTATATTAATATAAAATAACCCTCATCTAGGATTTTGATTTCATTCAATTTATTCTATATTTGGAATAAAAATAATTAAAATAATATAATAATGTCAAATTATAAATTTTTAATTGCATTTTGAAAAAAATAGTACTTTTAGTGATGTAAAGTATTAAATGAGGTTTTTTGCATTAGATTAACATGTATTTAACAAATCTTAACAAACATAGGATTTTTATATAATAAATTGGTTTTAATATTTTTATTATATGGTTAAAATTATCAAATAATTCTAATTTTATTTTTAATTATTATTGGATAAATTATGTAGTTAAATAAAAAGAGAGTAGTTACCATTATGAAATATAATATGTTATATACGAGTAAATATAATTTTCAAAGAAAAAACTTGTTTAAAACATGTATATTTTTGTGGTGTGGATTTACCAAACCTTCCTTAAAATACATTATTTGTTATATTTTGAGGAACATGTAATAATTGTGATTTACAATTATTAAATAGTTTTGGGTATTTAAAAAAATTCCATTTGTCTTCAATTATAAAATAATTCATCCTCCCTGTATTTAATCACACCAATAATCAATTTGGATAAAAAATTTCAAAAAGTAAAATATATTTCAACATCTTCATCCACATTCTATATATTCTAGTCATCTCAAAATACCAACTATAGGGTCCTCATATAGAGATCCAATGGACGTTGTTTCAAGATAATGTAATTTTCTTCAATGTGAGCATTCCTTCCATTTCATCTTTGGTCATCTCATTTTATGTCAAATTAATTTAAATATCATAACAAATATATATATTATATTATAATATATAATCATTTTAATGGAATGACCTATATCAATTATCCCTCACATAAAATGGAAAATGAAACCATCCATCATTTGAATAGATGACTAATGCCTCACAAATTGATGTTATTTGTATTCAATCACCACCTATCATTATTGAATGTAAGGATGATTTTATTGTTTATGTTTTATATTTTCATATAATTATACTAATGGAATTACGATAACTGTAACAACCCGAAATATTTTGAGTAAACTGTTTTCACTATTTTTGGTGGTTTATTTTATTTTTAATATAATAAAATGAGTATAATTAAATTGAGACCATTGGGTTTCAACTGTTATATGAACCTTGGTCAATATGACCATTGGAAACTAAATTATACAATTATTTTCTATAAATACAAGTGAATTTGTTTAATTAATATAGAAAGAAGATTTGATGTCCCCATCTAGTAGTCTCGAGTCGATCGAAGCCCATCTGATAGAACTAGGGAACGAGGTAACACCTTTGGGCTTTTCTCTAGACCAAACCCCAGTCGAACATCATTGTGTGAAGCTGGAACCGAATATCTTTCATGATAAGTTCATCCTAATAGAAATCACTCATCGTCCATGTTTGTCGAGCCGCCCCAAGATTCAATCACCCTAGCACACTATACTCATAGGTCCGGTGCTGGTGTTATAAGGGGCTATATAATGAGACTGTAACAGCCTCGTGTAATCCTTTCATTTGAATAAAAATTGTGATTTCTTTTTAGGGAGAAGTTTATGAATCTCAACTATTCGGATAAATATAGTATCCATATTATTGATGAATTTTAGAAAAAATATATTTTATAAATATTTATGTAATTATTATATAATTAAAAATGTGTAACGATTATCAAAAAATGGTCTTGTACATTTGTTTTCAGCATGAAATTTAGAGTCTAATGAGATCAACATAATTTGTGATGAATAGTAATTTATGAATAGTGATTTTAGGCTTAGGATTAGTAATATGGCCAAATGGTTTAGTAATCTCATTTAAATAAAGTATTTATATAATTTAGGGAACTTGATTATGTGATGTGATTCAATACAATAGGTAAATATATGTTTCAAAATTTATTGGTTAAGTATTAGTTTTTTCGGAAGAATATTGTTTTTTATTTAAAAATTAAACTAAAAATATTTAGAAAATTATTTTCATGAAATTTAGTTCATTTTTGAAATCAGAGCATCCATATTGGGTTCAGGTGAATTTTTTGGATTTTTAAAAACATTTGAATTTTCATTGAATGATATTTTTATTTAAAAATTAAATTTAAAATATTTAGAAAATTATTTTCATAAAATTATGTTCATTTTTTAAATCAATGTTTCAATATTTGGTTAAGGTGAAATTTTGGTTTTTTTCTAAGAAAGTTGAATTTTCAGTGAATAGTGAAAATAGAGTTTTTGAGTTTCGGGTGTTTAATGACATATTTAAGGATGTATTAATTATTAAATAATTATAGTAGACTTATGAATAGTAATATAAGATATGAGGTGTCCCAAGTGGCTAATACCATGGTCAAATACTGTGGTAATGCCCGTGGTTTTTCAAATACCAACAATGAGGTGTCCCATGCCAATTAATGCTTTGTCCCCTCATTTCTCCTATAAATACCAAGCCTTTCCATCATTCATTTAATTTCCAAATACTCCCCAACAATTTCCAGGTATCTTTACCTACAATGGTGTCCTCCCAAGGTTCCCTCAAGCCTCCCAAGGTCCCAACCTTCAATCTTTTTAAGTTATTCTTCAATGTAAGGGATCATACCTTTCTCTTTCTTTTCATGTACTCTTTTGAATGTCATTTCATAAAAGACACATTTTATTATGTTGGGGGATGTTATTTTATATTCATATTACTTCCCCATTCATGATTTTATTATGATAGATCCCCTCTAATTCTCATCATTTCGTTTTATAAATGTTTAAGTGACGCCGTTAAGCTGCTGAATTTTTGTAAGGGATCCTACCTCTCTCTTTCATTTCAAGTGCTCTATTTTATGTCATTCCTTTTATTCATAATGTTCATATGTTTGAGTATGTTATTTTATATTCACCTTACAGAAATTTTTATTTTCATATGATGAAAGACCCCCACTTACTCTCGTCAATTCATTTTAAAAAAATTAAGTGGCGTCGTTAGGCTGCCGAATTTTTGTAAGGGATTCTTTCACTCTTCCCATTTTCAATGTTATACTTTCATGTCATGTCATTAAAGTTCCTTTTACCCTATTGGGGTATTATATCTATATTCATCATACATTCCATTTATGTTCACATGATGAGAGGCACAATTTAATCACATCAAATCATTCTTTTGATGTTTTATGTAACACCGTTATGCTGCCAAATTTTCACAAGAGAAATAAGATTTTTTTCATCCTTTCAAGTTTTTAATTTCATATGTTATGTCCTTTAAATTTAATTAACATGTTATTATATCTTTTATATTATGTTCCTCTACTATTTTATGGATCATTTATGAGTGGGTGACCCATGTCCCCTCTCTTTTCTATGATTTCTAAAACCCTACATCATAGCTATTATGCTTCCAAATTTTCGTCTCAAAATGTCTCTATTTTTTTATCAAATTATTTTATTTTAATAAGTGGATACTCAAAAATCATTATTCAACTGTTGTATTCACATATATATCAAAATTTTCTATTTTTAATTCTGGGATTTACATACATAAGACCCGATTTCCTTTTACGTGGGTTAAATGTGACATAAAGATCATGTCTTTAAAGCAGTTTTTAAAATGTTATGACAATGAAATGAAACCCATTTCAATAAGGCTATATGTGTTCTTTATGAAATTATTGATGATGATATATTTGTCTCACATGATAATAAAGACAAATTAAGGGTGCACCCTGATAGCACTCTAATTTCATCGGATAAAGACTTAATCTCTAGTGATGACCATTCTAATGATACCTTGGTGAATAACCTTGATAAGTTTTTTTTAATGACACCTTGGGGATGGACCATGGTGATACAGAAATGATTGTCTAATTTAAAAGTTTTAGCCACATCTTCATGTTATGAAACACATTATTTTTATTATGATATGCCTCATGATCTCTTTCTCATGCCTTAATGTTCTTTATCATGACTTTATTGATGTATCTCATGTTCACATGTAAAATGTTTCTCTTGTTTCCCTTAATGGGGACCATGATCACCCTTTCCTTTGATGTATGCTCCCAGGTTATGGTATGTTGTAATGAACCTTGGATGAACAATGAAGAAGCTTTTCAAGTGTTTAAGAAAAATGTTTCTTGACGTCATGGTTTAAGATCCTCGTTTCCAAGACACTAAACCTTAAAGATCCTCCGTTTTGTAAAATGTAATAAAAAGTTATGTTATTAAAAGTTTGGATGATATAGTTGGCATCAAAAGATGGATTTGTTATTTATGGAAAGTAGGATATTAAAACCATACAATGTTTCTTAATGAAAATATTAAATATAGGAAAACATAATTCTATTTTGGTGAAGTATTGAGTAAGTGGTTTCCAAACAAATAAATCATTGTCGGGATACAAACAAGTAAAGGTGGCTCTTACACAGATGTACCTAGGAGTGAAAACTGTGACAGGGTGTTTCGGGCTTCACCCGGTGTAACTTGGTGCATGAAAATAGGACTTGCTGCACTCTTCGTTTGACAGTCCTGGGGGATGTGCTTTGGAAATTAATAAGCATACTATGAACCATTATTAAAGGAACAATGATAAAATAAAATATAGATTAACATAAGAATATATGATCATGGATAACCTAGATTGGAACCTAGGGGATCACAAGTTAGGATATACTTTTCTTTTAAAAGTTTATCCTTCAATTCTTAATGTTTAATTGTCATGATTATTGGATAAGTAATTAAGCCCCCTAATTAAACATTCTTTTCTGATTTAATTGTAGGAAATAGAAGAACATTTCCCAAAAACCAATGTGATAGGAAATGAGATGATTTCCATATTAATATGACAGAGAAAGTGAGAGATCAAGTTAAACATATTGTGATTATGCCAAACCAACTATCAAAAACCATAATTAATAATTGGTCCCTAATTTTATGCCCAAATTCATCTAGGAATAGGAAGATGAAGTCTCATGGTTGTTCATCAGATAATGGTGACAAGGAAAAGAAGAACCAATTTCTTTTGTGAAAAAAGTGTGGAAAGAGGCACCAAGAAAAATGTCAAAAAGGAACTGGGAGATGTTTTATGTGTGGGAAGATAGGGCATAAAGTAGCCAATTGCTTTAATTTTTTTTTAATTTAATGATTGGATATAAGGTTCAATATAACATACCTTATACTATTTAATGTTGAAAATGTGGAGAATTTGGACTTTTTCCAAGGAAATGCTCGATGAGAAGGGATGAGAAGCATGAAGAGCATCATCAATATTCAAGGACAGGGGAAGAATGCAAGTCCTATGCTGAGATGGATCATGATGACTGAAATACCTGTAACTTATTCTCAATAATTGTCTATGTCATGTTGTATTTTAGTACGTGCTCTATGAGAATATCTTTAATGTATTCTAAGAATATAGAGTCACTACCTATGATGGTTTTATATCATTAAGGAAAACATATACTGTTATGTATCACATGTTGATGTTGTGAAGCTGTTCTTCTTAAAAAAAATTCATTAGGGAATTAAAAGATGAATATTATTTTGGAATACGATCACTAATTTGGTAACCCAGTATGATCAAGGTAAATAGATTACTATTGTATTTTCTTTGAGAAGTAAATGTTGATTTATATTTTGAATAATCGATGAATTTGATGTGAACTTATGATAAATTAGGTTACTTATGGAAATGATTAACCTATATTGGGGAAAATGTGATTAGGTTAGTTACTTTTGTTATAAGACGTTAAGAGTGGTTGATGTTGTTTGGAGATTAATGGTAAAGTTTATCTAGGAAGGCTATGTTGTCAAATCCATCTTATATTTGGGTTCCAATCTTAGTTTGGATTATTCTGATGAATTTTAAGGTTGATTGTGTATTTAATGGTATTCATGGAACTTTGGGTACTTTTGTTGAATTTTGGATATTAATGGTCAAATTTCTTTTTATAAAGGATTATCATTTTTCAGGATTATATGATCTCTTACTAATCATTTTAGTTTTAGTTGATGACTAAATACAAGGGTAAAATATAGTTATTCTTTTTTAGATTATGTGATTCTCTTGAAGATGATTCTAGTGCTTTTGATGAGACCAAGTCCTTTTGAATGCTAATTATTTGGAGAAAAGATTAGCCTTGGTAGAATCTTATTAATGGATGAAAATATACTTGAATTTAATTATATTTACTTTGGTTTTTATCTTATGTAGTAAATTAATTCTCAAAATTATGAAAAGGAATGTAAAGCAAAAATGTTGTTGGGTTATGTTTCCTACTAGGTAATCAATGACCGTTTAACACATCATATGTTTGTGATATTCTTGTGGTTAATTTTCTCCTAATCATGTTTTATATCACTCTCCATCAGAACTAGGCCCTATTTTTCTATTCCATATACATGTTTTCCTACATTGAATCATAGTATAGGTTAACTCATGTGACATTTGTACTTCCCTTTCTTTCTATTAAGGGGATAGTTTTACTGGCTCTTTTTCTAATGTGGTACATTCAATGAAATTTCCAAGCCCAACATTAAAATTGTGATGAAGAAATTTCTAAAGGGGGGAAGATTATAATGACCCAAAAATTTTTGAGTAAATTTTGTTCCCTATTTTAGGTGGATTATTTTATTTTTCATTTAATAAAATGAGTATAATTAAAATTAGACCATTGGGTTTCAACTGTTATATGACTGTTGGTCAATATTACCTTTAGAAACTAAATGTTTCATTTATTTTCTATAAACACAAGTGATCATGATTAATTAATCGATATAGAAGATTCGATGGCCCAATAAAGTAGTCTGAGGTCGATCAAAGACCATCTGATGGATCATGGGAAAGAGGTAGCACCATTGGGCTTTTGTCTGGAATAAACCCAAGATGAACATCATCATGTAAAGCTGGAACGAAATATCCTTCACCAGAAGTTCAAGATAATAGAAATCACTACTCGGGCAATGTTGGCCGAGCTGCCCCAAGATTCTATCAACCTAGCACCCCATACTCTTAGGTCCTATGCTAGTGTTATAAGGGGATATGTAACGAGATTGTAACTACCTTTTGTAATCCGTTGATTTAAATAAAAATTGTGATTTCTTCTTATGGTGATGTTTGTGAATATCATGTTTTTGGATAAATATAGTATGCATATTATCGATTAATTTTAATAAAATTATTTTTTAAAAATATTTATGTAAACATTAAATTATTAAAAAATGTGTAATGATTTTCAAAAAATAGTCTTCTACTGTTGTGTTCAGTATGAAATTTGGAGTCTAATAAGATCAAAATAATGTATTATGAATATTCATATATGAATAATAATTTTACGCTTATAAATAGTAGTGTGACCAAATGAATTAGTAATCTCAATTAAAGAAAGTATTAATATAATATAGGAACCTTGATTAAGTAATGTGAATCAATAAAAGAGGTAAATAACCGTTTCAGAAATTATTGGTTTGGTATAATTTTTTTAGTTGAATAGTGTTTTTTATTTAAAAATAAAATTAAAAATATGTTGAGAAATATTTTCATAAAACGGAGGTCATTTTTTAAATCAGAGCATCGTTATTTGGTTAAGGTGAATTTTTGGGATTTTTCTGAAATAGTTGAATTTTCAGTGAATAGTTTTTTTAGTTAAAAAAATTAATAATATTTATAAAATTATTTTCATAAAATGGAGTTAATTTTATAAATCAGTGCATCGATAGTTGGTTAAGTATAAATTTAGGATTTTTTCAGAGAAAGTTGAATTTTCAGTGAATAGTGAAAATAAAGTTCTTGAGTTTCGGGTGTTTAATGACATCATTATGGTTGTATTATTTACTAATGAATTCTGGTTGACTTATTGATAGTAAGATATGGTATGAGGTTCCCCATGTGGACAATTCCATGGGAAAGTACCATGGGCATGCCCATGGTTTTTCCAATACCACCGATGTAGTATCCCTTGGCAAATAATGCTTTGTCCCCTCACTTATCCAATAAATATAAACCCTTTAACTCATTCATTTCATTTCCAAATCCTTCCCAACGATGTTCTGGTCTCTTTACCTCCCAATTAGTCCTCCCAAGGTTCCATTAGGCCTCCCATGGCCCCTACCTTCATGCTTTTAAGTTACTCTTCAATGTAAGGGATCCTACCTCTCTCTTTCATTTCATGTACTCCTTTGTGTGTCATTTCCATTAAGACCCATGTTCATATATTGTTTTATTTTATTTTATATTTATATTAATTTCCTTTTTGTGATAATATTATGATAGATCCCATCTTATTCTAATCATTTTGTTTTATTAATGTTTAAGTGGCGCTGTTAGGCTGTAGAATTTTTGTAAGGGATCCTGCCTATCCTTTTCTTTTCAAGTACTCTCTTTTATGTCATTTATTTTATGCTACATGTTATTATGTTTTAGGATGTTCTTATATATTCAATTTATTGAAATTTTTATTTTAATATGAGGATATACCCCCACTTACTCTCGTCAATTCATTTTAAGAATTTTTAAGTGGTGTTGTTATGCTGTTGGATTTTTGTAAGGGATTCTTTCACTCTTCACATTTTCAAAGTTCTACTTTCATGTCAGGTCTTTCAAGTCCATTTCTCCCATTTTGGGGTATTATCATTATATTCAACATACTTCCCTTTTATTTTCACATGATGAGAGACCCAATTAGATCTCATCAATTCATTTTTTTGATGTTTTAAGTGACGCTGTTAGGCTGCTGAATTTTCATAACAGAAATCTTATTTTTTCTTCTTTTCGAGTTTTTCATTTCATAAGGTATTTCCATAAAATATCATTACCATGTTCTTATATTCTTTATAATATGTTCCTATAAGAATTTATGGATCATTTACAAGTGGGTGATCCATGTCCCCTCTCTTTTCAATGTTTTCTAAAACCCCGCAACATAGTCGTTATGCTGCCAATTTTTTTTCTCAAAATGTATCTCTATTTTTCAATTTTTTTATTTTATTAAGTGTATACTAAAGAAATTTTTTAAACTTTTTTTCCTATGAAATTTAACACATTTATTTTTTTGTTATATTTTTTATTTAAGAAATTATTGATGATGATATATGTTGATAACATTATAATAAAGATAAGTTAATGGTATGCCCTGATAGCACTGTAATGAATTTGGTAAAGACTTAATCTCTAGTGATGGTCATTTAAACGATACATTGGGGAATAACCTTGGTAATTTTTTTAATGAAAACTTGGGGCTAGACCTTGGTGATATGTAAATGACTGTATATGTTAAATTTTTTAGCCACATCTTCCTGTTATGAAACACATTATTTTTATTAGGATATGCCTCATGATCTCTTTCTTTTGCCTTAAAGTCATTAATCATGACATTATTGATGTATCACAAGTTCACATGTAAAATGTTTCTCTTGTTTCCATTACTGGGCCTTCTTCTCACCCTTTCCTTTTTTGTACTCTCCCAGGTTATGAGATGCTGTAATGAACATTGGATGAACAATGAAAAATCCATTCACGTGTTTAACCAGAATGTTTTATGTCGTCATTTATTAATATTTTTGTTTCCAAGACACTAAACCTTAAAGATCCTTGGTTTGGTAAAATGTAATAAAATGTTATGTTATAAAAAGGTGAGATTCTATAATAATTATTACTTTCCATTTATTGTGTATAAACCACTTATTTAATTTTTTATGGAATACTACCACCTGACGAAGCAATGTAATTAATTTTTGACAAAACATTCACATGGAAGGTAATAATTATATATGTAATGAATATATGTGAAACATATGACATTATTATTAATCATTAACTATTATATATTATTTACCTACCATCAATTCTATCCGTCAAGAAAATGGAAATAACATTTATACATATTTATGACTTATTGACTCCTGGAATAGAATAATTCATTTTAATCAAGAATTTAAATTTATAAAAATAAATATATAATGAATATTTATAGAATTTAATACATGTTTAATGTTATGGAGATTATTGAATAATGAATAAAATAAAAGGTTCAAAAATACCTATCCAAAATATACATGAAAAAGGAAGCTGTAATTACCTGTAGTGTAATTTTATGAAATAATTATTGATAAATGTGTAATAAAAGGTCATAATTAAATAATTAACAGTTTAATTTATATCATTATTTTTTGTAATAATTTATTACCAATATATATTTATTATAAAGGAATTTCTAATGACTATAATGGAATATAATACTTATGGAAATGGAATTTATTCACAAAAGCCTTCTTTGGGAATGTGTTTTATTTGTGACCAATGTTCTTTTATGAGGTGTATAAAAATGTAACATAAAGTTTCCAAATTATTGTTAATCACTTTTTGTTATTTTTCCCCTTTAATTAGGAATGTACTAGGTCTTTTTATGAGATAGATCATTTATTGGGGAAAATAACTTTATGTTTAGGGATGTATGTTTGTTTAAATAAATGGACTGTGAGTATAAATGTGTTAATGGTTTTTCGGGGATCTCCAAAATTTAGGAGGATACTAAGGTGTTTGGTTCTTTGTGTAAGATTTTGTAGCCTTTGGACTGTAGAAGAAATATATTTTGGGTAAAAATAGTACCCAATATGTATATCTTTTATGGTTGGTATCTTGAATCTTCTACACACCTTATTGTGAGTGAACACCATAAAATAATAAAAGGAATGTTTTTTTAAAAAAAGGATATGTGTTTGAATATGTGGTCCTGTTGTATTACACTGAGTGTAAATGTGATATATAGTTTTAAAACACAATGAAATTTCACATTATGGTGAAGTATAAGTGATATGTTATTTCATTATGCTACAACACATTTAGACGTTGATCTAGAAGTCGTCTTCGTTGATTTTTGGAGACTCCATTCAGTATATGTTGAGTCATTATGCATTTTATAACCACTAAAATTGTATTATGTATCTCTATGTTAATCTATGGTGCATCCACAATGGCCCATATTTTCATTGATGAATACATTTTTTTGGTGGGTTCTATTAGTTTCATGTGTGACTATTTCATAGTTCCTTGAAACTTGTATTCTAGTTTAATGAATCAATCCTTCTAGAATGTTTCCATTAAATTTATTTATGGAACCATAAACAACCAACATTTCTTTATCCAACGTGGACCTGCATTCCAAAGGTAGGCATTTGATAATTTTAAACTTCACGATATTTAATAACGTCAATTTGGAGATATGATGGGAGGTTAGACTCATTATTCCCTTTTATTGTGAATTACTGTCTACTTCAGAACCATCATTGTTATTTACAATATTTTCATGAATCCTTTTTAATTCACTGGGTATATCATAAGTATCCATTTATATTTTCAATAAGTTATTTAAAATGTAAAAATTTTAAACTCATCTATATGTATTAGAGGTTTTCATTAATGGATATATCATTATCTATTACCTGTTATACAAAAATGTTATCCTCTAATATACTACTTAGAGATTATTTAAATAATTGTTATGAAGATACTGTTTTTTCATTTCACTAAGTGGGGCACTCTATAATTTATTCTCATCTAGGGACACAATAGTTTGGATTTATTTTGGGATCATTCCCAAAAATTGAGATACCTTTTTGTCCTTGTGAAAGAAATCAGAACCCTCTTAATTCGATGCTACTTAATGGGACACATCATTCCTTTTAGGGAGATGTGACACAGACCTAGCCATACAGTTTAATGTCATGTGGTATGGACATCTAAGAGGAAGGTTCTTAGTCCGAACATAATGTTTGGCACGTATTAAGAATCCCAGTGAACAAGGAAAGGATATGGGATTCCAAGTAGGATCTGACCCTGTTGAGAATATGGCCCAAGGAGAACAGAGTAGATTTAAGGTATCTGGTTTGAAACTTAAGGATGTTTCCAACATATCCCATATATATGGTAATAAAAGACCACGTAGTTTTATAAGTATCATAGGAGAGTATAGTCCTTTGGGAGAAATGATTTATTGGCTTACTTCCTGAGAGGAATTAATTGGTGATTTGAAGATTTAATTTTGTGCTTATTCCTAAGGAGGATGTAGAAATTTGAAAACTAGGGTTGGATTCCTTAAGATTATAACCAATGATATTGGGCCCCATTAAGGATTCCGCTGTATCTCAATTATGGACAGAATTAGAGTTGTCATATTTAATTAAGTCATGTTTGTTTTTGTACATGTTTCAATCATCACAAATCTCTCAAACCATGTAATTCATGCTCAGTGGGAGAAACAAGAGGATGCGATTTATTCAGAAATGATACATGCAACTTAAAAATTTTCCTCCTCTGCTGGTGGAAGAGGGTGAGCCTACAGGGGTGATAGTGGATGAGGGAAAGGTGACTCGGGAAGAGGGTGAGGCGATAATCCTTCCCTATGTTCTATTAACATTGAAAAGTTTCCAATATATGGAAGAAGGGAGGAATATTTTGGGATTACACCAGGATGGATGCCCTAAAATTGATCCTGGTAGGGGAGGGAGACTTCTACAAGGATTGCATGTAAAATCAAGTGTGTACCATGCCATCCCTACTAGTGACCTGAGGTTCTGGGTATTATAGATTAAAAGGGTAGGAAAGAACCCAACCCCTAATCATCCAAACAAATACATTCCCAATACTATTCCTGGGATAAAGGTCCATGTGACAATGGATATACAAACCCATAGACATTCCATGTATCTTAACTCCATTATAAAAAAATTTGAGAAACATATGACTCTGGAAATACAAACCCAAACAGCAGACACGCTGATGTGTCTTTCCCAAAGTGTTGATAAGTCAGGGGGTTTTGGTGGAGGATTCATATTAGTCTCTTTCAGATAAGGAAAAAAAGGATTGAGATAACCTACCATGAGTGGATTTGAGAAGGGTAATTGAGTTGGTATGAAGGCTTGATACCAAGCTCTATAGCGTAGGTACCCCATGAAAGTATGTCACATAGTTAACCCACGTTAATGTACCTACTTGGTATACATTGTAGGTAGGACACATAGGTGTGTTGCACATGTAGGCCACACAGGTACGGCGTGCAGGTATGCCGCATAGGTGTGAATGATGACTGAAGAATGTGTTTCACATAGGAGAACCAAACCTATGTAAAAATCGTAAAAAGACTTTCAAAAAATGATTATCCCACTTAATTATATATTCTATCATGTATTAGAGAACTACATAAGAAAATTTGAGGGATCTAGGTTTATTAGATACGTAATAGAGGCTTATGAGAATCTTTTAGCTTTTAAATACCTGAAATGGGGAGCCCAAGTGCTCTATTTATAGGAACATATGGGCCCGGTCGATGGATTATTTGTCCACGCAGGTCCTCCGTGCAAGTCCTCTGTGTAGGTTCTTCGTGCAAAGGATCTGAAATTTTGTTGTCTCATAGATCAAGCGTGTAATTCTATCACGTATCATGGATGGGCAGATCTGTCGCGTATCTTGGCCATACAGGTTTTTCGCATAGCTTGACAGCATAGGTCTTTCATGTATCTTGGTCATACAAGTCTATCTCATAGCTTTGTCGTACAGGTCTTTACATAGACTGGTTGCACAGAGTGGATTTAGCATTCATTGGAATTTCATAAAACTTCACCTTGGGATATTGAAATATCTTCAGCGATCCACATGTTTTTGTAATCGTATATAGTGCAAACAACCCCCCCCCCTTAGGATTGTATCTGATTAGAAAGAGGGTTGGGTCCTGAGATAATCGTCGGAGGAAAATAATTTGAGTACATTTCTGCACAACACATGTTAGTTGTGGAGATACTTCATGGAGGTATGGTACAGAGTGCTCTCACTTAGGCATGAAATGTAGGAATTTCATATAGGTCCTTTGTAGGATATAAATAGGTTTGATCCTTAGTTATTTTCTTCTCCACTATATTCAAATTTTTCTGGTTCTCATTGTGTAGCTCCTTTTCCAAGAGTCAATGCATTGTGCTCTCGTGTAGTTTCCTCGAAATTTTCCCGAGGAACTATCTAACCGATGTAGCTACGTGGAAGGACTTTGTCGACGGAGTTGTGCTAGGACCCTTGTCGTGGGACCTGCATGAGGGACTATGTTGAAGGACCTATGCGACAGAACTGGCCGAAGGACATACGTGAACAATGTCCTTTGCTAAAATATTGATTTCTTATTCTTCTTTTTTTAATTTTGAAGTAATGTTAAATTTACCACCTAATAGGGAATATTTTTTAATTATTTTTCATGAAATATTTTCTCATTTTATGTCCCATATTGAAGAATATAAGGCTCTTCAATATGAAATGATGAAGATCGCCAGACCAGACTATTATAACATTATTGAAATTACTCTTCCTACTCTATGAATAGGATTAATTCCGTAGAAACATGACTATCCACAATGTCCTTACGTACCCTTATACATTCATGATGATATTTAAGATTCACGTGTTCTATCTGTTAAGAAGTACTTTCAAAACAATTGGTTTCTTCAATACATTAACTATAAGTGCATTAATATTAGTTCGAGGGAGTTATAGTACAAGATGAAATGATCCTTATTGGTTTCATCATTAATTATAGTGGTTCTACTCATGATATAAAGGATCAAGTTGTAGAGACACAACCACATTGCTATGATTTATCTTTTTGGGCCACTCAAACAGATCAATCTATTGGTTAGAAGGATGACTATGAACATTATTATGGTGGTGGTGTTAAACCCTAACTGGATATGGGCATTCTAGGTGCATCCCACTTCTAAAAAAAATCAAGAAAGAGTTATCATATGTTCATATCTTTAATGCTATCTAGATTGGGAAAAATTATGTTCAAAATACCATTTCATTTCTGAATTATTAACATGTTGTTGTTAGTAAACAAATTCATTACATTTGATGCATGGTGAAGTTGGTATTTGTCTCTTGGATATATACCAAAAAGTTGGTATTACTATTATTGGGGAAATGTTCGATGAATTCATTTTACCAGTTACATAATTGGGTGATGATACCAAAACAACACTTTTGGCCCATGAATTATTGAAAATAGAGATCAATTTACCCAAATATAAGAAAGAGATTCATGTCAGAGTGTGGATGTATGCCTTCTTAGATCCAACAAAATAGAAAGTTCCATCATGTGGACGTCATATTGTTTGTCCTTCTCCAAATAACTGGGGAAGTTCCGACATATATTGTTATACACATGAAAGAGGTGACTATAATCACTGAGGATATACAGTAAAACCCAATATAGATGCAAGGGTATGCTTATATTTTTTCTTTGCTATGTGGCTAAGTGTTGACATGCTTCCAGACTGTAAATACGGTGGCAGTGTAAGATCAGGGAATTTCATCATTGTAACTAAAATGGTAGAAGGGAAGTATATTGGGATAGAAACCCCTTTACTAGAATGAATTTAACAGCTCCTGATGCATTTATACAATATGAAGGATCTATTTAGAATTTCAGGTCCATTCCAAGTGTTGTGTGGCTGGATTACAACACATTTTTCTACATAATCACTGATGAATTTAGTTAGAGTTCCCAACAGTCGATTCACCCCATTTATACAGTATGTTTCTATAATTTGGCCTCTAAATTTGAGACTTGATGTGGTGATAAAGGAATTAAATTCCTCAAAATAATTCAACTTCTTTTGTTTTGTAACCCACCAGTTGAAACATTTATTGACGATGGTAAAGAAAAGAATTATGAGCTGGGATGTTATATGATTGAATTTAGGGATGATGTATTATCAACCTTGATTAATGGTGAAATTATCTATTTGGATTACATCACATATAGTATTTCCTATTAATTCATATGCTTTCTACAATCAAACACATTCCCACCTATATATGTTAGATGGGAGAAACACTAAAGGGTAGAAATATAATTATGGTTTCTAACGGCTTTAGAGGAATCCAAATTTATGATTAGATTGCTTCCATAAAATACATAAATCGGATTAGATGATGGATATGGAAAAGATTGGGCTTCTTCATATCCTAAATGGGGCTTTGACAAAAGGTATATTTCAATTCATAGCTACAACGATTGCTTCACATGGAAATCATAATAAAAAATCCAAGGACATAGACGATATGAGATTTTTAGAGGTTTAAGAGCCCTCCAAAGATTTTTGAATGATGTATACCAGGATGACTAGGGTTGGAGATTCAACACCTTCAATAGCAAGGAGGTCCAGTCCCCGCCCTCAAACAATATTTCCAATTCCATCTGTTGAACTCGCTGAAGAAGAGAGGAGTCCTGTAGAGGCTCACCAGTCAGAAGGAGTTCAATCTCCTCTACAATCAACCATACCAAGATTGAATTATGTGATACATTCATCCATTAATCATTAGGAGAGTGTGACCTATTATCATAGGGATGCATGGGCATTCCTCCTTCATAGCATTCAAATACCAGATGTTGGGGACATTAAGGAACCTTTTGATTGCAATCCGGACAATAACCTTGCTCAAGTACAGAAATATATTATGGAGCTGGAGGCTTTTATATAAGCAACTGGTGAACAAATCCCAACCTCTAATTGATATTCTCATACGATGGACATTGAAGTACAAAAAGGGGTAATTGTTAACGCTAATTAGGATTTGGATATTTATGTTAATAATAAGAATGTATTTTCATTTTTCTTTTGTCTCAACTCTGATTTACTCATCTTCATCATTGATCGTGATGAAATTTTTTTTTCAGCATGAATATAGGGAAGGAAAATCCAGAATAGTTTTTGAATCACCAAAGTATGGGCCTACATGCCATCCAATTGATGCAATTAATGATCCTCTCAAGTCTCTTGAACTTTCTCCAGGAGCAGCAACTATGACTGGGGTAATGGCGACAGATAATCTTCAACCATTACCTCATGTTTCTCCTACCAAGAAGAGTGTTTCGATTTCTCAAAATACTTTTGAAAAAAATTCTAGAGAGCAATGAGATTGATCCGAAGTGTTCACTGAAGGATTAAGTATTTATACTGTCTTAAGGAATGTAATTTGCTCAACGCACTCTGGTAATCATGATTCCTATTGTAGGATATGTGTCTCTCTTTTCTTTCAAAGGAGTAAGAGTTGATTCTACAAGAACAGAGATGCATACCCCATGAAAAATCCATGTTTTTATTGATTAATATGCTATCTTAGAGATAAATAATCAAAAGATTAAGATATACCCGCTCCAAGATAATCTCAGTGAGGGGAAATCCATAGTAGTATTAAATATATTCCTCAGTTACTTTCATATGTGGATCCTGAAATAATCAATGATTGTATTCCTATTGAACCAAAAGAAAGGAATGAGGAACCAGTTCAATCTGAGATAAATACTGATGTTGTCCCAAACCATGAAAGAAATAATTATAAAATACAAATTGAAGATACAATGTAACATAATTTCAGCAGAGCCAATTTGGTTATAAAAAATTATTTTTTTGGATACCTTAAATGGTGAGGGCACTTTCACATTCCAAGCCGCATACACATAATTAATTGAATCCCTTAATCAAAATATTGATATTCTATGTTCCATAATAGAGTTTCTGGATTTTCACGAGAAATTTCAAGGACGTAAGTCCTTATTCTTGAATTTTCCACACACGATTGTTCCTCATTACTTGATTCGTTACATCAATGTTCACCTTATGCATCTTTGCCTATAGAAAATGTTATAATGACTCTTCTAGAATAGGGTGTTCAACTCTATACTTCTGTTGAAGGAAATGAAATACCATTAATGGATCCTTTATCATAATATTCCCCAGATCCCACAAATATAACAACAGAATAAACTCAGAGTAATGCCCCTTCCCATGAAACATCTTCTAAAATCGCTGAAGCTGAGAATACGGGGATAAATCCATACAAGTAGCTGACTTATTATTGGGTAAATATAATCAGCTGTCTGAATCAAATCTATTTCATCAATTTGAAACTCACAATTACATTGATTTATCATCCAGTTTTATCAACTTACTGATCATAATTTGAATCCTCCACCATTCCGAGATAAGTAGATATAGGTCTCTCTTTAAGTGTTTTCCTTATTCCATGGTATTTTAACTTCCTGTATGATGTTTAAAACATTTTTATTAAATTTTACATGAACAATATACAATAATATGATATCATATATGACTCTCTAATATTTTTTTGTAAATAATATTTCAGTAGTATTATCATTTCAGGTGTTACCTGATTCATTTTCATTTATATGCGTGGTTACATAGGCCATGTTAATGATGTATATGAAGTATTAGATTAATATAAATAATGTTATTATGTTCATAAAAATTAATTTTAATCATAAAATGAAAATTATTCCTGAATGATTACAATGGGGAAATGAATCTCATCACGTTTGTGGACATGGTAATCCGTACGTACGCATGAGTGAAAATATCACTATATTGATGGAGAAATCGTATGTAATTTGATAGTATATCATATACAAATAATCATTAACAAGTTATATTTATTATTTACATCATTAATATTCATTATTATATCCATCTAAAATAATGAAGTGTTTGAATGACAAACTACAACACAACTGGAGACGGTTAGCTGTACATACTCATGTATGGTGACTTTTTCATTTATAAGATGGATATAATAATGAATAGGTTGGTACCATTTTTATAATAACATAAAATTATATAGAATATACGATTTTCATATTTTATAATGGAAACAAAAAATAAAGTGGAAGTGGAAGAAGGAAAGAACTTGAAAGTGATGATGAAATATTTATCTCTTATTCGGGTTCTTCGTTCAGAATTGATCAAAAGAGCTCTTTAGGATATCTTTCTGGTCAATGAAAGTAATATAGGTTGAATGGAGGATTGTGTATAGGATATTTGGGTAGGGGTTGGATAATCCAAATGGATTTGGAGGTGTAAATTTACATAAGGCGATGTGGCCTTTTATAAGAGGGGTGAAGCTCACTTGGGGAAATATTTGAAATATTATATTATAATAAAATCATATATGGTTTCTAATGGCCCCAAAAATAAATTATTTAGATTCTAAGGTGGTTATGGGTGGAAAAACTCTAACCCAACATGTTTTAGACACGTTTAGGTCCTCATATTAACCTTATCTTTTAGATTTAACCCTTATTTAAATAGTTTTACATTTACCATGTCTCCTTCTATTTTTATATTATATGGTTAATAAACATACAATAAAAAGGCAAGAGAACCACATGAGGTTCATTAATAATATATATAACTAGATATAAGTCATTTGGATGAACCTTATATTTTTAGGAATATTATATCAATTAATAATGTGTTATTTGTTTTAAAAACTCAATTATGAAAATTTTGACACAATTTAGCATTTCATTTTTTTTGAAAGCCATAAAAACATTATCAATTCGAATAAATTATTTTCAACGATACCTAAAATATAATATAAAAATTTAAAATTAGTGTAATTCATCATAATTCTTAATTTTCATTAACTTGGATATTTATAATATCAATAATTTTAATATTTCAATAATAAAGTAATTACAACATCATCATTGTGTCATTAATTAATTACATTTTTTAATGTCTAAAATTTATAAAAAAATATACCATTATATAGGAAATCATATTATCTTTCTAAATAATATTTATAGACAAATTTATATATTCTGTAAACTTATATTAAAAATGGTTTAGTTATTAAACTTTGAATTTACCTCTTTTAACTCATCTTTAAATAAAATAATAATAAATGTCCTAATATAATCCAAGTGGACCAACTAGGATAATATTTTATTTCTATGGATTAATTTGGTCTAATTAAACATATCCAATATAATTAGAAAATGTGTTAGGATAATTATGATATCATTTGTAACCTTAATTTCCTTATTTACTTTTAACTGTTGTAAATAAAAGTCAAATGTTACTATTCACCAATTTTTTTTTTCATCTTATAAAACCACATTATACTTACTTATATTAACCGTGTCTCACAGAATTTTGAAATTCAACTCAAAGAAGCGGTAAAATTATGTTTTATGAAAATTTTCAAATGCTCCTAGGAGGTGGGTAAAAGACGATAAAAAGTCCAATAAATCCTTTATATATGTAAAATTATTAGAAAATTACTCCAATGAATTAAATTAAAAATATATAAGTATTATGTATCTGTTTTGACCTCAAATAAATTTATTTAATATAAATAATTATTTAAACAAATAGTCGGTTTTAACCAATAATGTAATGTTTTTAACTATTCTCAAAAATTGAATGTTTTCATAAAAATACCCCAAATTCACCCTAAGATAATTTCGATATTATGAATTTAAAAATGAATTCCATTTTGAAAAATAAAATTTATGAAATTTTAAAATGTGGGTATTACTATTCATAATGGATAGTTTGATTGGCCACGGTGTGTTAGAATATCGAGGTTGCGTACAATGCAAGCTACTACATTATTCCAAGAGAAACGTAACATTGAAATTTGGGGTGTTAGATTCTTCTCTCCTTCAAATAATTTCATCCTCAAAATTTCTAGAATAATACCACAAAAAATATTTCAGTGGTTCTTCATACTATGTTCCACTGGTTCCAATGTTTCCTTTTCATTCTTATGTTTTCTCCATAAAACTTCTTTCAAATGAGATGTCCAGTTTCTCATCATTTGTTCTCTTATGTCAGTAATCTGGACCCTCTCTTCACAATAAGACAAATCAGGTTCCCGTTCAATTTCCACATAGGTGACAACATGAATTTTTCGAGGCATGTATTTTATCAACAGTGATACGTGGAACACATCATGAACTTTTGGGAGACATGGTGGCATTTCTAAATGGTAAGCTACAACCCTATTTTGTTCTAGAATTTAGAAATGTCTGATGTACCTAGGACTCAATTTGCCCTTATTACCAAAACGTATAACACACTTCAATCAAGATACTTTCATCAAACATTGTATCAAACTTGAAATTCAAAATCCTTCTTTTAGTTATCAGTATAAATCTTTTTCCTACTATGGGCATCATTGATGTGGGATTGGATAATCATCAGTTTTTTCATTGTTTCCTCAACATATTCTGGAACTATGAGTTTTTTTCACCAACATCATCCCATAAAAATGTTGTGTGGAATCTCATTCCATATAATTCTTTATATGGTGCAATCTGAATACATAAATAGAAGCTATTGTTAAAGGAAAATTCAACCACAGGTAAATATTGATCCCACATACCTTCAATGTCAACTGAGCAAGATCTCAACATGTCTTATAAGGTTTGAATAGTCCTTTATGGTTTCTATTGGTTTGAGGGTGGTAGGAAGTGCTCAAATGATGTTATGTATCTACGGCCTTCAGAAGAGTTTTCCAGAATCTTGATTTAAAATGGGGATCACGGTCAGAAACAATTGATAAGGGTACACCATGGAGTCTTACAACTTCATTAATATATAGTCTTTCCAGACGTTCAAGTTGTAAATCTTCTCTTATAGAAATAAAATGTGCTCAATTGGTAAGGTGATAAAAAATGAACCATATTTCATTATTAATTCTAAAGGTCTTTTCTAGCCCCATTACAAAACTCTTCGTAATATTATCCCATTTCCACTACGGTATGGGAACAGGTTTCATGATTCCTCTTGGTTTTTGCCTTCCGGCTTTCACTTGTATGCAAACCATACATCATGACAAAAATTAATCAATCACCCTCTTCATGTTGTCCCACCAAAAAATGTTCCATCAAATCTCTATACATATTAGTGCTCCCTGGGTGTATTGTGAAATTGGAGCTATGAGCATCATCCAACAATTCCATTTTTAGATCTGGTATATCGGGAACACAAAGTCTCTTCTCAAATTTCAAAATTCCATCTTCATATATGATGTCAGTCAATCTCCCATCATTTATAGCATTAATCTATTTTTGAAACTCCTCGTCATTGATCTGAGAACTCTTTATACATTCTGGTAAAGATGGTTTGGCAACCATTTGTAAAAGTATTGATGTTTCACCTTCAATGATTATTCCCATATCCATATTTACTAGATCAAAGAAAATATGATCCCTATATAACACTCATCTTGTTCAAAACACCATGGCCCTTTCTACACAAAGCATCATCCACTTTATTTTCCATCCCCATGTGGTTGTGTATAGTGTAATCATAATCCTTGAGAACATCAAGCCATCATCCTTTCTTCTTGTTGAGTTATTTTTGTGAGAAAATATAATTTAATCTCTTGTGATCAGAATAAATCTCACATTTTTTGACCATAAAGATAATGTCTCCATATCATTAGAGAAATGATCATAGCTTCTAACTCAAGCTCATGAGTGGGATAGTATAGCTGATGAATTTTTTGTTGTTTTGATGCATATTTAGCAACTCTATCATTTTTCATAATGACACAACCGAGTCATTTCATTAAAGAATCACTTTATATAACTAACCCATTGTTCCCTGATGCTATATTCCTGATAAGATCATTAACTAATCTTCACATCAGTCTTCCAAACATTCTTCACACTCTTTTTTTCAAATATATTTAACCCCTTTAATGTGTGAGGTTTAATAATGAGTTAGCCAACCGGTGAAAATTTTGGACGAAACGTCGATAATAACCTATTAAACCAATAAAACTGCTTAACTATGTTATACTTGTTAGTACATGACATTCATGGATTGCATTGGTCATTTAAGGAACAACATAGATTCCATCGTGAGAGATAATATGTCCAAAAAAGAAATCAGCTGATGCCAAAATTCACACATACTAAACATCCCATATAACACATTTCGTCAAGGAGTCTTTAGAAAAATGCGCAAGTTATTTTCATTATCTTCATAGATTTTGGAGTATACCATGATATCATCAATAAATACCACTAAAAATTCACCAAGTTAATATTTGAAAACTCTATTCATTAGATCCATGAAGACAGAGGGTGCATTAGTCAATCAAAAAGTCATTACTATAAACTTGTAATGACAATACTTGGTTCGAAATGCTATTTTCGGAATGTCTTCATTCTACACAAAAAAATGATGATATCCAGATCAAAGGTAAATCATTGAAAAATATTGATCTTCATGATGTTGGTTGAATAAATCATCAATGCGTGGTAGGGGTACTTGTTCTTTATTGTTATATAATTGATCTACCTATAGTTAATGCACAACCACATAGATACATCTTTCTTCATAACTAACGGGACATGGTCTCCCCATAGAGAAACACTAGGGAGAACAAATCCCTTATTACTCAATTCCTCAAGTTGTTTCATTAGTTACACTAATTCCATAGTTTCCATTCTATAAGGGGGCTTTGATATGGGCTTTATCATTGAATTAAATCAAAGGAATACTCAATTTCTCATTCTATAGGATGTCTAGGTGAATCCTCTAAAAACACATTAACATATTCTTGCACAATTGGTACGTCCTCTATTTGGAAATTATTTTCCTCACCCAAAATTATTTTATTCTCATACCCCCCCCCCCAATAATTGAATTTAGTAGAGCTATTGGTGGTGGATCTAGATAAGAATCAGAAGGTGATATTTCTTCTCTAAAGATAAGGTACTATTTATCATCATTGAGAATTGTATCCTCTTTCTTCTAGCAAATTTTTTTTTGCATAATGTTCCTAAAGACAATCCATAACAATGATTATTGCAAATTAAATCATGGGTATGATTATTATATTTGAAGATAAATATCGTTTATATGCTTTAATGGGGAATGATTTACAGATATGTGTTACAAAGATACATCCCTTAGGAGTATTGACTAACAACTCCCTTGTTAAATAAAATTTGAAATATCTAATTTTCATAGAAAACTGGAATGATATGAAATAATGCGATGATCCATAATAATATTAAGCATTCGCTATACTTGACGAATCCATTAAATTACCTGCCACCATGTCTTTCGGAGCATCAACCTTAACTGTAGTGATTGCATAAACTAGTCCTTGATCACTTGTCCTTTTTTGAAGTACATTTCTCTAATTCTTAGGACATTCATCTGCAAAATTTCCCATATCCCTTCAATTGTAGATTTGAATATTGGTAGAATCTTTCTTCCCCTTAAAATCACTATTATGATGGCATATCTATCCACATATGTATCATAGATCTTTTCCTTTTAAACATGCTCTAGGGAGCGTCCTTCTATAATTATCACAGGGCAGAAATTCAACAATTCCCTTCTTCCCTGTTTCCTTATTTCCTTTCCCAGGGTCTTCAACATATCTCTTCTTCTATTTCATTTCATTAAAGTCGTAAGACATAGAGAATTCCTTTTCAGTCTTGATAGCACATGAGACAATATTTATCTACGATGAGAAGGATCGTAAGTCAAATGATCGATGGAGAAATGTATTTAACCCATTAAGTAAATGATCAATCTTAATTCTTCTGTTATGTATATTATCTGCAGTATGCCTTGATAATCTTGTAATGTTAACTTCTTACATTGCTACATTCCCATCCTCATTTTGTCTCAAACTATGAAACTGCCTTCCCATATCTACTCGATGGCCACATGGAAAGTATATTTCTATGAAAATATCATTAATCTCCCTCCATTCCATACTTGATACTTCTTTATCCTACTTTTTATTTGAATTAATGACCGCCAATGATCTGGATATTCGGTGAGGTGATAGACTTCCAGGACAACTTTTCCCCTTTCGCTAGTCCACAAAGCATGAAATAGTTTTTCTAAGATACATAGGCATCGTTCAACTACAAAGGTATTTTTATACAAATTGAATGTTGGTGGTTGTTGCCTCACTAAGCGATCTATCATCGATCCTCCACATTGTGGATCAGGGTTCTCCATACGAGTAAGATTATTATTCATAACCTATGTCAGTTGTCCCAGCATGGTGGTAAGTAGATCAACACATGTTCCATCCCCAGTTCCGCTATTATTATATTGAGTATAAGGGAAATCCATAAATGGATTACGTGCAATGATACGGTTTCCATTCATTACACTAGGTTCCATTTATAACCAATAGCATACAGTAGAATAGTTTTTGAACTACAATACATAATTCCAAGCTTGTAAAACACATAACATTAATTGAATAGTTTATGGATATAATCCATAATCATAAAAATGTTTTCATTGAGGAGGTATACACTTATAAACCCTTTATAATATTTTTTAAATAAAATGAGAATTGTTCTAATCATATCCACTGGAGTGTCGTAACCAAGATTTAAGCAAGTCTTATTATCATGCACCAGTTTACGTTCGAGTCCAGCTCAAAGCATTGTTTTCAGGTTTTACCCCTATGTAAAACTGTACCAGAGCCAACTGTACCTGCTTGTATACAGTAGAGGATGTATTTCTTATAAAACTCACAAAATATCTAGAGCACGAAAATTATATCATGTTTATTATACTAATCCTAAAAGTCAATCTTTGGTTAATGTTCTGTAATCAGAGTTTTTATAAATCTAGTTTCAATGGTTTGTAGTAAACAACCTCTAATAACAACTATAAAACTCCAACCCTAGTTATCCAGAGTCAGTGAATTATTAAATAACATTTCCCTGAGACAAGGAATCATGTCCTGAAAGACCCATCCATTTAGTATTATTGGAAACATGATACATACAAAAGTTCAACATTATAACTTGAAAAGAAATGCAACACTAATTTATTCCGTTAGAAACATCCTACATTGCTAGATTATGTCTGTAAGTCACTAATAAATAACTTCTTCATATCCTGGGAAAATGAAACATAAGAAAGGGATGATCTCAAATGCTCATTATTGGTGAGAAATACAACGGAAGATAACATATACATCAGGCCTGATGAATAATTCAAACCACATTCCTTTACAAAAAATAAACACGAACACTTTATCGAAGGAATATAAGCATAGTAATAAATGCCATAATAAAACATAGTCATGTGTATTCTACTAGTCTAATAACCACATAAAAATCATTATTATATTCATAATGATGGAATATATAATGCTTGACATTCTGAAACATTTTTTCATTGCCTCAGCAAAGACGTCTAGAAATGATTAAGGCCTCGACAAAACCTTATTTAAAATTGGGAAAGGCCTCTTCCAATTCCACTTCTAATTGTCTCATGAGACCTAATTATGAACCGAAAAGCTACTACTACTTCCACTTGGCACATACTAAGTCCAATACATTTCTCATATGAAAAGTATGAAACATAACAAAAACATTCATATTAAAAGTAGCATATGAAATGTCAATGCTTTAAAAATAAACTTTGAATGGTAAAAAATAACACATCCATAGTCAATCATATACCAAAAAATTCAATATAATATAAATGTTTTGTATCATAAGAAATCACCTTCAAATTTTTTTAAAATCCATCAAAGGATTTTGACATTTATGAAATGGAAACTATTTGATAGAAATACCACATTCAAATTTGAAACCATTTATGAGTCACATAATTATAATTGAAAACAATTATTTTGAAATTATTTTTATATTCTGGTAATGGAAGCTTCGATGATGTTATAACTGCAGAAAATATCTGCACCCTCTATGTAAGTTAAAAAAATTCATTCCTTAATTTTGTCTAAAAGTTAATAAAGTACCTTTATTGAAAAAAACAAATAGATTCCTTTCAAAACATATAAGGTCAAATAAGGGTATAAATGAAATTAAACCATAGTCTAGTAAATATTAAAAATTATTTCAAATACATTTTTATGAAAACATTGATGTAGATGATAAAGAGGTCATAGAATATACTTACGTAAAAACAACCTCAGATAATAAAGTGACTATAAAATTAAACCTTACCATTTAATTTTCCATATTCAATGGTTTTTTATCATCATGAATAATAGTTAAAACATAGTTAATAAATTATACAATAAATATATACATAAATATGATATCATATATTGTTCTCTAATATTGATTTGATAATAATATTTCTGTAGTATCATCATTTCGGGTGATAAGAGATTCGTTTTCCTTTATATGATTGGTTTATTAAGCCATGATAGTTATTGATAGGGTGTATATTTTTAATATACATATTTATATTATGTTCATAAATATTATTTTCAATCCTGAAATGAAAATTATTCATGAATGATTACGAGGGGAAATGAATCTCATCATGTTCGTGGAGACGGTATTCCGTGTGTACACATTAGTGAAAAAATCATTATATTGATGGTGAAATCGTTTGTAATTGGATGTTATATCATATATAAAGAATCATCAACATGTTAAATTTATTATTTACCTCAGTTATATCCTTTATTATACCCATCTAATATAATGATGTGTTTGAATAACAAACTACACCACGGTTTGTAGACGATAAATCGTACATACACACGTATGGTGACTTTGTGGTTTATATGATGCATAGAATAATGAATATGGTTATACCATAGGTATAAAAAAATCAAAGTATATATAAAATAAGGGAGTTATTATTTTACAATGGAATTAACAATGAATGGGGAAGTGGAAGAAGAAAAGAACATGAAAGATGTGATGAAATATTTTCCTCTTTTCGGGTGATTCCTTTTGATTTGATCAAAAGGGATCCATAAATTGGCGTTCTGGTCAAATTAAGGTCTCTAGGTTTAAGGGATGATAGTGGAGATGATATTGGGGTAGGGTTTGGCCAATCCAAAAGGCATTCGGGTGGAAAATTAAGAGAATGTGAAGTGGCCTTTTATAAGAGAGGTGAGGGTCATTTGAGGAAAAGATTGATAATTTATTTTATAATAAAATATTTTTCATTTTATATTGGATAAAAAATGAATTATGTCGAGTATAAGGTGGTTAGAGGTCGAAAAACATACATAAAATCAGTTTTAGACATGTTTAGGTGATCATATTAACCCTATTATTTAGATTTAATTCATAGTTATATAATTTGACATTTACCATGTCTCTTTGTTTTTTTATTATATGGTTAATAAACATACTATAAAAAGGAAAGAGACCCCCATGTGGTTCATGATATATATATATAACCATATCCAGGTCCTTTGGCTAAACCATATATTTTTAAGAATATTATATCAATTGATAATATAGTATTTTTTTTTAAAAACTCAAATATGTCAAATTTGACAAAATATAGCGTTTCATTTTTATTAAAAGCCATAAAAATGATACACTTAAATTACAATTTATTTAACAAACCCTAACATGTCATATTATCCTTGAAAATTAGTTTAATTCATCAAAATTAATACTTTACATTTATTTGGATATTTATAATATCAATTATTTCAATATTTCATTAATAAGGTAATTACTACATCATCATTGTGTCATAAATAAAATAAATTATTTCATGTCTAAAAATTATAATTAACATACCATTATGTATGAATTTGTTTTAGTTTTATAAATAATAATTAACATCAAATTTATATTAATTTTCACCCTATATTAAAAATGGTCCAGTTATTTAACATTAAGTTTAACTCTATTAACTATTTTTTATATAAAATAATAATAAATGTCCAACTATAATCCAAGTGGAACAAATGAGATCATTTTTTATTCCTAAGGATTTTTTTGGTCGAATCAAACTTATAAAATATCATTAGGTCATGTGTCATATTAATTATGATATCATTTTACACTTAATAACCCTATTTACTTTTAACTATGGTAAATAAATGTCCAATGTTACTATTGGACAAAATTTAATTTCATCTTATTGAACCAAATTTTATTTACAAAATATTAACCATGCCTCTCTAAATTTTTAATTTCAACCCATAGAAGCAATAAAATTATGTTTTATGATAATTTTCTTATTCTCCTAGGAGGTGGGTAAAAGATGGTAAAAAGATCAATAAACTTTTTTTATATCTAAACATATTATGAAATGAATCCAATTAATTAAATTGATAATATATAGGTATTATGTATCTATTTTGACCTAAAATAAATTTAAATAAAATAAATAAATTTTTAAATAAAATATCGGCTTAAACCAATAAAGCATTGTTTTTCACAATTCATCAAAAATTTATTATTTTCATAAAAATACCAAAAATTCAACCTTTGATAATTTCAATATTCTGAATTCAATAATGAAGTCCATTTTGAAATGTAAAATTTATAAATTTTTTAAAGTGGGTAGTACTATTCATAACAGATAGTTTTATTGGTCTTGGTGTGTTAGAATCATGAAGTTGTGTATAATGAAATCTATTAAATTATTCAAAGGGAAACATGCAGTTGTAGATTGGGGTGTTACATTCTTCCCTCCAAAAACTTTCTCCCTTGAAATTTCTTGAATACAACAACACAAAATGATTCAGGCGTTCTTCATCATATGTTCTTCTAGATCCAACGTTGCCTCTTCAATATTATGGTTTCTCCATAGAACACATTCCAAAAGAGTCGTCTGGTTTCTCAACACTTGTTCTCTAGTTTCAGGAATCTTGACAGGATCTTCAAAATAAGACAAATCAGGTTTCAGTTAAATTTTCTAATATTTTAGTACATGCATTGGGTCAGTCATATATTTTCTCAACAGTGATACGTAGAACACATTGTAAACTTTAGATATACACGGTGGCATTTCCAAATGGTAAGCTACAACCGCAATTCATTCTAGAATTTCGAAAGGTCCAATGTATCTGGGACACAATTTACCATTCTTACCGAAATGTACAAGACCCTTATATAGAGATTCCTTCATGAAAAAATGGTCTCCTACATGAAATTCCAAATCCTTCCTTCAGTGATCGGCATTAGTTTTTTGCCTACATTGTGCAGCTTTGACGTGAATTTGGATAAACTTCAGTTTTCCATTTTTCCTTTACCATGTTCTGCTCCTACGAGTATTCTTTCACAAACAACATCCCAACAAGTTGGTGTGCGGCATCGAATTCTATATAACTTTTTATATGGTGAAATCTGAATACTATAATGGATGTTATTATAATAGGAAATTATTCCAAAGGTAAATATTGATCCCCCAAACCTTGAAAGTCAGGTGAAAAAGATCTCAACATATCATCTATGGTTTGAATAGTCCTTACTGATTTTTCATTGGGTTGAGGGTGGTAGGTTGTGCTCAAACAATGTTCAATATCCATGGCCTTCTAAAAAGTTTTCATGAATCTTGATGTAAAATGGGGATCACAGTCAGAAACAATCGATAAGGGTACACCATGGAGTCTTACAACTTCATTAATATATATTATTACTAGACGTTCAAGTGGTAAATCATCTCTTATAGCAAGAAAATGTGCTGACATAGTAAGACGATCAACAATGACCCATATTGCATCATTTTTTATATGAGTCTTTTTTATCCCCAAGACAAATCCCTTCGTAATATTATCACATTTCCACTAAGGTATGGGAAGAGGTTGCACTACTCCTCTAGGTTGTTTCCTTCCAGCATTCACTTGTTGACAAACCATACATCTTCAAACCAAATCAGCAATCTCCCTCTTCATGTGGTCCCAAAAAAAAGTTCTATCAAATAATTATACATCTTGGTTCTCCCAGGGTGTATAGAGAAATTGGTGCTACGTGCATCATCCAACAATTCCCTTTTTAGATCAGTTATATTAATTACAAATATTCACTTCCCAAATTTCAAAATTCCATCTTCAAATATAAAGTCACTGAATCGCCCATCATTTACATCATTAATATTCATTATAAAATCCTCCTCGTCTGTTTAAGAACTCATTGTAATTTCCAATAAAGATGGTTTGGAAACCATTTAAAAAGTATTGATGTTTCACCTTCCATGATTATTCCCATATCAATCTTTACTAGATAAATGAAAATATGATACCTTTCAACTCTCATCTTATTCGAAACTCTATGGACCTTTCTTATAAAAGAATCTTACACCTTATTTTCCTTCCTAGGGTGGTAGTTTATAGTGAATAAATAGTCCTTTAGTAGTTAATTCCATCATCTCTACCTCATGTTCATTTTTTGGGTGACTAAATATACATAAAACTTTTTTTATTAGTATAAATCTAACATTTTTTACTTTAGAGATAGTGTCTCCATATTTTTAGAGTGATGAGTACTGTTGCTAATAGAAGATCATTAGTGGGATAGTTTTTCTCAAAAGGATTTATATGTCACGATGTGTAGGAAATAACTCTATCATTTTGCATAAAGACACAACAATGTCCTTTTATTGAAGAATCACCATAAAAAACAAACCCATCATTTCCTGATGGTAGGGCCAAGTTAGAAGCACTAACTAATCATTTATTTATTTCTTCAAAATATTCATCACACACTTTTGTACAAACAAATTTAACTCCTTTACATAATATCTTGGTTATTTGGTTAGCCAAACAGGCAAAATTACAGACGGAACATCGATAATAACTTACTAATCCAATAAAACAGCATACCTCAGATATACTCGTCAGTATTGGCCATTCATTGATTGCCTTAGTCTTTGAAGGATCAACACAGATTATCTACTTTGAGACAATATGGACAAGAAAATAAATCTCTTAAATCCATAATTCACACTTGCTAAACATCACATATAATTCATTTATTCTAAGAGTCTTTTGAATAATGCACAAGTGATTTTCATGATCTTTGTTGGATTTGGAGGATATTGATGAAGCTCACATTTTCATATTTTTTATACTATAAATAATTTTTATAATCCCACAAAAGTGTTATTGGATGGGTAATTATCATTTTTTAGGATTTAGTGTTATTATGAGCCCAAATGTGAAAAACGCCTAATTCCGGATTTTAGACCGATTTTTATGTCAAGGGTATTTAGGTCATTTCTGTAAAATTATATTTCTGAATTTTCTGATTAAATTTTTTTATAATCCTTATTTTATTTACTTATGCTTTGTCTTCTAGACCAGGAGCTGATTCGGCCATATAAAGGGTCTAAAAATTGATTGAATTTGGGAGTTTTTTCTGGCGTACAACGTGGACCCACCCAAGGTAACAGACATCATACTCGGACTACTCATATCTAAATGATGTGTGTACACCTGGGATACAACGAGGACAGATAGGGACATCATTAAAATAAATATGGGGGATGTTGGAGTCATTAAGGAGGCTATTGAATGACATAACATTGGAGGAACCTTCTTGGAAGCATCGTCAAGAAACAGAAACCGATAATAAAAAATTCATAACTCCTTCATACGGTTTCCAAATTAGCTGACATTTTGGGGAGGGATGACCACAATATTTATGAACATCATTAATTAAGGGTGGAATGCGTGAAGAATTCATTAAGGGGGTCTACAATATGCAATCATTTTTTTGTAGAATGTTTCTATAAAAGGAGGCTCTCACCTCTTTCCCAAAGCATCCCATTCTCCATCCATTCCTTCAAGGCTCCAAGGAGGAGATCTCCACTGAGGGAGGTCGTCCAAAAATCTTCCCTCTTTCTTTTTATTTTATTTAATTTCTTTATTTTTAGTTTTCAATTGTAATTTTGATTTATAATAAATTCATGCATTGTTTTTATTTTTGTGTCCACCGATTCACCATCTTCACTTCCTCTCATCTTACCATTGTGAACAATAATACTCACGATCATGAGTAACTAATCCGAGTAATATCTCGCGGGTGTTATAAGTTTCTTGATCACAAGACCATGTTTTTAATATTCTTTGAGTTAATTCTATGGATAATTTATAGTGGGTGTAATCCTCACTATGGTTGTCTAAAGATTAACTTCTTAATCTACAACCATTTTCCCTCGATTGAGGAGGTGGATGGAAGGTGTGCATGGTGATCATTAAGTAGACTTTTCATTAATAACCAGTGTATAATAAGGTGTGCACACAGAACACGGAGTGTGTATAGTATGATTATTTGAAACTGGCCAATAAATGTGCTCACCGAATATTCTCTCGGGAGAACTTCTTTTCTTCCCTAATTACTTTCTATTTAGCATTGCATGGTAATTTAGAATTAAGTTTTAGATTCTTCTGATTTATGAATTTAATTTATTTTATTTAATTAAATTTATTTCATAAAATATTAAACAACAAAAAGAATTTGATCAGGTGGACTAGAAGTAGTGATTTATTAACCACAAAAGCTCCTCAAGAGAACGACATAGGTCAGCCACTGGTTTTCACTTAGTATAAATATTTTTTAGAGCTCACACGGCAACACTTCACCAAATTGGCACCATTTCTGGGGATCCAATTGGTTTTCATTCACTATTTTTATTCACTTTTTGTAAATAATTTTCCTTCCATTAGAAAAAAACAACAACAAAATCATAAATTTCAAATACTAAAAAAATATTCTTCATTCATGATGAATTCAAATTATGATTATTATGCATGGAATGACCAATCTCAAGTGAAAGAAAATTTTTACAAAGAACATGATGCTCAGTTTCATAGGATTAGTGACAAAGTGCAAATCCTGGAGATCCAAATAGATTTGATTGCAGAATATGTACGCACATCCCAGGAGAAACACAAACCTGAGCCGGAACCTGAGGTGGAACCTGAACCAGAAAGAGTGGTGGAAGAGATTTCACCAATCACATTTTATGTTAATGAACCTGAGAAGGGTGAGAAAGAACTTATAAAGGAACTTATCACATTACCCCGCACTCAACCATTGCTCAAGGAGGTCCTAGAAGTACACATTCCAATTGATGCACTGATGGGAGGTCAACATTTTTTGGAAGAATCTTAGAATAACAATGTCGAAGATAACTTGAAACAAGATCATACCATGCTTGATTTTTAATAATCAGTACCTTTTTACCTCACTATTTATTTGGAAGATGAAGAAGAAGACTCACCTGATGAGATTGAGGATCCAATGGTCATGCCTGAATTGATCAATTACCAAGCTGAATTACTTGAAAGGGAAAATTACTTTATTAATTCATCATTTTTTAATCTTATTCAAGATAAAATGTTTTCTAACATATCTTCCATTCAAATTTCGGATATAGCACATATGGTGCAGACTAAGGATGATTTGAAAGAGACCAATGAAGTAGTGGTGATCATGGAAGAAGATCTGGAGAAGGTGGTTGTGGTGTGACTACCTCCTCAAAAAAAATTTGCATACCATATGGAGCAGGACACCAATGATGTTAACAGGGATAACCCTTATCTTTTATTCCCTCCCACTTCGAACCTCAAATTTCTTCTTTATTCTTTCTCGGGGGTTGGGAACATTCTATGATTATTTGGGGTTCTCTACATTCAGGTTTTATTCAGCGATATCGGAAAAACTCACATGTGGTGGTTCATCTCAGTGACACCACATCCACCTTCTGATTGAGGATAATATGCTGAAACTGCATGACTAGGGGCATTAAAAACCTATCACCGGCTTGGGGGTCTAAACCAAGAATTATCCCTTTTCTTTTCCTTTTCTCATTCTTTTTATTATTTTTCTTATTTATTTTCATTACTTTCTTGTAGTCTTAATGTTGCTGCTTCTAGGAGCTTAACTCAAGGCATCTAGTTCTAAAATAATGTTAGGTTGTAACTTTCCTTCCCTTTGATTTTCTACATTTATATTTATATTTTGTTGAGTTGAAATAAGGGGTAGTTAAATTTAAGTGTGGGGGACTGTCAACCTGCTTAGTTATTCTTGTGTGCTTTTCATTTTTTTAATTATATTTTTAGGATGATCTATAATTAATATTCTTATCACTTTTCACACATCAATTTATTTTGAAAGAGTTGAAATGATTTTTCAAATAATGAACTTTAAATGATTGTTGATGTGAAAACATTTCTCTTGAATTGGATTATAAATATTGTTTATGAGTTTGACTGATTTTTGAAATCCATGACCATGAAACACTGACTCAAAATATTTTTCCAATCTTGTGAGGTATTCTAAACCAATTTTTTATATTTTTCCTAATACCCGCACTTTCTTGAGGGAAACTTGAATTTTGTGTGAGAACCAGAATTTGTGAATAATTATATTTCGAAGCATTGGATTTCATGGAATGTATTTAAAATTATTGAGGTATATATTTGGCTAGCCACATTTTTTCCTGAGACCCACCTTTACATTTATCCTCCGTAAGCCCTTATATGCCATGAATTTCCTTATAGGTTTAAGCTGCATTACAAGCCAATTTTTCCGTACCTACCCACACTTTTAGTATTTTTTCATGATTATTTAATGTTTGAGTGTAGGGGAAGGGCCTTTTGTGTGCGTTACTTGGGATGTGTATCATTTATGGGTAGTGTGAAGTGTGTGTCAATATTTTGGGCTGTGGATAACAAGAGAATTGGAAATGTGTCCTCATTTCATTGTGCTTTATTTGTTTCATCCATTTCTCTTAAAAAAAGAAAACAAAAAATGGATATGAGAATGAATTCCTCATTATACATTATTTTATGACTCATTTGTAACACCCCGAGCTTCCACAATACGCTTCTCATTCAATAATGCAATAGCTTGCATTATACGCAACTTCGAGCTCTAAAACACTGCGACTAATCAAAGTAGCCATTATGAATAGTAATAACCACTTTTTAAAATTATAGAAATTTTATATTTCAAAATGAACTTCATTTTTGAATTCGTAATATCGAAATTATCCTAAGTTGAATTTTTTGTAACTTTCTGAGAACTTCCAATTTTTTTACAAATAGTGAAAAATACTTAAAACAACTTTTTTAATCAAAATAATTTATTGTGATAAATTATACTATTTAGTGGTTTTAAAGTATAATTAGAATATATTTTTACCATTTTATCCAATGGTGGTTATTATAATTAATTTAACATTGAAATTGGACATAAACAATTGCCAATCTTTTGATATAAATTGTTTCTTAAAAACACGATAATTGTTGTAACAACGGGAATTAATTATAAAATTTATTAATGCAACTTATATTTTTGGAATTTTGTAAAATAGACATCATTTTTGAATTCGGAATATCAATGATATCTTAGGGTGAAATAATGGCCTTATTCTGAAAAACATCAATTTTTTATGAATAGTGAAACCACTAAGTGGTTGTTAAAAACTGATTTTTTGTTAAAATGAAATATTACCACTTCTGTGATTTGATTTTCAAAAATCCAACATACATGGTTGTCATTAAGAATCAAAATGTGGTTCGATGAGATTAAAATAATTTTTTGGGGAATAGTAACTTTTAAGTTCTTAATCGTGATTAGATGTAATTAGTGTAGTTTAAGGTAAAAATAATGTTTTAATAATATGAGATGAGCTTGACACTTGTCCTACTCCTATTGGATGAGTTATGGACGACCAAGACAACCCATGGATCAACTTGGGGACCCCATGGAGCCACTTTGGTTGGAAAATGACATTAATATATATTTATTTAATGTTAAAAGTAAATTGACACAAACATGAGTTGTTTTACTAAAACAGTTTTTAAGTGGGGTTACACAAGTCCAAATTTTGACTATAAATATTAATTAGAAAGCTAAAATTATTTAATACATCATAGTATTTTTTTTATAATTTTTATACGTTAAATAAATTAAAATATTTATGACATAATTATGATGCAGTGATGACCTCATTATTTAACGATTTTAATAAAATGAAACGATAATGTAAAATCCAAGGCTTAAACTTGTCCAAAGACTATTGGATGGGTAGATTTAGAACCCTTATCACCATAGCCTCGAATTATATAAGTGCGGGACCTCTAAAATCCGAAACTCATTTCATAATAAAGTGACTTTTCTTTACTTTCCAAGAGTGCCCTCCTCTCCACTTATAAAAGGCCCCCATCTCTACCACCTTATTCACACATTCAAGCCTTTTGGTTCGGCCAACCTCTTCCAAAATACTCTCCCAACTTCTCTCCCTTAATCCTAGAAGCTTTACTTTAGTCAGAAAGCCATCCTATGGAGTCCTTTTGATCAAATCAAAAGGAAGAACTCGAAAAGAGGTAACGTTTTCATCACCCTCTTTCAAGTTTCTTTCTTCTTCCACTCCCTCTTTTTTTATTATTTCAATTCTAAAATTATAAATCCAGTATCTTCTATATACTGTGATGTTATTATAAATATGGAACAACCATATTCAGTATTCTACCCATCATTTGAATGACATGTCACCATATGTGCGTACGTACGGCTTATCGTCTCCACGTCGTGGTGTAATTGTTATTCAATATATTATTATTTAGATGGGTATAATAATGATATGTAATCCATGTAAATAATAAATATAACATGATAATGATTCTGTATATATGATATACTATCCAATTATATATTATTTTAATATCAAAATAATGATATTGTCGCTCGTGCGTACGTACGGACTACCGTCTCCACGAAATCGATGAGATTCATTCTCCGTCGTATCCATTCAAGAATAATTATCATTTTATGATTTAAAAATAATGTTTAAGGACATGATATCATTCTGGATATGAATAAGATACATCCTATCCATTAAAAACTCGACTTACGTAAAAAAACATATAAAAGAAAATGAGTAAGTTAACACCCGAAACAACGATAAATCTAAGATATTGTTAACAAAGAAATGTTAAAAGATCATATATGATTTCATATGAATGTATATGATTCTCGTATAATTTAATAACAATTATTTCACCATTATACAGGAGGTTAACCTACCCCAACCAAGGAAAAGTACAAGGTAAGGGTTATTTCACAATCTCTTCATTATCCGAGGTTGTTTATACGTAATAATCTACTGGGATCTCTTAATCATCCACATCCATGTTTCTTCAAAATGTATTTCAAAACATTTTTATTATTTACAAGAATATGGGTTAAAGTCATTTATACCCTTTTTTTGACTTTTTATAAGAGGAATATTTCCGTCGTTTTCAAAACAAGGTCCTTTTTAACCTTTTCGACAGAATTAAGGTAAGAATGTTTTTTTTAACTTATACGGTGGGTGCGGTTATTTTCCGCCGTTATAAAATCTTAAATGCTTTCCTTACAAGCTTATAAGAATATTTTCAAGAAAATTTTTTGTTTTATATGGCTCTTAAATTATTTCAAAAATAGAAAGAGATATTTCTCTAAAAAGTGTTTTGATTTCATCTATTTCAACATCCTTTGATGGATTTTACGCTTATATGAAGTTGAATTATTATAATACAAAAGTTCTATATTGTATTGAACATTTTGTGAAATATTTGACTGTGGATGTGTTATTTTTATACCATAGATAGTTTATGGAGAAATTGTTGACATTTCACATGCTAGTTTTAATACGAATATTTATGTTCTGTTTAAAACTATTCATATGAGGAATGTATTGGACTTAATAAGTGACGGGTGGAGCCCGCTATAGCTCCTCGATGAATCGTTAGGTCTCATGAGACAACTAGACGTGGAATTTGCCGAGGCCATTTCCCAATTTGATTTATGGTTTTTGCCGAGGCCTTAATCATTTTAGACATCTTGGCCGAGGCCTTGACAAAATGTTTCAGAATGTCTGGCAGTATACATTCCCTCATTATGAAAGTGGTTATTGATATTTCATGTGATTATTCGTCTTGTAGAATATCCATGTGAGTAAGTAATGGAATTATTTTATTTTATTTTTTCCATATTATGCTGAAGTTCAAGTTCAATAAGGCTTTTGTTTTAGTTTTACATTTCCTTAAATGATTATGTTTTCTTTTGAAAGATTCCGCTATATTGTTATCCTTACAGAGAATTTGAGCTCACCCCTTTCAATGTTTTATTTTTCCCAGGATGTGAAGAAGTGTATTATGATTGACTTGAAAGAATAGTCAGTGAGGATATGAGTGTGGACTAGGGAGACCATGTTATTGTAGTTTTCATTTTTATGATGTAATGTAATGTTTATGAATGTATCTAGTGTTTCCAAGGCTACTAAACTAATCGATCTTTCGAGACTTGATCTTTTGTGATCATGCCAATGTTATGTAATAATTCACCGAGTCTGGGTAACTAGGGTCGGGGCAATACAGTTGGTATCAGAGGCAGTTTAGTACTACCCTTGGAAGCTAGATTTAGATAAACTCTGATTAGAGCACATAGCCTGAAGATAGACTTTGAGGATTAGTATAGAAGAACTTCCTAGAATTTTGTTATTGTAGAGATTTTGTGAGTTTTCCGAGCAATACATCCCTGTCTGGATACGAGCAAGTAGAGGAGGCTCTGGCACAGATGTACCTAGGGGTAAAACCCGAAAACACCGCTTTGAGCTAGACTCGTACGGGAACTGGTGCACGACAACGGGCCTTGCTGCACTCTTGGTTACGACACTCCCGGGGGATATGCTTAGGATAATTCCCATTTTCTTTACAAACCACTATGAACAGTTATGAGTATATACTTCCTCAAATAAAAACTTTTTATGATTATGGATTATATCCATAAATAGTTCAATTTATGTTAAGTATTTTACAAGTATGGAATTATGTATTTTGATTCATAAACTAATCTAGTTTATGACATTGTTTAGAAATGGCGCATAGTGCAAGGAATGGAAACTGTATCAATGCATGCACTCCGTGTAGGGATTTCCCTCCTGCTCAAGATAATTATTGTGGATCTGGATATACAACTGGTGCTGATCAACTTATTACCATATTGGGACAAATCACTCAGGTTATGAATAATAACCTTACTCGTATGGAGTACCCTGATCCACAACGTGGAGGATCAATGTTAGACCGCTTCACGAGGCAACAACCACCAACCTTCAATGGGAGTACAAGTACTATAGTAGTTGAGCAATGAATAAGTTCCTTAGAGAAAATATTCCATGCCTTGGGGAGTAGTGAAAGGGATAAAGTTGTCATGGCAGTTTACCGCCTCACTGGAGATGCCGATCAATGGTGGTCACTAATTCAAAACACAAAGGAAGATGATGAATTAACAATCATGGAACGGTAGGAGTTCAAAGAGATATTCTTAGAAAAATACTTTCCTCGAGACCATCGAGCGGATATGAAAAGGCAATTTCTGAGTCTGAGGCAGAAGGAGGATGAGAATGTCGCAAAGTATGAGGCTAACATTACAAGGCTAGCGAGGTATGCTGCAGATTACATACGTAACCCAAGGAGTAAGACTGATCGTTTCTTTGATGGGTTAAAACCATTTCTCCGTCGAGCTTTAGTATCATAATCTTTCTCAACATACAAATATATTGTCTCGTGTGCTATCAAGACAGAAAAGGAATTCTCTAAGTCTTATGACAACAAAGTAAAGAAAGAGAAGAAGAGAACGGTGGAACAAGAGACAGATAAAGGGAAAAAGGGAAAGAAGGATTTTCCATTATGTGATAATTGTGGGAAGAATCACACTGGTAATTGTCTAAAAGGAATGGGAGTTTGTTTTAAATGTGAAGAAAAGGGTCACCAGGCTCGTGATTGCAAGGGAAAGAAAGAGGCTATCAAAGTTGAATGCTACAATTGTAGAGAAATGGGTCATTATGCAAATGAATGTCCTAAGCGTCAGGGAAACATACCTCAGAAAAGGCCAAGGGATCAAGGACAATCTTATGCTGTTACTACAGTTGAAGCAGAATAACTAATGTATTGGTGCTTTTGGACTCAAGGATTATATTTTGGTTATTAGAATAATGTGATATATATATATATATAAGGATTTTACTGCAGTACTTGTTGATTTCAGTATGGTTTTAATATGATGAAGGTAATTATATTTTTAGTATGTGACAATAAGAGAAAACATTACTTTGTTTGGGGAATCTGATAAATTGATTTTGGAATTAAGAGACCTTTTAGAGAAAGTCTGGACAGAGGTATTTTGGATAACTATAAATGTTGGGATGGATTAGGTTGAACTTTGAATAGTATTGATTAAGGTTAAAACATTTCTGAAGATTATTTTTGGAATACTATAATACTATATTTTTAGAAAAAGGACAACCTGCAGGGTGGGGCATAACCCGTCGCATCGGACAAAGCTGCAGGAATCGAACCCACAACCATAGTGCGAAAAGCCTTTATTACCTACCACTAGCCTACAGGAAGTCCCTGGTTATTACAAAATAGTTTTACTAATCTAAATGGTATGTGTTAACATTTGGAACCTTATACAATTAGGATAAATAGAATATTTTTGAGTTCCGTTACCATTTGGAGTAAAAGTTGGGTTTGTGGTAAAATTTATTAACAAATGAAAGTATACATAACAAGTATGTATATTCCCTTACGTTCTTAGTAAATCTCCTAAATAAATTCCTCAACATTATAAAAGGTAACTTAAAACAAAAATGTTATCGGTTAACTTTTCCAACTGGGGATTCAATGACCGTTTAACCAATCACAAGTTTGTGATTTTCTTGTGGTTAAACTTTCTCCTAATCATGTTTTCTACAACTCTCCATCAGACCTTGATGGTTTTTTTCTCCTCCATATCCATATTTTCATATAATCCTTGTATGGTCTATCTCGGGTGACCTTTGTACTTATCTTCCGTTCTTTTAATGTTATATTTTTATTAACCTTATTTCCGATGTGGGTTTTCCTCAAAGGTATTTTCCCTTTTCAACCATTTATTTTCAAAGAAAAATTTCAAATTGCGAGGACGCAATTTATTGAAGGAGGGGAGAATGTAACACCCCGAGCTTCCACGATACGCTTCTCATTCAATAATGCAATAGCTTGCATTATACGCAACTTCGAGCTCTAAAACACCGCGACTAATCAAAGTAGCCGTTATGAATAGTAATAACAACTTTTTAAAATTATAGAAATTTTATATTTCAAAATGGAATTCATTTTTGAATTCGTAATATCGAAATTATCCTAAGTTGATTTTTTTATAACTTTCTGAGAACTTCCAATTTTTTTATGAATAGTGAAAAATACTTAAAACAACATTTTTAATCAAAATAATTTATTGTGATAAATTATACTATTTAGTGTTTTTAAAGTATAATTAGAATATATTTTTACCATTTTATCCGATGGTGGTCATTATAATAAATTTAACATTGAAATTGGACATAAACAATTGCTAATCTTTTGATATAAATTGTTTCTTAAAAACACGCTATTTGTTGTAACAACGGGAATTAATTATAAAATTAATTAATTCAACTTATATGTTTGGAATTTTTTAAAATAGACATAATTTTTGAATTCGGAATATCAATTATAGCTTAGGGTGAAATTTTGGCCTTATTCTGAAAAACTTCAATTTTTGATGAATAGTGAAACCACTAAGTGGTTGTTAAAAACTGATTTTTCGTTAAAATGAAATATTACCACTTCTGGGATTTTATTTTAAAAAATCCGACATACATGGTTGTCATTAAGAAGAAAAATTTTGTTCGATGAGATTAAAATAATTTTTTGGTGAATAGTAACTTTTAAGTTCTTAATCGTGATTAGAGGTAATTATTGTAGTTTATGGTAAAAATAATGTTTTAATAATATGAGATGAGCTTGAAACTTGTCCTAATCCTATTGGATGAGTCATGGCCGACCAAGAAAACCCATGGGTAAACTTGGGGACCCCATGGAGCCACTTTGGTTGGAAAATAACATTAATATATATTTATTTAATGTTAAAATTAAATTGACACAAACATGAGTTGTTTTACTAAAACAGTTTTTAAGTGGGGTTACACAATTCCAAAGTTTGACTATAAATATTCATTAGAAATGTAAAAAGATTTCCCAAATCATAGTATTATTTTATAATTTTTAGACATTAAATAAATTAAATTATTTATGACATCATTATGATGCAGCGATGACCTCATTATTTAACGATTTTAATAAAATGAAAAGATAATGTAAAATCCAAGGCGTACACTTGTCCAAATACTATTGGATGGGTAGATTTCAAACCCTTATCACCTTAGCCTAGAATTATATAAGTATGGGACCTCTAAAATCCGAAACTCATTTTATAATAAAGTGACTTTTCTTTACTTTCCAAGAGTGCCCTCCTCTCCACTTATAAAAGGCCCCCATATCTACCACCTTATTAACACTTTCAAGCCTTTTGGTTCGGCCAAACTCTCCCCAAATACTCTCCCAACTTCTCTACCTTCATCCTAGAAGCTTTACTTTAGTCAGAAAGCCATCCTACGGAGTCCTTTTGATCAAATCAAAAGGAAGAACCCGAAGAAGAGGTAACGTTTTCATCACCCTCTTTCAAGTTTCTTTCTTCTTCCACTCCCTCTTTGTTTATTATTTCAATTGTAAAATTATAACTCCAGTATCTTCTATATAGTATTATGTTATTATAAATATGGAACAACCATATTCAGTATTATACCCATCATTTGAATGACATGACACCATACGTGCGTACGTACGGCTTACCGTCTCCACGTCGTGGTGTAATTGTTATTCAATATATTATTATTTAGATGGGTATAATAATGATATGTAATTCAGGTAAATAATAAATATAACATGACAATGATTATGTATATATGATATAATATCCAATTATATATTATTTTAATATCAAAATAATGATATTGTCGCTCGCGCGTACGTACGGACTACCGTCTCCACGAACGCGATGAGATTCATTCTCAGTCGTATCCATTCAAGTATAATTATCATTTGATGATTTAAAAATAATGTTTAAGGACATGATATCATTATGGATATGAATAAGATACATCCTATCCATGAAAAACACGACTTACGTAACAAAACATATAAAGAAAACGAGTAATTTAACACCTGAAACAACGATAAATCTAAGATATTGTTAACAAAGCAATGTTAAATGATCATATATGATATCATATGAATGTATATTATTCTTTTATAAATTAATAACAAGTATTTCCCCATTATACAAGAGGTTAACCTACCCCAACCAAGAAAAAGTACAAGGTAAGGGTTATTTCACAATCTCTTCATTATCCGAGGTTGTTTATACGTAATAATCTACTGGGATCTCTTTATCATCCACATCCATGTTTCTTAAAAATGTATTTCAAAACATTTTTATTATTTACAAGAATATGGGTTAAAGTCATTTATACCCTTTTTTTTGACTTTTTATAAGAGGAATCTTTCCGTCGTTTTCAAAACAAGGTCCTTTTTAACATTTTCGACAGAATTAAGGTAAGAATGTTTTTTTAAGTTATACAGCGGGTGTAGTTATTTTCCGCCACTATAAAATCATCAAAGATTTACTTACAAGCATATAAGAATATTTTCAAGAAAATGTTTTGTTTTATATGGCTCTTAAATGATTTCAAAAATAGAAAGAGATTTTTCTCTAAAAAGTGTTTTGATTTCATCTATGTCAACAACCATTGATGGATTTTACGCTTATTTGAAGTTGATTTATTATAATACAAAACTTCTATATTGTATTGAACATTTTGTGAAATATTTGACTGTGGATGTGTTATTTTTATACCATCCATAGTTTATGGAGAAATTGTTGACATTTCGCATGCTAGTTTTAATATGAATATTTATGTTATGTTCAAACCTATTCATATGAGGAATGTGTTGGACTTAATAAGTGACGGGTGGAGCCCGCTATAGCTCCTCGATGCATCGGTAGGTCTCATGAGACAACTAGATGTCTTGGCCGAGGCCTTGACAGAATGTTTCAGAATATCTGGCATTATACATTCCCTCATTATGAAAGTGGTTATTGATATTTCATGTGATTATTCGTCTAGTAGAATATCCATGTGAGTAAGTAATGGCATTATTTTATTTTACTTTTTCCATAATATGCTGAAGTTAAAGTTCAATAAGGCTTTTATTTTAGTTTTACATTTCCTTAAATGCTTATGTTTTCTTTTGAAAGATTCCTCTATATTGTTATCCTTACGGAGCATTTGAGCTCACCCCTTTCAATGTATTATTTTTCCCAGGATGTGAAGAAGTTTATTATGACTGACTAGCAAGAATAGTCAGTGAGGATATGAGTGTGGACTAGGGAGACCATGTTATTGTACTTTTCATTTTTATGATGTAATGTAATTTTTATGAATGTATCTAGTGTTTCCAAGGCTACTAAACTAATCGGTCTTTCGAGACTTGATCTTTTTTGATCATGCCAATGTTATGTAATAATGCACCGACTCTGGGTAACTAGGGTCGGGGCGTTACATAATATCCCTCTCAAAAAAATCAAGGGCGTGAATTTTCATTCATTCATTGTATTTAATTTTTAGCTCATCCTCCATAAAAAAAAGAAAAAAAATAAAGTTGTGCCTTTCTGGAGCATTAAAAAAAGGGGGAGGAGAGCTTAGATGATATCATTCATTATAATCACTTATTGGATCATTTACAATGTCATAAAAAGGAGGTGGTGTTGTTTTTCACATTTTCATGTGGGATTGAGAGAGGAACATCCAGTTTTTTTCCTTGATTAAATTATGCATTGTACTTAAAAATCTAACCTTCTCTTTCTAGCCTGGAACATTTTTCAATCATTTTCCCACCAACACTAATCCACAGAATCATTTAACCCTTTAATTAAAGCACTCATTATTAAATTCATTTTCATGTTTCCCACTGTGGAGAAATATGAATTTTTACAAACCTATGGTGATATATGCGATTTTCAAGTATGAGTATAACTCTAGATTCAATTTCTATTGAGTGAAGAGTGACATAAAATTCATTGTGAGGTAGGTTGGGATTGGTCCATGGATTGATTTATATGGTTGAAAAAGTTTTAATTATTGATATAAAAATGATAGAGGTTTGTTTTTTATATATGATACATGAAGAAATTCTATTTTGGATAAGATCATGGATATTTTCTCATTTTTATTTGTTGTGTGGAAATTGATTTTGATGTAAAATGATTGCCCAGGAGTGCAATGTTTAAGTGTGGGGGAGTGATGAAACTAACATTTTCATATATTTTATACTGTAAATCATTGTTTATAATCCCAGAAAAGTGTTATTGGATGGGAAATTATCATGCATTTAGGTTTTAGTGTTATTTTGAGCCCAAATATGAAAAACACCTAATTCAGGATTTTAGACAGATTTTTACGTCAACTGTATTTTGGTCATTTATGTAAAATTATTGTTCTGAATTTTATTATTCAAATTAGGTTATAATAATTATTTTATTTCTTTAAACATTTTATTCTGGACCAGGAGCTGATTCGGCCATATAAATCGTCTAAAAATTCATTGAAGTAGAGAATATTTTCGGGCGGACAGTGTGGACCCACACATGGTAACGAACAAAAAACATGGCCTAAACAAATCTAAATGATGTTTTTCCACCTGTTATACCACTAGGACATATAGGGCCGTCTCTAAAATAAATATGGGGGATCTTGGAGGTCATTAAGGAGTCTATTTGACAACATTCTTTTGGAGGAACCTTCCTTGAAGCTTCATCCAGAAACAGAAACCGATAATGAAAAATCTATAACTCCTTCATACGGTTTCCAACTTAGCTGCAATTTCGAGGATGGACAACCAAGATATTCGGAACAACATTCATGAAGGGTGTAACGCGTGAAGAGGTCACTAAAGTGGTATAAAATGCGCAAACATTCGGTGGTAGAATTATTCCTATAAAAGGAGGCCCCCACCTCCATCCAAAAGCATCCCATTCTCCATCCATTCCTTCATGTCACCACGGATGAGATCTCCACCAAGGGAGGCCGGCCGTAAATCGTCCCCCTTTCTTTTTATTTTATTTTATTTCATTATTTTTAGTTTTCAATTGTAATTTAGATTTCTAATAAATTAATGCATTGTTTTTATTTTTGTGTCCACCGATTCACCATCTTCTCTTCCTCTCATCTTACCACTGGGAACTATAATACTCATGATCGTGAGTAACTAATCCGAGGAATATCTCGAGGGAGTAATCAGGTTCTTGATCCCAAGACCATTTTTTTAATATTTTTTGAGTTAATTCTAAGGGTAATTTATAGTGGGTGTAATCCTCACTGTGGTTGCCTAAAGATTAACTTCATAATCTACAACTATTTTCCCTCGATTGAGGAGGTTGATGGAAGCTCTTCTTGGTGATCATTAAGTTGAATTTTAATTCCTAACCGGTGTATAATAAGGTGTGCACACATATGATGGAGTGTGTACACTAAGAATATTTGAAACTGGCCAATGAAGGTGTTCACTGAATATTCTCTCTGGAGAACTTCCTTTCTTACCTAATTATATTCTGTTTATCATTGAATGGTAATTTAGAATTAAATTTTAATTTATTATGATTTATGAATTTCATTTATTTTACTAAATTAAATTTATTTCATAAAATATTAAACAACAAAAAGAATTAGATTTGGTGGACTAGAAGTAGTGATTTATTAACCACAAAATCTCCTCAAGAGAACGACCTAGGTCATCCACTGTGCTGCACATAGTATAAATATTTTTGAGAGCGCACACGACAACGCTTTGTCAAATTTGCGTTGTTGCCGGGGAGGTAGTGCCATAAAATAATTGTAGATATTTTGCTTTTTTTAATTTTAAAAAAACATCTTTTGCAATTTGTTTTCAAATGATTATTTCTTTAATTCATGGAACAATTACCCACAAGTGAGAGAACCAATTTTTGAATAACCTTGGTCTATAGATTATAAAGTTTCATTCATGGATAAAACAATTTAGGGAGTTAGAATCAAAATCATCACAGAGGATGAATTCAAGGATCTCATTGAAAACCTTAAAGAGAACATCGAATACCCAGTGTTGGAGGGATTGGCCCGAGAATTAATTGAACATCAGGAGTATTTTACGGAAATTTATCAAGACATAATCAAAGTACAACACCAAGAAGAAGATCTTCACAAGGATATTGAATCCCAATTTGAAAGAATTATTCAAACAGTTAAAAACCTAGAGACCTCAATACAGTGGATTTCATAACAAGTACATGCATCCCAGGATCAATAAATGGAGCCTGAAAAAGAACCAGAACCAAAACAATTGAAGGAAGATGTAGCCCCACAATTCCTTAAAGTTGAAGAACCCATGGAAGCCCTGATGAAAATAAAAGAAGATACATTAAGCCCAACTCATTCCATTTTGGAGGAGATTTATAAAGAATAATTAGCTATTTAAATGCATATGAGAGATAAAAAAGAACCGGATAACTTCTGGAATGAGTGTGAGGAACTTCTTGATCTAACTATTCCTCATAATGTCAATGATTCAGAAACAATGAAGGAAGAAACCAACCAAGAAGTGGAATTTGAAGAGAATATAGAGGAGTATTACTATCTAACTCTATCTAGGGAAATCCAACTCCAAGAGCCACCTCCCATAGAAGATGCAATTAAATCCAAACAAGCTCTGGGAGTAAATCTTTTCATAAACTCATTTTCATTTTATTTTGTTGAAACTGAATTGAGTATTACCTCCCCTTGTTTTAATTTTTCAGATTCAACCAACACTTGTATTACCTTGGAAGGAGAATATGCATCTGAAGAGGAACATCTGGAGCTCCCCAAACCTGTTGAACATTTAATGGAGGGAGTACATGGGAAGAAAAAAGTGGTGTTTCTGGAGGAAAATGAGACACAATCTACTTGATTTGAAAGAGAAGAATTTGATATTGATTCTTAATGATTTAATTTTTTTCAAATACAATTAAACTGTGATATTCAATTTGATTTTTCCCCAGATGTATCATACTTTCTGCAACCACTGGAGAATAAAGAAGATGTTGTTCATGCAGAACCCAAGAAAAAGGAGGACTCATTCATTGTCATAACCCCACCATGCTTGTTTTATCCCATTCTCCATCCATTCCTTCAAGGTACAAAGGAGGAGATCTCCACCAAGGGAGGCCAACCGCGAATCTTCCCCCTTTCTTTTTATTTTATTTCATTTATTTACTTTTATTTTTCAATTGTAATTTAGATTTCTAATAAATTCATGCATTGTTTTTTTTTCACCGATTCACCCTCTTCTCTTCCTCTCATCGTACCATTGTGAACTATAATACTCATGATCATGAGTAACTAATCTAAGGAATATCTCGAGGGAGTAATCAGGTTCTTCAACCCAAGACCATGTTTTTTATATAGTTTGAGTTTATTCTAAGGATAATTTATAGTGGGTGTAATCCTCATTGTGGTTGTCTAATGATTAACATCCTAATCTACAACCATTTTCCCTCGATTGAGGAGGTGGATGGAAGGTGTGCTTGGCGGTCGTTATGTAGACATTTCATTCATAACCGGTGTAGAATAAGGTGTGAACACATACGATGGATTGTGTACACTAAGAATATTTGAAACTGGCCAATGAAGGTGCTCCCTGAATATTCTCATGGGAGAACTTCCTTTCTTCCCTAATTACATTCTGTTTAGCATTGCATGGTAATTTAGAATAAAATTTTAGTTTCTTATGATTTATGAATTTCATTTATTTTACTAAATAACATTTATTTAATAAAATATTAAACAAAAAAAGAATTAGATTAGGTGGACTATAAGTAGTGATTTATTAACCACAAAAGATCCTCAAGAGAACGACCTAGGTCATCCATTGTGTTGCACTTAGTATAAATATTTTTGAGAGCGCATGCGACAATGCTTCGTCAGATACCAAGATATCATCAATAAATATCACTAAAATTTCGTCACGATATTCCTCGAAATATCTATTCGTTAGATAAATGAAGACATAGGATGCATTAGTCAATCCATAATGCATTACTGTAAACTCATAATTTATGTACCTGTTTCGAAATGCAATTTTTAGAATGTCTTACTTCTTCAGACACAACTGATGATATCCAGATCGAAGGTCAATCATTGAAAAATATTTAGCTCAGATATGTTGGTCTGATAAATCATTAATGTGAGGTATGTAATACTTGTTCTTTATTGATATTTTATTGATCTCCCTGTAGTTAATGCACAACCTCATAGATCCATCTTTCTTCTTAAGAAATAGGATATGGGCACTCCATGGAGAAACACTATAATGAATAAATCACTTATTACAAAATTCCTATACTTGTTTCATTAATTCCACTAATTTTATAGTGTCCATTCTATAAGGGGTCTTAGATATGGGCCTTGAACGAGGAATAAAATCAATGGAATACTCAATTTCTCCTTCTGGAGGATATCCATGTAAATCCAGTAGAAACACATCAACATATTCTTGAACAATACGTACATCCTTTATTCAAAAATTCTTTTCCTCACACATAATTATTTAATTCTAATCCTCTCCAAAAAAATTAATTTATTAGAGCTTCTAGGGGTGGATCTAAATAAGAATCAGATGGTGAAATTTCATCATTAAAGATTAGTTACTCATTATCATCATCGAAAATTGTAACCTTCTTCTTCTTAGAATTAATTTTGGAATCAAGGTCTGAAAACCAATCCATACCAAGGATTATATCAGATTCAAATATGGGTATGATGATTATTTCAGTATATAAACACCATTTATATGCCTTAATGGGGACTGATTCACAAAACATTGTTGCAATGATACTTCCCTTAGGTGTTTTGATTGAAAACTCCCTTGTAATGTCCAATTGGGAATATTTAATTTTTTTAGAAAACTAGGAATATATTAAACAATGTGATGGTCCAAAATCAAATAATGAAATAGAAAAACTTGAAGAAGACATTAAATTACCTCCCACTACATCTTTCAGTTATTCAACCTCAGTAGTAGTGATTTCATAAGCTTGGAATTTATCCCTTTTCCTTTCTTTAGGTAAGATTCTATGAAACTTAGAAGTCCACATTTGTAGTATACTCTTTTTCCTTTTAGACAGGCCTCAGGGTGTTTCCTTCCACAATTATCATATGGTGTAAATTCAATTCATCCCTTATTTCCTGTTTCTTTTTTTCCTTTCCCAGAGTGTTCTGTGGATCTCTTCTTCTCTTGCTTTTCTTTATAGTTGTAAATCATAGAGTATATCGTTTCTATCCTGATAGGACATGAGACAATATCATCCTATAATGAAAAGTATTGTGAGAGTAATGCTCTATATAGAAATGGTTTTAACCCATAAATTAAATGATCAATCTTACTTATTCCTTTACGTATACAATCTGCAGAATTTCATGTTAACCTTGTAAAGTTAACTTCATACATTGCGACATTAACATCCTTCTTTGGTCTCAGACTCATAAATTGCCTTTCCATATCAACTCGATGGCCATGAGGAAAGTATTTTTCAAGAAAATATCTTTAAACTTCTTCTATTCTATACAAGATACTTATTCATCCTTCTTTGTGTTTTTAATTAATGACCACTATTGATTTGCATCTCCGGTGAGGCGATAAACATCCATGACAACTTTTTACCTCTTTGTACTCTCCAAAGCATGATATATTTTCTCTATGGAACATATCTGTTGATTAGAAATAAATGGATTTTTATACCCATTGAATATTGGTGGTTGTTTCCTTATGAAGAGATCTAACAATGATCATACAAATTTTGGATCAGGGTGCTCCATACGAGTAAGGATATTATTCATAAACTGTGTGAGTTGTCCTAGTTTGGTGATAAGCATATCATCACCAGTTGCATCACCAGCTCCACTATAAATATCATGAGCAAGAGGGAAAACCCTATATGGAATATGTGCATTGATATAGTTTTTATTCCATCCACTAGGTGTAATTTCTAAATAATGTCATTTTGTATTAATTTATGAACTACAATACCCAATTTTGAACTTATATTACAATTATCTTTAATTGAAATATTTATGGATATAATAACTAATAATAAAAATGATATCTTTAAGGAGGTATACACTTATAAATCCTTCATAATGGTTTGTAAAGAAAATTATAATTATACTAATCATATCCCCTAGGAGTGTCATAACCAAGAGTGCAGGAAGGCCCGTTGTCGTGCACCGGTTATCATTCGAGTCTATCTCAAAGCGGGGTTTTCAAGATTTTCCCCTAAGTACATCTATACCAGAGCCGCCTCAACCGGTTTGTATCACGAAAGGAATGAATTTTTCAGAATACTCAAAAATATCTACTGTACCAAAATTATAGGATGTTCTTTTATACTATTACTCAAAGTCTATCTTAGGGTAATGTTCTCTAATCCTAGTTTTTCAATATCTATATTCAAAGGATTTTACTAAACTTATTTTTATACCAACTTTAACACCCCAACATTAGTTATCCATAGTTAGTTCTTTATTACATAAAATTTTCATGAGACAAGGAATCATGTCCCAAAAGACAGATCAATTTAGTATTATTGGAAACAACATGCATACATAAGTTCAACACTTCAACTTGAAATGAAATAACACACTAATTTATTCCATTAGAAACACACAAGACTTCTAGATTATGATTGGAGAACCCTCAGAACTAACTTATTCATATCATGGGAAAATGAAACATAATAAAGTGGTGAGCTCAAATGCTCTGTAATGGTTAGCAATACATTATAAGATAAAATAAACATTATGTCTCATGAATAATTCAAAACACATGCCTTTAAAAATAATAAAAATGAACACATTATTAAAAAATTATAAACTGGGTAAAAAATTCCATAATAAAACATAGTCATGGGTATTTTACTAGTCGAATAACCACATGAACCATCATTATTATTTTCATAATGAGGGAATATATAATTCCCATAATTCTGAAAAAAAAATTCATGGACTTGGTAATGACTATAAAATTGACAAAGCCTTGGCCACAACCATATATCAAATTGGGAAAGGCCTCATCCAATTCCACGTCTAATTGTCTCATTAGACCTACTGATGCACCAAGGAGCTATAATGGGCTCTACTCGTCACATTATAAATCTAATACATTCCTCATATAAAAAGATGAAACAAAACCTAAAAATTCGTATGAAAACTATCATATGAAAATTCAATTCTTTACCCGTAAAACAAGAATGGTATAAAAATAACACATCCACAATCAAACATATCACAAAACCTTCAATACAATATGGATGATTTTTATCATAACAAATCAACTTAAAACAAGTTTAAAATCCATCAATAGATGTTGACATTGATGAAATGAAAACATTTTGAATAAAATACCTCCTTAAATTTTGAAACCATTTAAGAGTCACATAATTATAAAAGAAAACATTTATTATGAAAATATTCATTTATGATTGTAATGGAAACATTAATGATTTTATAATGGCATGAAATATCCACACCTTTTGTATATGTTAAAGAAACATTCTTACCTTAATTTTTTCTAAAATGTCATAAAGTACCTTGTTTTGAAAATTACGGAATGATTAATTTCAAAACATATAATGAAAAATAACAGTATAAATAGTGTTAACCCATAATCTAGTAAATAGTAAATGATTTTTTAAATAAATTTTTAAGAAAACATGTATGGGGATGATAAAGAGGTCCTAGTAGATACTTACACAAAAACAACCTCAGATAATAAAGAGATTCTAAAATTAATCCATACCGTTTTCTTTTCCTTAGTCAGTGGGTTTTCAACATTCATTATAATAGTACAGACATTGTTATTAAATTATTCAATAAAGATATACATAAATATGATATTGTATATGATCCTCTAATATTGATTTGTAAATAATTTTTCAGTATTATCATCATTTCAGAAGTTAACTGATTCATTATCCTTTATATGTTTTGTTACATACGCAATGTTATTTATGGATATAATGTATTTGATTCATATTCGTAATGATATTATGTTCTTAAAAAATATTATTAATCATTAAATGAGAATTATTCTTGAATTATTACGATGAAGAAATGAATCTCATCGCCTTTGTAGAGACGGTAATCTTTACGAACGAATGAGTGACAATATCAGTATATTAATCATGAAATTGTATGTAATTTGATGGTCTATCATATATAAATAATAATTAAGATGTTATATTTATTATTTAAATAATTTATATTAATTATTATATCCATCCATAATAATGAAGTGTTTGAATAACAATCTACACCACGACATGGAGACGGTAAGCCGTACTTACACACGCACGGTGACTTTGTAATTTATAGGATGGATAGAATAATTAATATCGTTGTAGAATATAGAAAATAATATCAAAGTATATAGAAGGTATTTTATTTATTATTTTTTAATGGAAACAACAAATAAAGAGGAAGTGGATGAAGAAATTAACTTGAAATGGATGATGAATGTTTTACCTCTTCTTTGGGTTCTTCATTTTGATTTGATCAAAAGGGATCTTAAGTTGGATTTATGATCAATTTATGGCCTCTAGGTTTATGGGAGGATATTTGAGAGAATATTTGGGTAGGGTATTTTATATACAAAATGTTTCGGATGTCAGAAAATAAGTGAAGGTGATGTGGCCTTTTATATGAGAGGTGAGGGTCACTTGAGGATAAGCTTGAAATATTATTTAATAATAAAATACATTTCAGTTTATAATGACTATAAAATAATTTATTTCAAGGCTATGGTGGGGATGGGTCGAAAACGTTTTAACCAATAGTTTTTAGATAGGTTCATGTCATCATATTACCTTATCTTTTAGTTTTATGTCTTAGTTATTAGTTAGACATTTAACATGTCTCTTTGAATTTTTATATTATATGATTAATAAACATACTATAACAAGGAATGATAACACCATGTGGTTCATTATTAATATATAAAACCTTATTAAAGTCCTTTCGTAGAACCATAGATTTTTAGGAATATTATATCAATTAATAATATAGTATTTGTTTTAAAACCCCAATTATGTCAATTTTGACACTATTTAGCATGTGATTTTTTTGAAAGCCATAAAATCATTATCAGTTATAATAAAATTTATTTAACAAACCATAACATGTCATATTAACCTAAAAATTATTTTAATTCCTCAGAAGTCTAAATTTACAATTATTTGGATATTTATAAATTCAATTATTTTAATAATTCATTAATAAGGTGATTACAACATCATCATTGTATTAGAAATAAAATAAATTATTTAATGTCTTAAAATAATAAATAAAATACTACTATTTATTAAATATATTTATATTTCTGAAATATATTTATATTATAATTTATATTTTGTGTAACCCCATATTAAAAATGGTTTAGTTATTAATCTTTGAATTTAACTCTTTTTTCTCTTCTTTAAATAAAATAATAATAAATGTCTTAATCTATTACAAGTGGACAAAAGGTGATTATATTTTATTACTATGTTTATTTTTGTTTGAATTACATTTATCCCATAGAATTTTGACATGTGTTATGGTAATTAAGAATAATACTTACCCTTAATTACCCTATTTAATTTTTAACGTCGTAAAAAAATGTCAAAAGTTACTATTCACAAAAAATTTCATCTATTTGAACAAAAATTTCTTACTAATATTAAACATCTCTCTCGGATTTTTGAAAATCAACTCACATAAGAGGTATAATTAATTTTTATTTAAATTTGAAAATTTTCCTAGGAGGTGGGTAAAAGACGGTGAAAAGTTCAATAAAATTTTTATATATCTAGACTCATTATAAAATAACTGTAATGAATTACAATAAACTTATATAGGTATTATGTATCTATTTTTACATAAAATAAATATAGAAAAAATAAATTATTATGTAAAATAAATTTCTTTTTAACAAATATCACATTGTTATTCATTATTCATATAAAATTGAATGTTTTTAAAAAAATAAAAAAAAATAACCAAAGCTAATTTTTATATTCCAAATTCAAAAATGAAGTTTATTTTGAAAAATAAAATTTATAAAAATTCAAAAAGAGGGTATTACTATTCATAATATCTAGTTTGATAGGTCATAGTGTGTTAGAAACTCAATGTTGTGTACAATGCAAGCTACTACATTATTCAAAGGGAAACATACCGTGGAAACATGGGGTGTTACAATTAATTCAAGGGAATTATGATTAATATGATAAAAAAAAGTAGTAAATGATTTATTTTACAATATCATTACTTAACATGATTAGTTAAAATTATGTTTTCGACAACAAAATATTATAAATTATTCAAAATAATCTCAATTAATATATTCTCGAATTGTTATGTAATGAATATAAATATTATCAATTAATTTTATTGACATTAAAAACTCATATATAAAAAATAATTTTTTAAGATAAATTAATATTTTTCTCTCTGATGAAAAATATGGTTTCTTGAAGAATTTAAATTTTTAAAATTTTTCAGAAAGTTTTTAATTACTAATAAATGACTTATAAAATAAAAATTTACATTTTTTTGAAAATATTACAATTTTTTTAATGAAATGTTTAGGTAATTTTACAAAACGGTTATATTGTTTCTTTTTACCAACAACATGAAATAAATATTTCATTAACATGTATGATGTGGCTGTAATTTTTTACTATAATGTGAACTCAATTTATTAAGGAATAATATATAATTATTATATTTATCTAGATTAAAAATGATTTTAATAGTTTTTCCTTACAATTTTGTTTCAATATTTTCATTTTCAATCTAAAATTTATTTTCGTAATGAAATGTACCAATAGATATTTCAAAATCATTATCTATCAATGATGAAATCCTTTAATGATACTTAATATTATATGGAGGAAAAATCCATTCATATTTTTTTCCCTTTCTTTCAAGGTGTTTTATGAATATTTCGAAAATATTTCCATGAAACACATTCTATTTATTGGTGGGTTTCTATAATGATATTTTGAAATGTTTATGAAACTTGCTTCTTTTCCACTTCGTTTTTACCATTAATTTTTTTGAAACACATTTATTTTCGTGATTAATTTTATAATTAGTGTTTTAAAATCACATGTAACACATTTTTATGGTATTCGTTATTTGACAGTGCATAAAATGTTACCATGTATTGTGGTTCTATTATTATCCATGATGGTGGTAAAATTATAACCAAGGATTTATGGGACCTATATCTCCAACAAAACCATTTAGAAATGATAGATATGTCATTAGATAAACAATAGTAGAATAGGTGGTGACTGTAAATCATTAATTTCATTTTTTTAAATCTGATAGTAGAGTGAGTGAACAGTGATTTCTATGATAATTTAGGGAGTAAAAGTAGTCCAAAATGATTGCTTAGGGAGTCTTGTTGACTATTATCATTGTTTGGGGGAGTAAAAAAATTCTACTTTGATGTCCATGGAAATGATCATTGGGTAATAAGTTATGGACTTTCTATTCATATGTGTTCTCTAAATTTGAATGTCTTATATAAATATCATTCTCTCGCTGCTCATGTTCATTATTTCCATTATGATTAATTTCAACAGTTCTTCCATATTCATTTACATCCGTCATGTTTATGAACAATTATATATATAGTATGGGTTTCAAATTTTATTATCATGATATCAAATAATTATTCTTATTCCATGTTTATATTTCCTATGATTGACCTTATTTATCATCTCAGATCAACATTTTGTTTGTTTCCTTTAAACAGGTTATAAAGAAAATAATTTATTCTAATATTTATAAAAAGGGTTTTGGTTGTGAATAAAATATTGTGAGATAATGTGTTTAACTTGTTGAATATTTTTTTTGTAACCATGTTTCCCCGTAGACCTAAATGATTATAGTTTCGATCATTTTTTAATGTAATTAATATTTTTCTATTAATATTTAATATCTTTTTATATAAATAATAGGGAGTCTATAGTTGGTATTAGAAAATAGTTTTGTCATTTTTTATAAACTAGAATGAGTAATGTATATTTAAAACAATATGAATAAGTATATATATTAGAAAAATACATGGATTGTTTCTGAATACAATTGTAACTGGTGTTAATTAAATTATTTCATTGTCTGGATACTAAAATGAAATTTGAGTCTTGAAAAGTTATAACTAGGGGCAATAAATCTAAATGTGAACATTGAGCTAGACTCTGTCATCACCTAGTTCAAAAGAAGTGACCTTTTTACAAAATGATATTAACACTTCAAAGGGATATTTTTTTCTATATTATCAAACTTTTTATGAGCCATCATTAAGGACAAAAATAATTACCATGAATAACCTTTGTTAGTCATAAAGGTTCATTGATTGAAAATATTGTGTAATGATTTGAAATAATATTATGTTATTTCTCAATATTTTGTGATTCCCTACTATAAATATTCTTCCTTAAACAATGAATTTTTTATTCAATAATTACTCCTGACGGTACCATATAAATTTTTTCTATGATAGAAAATTCAATGATTATCCTGATGAGAAACAAAATTATAAGGTAGGTGTAAGAAAAAAATAACATTTCCATTCTATCACACATTTCTCCATCTATTAATCATAAAAAACATCTTTATGAGATATAATGGGAAAAATTATCTTCAATCATTCATATGGAAATAACCACATCTTTTTCGGTATTATTGATCCAATAGTTGTGGAGTAATGGAGCAGTTATAGTGAAATGAAATTTTATATTCTCTAGTGTTCAGAGCATGAAAAATTTATTTCCTAATTCTAGTATTTGGATGGTACTTAATATAACTGTATTAATCTTGCAATGATTACAAGTCAAAATGATGACATTGATTACCTGGATTGTGATGAATCTAAATACAATTTTTTTTTAAAAAACGTATTACTCATTTTTTATTTTAATTGATAGGTAATTCTTTGAGATAAATTATAATGATGATGGATTAGTTGGTATATATGAGAATAATTTTACAGGACATGTGATGTAAGACTTTGATATTATCATCTAATATCCTAGAACTGTTACTGAATTTATCAGTGACATAAATCCAATTCACTGAAGCTTGTTTTACATAAGATACACTAGTATATATTAATAATTATTTATTTGATACCTAGGGGAAATGGTTACACATTTCTAATATCAATATATTGTTTATAAAAAGAAAAGAATTATTTAATTCAATAAAAACATTAAAATTCGTGGATAAATGATGGTGAGATTTCCATCATGCTCAATTTGTTGTTAGAAACATGTATAAAATTATCTTTAGAGGACTATAAAATATTTTATTAGTTATAATTATGTTCATTAAAAAATGATTGAAAATTTAATGGGAAGAAGTTATATAGTGTTCTAAATATATGGTAAACTATATAGAAAGAGGTACCCAAAATCATGTGCATGAAATGTAATGATTATGGGATTTTTTTTTCAAACCAGTGATAGAACCCAATAGATAATGATGATGATCGAAATCCATAACATTGTATGATTAGTGGAAATGTAAAATTTCATGATGAAATATTTTTATAAGGAGTGTGGTAAATAAATTGAAAATGGTAAATTTACTATCAACTCTAGAACTGATAATGTATTATTTAATTATAAATCTACTGAATCATCATTAATATATGAATTATTATAGGGTGTTAAATTAACAACTCAATAATTGTATGTGATGTTTCTAATGAAACATTGAAAGTAGATTAATTATTTTATCCAATAACAACATTTCATCACAAACTGATGATTTTGTTAACGTGCTTACAGACTATCATGTAATTCTCCATATATTTGACTATGATGTAATCATAAGGCTGATTTGGATTTCTCTATATAGATTTCAAATTAATTAACATGGAAGGGAAGTCATATTTGATATTCTAAACCAACCAATTATTGTTTTCAAGTACAATGATAAATATTAACGTACAATGGAAATTAGACCCTTTAATGGGTCATTATTCCCATTAAAATGGGTTCTTTATCCAAAATAGATCGGGAGAAACTCTACATTGAAGATAAACATATTTTATGGTATTTTTTCATGCCCCTTTAGAATAATTTCTTCATATTTCCATGATTTGTAATGTTGAGTACTCAATAAATGTCATACCTAGTGCTACACTTGTTTTAATGAATCCCTATATATTGGGCATTAATGAGTTATAGAACATTTTTAAGAAAATATTGTATATCCTTAAAAATGTCTAAATTTTTCTATGTTTTTCAACCTTAGGTGTAACTATTTATTTTTTAAAAATAATTTTGTATCTGTTGTGGAAGAAATACAATACTGCGATCCTGAAAATATATCCTCAACCATTTATTGTTGAATTTATGGATAAAATTTGTGGATTTCAATTCATTTATAACATTAAATTTTATTTTGGATATCATTAATTGCATTTTATCACTGATCATATACTACTGAAAAAATTCTATGTAAGGTATCAACACTCTAAATATATAGTAATATAATTCAATATTAGTATTTCCCCAACTATGTTCATTGATTTATAGAGTTGATTCTAATGATATTACCATGATAAATTTTTTGTAGTACATATAGACGATATTATAATTTATTCAAAGTGAATTTAAGGAAATTAAGATTATATTTAAATTTTAATAAAGACCCTGTAGAAGGATAAATTTTATGAAAGTGAAAAAAAGTGTCAAATTTGGTAACAAATGGTTACATTTTTGAATAATAGAATCTTAGGAGAGTATATATTTGTGGATCCATAACTGATATAGGCTATTAAATGGTGGCATATAGACATTATGGAAACTAGAATTTGTTATATTATTGACTAGTTTTACATCCCAAGTAAATAAAGAAATAAAACATTTTCATGTTTATAAATATTTGTGAAATAAATATTAATTTTACTTTAAAGGGATTGCTATGTTCGATGGCATACCCGATACGCAAGAATGAGTTTCATTGAAATCTAATGTTTCACACTAAAAATATAATATTATTACTTTAAATGGTAATTAATGTCTAGATGTTGTATTGGTGGGAATGTTATGAACTAACTACAATATTATTATACATGTTTGTTTAATTTTGTTACATTTATCCAATAAAAGATAGAGGCTTAATATATGAATGAATCTAATTTTAAGCATAATTTACTTCAAAAGGTTGATTTACCACCTTTTAATGGAAAACTCTGATAAAATATAGTTTTGGTCACTTTTATATGTTCTATTTGATAGAATAAAATTATTTTTTAGAATTGGGACATCAAAATAGTCTTTGGGAAAATATTTGGTACATTTCTGATAAAAATCATTTTTTAATGATTAGTAAAAAATATAGTATTTTAATTGAAAACAGTTTTTTAATATAATTTATCTATATAGTTATATTATCTTTAAAATTGTTATAAAAGTATAATTACATTTTATTTTTACCATTTAATCCAATGTATGTCATTGAAATTAATTTTATTTTGAAATTGGACATAAACAAATGTCAATATTTCAATAGTTAATATTTCATAAAAACAAACCTTTTATTTTGAAAAAAAAATTTAAATAAATTAATGAAATATATATGATTTGAATTTGGAAAAATTGAAATCATTTGTGAATTTGAAATATCAAATATATCTTAGTCTGAATTTTTGGTATTTTTTTGCAAAAACACAATTTTTTTTATGAATAGTGAAACCACAAAGTAGTAGATAAAAAACTAAAATTTTATTTAGATAATGTTTTACCACTTTTGTGAATTGAATTTACAAAATACATCATACATAGTTGTTATTTTTAAGTAAAATGTGGTTTAATAAGATGAAAATAGTTTTTTGATGAATAGTAATTTTTGAATTTTATTTATTATGGTTAAAGGTAAATAGTTTAACTCAAGGTAAAAAGAATATTATAATAAAACCAATTACCTTTAAAATATTCTTAAACTTATTTTATGATTCATGGCCTACCATGGGAATATTTGGGTCGATTTTGGCATCCAATAGAGCCACATGGGAGTGACAATGACACATTAAATTAATTAATTTAAAGTAAAGACAAAAATGATATAAACAAATATCCTTTAGTAAATTAATTTTTACATAGACATATATAAGTTATCATTTAGACTATAAATATTAATTGAATAGAAATGGTTATTTACCACATCATGTAATTTTTTTTTGTAATTATTAGACATCAAATGAATTAAATTATGTATGACACAATAATGATGCAGTGTTCACCTCATTAATAAATTATTTAAATAAATAAAATTATAATGATTAAAATAATATCCACGACCTGTCCAATTAGTATTTTATTACTTTATATATACCATTGGTCATATTATCTTCAATTTTATTAGTTTTAGACCTTTAGAAACTGAAAATTATTATATAATAAAACAACATTTTCACACATTCCTGAAGAGCCCCTCCTACCCATTATAAAATACCTAACCTCTATCCCATTACTCACAATTAAAAATATACTTGTCTCATCCAACCACTTCTTAATTAATCTCCCTACATGCCTCTCCTCCTCCTAGAAGCCTTAACTTAGGCAGAAGGATCTTCAATAAACTCTTTTGGTTCAATCAAAAAAGAGTAAACTGATTTAAAAGTATCGTCTTATCTTAAGTACTTTTGTTTTATCTTACTTCTCCTACGCCCTAAAAAAAATTATTCCTTTATTTTATATAAAACATGTATCATCAATATACTATAATTTATGTATGAGAATAATTCAAACTACACATACACACACGTCCGTCTAACGGGTAAAGAACATACTATTTCTATGGACGTCAAACTACTGCCTCATTAAACGATGATTGTTCAAATATCTCCAACCACCTCTCATTGTGGACATTATGATGGAAGTGTATTCATATATGATAAATATTATATTTATATTGTTCCCATTATTTTGTATTTTTCATTTATAGTATACCAGTATGGTTTCGATAGTAGGTAAATACGATAATTTCATTTGATTATATGCGAACTACCACCCCCTCAAAGTGATATGACTAATTCATGGCTTATGTGGAAAGTATAATGGGACGAGTTAATGAAATTATATATGTTATTATAATAGAATTATAATATACTTATGTATCATTATTTTTCCATTCCATTACAATACAAAATCGAATTGGAAGTTGCATTCATGCGTACGTACAACTTACCGTCTCCATAAATGGTGCATTTCATTTCTTATTTCCAAATGTCATGTAATATTGTATATACATGTATATATTAGATATATATGATATATATAACATCTAAATCATGAATATCATTCTGGATATAATGAACTTTTTACCACATGAACAACTTGTAATTATTAGAAGTCCATTTTTGACTCAAGTAACAAATATCGACAAAATGACCATTATTAACATAAATGATTAAATAATGTTTATAACATGGTAATAATTCAAATAAAAGGAATAAACACTTGAAAAATTTTCAAAATAAAGTAGAAATTAACTTTAGTTTATTATTCAGGAGGTCATAGAACGAACGGGTCAAGTTGGACACGAGGTAAGGGAATGCCTCCCAATATCCATTCATTGGGGCCTATTTTGTTTTGATAAATGACTTTATTTTATATTATGTATAAAAACCTTTGAATTTTCATTTCATTCAATGAAAATAATTTTTTATGAAGCATTTTACTATACAAAAAATAATGAAGGTTTAATCTAATGTATGTGATGACAACGACCTTTCTATTTCCATAAGTGTTATTTGATATTTGGATTCCTTTACAAGCTATAATTTTTTTACACTGTAAATAAATACCAAATACTCTTTTATGAATTTTTGAATTGAAATTTTTTTTGAAAATGGATTTTTCATGTCAATATATTTAAGTGATATATTGTGATTGAAATGTAGAAATGTTTTCTTTCCATTATATTTGAAATATGTGTTACGATTTTATAATGGTACTTTGACATTTGACAGGAGGTTATGTGATAAACCTAATGAAGGGTGGTGCTGTGAAAAACCAAGATGGGTGGTTATGTTATAACCTCCAATGCATTGGGTATGGATGTCGACCGTATGGATATTCCATTTAGTGATATGTGTCGAAGTTAAACATATGGTTATTCCATTTAAGAGTCTTTATGTCCCAAGTAACCTTTATATGTACTGTGATATTAATATGGTTTTTATGGTAATATTTTGGATAAAAAATGGTATGTAATGATCTTTTATTTAGTTAAGAGTATTTACTACATCATAAAGGTGAAAAGTATTACTTATGATAAAGTATTCATTGTTTAATTGTTGTTCTGAAAATCTAACAGTTTTCTTTATTTCTGTATCCCATAATGTGATATGTATGCTCATCCCATGTTTTGAAAAAACAATTCACATGATATAAAGTGGAATAGTGTCAAGGATGGGATTAAATAATAGTCATGCTGTCTGAAACACTGATATTTACATGACTCTTTTTTTCACGAGATTTTATTTTGTGAAAAAAATTGAAACAAGGTAGATGTGTCTACATGTTATATTCAAGTTGTTATGCATATGTTACGACTTAATTCTCTAAAACTCTAAACCTAAAAAGATCCTCAATGTGAATTATTTACTTAATTCAAGAATATGCAATGTTTAAAGATGGGTCCTTATAGTCGGTATCAGAGGTCTGTTTAGACAACTTTATAAGTTAGGGTATTGTTAAATTAAAATTCATAAAGTAATTAATGTTATTATGGATATGATATAGCATTTACAGATTACCATGTTGCTTTTCCAAAAATAATTCTTTTGTCCAAAATGGTGTTCCGTTATCAGAAATAATGCAGCTATGTTTGGATGACATCTGGAGGAAGACAACCTTCAAAAATCAGCAACCTGAGATGGTCAGAATCAGAACTGAATAGTTTGTTGTTGTGATGGAAAAGTTGACTAAGGCTGTAAATGGTGGTGGTATAAATGCACTAGTCAATCCAGATCAACCAAATAGTAACTTTTTAGTATCGGAGCATTTTATGAGGCAACATCACCCATCATTCATAAGATCATCTGACCCTGTGCTAGATGAAGGGTGGATTAACGCACTGGATACTGATTTTAATGTCATGTCCTGGGGTGTTCATAACATCAAAAGTCAGTTTCAATGTTTATCATTTTGAAGGTAAAGCTGGTCAGTGGTGGTCGATGGTGTAAAATATCTAGGATAGTGAGGAGATTGATCCTCGTGATTGGGAAAAATTCAAAGGTATCTTCCTTGAGAAATATTTTCCTATGGTGATTCGACTAAGTATGGAAAAACTATTCTTGGAATTCAGGTATGTGGATGAATCATGGGCTGCTTAAGAAAGAAAGATCACTTGACTGGCATGGTATTCTCCGAAGTTCATCTGAGATCATGATTGTAAGATAAATCAATTTTACATAGGGATGAAGACATGATTTTTGAAAAGAATTAGCCTCTAACGAGTTCAAAAGTTAGGAAAAACTAGTTCGACGTGTGTAGAAGGTGGAAATGGTGTTTTCCAATGATCAGGTGTTCTTTAAAAAACAACATAATAAGAGGTCCAGTTGACAGGATAAGGGAATGAATTCATCAAAGAAGCCTAAAGGTAAGAAAACTAAATATCCATCTTTTGAGAAGTGTGGTAAAAAGGATCCTAGAGAATGTTTATCAATGTTTGGAATGTGATTTCGGTGTCTTTAGTCTATTCATATTGCCTGTAACTGTAAGGAATATTATCATGCAGGAAATCAAAAGCCAACTGTAAGATGTTTTAAGTGCAATGAAATGGTTCATTATGCAAATTAGTGTCCACCAAGGAACAAAAATGAATAAAATCAACCAAGATACCAGTAGAAAGTGGTGGTGAAGTACATTTCAACTACTTCTGTAGATTTTGTACCATAAAATAAAGTAGTATCAGGTACACTATTTGTTTTTTCAGATTAATCCAATGTGTGGTTTGATTTGGGGTCTACACATTCGTTCATTTAGGAGATGTTTTCTTACAAATTGGAAATTCCATGTCAAGATAGGAATCCTGAACTTATGGTAAATACACCAAGGGGAATTGTTGAAAAAAAAAATAAGAACCTTCTTGTCCTTATGGGTAGCGAGAATCTTCCTACAAGCCTTATTGTTTTTCCTCTAGTAGAGTATGCTATTATTTTGGGAATGGATGGGTTGTCTATTTATGATGATAATATTGACTATAGAGCTAAAGTGGTTTCTTTTCAGAAATATTTTTAGTTTCTATTCAAGAATGAACCCTCACTTTTAGTAAAATATAAGGTAGCTAAGAAACTAGTAAAATATTGAAATTAATGTTACCTTTTACATATTGTTGAAAACAAAGGAACTGATCAGATTAATGATGTACTAGTGGTAAATGAGTATCTTGATGTTTTTCCTGATGAGTTTTCTGGTATTACACATAATCTGGAAGTTGAATTTACTATTTACATAGTTCCTGATGCTAACCCAATTTCAAAACCCCCTTATCAAATGGGTCAAATTAAACATTTAGAGGTAAATAAGAAATTGCAGGAGTTATTAGATAAAGGTTTAATTTGTCCTAGAACATCACCATGGGGTGCTCCTCTCTGATTTGTTAAAAACAAATATGGTTCAATGAGACATTTCATTGATTACAAAGAATTGAATAACATCACTATTAAGAACAAGTATCATTTTCCTCATATCAATGATTTGTTTGATCAGCCCCATGGATCTCGGTATTTTTCAAAGATTAACATGAGTTCATGGTACCATTAGTTGAATATAAAATAAACCTACATTCTATATTCCATGTTTTATACTTGATATGTCCCTTATGAATTTGTATTTTTGACTTGTGGTTTAACTAATGCACCTGCTGTATTCATGGATTTGTGAATAGAATTCTCCATGAGTTCTTACATATGTCTGTGGTTATGATCATTGATGATATTTTGGTTTATTCAAAATAAAAGAGTAACATGAAATTCATTTCAGGTTTGTCATGAAATACATAAAAGAAAAGAAACTATTTTCGAAATTCAGCATGTTGGATTTTTTATTGCAGCAGATTTCTTTCCTTGGTCACATTTTATCAAAAAAATGGCATAACTGTTGATCCTACTAAAACAGAATTTGCTGAAGAATGGCCCAGACCAACAAATATAACCAATAGCTATAGTTATATTGGGTTTTCAGGTTATTTACAGAGTTTTTTTGATTATTTGGCAGGATTATCTAGTCCAATGACTAAGTTGAAATGAAAAGGATTTAAGTTGATTTGGACAAAAGAATGTGATGATTGCTTTCAGGAATTTAAAAAGAATATTGGTGAATGATTTTGTTTTGGCATTACCTTCCATGATATGGTGATTTTGTTATCTATAGTGATTCTTCGTTGAAAGGACTTGGTTGTGTCCTTATATAGAATGATCATCTAATTTCATATGCTTTATGTTAGTTTAAACCTCATGAGTTAAATTACCCTACACATGAATTAAAATTATCAACTGTTATTTTTGCTTTAAAAATTTGGACGCATCATTTGTATGGAGTAAAATGTGAAATATATATTTACCCCAAAATTTTATAGAATATATTCAATACAAAATAATATAACATGAGACAGAGGAGATGGTCAGAATTTATCAAAGATTATGATTTCACAATCCTTTAACATCCCATAAAATAAAATAATGTGGCTGATGCACTTAGTCGAAAAAGTAATGCTTCATTAACCATGCTATGTTTGGAATGAGATCCATTGGTTTTTGATTTTATGAAAATTAGCATAGAAGTTATTAGTGTTGGAGATTCTTCTGTTTTGTTTTAGGTGTCAGTGAGATCATCCCTATCAGACATAATTTAGATAGAACAGAAGGGAGACAGTGAGATGTAGAAAAAGGTAGATTTTGTTTATAAGGGTATGTTTCTATATTTTATCTTTGATAATGATTGTTTTTTGAGGTTTTGGAAGAGGATATGTGTGCGACGTGATTCACAGTTCAAGAATGAGTAGTTATGTGATGCTCATAGTTCCTTGTTTTCAGTTCATCATGTTTGTACTAAGATGAATAGAGTTCATCGGGAGTATTACTGGTGGGATGGAATTAAAAGAGATATTGTTGATTTTACTATGTAGTGTTTCACTTATCAGTATGATAAATTAGAGCAGCAGTTACTAAAAGGGATGCTTTCGTCTATATCAGTGCCTGAGAGGAAATGGGAAAATATATCCATGGAAATATGTGGGGGATTACTAAAAACATATCAAGTTAATATTACAATCTAGGTTATTATTTAAATATTGATAAATTATTCTCATATCCTTCATATTGGAGATAATTTGTCTCGAGATTAACCTTCTCGGTTTTATGTTAAAGAGATAGTTAGGTTTCATGGTATTCCCCTATCAATTGTATCTGATCAGGATCCCAGGTATACTTCTTTTTTTTTTGAAAGTTCTTCAGCTGTCATTGGGTACTAAATTAAATTTTAGTATATCTTTTCATTCACAATTAGATGGACAGCCAAAATGAAAAATTCAGTCCTTAGAGGATATTTTATGTGCTTGGATGATGGATAACCAGGGATGGTGGGACAATCATCTTTCTTTGGTTGATTTTTCGTATAATAACAGTTTTCCTTCAAGTATATATATGGATCCGTTTGATGAAATATATGGGAAGCAGTGTCAAACTCATGATTTTTGGGATGAATTAGGTGAAAGGAAGTTGATAGGATGAGAATTGGAAGAAGAGATGAAAAAAATGTTTTGTTGATTGAGAGGCACATGATAATAGATCATAGTAGGAAGAAATGTTATGCAGATAACTGGAGGATGAATCTTATTTGAGGTAGGTGACCATATCTCTCTCAATGTTTCTCCATGGAAAAGTGTGGTGAATTTTGGTAAGAAAGGAAAGTTGATTCCAAGGTTCATTGGACTTTATGAAATCCTGGACTAAGTTGTATTAGTTTTGTACAGAGTGGCTTTACCTCCAAGTTTATCTTAGGTACACAATGTTTTTCATGTTTCAATATTGATAATGTATATTCCAGATCCATATCAAGTTTTAAGTCCAGAGACAGTTCAATTTTTAGAGAATATCTCTTATAAGGAACATCCATTCCATATTCATGACCGAAGAGAGTAATTGTTGTGGAATAAGGTAATTCACCAGGTAATGGTTTTCCGGAAAACCCATATGGTTGAATAGGAAATGTGGGAATCTAAAAATTCTATGAAGGATAAATACAGTTATTTATTTGATAAGTGCATAAAATTGTGATGACACAATTTCTAAAAGGGGGGAGGATGTAACATACTAGGTATGTAAAGAAACATGACATTTTCATATTTATTAATATTTTTGGATTAAATAATAATTTTACTTTAAAAGGGTTTCTATGTTCGATGGCATACCTAATATGCAACAAAACGTTTCTATGAAATATTACATTGAACACAAACAATATAATATTAATATTTTAAATTATTGCTAATGCCTAGACATTGTATTTGTGAGAATAAACAAAACTACCTACAATATGATTATACATGTTTGATAATTTTTTTTACATTTATCCAATAAATGATAGAGGCTAAAAATGTGAATGAATCTAATTTTATTCAAAATTTACTTTAAAAGGTTGATTTTCCACCTTTTAATGTAAAACCCTCTTAAAATCTACATTTGGTAACTGTTATATATTATATTTCAAAAAATAAAATTCTTCTTTAGAATCGGGACATAAAATTTTTTTTTTGGAAATTATTTTTGTTATTTTTCTGAGAAAATTTATTTTTTAATGAATAGTGAAAATAACGGTATTTTAATTCAAAATTACCTTTTAATATAATTTATTTATATGGATAGATTATATTTTTAATTAATTTTAAAGTGTAATTAGATTATATTTTTATCATTTCATACAATTATGGTCATTGTAAATAATTTTATTTTGAAATTGGACATAAACAAGCGTCAATCTTTTGATAGTGAATATTTATTAAAAACATGTATTTTATTTTTACAAAAAAAGTTAATTTTAAATTAATCAATCCAACTTCTATGTTTTGAATTTATTAAATGAGACATCATTTTTGAATTAAAAATATCAAATATAGATTAGGCCATGTTTTTGGTATTTTTCTGAAAAAATTCAATTTTAGAGTAATAGTGTAACCACTCGGTAGTAATTAAAAAACCGATGTTTTCATTTACATGAAATTTTAAAACTTTTCTGATTTGAATTTCGAAAATCTGAAAACATTGTTTTTATTAGTATGTAAATTGTGGTTAAATAATTTGAAAATAATATTTTGGTTAATAGTAACATTTGAAATTTATTTACCACTTTTAAAGGTATATAGGGTCCTTCAAGGTAGAATGGAATATTAAAATAGTACAAAAAACCATAACACATGTCCTAGTTTTATTGTATGAGTCATGCCCTACCATGGTCATCCTTAGGTAGATTTATGGATCCCATGGATCCACTAGAGAGTGATAATGAAACTTTAGATTATTTAATTAAATGTAAAGAAAAAAATGACAGAAACAATTGTCATGTAATTGTCTCATAGGGTTATATAAGTTATCTGTTCAACTATAAATATTAATTTGAAATATAAAAATATTTCCTAGATCATGGTATTTGTTTTATAATTTTTAGATATCAAATAAATTAAAATATATATGACACAATAATGATGCAATGTTTATCTCATTAATAAATGATTTAATAAATAAGATTATAATGATTAAAATCATATCCAAAACCTATCCAATTCCTTTTTTATGATTTTATTTCAACTATAAGTCATATTATCCTTGACTTTATTTAGTTATAGTCCTTTATAAATAGAAAATCATTATATAATAAAATGATATATTCACACTTTCCTAAAGATCCCCTCATCCCCGTTATAAAAAGCCCTCACCGATAACCCATTCCTCAAACATCACAATCCCATTGGCTCATCCAATATATTCCATATTAAGCTCACTAAATCCATATACTCCCCATATAATCCATAAAATTGGCAGAAGTAACGTCAACAAACCATTTTGGTTCAAAACAAAGGGAATTACCATATTTAAATGTAACATCTTCTCTAAAGTTCTTTTGTTTTATTTTACTTCTCCAACACCCTATACTCTTTTTATTAAATTCATTTATAACAAAAAAAAGTATCCTAAACATTCTAGGATGTTTTTTAGTAGAGTTATTCTAACTACCCAAACACACACCTCCGTCTAATGGGTATAGAACATACTGTTTCTATAGACGACGAACTATTGCCTCACGAAATGACGATTGTTCAAATATCTCCAGCAACCTATCATGGAGGGCATTATGATGGCACTATATATGTATATAATTCATATTATATTTATATTCTTTCTATACTTATCTATTTTTTATAAATATAATACCTTTATGGTTTCCATTATTGGTAAATATGATAATCTAATTTGTGGAAGTGCATAATACCGCCTCCTCAAAGTGATATGACTCGTTCATGCCATATGTGGATCATATATAGGGTATAGATAATAAATTATATATGATATTTTAATATAATTATAATATACTTATGTATCATTAATCTTCCATTCCATTTCAATTCGAAATAGAAATGGAAATAGCGTTCATGCATACGTACGACTTACCGTCTCCATTAACGTTACATTTCATTTCATATCTAAAAATGCTATGTACTATTGTAAATACATTTATATAATGGATATATATGATATATATTAAATCTAAATCATTAATATCATTCTAGATATAATGAAACTTTTACCACATGAACTACTAGTAATTATAAGAAGTCCATTTTTGACTCAATTACCAAATATCGACAAAATGACCATTATTAACATAAATGATTACATAATGTTTATAACCTGGTAATAATTGATATAAAAGGAATAATAAATGTGAATTTTTTTTAATCAAGTATAAATTAACTTTATTTTATTATTCAAGAGATTAAATAACGAACTTTTCAAGTCGAACATGAGGTAAGGGACCTCATCTCAATCTCCTTTCATTGAGGAATAATTTGTTTTAATACATGACATTATTTTATATTCTATATAAATAAATTTACTTTTAATTTCATTCAAAAATATTCTTTTTTTATGATTCATTTTACTCAATGAAAAAATGTAATATTTCTTTTAACATAAGTGGTGACAATGACCTTTCCACCACCACAAGTATTATTTGATCTTTGGCTTCCTTAACAAGATGTAATGTTTTTAAAATGAAAATGAAGACAATATAATCTTTTTTATATTTTGGTATTGAAATTTTTTTTGGTAATGTATTTTTTATGTCAATATATTTAAGTGATATTTTCTTATTGAAATGTGGAAATGATTTCTTCCTTTTTATATGTTATAGGTGTTTTGATTTTATAGTGGTTCTTGGAAATTTGACAGGTGGTTACGTGATAATCCAAATGAAGGGTGGTGTTGTGATAAACCAAGATGGCCGGTTACATTATACCACTAATTATTTGGGTACAGAAGTCAGCCGTATGGCTATTAAATTTAGTGGTATGTGTGGTGGTTGACCATATGGTTATTCAATTTTTGTATGTTTAAGTCTCAAGATACCTTTATATGTTAAGTGTTCATTATATGGGTTTTATGGTAATATTTTGGATACAAAATATTAAGCAATGATCTTTTATTTAGTGATGAATATTTACTAATTCATGAAGGTGAAAAGCATTACTTATGATAAAGTATTCATGGTTTAATTGTTGTTTTAAAAAACTAACATTTTTCCTTTTTGTGTATCCCTTACTGAGATTTTTATGCTTATCCCATGTTTTTGAAATGTTTTTCACAGGACATAAAGTTGAATAGGTTCAAGGATGGGATAAAGTAAAATTCATGCTGTCTAAAATATGCAACAATACATGACCATTTTTTCAAGAATTTTTATTTTGTGAAAAATTGGAAACTGGGTAGATGTTTCTACAAGTAATATTCATGTTGTTATATATATGTTATGACCTGATTATAAAATGTTCTAAACCTGAAAAGATATTAAAGGTAATTATTAAACTAATTTAATAATATGAAATATTTAATGATGGGTCCATATAATTATTATTGATAATAAAAATGGTTGGTGTATAATTTATCATGAAAATATAATCCACTCACCAAGTTAACTCACAAAAAGCCCATGTTGCTCTGGAAAAAAAGGCTATGTGAAAAATTTCAATGGACTAGAGAAAGGATCACATAGTCCACCTTTTACTAAATTATATTGTAGTGTATATGGGCAGGTATTTTATTTGGACATCATTGATAGTCAATTAATATTAATTATATGGTATAAATGTATGGTTATATATTATGTCTCATGGAACATGCAGGTTCAAGAGATAAATTAACCAAGACCCGATTCAGAGTTAGCTAATGTAATTCATGCATTATAGTTATGGAGGAATAATAATCAAGGAAAAAGTGTGAAATATATATTAAACATAAATTTATAAACTATATAAAAAAACTGAAAATGTGGTAGTGATGATGATTTGAATTGATAAATGATTATAAATTATAAATACATTACCACCATGGGAAAATGAACAATGTGGGTGATGATTTGAGTCAAATGGATATGGCAATATTATATATGATGAAGTTCCAAACAGATAAAATATATATGGATTCAGCATGGAATTATTATCTAATATGAGTACCGCAAAATATAAAGCATTTATAGAATCTAAAAATAATCATATAAATAGAATTATGGAATGATGAGAATGATATCATGCCGAAACAATTCTTCAACCATCAATCTTAGTGAAAATTAAATAGGCACAAATGGTTGATGTGGAACTTCAAAAGAAGGGGTGAAATATTCTAGAGTTCAACTTTGATTTAATGGAATGATAATACTCATGAATTTTTTTCCCATGCATACATTATTTTTAGAATAATCTATTATTGGAATCTCATAGTTGTTAATTATCTATTCTCCATGGATATACAAAGACGTAGAGATATTAGATAGGGTATTTTTAGTGGGATGAAATAAAGATTAATATTGATTATTTTATATCTTTTTTCCTATTATGTCAATAGATAAAGGTTGATTTACATAATCTAATGGGATTTAGAAACTATTTATCTCATAAAAATCAGAAATTAAAAACATCACCAAGGATTTTATCTTGAGAATCCAAAGAACATATAACGGGAAAATTTAGAATGGTTTGATGTTGATAACCACAAAAATTTATCATAGTTAATAAAAATCATAGATTTTTTTCTAACTATACCATGTTTTTATTACATACATTATAATATTTATTAGTTATATTGCTGCACCACATTAAATTGTAAATGATCAAGATCCAAAAATTACCCCAATTTTTTTTAAAATTTATTTAAAAATATATTGATATATAGTTATTTCCAACACAATGTATCATTTAATAAGTGTGTTCAGTATAAGTGAAATATTAAAACACTAGAATACATTCTCTGATCTTTTTAATTAATTTGAAAGGTGGTTGGGATGAACACATTACCATAGTCGAGTTTTGTTACAATAATACCTTTCAATCAAGAATTCATAAGGACGTATATTAATCAGTCTATGGAATGAAGTATAAAACTACAATATAATTGGAGGTAGTTGTAAAAGTAATGAAATGGGTACTTGAGATGGATGAAGAAATAGTAGAGAAGGTCTGAACTATTAGGGAACCCCAATGGGTAGCATAATGTTGATAGAAATGTTATATTTGAAATCACCCACATGATATTGGATTAGATGTTATTGAAATTTTTTTTCTATGAATATATTTATATAATACGTTAATGAGAGTTGGGAAGAAGTTAAAACTAATCCCTAGATATTCTATTACCTATTAAAATTCCAATCATTTCAAAGATGTTTCTTTTCACATTACTCCTCATGTAAACCTATCTCTGATTCACTATGTGTTCCATCTATCACTCCACTGTATGTACGTACCTGATTTATCAAACTCACTAAACATAGTGTTAATGAAACTATATAAGGACATTTTATATGAGGAAAAAGTTAGTGATATTTAGGAACATATAGATAAATATCTATTAAACAATACCACTTTGCTGGTAAATGATTGTTGGCGTAACTGCATTCTTGAGGAAGGTATGTAAGAATCTAGGGATATAATTAGGTATAAGTATCCTATATTATTTTTTACAATGTAGGGGAAATTAATTTAATAAATTAATTTAAAAGGGGGAATTATGTAATAACCTAAGACATTATTATTATTTTTTGGAAAATTTAAATTTCATCAACATCTTTTCATACACATGCAAAACTAACTTTTAATGAACTATGATATATAATTATTATTTTCATTCCGACATGAAAATTTTAAAAATCCCATTAACATGGTGGTATGACTATAATAAAATAATTAGTAAATATTATGTGTAATGTTAATACATAAATTAAAAAAGTTTATGATGAAATGTACATTATTATTTGTAATTAATTTATATTATTTCAAAATAATATTTCTCAAAAATTAACATTCATATATAATAATTTATTTAAATTTTCCAATATTATAAAATATATTTTAAAAAAATTATATAATTTTTGAAATCTGTATTTCAAGAATATTATTTAGTGAATTATAAAAAAATCTGAAATGGGTTTGTTTTTGATGAATAATGAGAATACATATTTTTATTAAAAACAATGTTTTCATTAAAATAATTTTAAATATAAATTATATTTTTATATTATTTTTAATGTAACATTAGTTGAAATAGTTTTTAGTAACCCAATTTTTTTAATTTTATTCAATTTCATATAATATTTTTATATTTAGACTTTCTATTAATAAAAAATAGTTTCCTCTGAAAAAATGATTTTTTGTCACATCTCTGGGTTTTACATTAAATTATATTCTACCACTTATAACATAATTAATGTTTTAAAATATATTCCAAATATGTAATAATCATAATTTATATAATAACACAATTTTTTTTTATATTTTAATAAATAATAGTAAATGTAATGGAATATAATTAATTCTGCTAAAGTTAAACCAATGTTTTTTCTGTTACATATGCAGGTGTTAAAATATATATTTAACACATAAAAAATATTAATTAAATAAATTGGAATAACTTTATGGAGAATTTGTTTCAAAATTATTTAATAATTACAATTTTAATTTAATTATCAACGATAAATTACCTAATAAATTAAAAAGGTATTTGTTACACCAATTAAACATAAAATATTATTATTGAGTAAACAATGTGATTAGGGAATAATATGATTTAATGATGTTCTTCTATGTGTTTTAGTTATTAGGATAAGCCATATAATCCATGAAATAATTTATTTTTGAAATTTCTAGTGACATGGAATGAGAATTACTTCGGATTATTCAGTAAATTTGGTTATTTACAAATATTTGAATATACTCAATTAGTAGAAGGGAACAAACATCCACCCATCCATGCAATTTCTTAATAACATTGAATCAAATAATACATTAAAAACCCTCTCAAACACATTTATTCACACTCAGGATCTAATTTTCATTACAAAATACATAAAATATTGCAATTAATATGATATCCAAAAGTTGTTCTTCTAAGAGTAGTTAATTTACTTCACTACGCTCTTCCTTTTCACAAAATAATTTACCCTCAAAAATAATGTACTAATAATTAATATATAATTTAACAATAATATCATATATTCTATCATTTTAATTTTTTAATTTCATGATCTAAATTTTAATACTCTTATATCAAATGTGAAACAGAACAACTGATCAGTGGGTGGCGGAATACCACATCATGATCCTATGTAATTGTTTTTTCAATCACCCCAATGAATGCTTTAGATAATAATTTATTTATTATATATTTATATTATATATATTATATATTAATAATTTTTTATTATAAAATCATATACACGTTCTTACACTACATTTCATGGGTATATTATAACATCACTTGTCTGTAGAGTAATGTCATGACCCGCCTTCACGAAAAGGAGGGTAGGGTCAGCAGATTTTCAGGCGCTTCCTTATTTTAGTTGAAGGAGATATAATGACCCCCGAGACCCGCCTTCAATAGGTCCTGGAGTGGCGACTAGAACCAAGGGTATAGAAATTTCTCACAAATGGAAGGCATTACCCCTTTTTGTTTTATAAGATCGAGAGATAAGATGATGAAACTCACCAACACCAAGGTAAAAGAAAAGTAAAGCCAAAAGTAATACAATCCCACATGCATGATCCAAAAGTAAAACCACAAAGTACAAAAGGTGACTACAAAGGTAAGTACCAAAGAGGAAAAGCAACAACTGCAACTGCCCAAAAGGTCCGAGCTAGTATGGTCCTGCATGATCCCTGAAGTCATCCTGGAAACCTGAAAGCAGTTTTATATATGTAGGGTGAGCATACAAGTACAATCAGTAGGGAAAACCAAAGACTCCCATGCACAAGTGGGGGAACGTGCTAAAGTCTCGTGAGAAAAGAATTAAACCAAACACCTAACATGGTAAACTTTCCACCCAAGACTCACCAAGGCACACTCCCCAAATAACGCAAGTCAAGTAAAATATATAATAATAGCACCTAGATGTTTGGGTACCCCACGCCACTTTCGCACTGGTTATTGAGACATCCTACGCATCGAACCAATCCCGTCATTCTCACCGCAGTCCCACTGCCACACCCGCCCGCACACACCTGGGCCACAACTACCACACGCAGTCCCACTGCCGAATCCCGCCCGCAAACACCTAGGCCACAACTATAACATGTAACCACGCCGGCAAACACCTAGTCCAGAACAACCACCACCACGCCCGAAGACACCTGGGCTAGAAAAATCAACTTCCACGCCCGAAGACACCTGGGCCTCATACCAAAGGAACTTGGGAAACCACCTGCCGCACACACCTGGCCGACCACCAAACTACCCCGCCCGAAGGTTCTTTGGATAATAATGGACCTCAGGCCATCACAGCCTGCCCGAAGATACTCGGGCTATCTGGGAAACGGATCAGAAAAGGAGCTAATAACCAGCCACTAAGAATAGTGTTGGAAAAAACACCCTCCCCCATGAAATGGGGGTGTTCCGCACTATGTGCTCAACCTGGGTGGGGCTCGAATAATAAACAAAAAACTAGAAGTATAGATATAGGTAACAAGTACACACCCAAAGCCTAGTCTTTTCCTACCAGCCTACAGAACACAACACCACTGCGTCCAAGTCCCAAGTCACGACTTTCGCCAAAAAAAACCATTTGTCCCATTCTTGTTTCAAGTTCAGTGATAATGTTTAATTAATTATAAGCACTACTAGCCTACTAGTAAGCATAGTAACAAGTCCAAGAAAGTAAACAGTCAAGCATCAACCATAACGCCCATACCCGGTTCTCAACAATAGAGGATCCCACCCCAATTCGTGATATAAAAAAGTACCCACCCGGTCATAAAACTCACAACCACCGAATCCATACCAACAGGGGATCCCATCCCCAAATTCACACAACCACTGAGAGTATAATGACGGGGGATCCCATCCCCTCCCAAATTTCTAGCAATCAGCTCGAAAAAGAAAACAATCAACTACCACCATCAACACAAGTATGGGTCATGCCGATATTTTCAGATTTAAACGACTTAACACACTCCATGATTTCAATTTTCGTGGGTTTTAACCAGGGTTATCAAAAAAGGATTGATCCTGGTGCCTCAATTTATTTGTCCGGATATACGTGATTAAGCAATTTAATTTTCACAGAAAGAGTTTACAACCACAACAATCCATTTAAAACATCAGCAGGGGTTCATTAGTGCACAAACAATGACCACAAACTGCCTCGATTTTTAGAAGGCATAACCAGAACGACTCAACAAGATGGTCATAATATAAACAACATAAACGATCACAGCTCCACCCCCCTCAATATAATCTAGTTCATTATCTTCATTTAGGTATGGTTTGTCCAATTCTACAGAACAGAAGCATGCCCACACCACATGATACAAAAAAGAGAGAGACGAAGGAGAAATTCCCTACTTGTTGATAGATGATCAACATTTAGGTCGGGCGTGGAACATTACAAATAACGATACGGCGTGCTCGATGCTCTAGAAGCTATTTGTGAAAAGCCACGATCGAGGAAGGGAGAAACCACGGCTTAACCCTTAGTTTATAAGAGCCACAGACGGTTGAGGAGAGAACGCGAAACCGCGTAAGGCGCGGGGGTCGTGGGTTGATAATGCGGCTCCACTCATCATTAAGGGGGTTTGGGTGGTTTAAAATGACTCATTAAATGATTAAGTATTAAATTAAAACTCCTATGCGCATTACAGGTCTTTAAAACATGCTCAAACAGGTCAAAATAGGGTTTAAAACCCTATTTGTGAAAAAATGAGCGCTACTAGAAATAACCTACGGGGTTGGCCAGAGCCACCGGTAGGCCGCGGCTACCGGTAGGCCCGAGCTACCGGTAGGCTGCAGACACCGGTTGGCTGCGGCCATCGGTAGACCGAGCTATGGGTAGGCCTGCTACCAGTATTCTAAGGCTACTAGTAGGCCTACACCACCATGATTCCCAAACCCGAAAACCCAAAACGATATTTTCACAAAGTAAAGGACCCCAAAAACCTAGTACATTACATCAGATACCTCTTAAACGATTCTCGTCCCAGAGAATCAAAACAAAACCAGAATGGATGAGAGGGTCCGAACAACCACTTCTAAAGATACCTCTTAGGAGCGAACCAATGCTAAATAAAACATTTCCCCACCAAGAACCAAGAAATATACCATGACAAACTACCCGGGCATGTGGGTTGGGGAGTCTCCTCCCCCATGTCAAGATATTATCCGCTTTGGACGGCACTGACTCGCCCGCACGGGTTTGATCGCATCCACCTTAATGCATCTTGATTAGTGGTCGGGTTCTCTCCTCCCCATTTCCAGGGCTGTTCACACACAAACAGAGGAAAGAAAAGTAGTACATTTCATAGCCAAAAGTCAAAACGTTCTACCACAACAGGTACAATAAGGAACAAACTCAAAACAACTCTGGGTACTGGGTACGCATCTGTGCTTACCTCTCCAACGTACTCTCCTCAAGCACACCATGTCTCCACAACACACGAACCAGGGGAATGATTCGCTCATGAAGCACCTTCTCCTTGTGATCCTCGATCATGACTAGTCTCTCCACAAAGGTCACATCATCCTTGATGTCCAGCTCACCCCAATCAAGGACGTGTGAATCGTCGTGTAGATACCGACGAAGCTGTGACACATGGAAGACTCCATGTATCACCAGTAGCAGTCGTGGCAACACTAGCTGATAAGCCACCTGCCGACCCCCGCAACACTTCGAAGGGTCCGATGAACCTGGGATAAAGATTACTCCCCTTGCCGAACCTCCGCTGCCCACACCGAGGGGAGACCTTCAAGAACATGTGGTCCCCAACATCAAACTCTAAAGGCCTTCTCCTGGTATCAGCATACGACTTTTGTCGGTCGTGGGGAACCTTCATCCTTTCCCATATGAGTTGAAACTTCTTGGTCGTGTTCTGCACCACCTCCGGGCCAAGGATGTAGGCCTCTCGTACTTCGGCCAAACACATAGGTGAACGACATGGCCTCCCATACAAGGCTTCAAACGGGGCCATACTGATGGTAGAGTGATAGCTATTATTGTAGGCGAATTCTACCTGGGGAAAGTGTCGTACCCATGATCCTCCTGAGTCTAGAACACAAGACCGTAGCATATCCTCCAAGGCCTGGATGGTGCGCTCTGTTTGTCTATCTGTATGGGGATGGAAAGCAGTGATAAGGTGTAACTAGGAGCCAAATGCATGCTGCAATCCTCGCTAGACTCGCGAGGTAAACCATGCATACCTATCCGAGACTATAGTCCTCAGAACTCCATGCAACCACACCACTTCATCCACGTACTTTCGTTCCAAAGTGTCCACAGTACTCGACTCCCTCATCGCCAGAAAGTGAGCCGATTTCATCAACCTGTCTACTACCAACCAGATGGCATCGTATCCCCCTTGGACCTTTGGTATTACCGTGATTAAATCCATCGAGATGTAATCCCACTTACACTCGGGGACATCTAGGGACTGTAGTAGGCCACATGGAACTCAGTGTTCAGCCTTTACTTGTTGACACACTAAGCACTTGGACACAAACTCTACCACCACTCGCTTAACTCTGGGCCACCAGAACTGCCTCTTCAGTCCCTGGTACATCTTGGAAACTCCTCGGTGTACTTCCAGGGGTGAGTTGTGGAACTCACTGAGAACTTTTCCGCGCATCACTCCTAGAACAAACAACCTATTCTGGAAAAGAATCTAGTTGTGACTATCCTTTGTCCAACCTTCCGGAGCATTTCCCTGGTCAACTCGGTCACGCATCACTTCACACTCCGGGTCTCCCCACTGAGTCTCCTCCACTTGTCGAAACAGAGATGACTACACTATCATCTAATATATGCATCCTCTGCTGCTATCCATCATTGAATCTAGGTGTAAGGTATCAAAATCCTCTATTGCCTTCTAGGTGTCTGTCGACTCTCGGACCACATCCTTCTGCGTCCTCCTGCTCAAGGAATCAGCCACCACATTTCCCTTTCCCTCAGTATAAGAGATCTCAAAGTCGTAATCCTGGAGGAACTCCACCCATCTCTGCTGTCTCAAGTTTATGTCCCACTGGGAAAAGATATACCTCAAGCTTTTGTGATCCGTGAAGACCACAAAGTGTTCCCCGATGAGGTAGTTTCGCCATAACATTAGCGCAAAAACGACCGCTGCAAGATCCAGGTCATGGGTGGCATAATTACGCTCATGGGGGCGTAGCGGCCTGGGCCCATAAGAGATCACCCCTTGTCGCTGCATCAACACGCATCCCAGGCCCTGTCCTGAAGCATCACATAACACCTCATAGGCCACCCCTTATTCTGGTAATCTCAGTACTGGGGCACTAACTAACATCTCTTTTAGATAGCTGAAGGCTGACTCGCACTGCTTGCTCCACACGAAAACCTGGTGTTTCTTGGTCAGGGCTGTCAATGGGGCCGCAACTCGGGAGAAGTTGGGTACGAACCTCCTGTAGTAACATGCCAGCCCAAGGAAACTACGGACCTCTTCCACATTCTTGGGTGCTGCCCAAGAAACAACCGCCTCAACTTTTGATGGGTCCACTGCTACCCCCTGCACGGACACCACGTGCCCGAGGAAGTTCACTTCCCGTGTCCAGAACATGCATTTTGACAACTTCCCATAGAGCTGATGATGTCGGAGGACCTCCAAAACCATCCTCAAGTGCTCCACATGGTCCTCCTCTGATCTTGAGTAGACCAGGATGCCATGGATGAATACAAACACGAACCGATCCATGTACTCCCGGATGATGGAGTTCATAATCCCCATGAACCCAGCCGGGGCGTTCGTAACACCGAAGGGAATGACTACAAACTCGAATTGTCCATACCTACATCTGAACGTCATCTTAGGGATGTCTCCCTCCTTTACTCTCAGCTGGTGGTACCCAGACCGCAGGTCGATCTTCGATAACCATCCTGCCCCCTTCAGTTGGTCGAAAAGATCATCTATCCTCGGAAGAGGGTTGAGATTCATGATCGTCTCTTGATTCAGACTCCTGTAGTCTATGTACAACCTGAGACCACCATCTTCCTTCTTTGAAAACAAGACTGGGGCACCACACAGTGATGCACTTGGTCGAACATAACCCCTCTTCATCAGATCGTCAATCTGGATCTGCAACTCCCGTAGCTCTGATTGTGCCATCCGGTAATGATCCATCAAGATCGGTCGAGCGTCGGGATAGAGGTCTATCCCAAACTTGATATCACGCCGAGGGGGTAGAGTCGGCACCTCCTCAGGGAAGACATCCATAAACTCGCAGACGATCTCTGACACTTCCACCATATCAGCTTCTACTGATTCCACTGTCAGCTCATCCAATAAGGAGAGGAGGGGTTCCACTCGCCGATTTCCCTTCAGACTACTCCGCTCACCGGTAAAGGTAACATGATGACCGTCCATGTCCGAGAACACAAACCTTCTTCAGAAACATGCAATGATGGCACACACAGAAAATAGCCAGTCGATGTCTAGGATGACATCGTATGGCTGAATCTATAGGAGAATAAGATCCCTAACCGACTGATGTGGCCCTATCATTAGTCTACATCCCCGACAAACAATCAACAAGTTGGTCTGACCTCCTAATGGTGGGCTCAACACCGGGGGCTCTGTAAGTCTCTCCGCATCTAAACCAAAGGAACAGGCTAGACATGGTGCAACAAAGGAGTGCGAAGCTCTGGTATCGAACAAGGCGTAATCAAGAGTGGTAAAATGATTTATCGTACCTCGAACAACCTCTGGCCCTGCCGGAACAGCTGCCTCTGCGGCGTGTAACTGTCCACGCCCAGCTCCCCTGCCCCTCGGATGTCGGCCACCTTCTCGACCACGCCCCGATTGAGGTCCCTGAGGAGCGCCCTGAGGTCGGCCTCCTCCTCCTACATCTTCCCTCAGAGGAGCGGGAGCTCGCTGTCCCTGCTGCTGCTGTTGGAAAGGTCTTGCTGGAAGCTGCTGCTGGGGCGGGTGGTGGGGCTGTCCACCACCACCCTACTGCACCCGGTCCGGGCAATGACTCTGAAGGTGTAGAGGGCTCCCACAGATGAAGCAACGCGGTCCCGGGCACGACGGAAGAGTGCGAGGACCGCGGGATCAAAACTGAAACTGCTGCTGTCTGATCCCTGCTGGTCGGAACATGGAGGGTACTGACGCTGGAGGCCTGGTGCTGACGGCCTTTCCCTTCGATGGTCCCAGCTGTATCCCCTCTCGTGACAGTCCTCCTAGAACATGCATCCTCTCCACCACTTCGGCCTTCTTCTGGACCTCCATGTACGACGACAGGGTAAAGGGGGTAACAACATACTTGAGGGAGGGTCAGAGAACCTCCTATAAACATCTTTCCCGAGACTCCTCGTTGGGAAAGAGGTCCGAAGAAAAACGTAGGAGGTCCTTGAACTTGATAGATATCTCCCTCACGGACATACTCCCCTGCTGGAAGGAGAGTAGCTTCTGTCTCTTTTCCACCTTCATCGTCGAGGAGAGGAATTCCGCCCGGAAATCCCTCTCGAAATCTGCCAAAGCCACCTCAATCTCTCTCCTCTCCCCCAGGTAAAGCATCCACCACTGACGTGCCGCTCCCCGCATTTGGCCGATAGCCAGAGGAACCCAGTACTCGGATGGGTCCCGAATAATTCTGAAAGCTATAACTAGCTCCTCTATCCAGCCTTCTGTCTTCATGTCGGAGGTGCTGCCCTCATACTTCTCGAGGGCCTGTCGCTGGAAGGCCTGAAGAGTCTTATGCCACCGATCAACATCTTCCTCTCGATCATCTCTCTTATGATTGGCCAAAGTAGTCTCTGGGGCCTCGATCGCCTATACCACACGTGGTCTCCTTCCAGGTGCCATAGCTCCAAGGTAATCAAGGAATGCCTAAGCCCAAGTAGTGCACAATATCATTCTTAAAACTTCTTAAAATTTTAATTTATTCTTAATTCCCAAGAAATCCAAAAAACATAAGAACACAAGACATTATGATGCATGTACCGTTCCTAGGGTCTCTACCCTGAAATCAGTGTGCCCTCACTTGGTCGTTCGGTAGGTCCAGAGTCCTTGCATCAGATCACGGGGGGACCTAAAATCTCATGTCCTAGCTGGTCTTCCCTGAACTAATTCACGCGCCAAGGTCACCCAACACTGTTGCCTTACCATCCCATGAAATCCTCACTGTGGCTAACTCCAGACTCCATCCTATCTCTCAACCATCACCTCTGATACCATTCTGTCATGACCATCCATCACCAAAAGGAGGGAAGGGTCAGCAGATTGATAGGCCCTTCCTTCTTTTATTTGAAGGAGAGATAATGACCCCCGAGACCCGCCTTCAATAGGTCGCGGAGTGGCGACTAGCACCAAGGGTATAGAAATTTCTCACAAATGGAAGGCATTACCCATTTTTGTTTTATAAGATCGAGAGATAAGATGATGCAACTCACCAACACCAAGGTAAAAGAAAAGTAAAGCAAAAAGTAAACCATTCCCATATTCATGTTCCAAAAGTAAAACCACAAAGTACAAAAGGTGACTAAAAAGGTAAGTACCAAAGAGGAAAAGAAACAACTGCAACTTCTTCAAAGGTCTGAGCTAGTATGGTCCTGCGTAATCCCCGATGTCCTCCTGGAAACCTGAAAGCAGTTTTATATACGTAGGGTGAGCATACAAGTACACTCAGTAGGGAAAACCAGAGACTCTCGTGCATAAGTGGGGGAACATGCTAAATTCCCGTGAGAAAAGTAGTAAACCAAACACCTAACAAGGTAAACTATCCACCCAAGACTCACCAAGGCACACTCCCCAAATAACAGAAGTCAATTAAAATATATAATAATAGAACATCGATGTTTGGGTACCCCGCGCCACTTTCCCACTAGTTATTGAGACATCCTACGCATCGAACCAATCCTGCCATTCTCAACGCAGTCCCACTGCCACACTCGCCCGCACACACCTGGGCCACAACTACCACACGCAGTCCCACTGCCGAATCCTGCCCGCAAACACCTAGGCCACAACTATCACATGTAACCACGCCTGAAAACACCTAGGCCAGAACAAACACCACCATGCCCGAAGACACCTTGGCTAGAAAAATACACTTCCATGCCCGAAGACACCTGGGCCTCATCCCGAAGGCACTTGGGAAACCACCTGCCGCACACACCTGGCAAACCACCACACTACCCCACCCAAAGGTTCTTGGGCTAATAATAGACCTCAGACCATCACAGCCTGCCCGAAGATACTTGGGATATCCGGGAAATGGAGTATAAAAGGAGGTAATAACCATCCACTAAGAAGAGTGTTGGTAAAAACACCATCCCCCATGAAATGGGGGTGTTCGGCACTAAGTTCTCAACTTGGGTGGGGAACTAATAAGAAACACAAAACTACAAGTATAGATATAGCTAACAAGCACTCACCCAAAGCCTAGGTTTTTCTAACCATCTTACAGAACACAACACCACTGGGTCCATGTCCCAAGTCACGACTTTCGCCAACAAAACCCATTTTTCCCATTCTTGTTTCAAGTTCAGTGATAATTTTTAATTAAGTTTAAGCACTACAGGGAAACTAGTAAGAATAGGTAAAAGTCCAGGAATGTAAACAGTCAAGCATCAAACATAATGCCCATACCCGGTTCTCAACAATAGAGGATCCCACCCCAGTTAGTGATATAAACAGGTACGCACCCGGTATTAAAAGTCACAACCACCGAATCCATACCAATAGGAGATCTCATCCCCAAATTCACACAACCACTGAGAGTATAAAGACGGGGGATCCCATCCCCTCCCACATATCCAGCAATCAGCTCGAAAAAGAAAACAATCAACTACCACCATCAACACAAGTCAGGGTTATACTGGTATTTTCAGATTTAAACGACTTAACACACTCCATGAATTCAATTTTCATGGGTTTTAACCGGGGTTATCACAGAAGGGTTGATCATGGTGCCTCAATTTATTTGGTCGGATATACATGATTAACCAATTTACTTTTCACAGAAAGAGTTTACAACCATAACAAGTCATTTAAAACATCAGCAGAGGTTCATTAGTGCACAAACAATGACCACCAACGGCCTCGATTTTCGGAAGGAATAAGCCAGCACGACTCAACAAGATGGTCATAATATAAACAACATCAACAATCACAGCTCCCCCCTCTATATAATCCAGTTCATTATCTTCATTTAGGTCTGGTTTGTCCAATTCTATAGAACAGAATCATTCAAACCCCGCATGATACACAAAAGAGAGAGACGGATGAGAAATTCCCTAATTGTTGATAGATGGTCGACGTTTAGGCCGGTCACAGAACTTTACAGATAACGATGCGGCACGCCCGATTCACCAGAATCTGTTTGTGAAAAGCCACGATCGAGGAAAGGAGAAACCACAACTTAACACTTAGTTTATAAGAGTCATGAACGGTTGAGGTGAGAACGTGAAACCGCATAAGGCGCGGGGGTCGTGGGTTGATCATGCGGCCCCAATCGTCATTAAGGGGGTTCGTGTGGTTTAAACCGACTCATTAATTGATTAAGTATTTAATTAAAACTGTTATGCACGTTACAGGTCTTTAAAACATGCTCAAACATGTCAAAATATGGTTTAAAACCCTATTTGCGCAAAATGGAGCTCTACTTGAAATAACCCTTCGGGTAGTCCAGAGCCTCCGGTAGCTGAGAGCTACCAGTGGGTGACAGCTACCGGTAGCTGAGCTACCAGTAGGCTGCAGTGACCGGTAGGCCGCGGCTACCGGTAGGCCGAGCTACCGGTAGGCTACCGCTACCGGTAGGCCGAGCTACTGGTAGGCTGCAGCCACTGGTAGGCTGCAACTACCTGTAGGCTGAAGCTACTGGTAGACCGAGCTACCGGTAGGCTGCGGCCACCTGTAGACCGAGCTACCTGTAGGCCTGCTACCGGTAGGCTAAGGCTACCGGTAGGCCTACACCACTGTGATTCCCATACCTGAAAACCCAAAACGAGATTTTCACAAAGTAATGGACCCCAAAAACCCGGGCCATTACATCAGATACCTATTAAACGATTATCGTCCTCGAGAATCAAAACAAAACCAGAATAGAAGTAAGGGTCCAAAAAATCACCTCAAAAGATACCTCTTAGGAGTGAACCCATGCTAACTAAAACATTTCCCCACCAAGAACCAAGCAACATTCCATGCAAAACTAGCCAGGCATGTGGGTTGGGGATTCTCCTCGCCCATGTCAAGATATTATCCGCTTTGGGCGGCACTGACTCACCCGCACGGGTTTGGTCGCATCCACCTTAATGCGTCTTGATTAGCGGTCAGGTTCTCTCCTCCCCATAGCCAGGGATTTTCACACACAAACAGAGGAAATAAAACCCAGTACATTTCATAGCCAAAAGACAAAACGTTCTACCACAACAGGTACAACAAGGAACAAACTCAAAAAAACTCTGAGTACTGGGTACGCATATGTGCTTCCCTCTCCCACGTACACTCCTCAAGCCCACCATGTCTCCACAACACAAAAAACAAGGAGATGGTTCTCCCATGAAGCACCTTCTCCTTGCGATCCTCGATCATCACTAGTCTCTCCACAAAGGTCACATCGTCCTCGATGTCCAGCTCACCCCAATCAAGGACGTGTGAATCGTCGTGCAGATACTAACGGAGATGGGACACATGGAATACAACATGTATCCCCAGTAGGGGTTGTGGCAACACTACATGATAATCCACCTCACCGACCTGCTGCAACACATCGAAGGGTCCTATGAACATGGTACAAAGCTTACTCCTCTTGCTGAACCTCCGCTGCCCATGCCGAGGGGATACCTTCAAGAACATGTGGTCCCCAACATCAAACTCAATGGGCCTTCTCCTAGTATCAGCATACGACTTCTGTTGGTCCTGGTCCACCTTCATCCTTTCCCGTATGAGATGAACCATCATGGTTGTGTTCTGCACCACCTCTGGGCCAAGGATGCATGCCTCTCCTACTTCGGCCTAACACATAGGTGAACGGCATGGACTCCCGTACAAGGCTTCAAACGGGGACATACCGATGGTAGAGTGATATATATTATTGTAGGAGAACTCTACTAGGTACAAGTGTCGTACCCATGATTCTCCTGAGTCCAGAACACATGCTCGTAGCATATCCTCCAAGGTCTGGATGGTGCGCTCTATTTTTCCATCTGTCTAGGGATGGAAAACAGTGCTAAGGTGTAACTCGGTTCCAAACTCATGCTACAATCCTCTCCAGACTCACGAGGTAAACCGGGTTTCCCTATCTAAGACTATAGACCTTAGAACTCCATGCAACTGCACCACTTCATCCACGTACTTTAGTGCCAATGAGTCCACAGTACTCGACTCCTTGATCGCCAGAATGTGAGCCGATTTCATCAACCTGTCTACTACCACCCAAATGGTGTCATATCCCCCTTGGACCTTGGGTAGTCCCATTACGAAATCCATCGAGATGTCATCCCACTTCAACTAGGGGACATCTAGGGGCTGCAGTAGGCCGCTTGGAACTCGGTGTCCATCCTTCACTTGCTGACACACTAAGCACTTGGCCACAAACTCTTCCACCGCTCGCTTAACTCCGGTCCACCATAACTGCCTCTTTAGTCCCTTTTACATCTTGGAAACTCCTGGGTGTACCGCCAGGGGTGTGTTGTGGAACACAAAGAGAACCTTGCCGCAAATCACTCCTGGAACAAACAACCTTTTCTGGAATAGCATCAGGTTCTGACTATCCTCTGTCCATCCTTCAGTAGCATTGCCCTGGTCATCTCGGTCACACATCACTTCGCACTCCGGGTCTCCCCACTGAGACTCCTCCACTTGTCGAAACAGAGATGATGAAACTATCATCTGATATAGGAATCACCTGCCATTATCCATCTTCGCATCCAGGTGTAGGGCAACTAACTCCTCCATTGCCTTCCAGGTGTCTGTCGACTCTCGGACCGCATCCTTATGCGTCCTCCTGCTTAAGGCGTCGGCCACCACATTTCCCTTGACCTCAGTATAAGAGATATCAAAGTCGTATTGCTGGAGGAACTCCACCCATCTACACTGTCCCAAGTTTACGTCCCGCTGGGAGAAGATATACCTCAACCTTTTTTGATCCGTGAAGACCACAATGCGTTCCCCGATGAGGTAGTTCCACCATAACTTTAGCGCAAAAATGACCGCTACAAGCTCCAGGTCGTGGGTGGTGTAATTAATCTCATGGGGGCGTAGCTGCCTGGACCCATAAGAGATCACCCCTTGTCGCTGCATCAACTTACATCCCATGCCCTGTCCTGAAGCATCACAGAACACCTCATAGGACACCCCTTCTTCTGGTAATCTCAGCACTGGGGCACTAACCAACTTATCTTTTAGATAGCTTAAGGCTGACTCGCACTGCTCGCTCCACGTGAAAACCTGGTCTTTCTTGGTCAGGGCTGCCAAAGGGGCCGCAACTCGAAAGAAGTTGGGTACGAACCTCCGATATTAACCCGCCAGCCCAAGGAAACTACGGAACACTGCCACATTCTTGGGTTCTACCCAAGAAACAATCACCTCAACTTTTGATGGGTCCACTGCTACCCCCTGCTCGGACACCACGTGCCCGAGGAAGTGCACTTACCGTGTCCAAAACATGCATTTCGACAACTTCCCATAGAGGTGATGATGTCGAAGGTCCTCCAAAACCATCTTCAAGTGCTCCGCATGGTCCTTCTCTGATATTGAGTAGACCAGGATGTCATCGATGAATACAACCATGAACCGATCCATGTACTCCCGGAAGATGGAGTTCATAAGCCCCATGAACATAGCCGGGGCGTTCGTAACATCGAAGGGGATGACTACGAACTTGCAGTGTCCATACCTGAATCTGAATGACATCTTCGGGATGTCACCCTCCTTCACTCTTAGCTGGTGGTACCCAGACCGCAGGTCGATCTTCGGGAACCATCATGCCCCCCTTCAGTGGGTCGAAAAGATCGTCTATCCTCAGAAGAGGGTAGTGATTCTTGATCGTCAGTTGATTCATCCTCCTGTAGTCTATACACAACCTAAGACCACCATCTGCCTATTTTGAGAACAAGACTGGGGCACCCCACGGTGACGCACTTGGTCGAACAGAACCCCTCTTCATCAGATCGTGAATCTGGATCCGCAACTCCCGTATCTCTGAAGGTGCCATCCGGTAAGGAGCCATCGAGATCGGTCGAGCGTCGGGCTACAAGTCTATCCCAAACATGATATCATGCCAAGGGGGAAGAGTCATCACCTCTTCAGGGAATACATCCATAAACTCACGGACGATATCTGGCACTTCCACCATTTAAGCATCTACTGATTCCACTGTCATCTAGGCCAATAAAGAGAGGAGGTGTTCCTCTCGCCTATTTCACTTCTGACTACTCCGCTCACTGGTAAAGGTAACACGCCGACCATCCAAGTCCGAGAACACAACCCTTCTTCAGAAACAGTCGATGGTGGAACACACAGAAAATAGCCAGTCGATGCCTAGGATGACATCGTATGGCTGAATCTGTAGTAAAAGAATATCCCTAACCGACTGATGTGGCCCTATCATCAGTCTACATCCCCGATAAACAAACAAAAATTTGGTCTGACCTCCGACTAGTGTGCTCAACACCAGGGGCTCTGGAAGACACTCCGCATCTAAACCCATGGAACGGTCTAGACGTGGTGTAACAAAGGAGTGTGAAGCTCCGGTATCGAACAAGGTATAATCAAGAGTGCTAAACAGACTGATCGTACCTCGAACAACCTCTGGCCCTACCGGAACTGCTGCCTTTGTGGCGTGTAACTGTCCACGCCCAGCTCCTCTACCCCTCGGCTGCTGGCCACCTCCCTGACCATGCCCCGGTCGAGGTCCCTGAGGAGCGCCCTAAGGTCGGCCTCCTCCACCAACGTATGCCCTTGGAGGAGTGGGAGCTTGATGTCCCTGCTACTGCTGCTGCTGGAAAGGTCTGGATGGAAGCTGCAGATGGGGTGGGTGGTGGGGCTGTCCACCCCCACCGTACTGCACCTGGTCCAGGCACTGACTCCGGAGGTGTCCAGGGCTCCAACAGATGAAGCAACGCGGCTCCGGGCCTGAAGGAAGAGGGCGAGGGCCGGGGGATCGAAACTGAAACTACTACTGACTGCTCCCTACTAGTCAGAACCTGGAGGGTCCTGGCGCTGGAGGCCTGGTGCTGACAGCCTTTCCCTTCGATGGTCCCAGCTGGATCCCCTCTCGTGACACTCCTCCTAGAACAAGCATCCTTTCCACCACTTCGGCCTTCTTCTAGACCTCCAGGTATGACGACAGGGTAAAGGGGGAAATAGAAAACCGGAGGGAGGGTCGGAGCGCCTCCACTAAATCTCTTGCCCGAGACTCCTCATCCGGAAATATTTCCAAAGGAAAACGTAGGAGGTCCTTGAACTTGATCCCTAGTTCCCTCACAGACATACTCTCCTGCTCAAGGGAGAGTAGATCTTGTATCTTTTCTACCTTCGTCGTCGAGGAGAGGAATTCCGCTCGGAACTCCCTCTCGAAATCTGCCCAAGCCACCTCAGCCTCTCTCCTCTCCCCATGGTAAAGCATCCACCGCTGATGCGCCACTCCCCACATCTGGCCGACGGCTATAGGAACCCAGTACTCGGCCGGGGCCCAAATCAGGCAAAAATCTATAACTAGCTTCTCTAGCCAGCCTTCCGTCTTCATGTCGGAGCTGCTTCCCTCATACATCTCGAGGGCCTGTCGCTGGAAGGCCCGAAGAGTCTTCTGCCACTGGTCATCCTCTTCCTTTCGATCAGATCTCTGCCGATCGGCCAAAGTAGTCTCCGGGGCCTCGATCGCCTGTACCACACGTGGTCACCTTCTAGGTGCCATAGCTGCAAGGTAAACAAGGAGTGCCTAATCCCAAGTAGTGTAGAATATCGTTCTTAGAACTTCTTAAAATTTTAATTTATTCTTAATTCTGAATACATCTCAGAAACACAAGAACACAATTCATTATGATGCATGTACCTTTCCTAGGGTCTCTACCCTGAAATCAGTGTGGCCTCACTTGGTCGTTCGGTAGGTCCAGAGTCCTTGCATCGGATCACGGGGGCCCCTAAAATCATGTGTCCTAGCCGGTCTTTCCCGGCCTAATTCACACACCAAGTTCACCCAACACTGTTTCCTTACACTCCCATGCAATCCTCACTGTGCCTAACTCCAGACTCCATCTTATCTCTCAACCATCACCTCTGATACCATTCTGTCACGACCCGCCTTCACCAAAAGGAGGGAAGGTTCAGCGGATTTCCAGGCACATCTTTTAGTTCAAGGAGAGATAATAACCCCCGAGACCCCCCTTCAATAGGTCCCAGAGTGGTGACTAGCACCGAGGGTATATAAATTTCTCATAAATGGAAGGCATTACCCCTTTTTGTTTTATAAGATCGAGAGATAAGATGATGAAACTCGCCAACACCAAGGTAAAAGAAAAGTAAAGCCAAAATAAAACCATTCCCACATGCATGTTCCACAAGTAAAACCACAAAGTACAAAAGGTGACAACAATGGTAAGTACCAAAGAGGAAAAGAAACAACTGAAACTGCCCTAATGGTCCGAGCTAGTATAGTCCAGAGTGATCCCTGAAGTCCTCCTGGAAACCTGAAAGCAGTTTTATATACGTATGGTGAGCATACAAGTACACTCAGTAGGGAAAACAAAAGACTCCCACACCCAAGTGGGGGAACGTGCTAAAGTCCCGTGAGAAAATATGTAAACCAAACACCTAGCAAGTTAGAATATCCACCCAAGCCTCACCAAGACACACTCCCCAAATAACTCAAGTCAAGTAAAATATATAATAATAGCACATCGATGTTTGGGTACCCCGCGCCACTTTCCCACTAGTTATTCAGACATCCTACGCATCGAACCAATCCTGCCATTCTCACCGCAGTCCAACTGCCACACCCGCCCGCACACACCTGGGCCACAACTACCACACACAGTCCTAGTGCCAAATCCTGCCCGCAAACACCTGGGCCATAACTATCACATGTAACCATGCCAAAAAACACCTAGGCCAGAATAACCACAACCACGCCCAAAGACACCAGGGCTAGAAAAATCCACTGCCACGCCCGAAGACACCTGGGCCTCATCCCGAAGGCACATGGAAAACCACCTGCAGCACACACCTGGCCAACCACCACACTACCCCACCCAAAGGTTCTTAGGCTAATAATGGACCTCAAGCCATCACAGCCTGCCCGAAGATACTTGGGCTATCCGGGAAAGGGATCAAAAAAGGAGATAATAACCAGCCACTAAGAATAGTGTTGGGAAAACACCCTCCCCCATGAAATGGGGGTGTTCAGCACAAAGTGCCCAACTTGGGTGGGGCGCGAATAAGAAACACAAAACATCAAGTATAGATATAGGTAACAAGCACTCACCCAAAGCCTAGGTTTTTCTAACCAGCCTACAGAACACAACACCACTGCGTCCAATTCCCAAGTCACGACTTTCTACAACAAAACCCATTTGTCCCATTCTTGTTTCAAGTTCAGTTATAATGTTTAATTAAGTTTAATCACTACTGGGCAACTAGTAAGCATAGGCACAAGTCCAAGAAAGTAAACAGTCAAGCATCAACCATAACGTCCATACCCAGTTCTCAACAATAGAGGATCCCACCCCAATTTGTGATATAAATAAGTACCCACCCGGTCTTAAAACTCACAACCACCGAATCCATACCAATAGGGGATCACATCCCCAAATTCACACAACCACTGAGAGTATAAAGATGGCAGATCCCATCCCCTCCCACATTTACAGCAATCAGATCGAGAAAGAAAACAATCAACTACCACCATCAACACAATTCAGGGTCATGCTAGTATTTTCAGATTTAAACGACTTAACACACTCCATGATTTCAATTTTCGTGGGTTTTAACCGGGGTTATCATAGAAGGATTGATCATGGTGCCTAAATTTCATTGGCCAGATAAACGTGATTAACCAATTTACTTTTCACAGCATGATTTTACAACCACAAAAAGCCATTTAAAATATCAGTAGAGGTTCATTAGTGCACAAACAACAACCACCAACTGCCTCGATTTTCAGAAGGCATTAGCCAGCCCGACTCAACAAGATGGTCATAATATAAACAACATCAACGATCACAGCTCCCCCCCTCTATAGGATCCAGTTCATTATCTTCATTTAGGACTGGTTTGTCCAATTCTACAGTATAGAAGCATGCCCACCACGCATGATACACAAAAGAGAGAGATGAAGGAAAAATTCCCTACTTGTTGATAGATGATCGATGTTTAGGCCGGGCGCGAAACTTTACGGATAACAATGCGGCGAGGCCAAAGCACCAGAAGATGTTTGTGAAAATCCATGATCGTGGAAGGGAGAAACCACGACTTAACCCGTAGTTTATAAGAGCCGCAGACGGTTGAGGTGAGAACGTGAAACCGCGTAAGGCGCGGGGGTCATGGGTTGATCACGCGGCTCCACTCGTCATTAAGGGGGTTCATGTGGTTTAAACCGACTCATTAATTGATTAAGTATTTAATTAAAACCCTTAGGCATGTTACGGGTCTTTAAAACACGCTCAAATAGGTCAAAATAGGGTATAAAACCCTATTTGCGCAAAAAGGAGCGCTACTGGAAATAACCCGCGGGGTAAGCCAGAGCCACCAGTATCTGAGAGCTACCGGTGGGTGACAGCTACCGTTATACTGCAGCTACTGGTAGGCCGCATCTACCGGTAGGCCTCAGCTACCTTTAGGCTGCGGCTACAGGTAGGCCGCGGCTACCGGTAGCCCGAGCTACCGGTAGGCCGAGCTACCTGTAGGCTGCAGCTACCGGTAGGACGAGCTACCGGTAGGCTGCAGCTACCCGTAGGCCGAGCTACCGGTAGGCTGCAGTTACCGGTAGGCCGCGACTACCAGTAGACCGAGCTACCAGTAGGATGTGGCCACCGGTAGACCGAGATACCGGTAGGCCTACACCACCGTGATTTCCATACCTGAAAACCCAAAATGAGATTTTCACAAAGTAATGGACCTCAAAAACCCGGGCCATTACAAGTAAACTACTCTTTTTCAATGTGATGTGATTCATCGTTCACATAATCATTTTATGCAAGGTGATATGGATACATATAGTTCATATATTATATATATATGAAATAATAATTACTCTTTAATGATATTATATTTTCCATAGCTTTCGTTGCAAATGTTTTAAAATAGGGAACAATATTTAGGCATATGTACGACCTACCATATCAATGAATAATGCTATTCATTTTCTATATCTTACATTAATATATTTATATAAAATAATTTATAATGAAAAGGTTTTATATTAATATCATTTTCTTAATTCATGGTATTTTGGAAATGTTGTCAAAATAATAGGACCATTAATAGTTGATAAAAATATACAAGATAAACAATGTTTTCATTAATCAAATTGTAATTTTAAGAATGATTTTTAATAAATGATTAATAAAAATCAAAAGTAAATTATATATGCTATAATATATTGGATTATTTTTTATTATTGATTTATAATATTATGATGTTTATTATACAATAGATTTTAACATGGACGAGTGACGTCAAAACATAAGGTAGACAATTTCATCTCAAGTTGTATTTTTATGACATATGTTATGTTATAAACCTATATTATTTTTTGAGATTCAAATTAAGTCCATATTAGATTTCATATTATGAATATAATTTTACTCATGATATTTAAACATAAATTTAATTGTTTATTTTAAATGTCCCATGATTTAGAAGATACCCATGTGGTAAATTGTTTTATTACAATCTTATTTTTTATCGTGATTATTTTCTATTATGATTCTGGTAATGAAATATTATTATATAATTATCATTATAATCATGTAAAATCATCTTATAGTATTATTTCTTATGAAAAAAAAATAGATTCTTTTTTCCTCCATTGATGTTATAATTATAATGAAATAATGTTCCCAAAACTACACATTTCTTATATCTTTAGACGAAAATCCTTTATCATCCATGTTGATGTTTTCTAATAATATATTAAATAAATTTTTATACATATATTAAAATAATAATTAAATTCATTTTCAAGTTATTTAAATATTAATAAATGGTAAAAATAGAATGTTTTTTCTCTTTGAATAATGATGTGATTTTTATATTTTATCAAGAATTAAAAGGATTATTTTTTAATGTGTATGAAGGAAATCAAATTTCTAGTTATAAAGAAGAAAAATTATTATTTATATCCCTTTATATTTTTAAAATAATTTTTTCAAATAAACGGGTTTGTAATTGTAATTTAAAATTCTAGTTTTTATATTGTAATTTTCATAGTGAAATTTTTATTTTTCTCAGAAAATGATCTATATGAACGTTCAAAAATAATTTTCCATTGAGAATGAAATACATTGATGATTCATAATATTTACTAGAAATATTTTCCATCTATAACATAGTTAATATTCTTATTCATTGTATCATATTATGATGATAATAATTCTATTAAACCCACTCCATTTTTATTGGTATTACTATGATGAAATAATGAAATGATTTTGAAAGAAATTTCATTTCCATGGGTAGTTCTATGATGAAAATAAATCAAAACTCATTTCGTTTCATGGATTCTGATTTGATATATTTTTATGTTCTTACTGAACACATAATTGTGAATATTATTATGTGGTTGTGGTAACATTATAAATAATTATGGTAGTTATGTAATAAACAAATACATTAGTTAGGTCCTTAAAACACAAGGGAGGTACCTTTTACTTGTTCAAATTAATTGGGTATTGATTGATATCTAACAAGTCAAAAAAGACTATAATTAGTAGTGAACCAATTTCAATAAGGTAAATCTTCCCATATAATAGTCATATCAAGGAACCATGACTACTTTGATTATTTGGGGAGTAATCCCAATGCACAATGATAGTCTTGGGAGTGATCCTTGGTTTCTATGATGATATTGGGAGTGAAACCCTTCCAATATAGTAAATTTGGAAATGATCCTTGATTACTATGTAAATAATTATCAATAAGTATTTGTATGAAACTATTCTATTACTAATACAAATGTTATATTATTATGGATACTGTTACATGATTCCATTACGATTCATGTCTAATGAACTACAATGAATTATTCCATGAGTCATGTTTATGATCTATGATATGATGGGTATAGTTTTAAATTGTTATTATGATATTATCAGACCTTTATGATCATGTTATATGGATATATCCCTTTTATACAATTATTGGGAATCAAAGATCTCCCTTTCCTATTATTTCCATTCCATGTATTACTAATTATAGTGTTTTGTATAATATTTTGAAGAAGGGTTCTATTTTTAAATAACATAATAATAGATTATTTTCATGACATATGAAATAGTAATTTATGTAGATGTGACTCTCAAGAATGAGGCACTAAATAGTTCTAGTAGGCATCATTCTATTATATAATGAACAGTAAAATATTAGGATGAATCATCAATGTATAAAAATATTTGTTCTATACTCTATCCTTGTGTAAGTAAATGTTTTATTCAATAATTATACCATATGAATAATGATTAAAAAAGTATCCTTCATGTGTAACATAAAATCACGTGAGGGGATATTGGTGGAATCTTCAATGATTCATTTTATTGAGAATTGGTATAGACTAACCATGATAATTGAGATCCATATTTTTTTTGGCTTGGATGGATACTTCTGAAACATTTTAAGGGATTTCCAATGACTCTTTAATAAACTCATAATATTCTCATGGAATGGGGTAATGTAATTAGGGAATGTTGAACGTGAGGAAAATTTCATGTAACAAAAGTGATGGATGGTCAGTACAAATGTTTTAATACTACTCTGCAGTAAAGAAGGGTTTGTGATCTATTGAGATACATCAATGAATGAATTATGATATTTCCTTATTCATAATTATATAGTGATGTATTATAACTCCATCCAATTGGACATTCATGACTTGAAATACCAAACTCGTTATACAATTATTGAATTGATAATTTTTTACATTGAAAATAAGGAGGATTTATATATATGTATAAAGGTGTGGTAAATATACTGATTATAAAATAATGATTTATATATTTACATAGAGTAATTTGAATATAAACCAGATATAATAATTACCATTTATTAATGACTATGAATGATCAATTCATTACCACTCATTGATGGTGAATAATGTTATTGTTTCACTTAGTTGAAAATACAATTTTAGCTACACCATGGTGAGGGAGGAAATATATAGAAAATTTATATATTTAAAGAATTCAAATAATTAAATATTGAATATATGGGACATATCATATATTATTTAGATGAATGTTGACACATATATTCAAAAAAGAACTCAAAATTCATAGAATAATATGTTGAATTATAGAATGTTGTGGGCAATATTTTTCATTTAATAAAGATTAGTTGGAATAATAAATTTCAGGAATAAATTTTGTTACATATCAATGGATGTATAGAATTAGGCGAAATTTAATGGGGATAATTGTTTATCATTCAATATAATATCTAAAACTAAAATAATTTATATATTTGGGAATAAAAATTAATACAGGGATTAAATGAAAATCGGCATTTCGATGAATGCTTCATGATTAATGGATTATTGGCATGTTATGATAGAGATATACACCACTAATGGGATGTAATAAACAATACACATATCAGAATGAAAATGTGAAAAAATCACCACAATTATAATCATCGAACTCCCCAATAAATCTTTAGGGATTTTTTTGGTTGGTACCATTATTAAATAAAAATATTTATCTTAATTATTTAATAATTATTTTTGTGATTGCATTACATGGTTAAAATTAAAAGTTATAATATTTATTGGAGCACCACTCTCAATCAAATTTTGATTGGGAAATTTTGTTCACATCAATTATCTAGAGATGCCTTTAGTAGGCTTTGGATACAGATTTGAGGATGCATACTACATATCATCCTTAGATATATTCTTATCATAAGATGAACATTCAAAAACTAGATTTCATTTTGATATCATTTTCGTTATATTTTAATGGTTATTTTGATCAACACTGTTCTTTCATTGAATTTTTTTAAAAAAGAACTTTTATTCCATCATTTGGATGACTACATATGAAACCATATTGGACATAAAGTGTATAGGTCGATCATTTTGGGTTGAAGTTGATGTATTAATGGTATTGGGACATAATCCAAATGAAAAATGGAATTTATGGTTATATCCATTCAACATTACTTAAGGGTATCTTTATGTCAAAAAATATTATTATAATAATCATTAGTGTGTTATAGAGTTCAATTTTGGGGATAAGAAATTCCTATGAATATCTCTATTGTATATGGTAAGGGAATTTGGAACTATATTAATGATGAGATGATGATATATTAATCCTTTTGAAATTATTGATCATATCAGAATAGTATCTTTTAGATGTTTAATTGAATATAATAATTATATAGATCATGATGTGTAACATATATCTCTCCTGAAAAGATACATATATGATACTTTTCTATACATAAATATGATATCATACCACTAGATCGTGTTTTGTCTTATAAAAAATAGCTCTTCTAAATTTTATATAATATAGAGAATGTTCTATGAAAAATGACCACTCATATAATTTGTATTTCATTGTGAAATCCAAAAATAAATGATGTTATTTTAGAACATAAGGATAATATGAGGATAAGTAATCCATTGGTTTTCTAATCACTATGAATTAATTTCTCTATGTAAATTATTATAATATGTGTATATTTTAGCATATGGAATGTTTATTATGTATTTATATTTAAATATGTTCATTTGATAGTATTAATTACTCACATGACATAGTTTAAATAAACTAAGATAAGATATTAAAATATCATTATATAATAATTAAATAATTTCATAAATCATCATTTAATTATTATCTCAAGTAGAGTTTTGGTACGTTTCTAAAAACATTTATTGTTCACTAAACTCTTGAAAATTCATATTTTTGAAAAACTATAATTTTATTTAATTGAAAAAGAAAAATAAATCATTAAATTAAATATTAAACTAACATAATTATATTTTTTTTAAATAATTTTATTAGTTACATTTTTATCATTACTATTCATAATTTTAGAATAAGTTTAATTTTTATTGTAAAAATTTTAAATTTCATAGAAATTATTTTCTATTTGTTTTTCATTTTTGTTTTAAAATAATTTTTTCCACTTATATAAAAATATTGTTTAAAATGAATTTCATATTTTTTATTTGATTATTATATTATTTAAGTGGGTCCCTTTAATTTTTTTTAATTATGTATTGGAAATATAATAAAATATAACACCTTAGTTAAGAGTAAATTAGATAATTAAGGGAATGACTATTTTGATATAAAATTACAAATATATTCTATATTTGAAATTATTTATTTAATGAGTCTATTTCATACATAATCATCATGAAATTGTAAATATGATGTCTTTTTCATGTCTTTTATTTTACATATTACGAATTTTGAGTGATAGACAATGTAAAAAATACATTTATCTTTATTTAATATGTGTAATATTTTTCAATATATATAAAATAATTTTATATTTAATTTTAAGTATAATTTACAACACTAAATTCATTTTTAACTTGTTAATTTATTGTTAATTAAAAGTTATTGAATAATTTTATAAACGTATAACTCTATGCGGTGAAATATTATTTTAATTGAGATAAAAAATATAAATGATTTTAAATATTTTAATATTAAAAAAAATGTGAGTTATAGAGTTTCATGAAATATTTAGATATTTATGACATGATATGGACGTTTAAAATGATCATATTTGATATTTATTTAAATCATTTTATATTTTTTGTCAAATTTAAAGAATAGTGTCAAAAATAACAACAATGGTATATTAGGAAAATAATATTTTATTAATTGATAAAAATGTCATAAAGATAATACCATTGAACATATTAAGGGAATGTAGTTTAAAACATCATCAATGTCATATTTATTGGTTGTTTCACCTCTTATGGTAAAACTCATGAACCCTAAAGTGCATAAAACAATTATATGTTAATAATTTTCAAAAGGGTTAATGGGTGGTTAAATCTAAAATACAAGGGTAAAACATTTCTCAAAAAAGTATAAATTATATTTTATGATTTGGATTCAACTAATTAAATTATTTTCTTAAATTTAAATCATCTTTGAACCAATATTAAAATAAAAATTATTTAATATAATTTAATACCTTATGAAATTCAAAGAATGACCCTCCCCACACATATAAAAGGACAAAAATCCCTATTTTGTTCACAAATTTTTGAAAACAATATTTACCAAACATTAATAATATATTTTTTAAATATCATATTTAATATCATTAGGATTTAGTGTTCTTAAAATATTTACACTAGGTCCTTCAGTGGATATAAATGGTATGCCAAAAAATGAAGTGGTAATCACATTTATCTACTATTTCATGTTTATTTCTTCATTTACTTATAAAAATCTTTTCGAACAACCCAAAAATAGTAACAAAATTATCACCAAAAATGATATTTTAATACATAATTTGGAAATTCATTTTTGCAATCTTTTACATCATATGAGAAGTTAAATTATCGCTTCGGTGTACCAATCAATCCATCTCCATGTTACGGTGTTATTTTCTTAAAAGCCAATTATCTTGGATTTATATACATTTGGAAAACATAAATATATATGATATTTATAACATAATTAGTTTTATTGAAATATCAAATCATATCTACCACATTACCTTCCAATCCATTAGAATATGTTGACGTCTCCCAAGCATACATATAGACTACCACCTTCTAAACGTTTTGTTATCCATTTTTCATTTCCACTTTTCATATATATAAATAAGGATATATTTCATGAATATATGCATATATATGGTATAAAAATTATTATTTTATGGTAAACTATAATTTATAATTTTTTTATTTCTTTTGAAATGTGAAGAAAACATTTATGTGTCTGTATGACCAACCATTACCCTGAATGATTTAATATAGTTTAATATAAATATATTCTAATGATATTCATAAATATATATTTAATGGATATATATGATATTAATATATTTATTAAAAATACTCTTATTATAGAATCATAATCTCTGTATAAGGACTAGAAACACTTAATCAATATATACATGAGAAACAGTAGTTAAGAATTGAATAAATAATAAAAATAAATTATTATCAATGAATGGGTGAGAAAATATCGTAAATGGAACATATATGATACTATTTATATGAATATTTTTATGTAATGTATGTATAAAATTTTAAAATATTATTATATAGTAGGTTAGAGAACAAAAAAGGCATGATGAACTTGAGGTAACAGGTTTTCTCAAAATTTACACTCTATTAGGTAGTATTTGGTAATATGAATCTATTTAATTTTACCTAGTGTACATACTATCCAATTAATTTATAATAAATAAATAATTATTTAATCATTATTATTAAACATGGAACACCAATTTAATATTTCATGAGGTTATAATTTGAATGTTACGAATGGTTAAAAATTCACACAAATACAAGATCAACACAACAAGATACACACATGATCCCCAATAAGAGAAAGGATGATGACCTAACTTACATCTCCTAGTCATTTTAACACTCACCAAATGGTGTAACGTATGAAAATAATTTCCCTTAAACCCGAAGGTGATACATTAACTACTCAATAAGTAAAATAATTTTAGAGCATGCTTATAGGGGAACATTAAATAACTAACAAGGATATATACCATTTTTATGTACTCAACAGAAATAGTATATTTATTTTCAAAAATGACCCTTAAACATTGATGATATCTTCAAACAAATCTAACAATGTAGGGTTGCTGGTCTATCAGAAATCCACATCATCCTAATTACCTAAGTACATACTATTTTCTATCCAAGCCCAATCACAAAAATATCACATATCCTAATTATACCAGAAATGGAAAATTCATTTTCCCAAGGGAGATAATCCAAAAAATAAAAATTTTGCTCTAACTATCATGTTAAAATAGGAGGAACAACGAGGAATAAAAAAGAAAGACAATAAACTCAATAAAAGGAAACCATTTTTACCTCAGAAACACAAAAAATACTACAACCATGGTCCATAGGTTACCAATTAAAATGATCCCAAAACAAAAAGTATTACAATAATAGTCTATCCATATAAAGAAAAAACTCAATGATTCACCAAATTTTCATAAAAAACCAAATGTTTTATTAAAATTTACAATTGAAAACTTGAATATCATCCACCTCATGAAATGCATAACTCCATGGCTAAAAGCTGGATCCCAATTATCATTAATTATTTTCTATATCATAGTCATAATATGATATTCCTAACCAAAATACCCCTTTTTCATTTCCCAATATATAGCAAATCATTAAGTTTATTTATGTAGCCACACTATTTAAAAAAATATCAGAGATTTACGAAATAACATCATTGAACAAAGAGGTGATCCACACTAGTAACAAATAGTAGTCCTCCTCTATTCCTAAGGGAAATGAACATCATAAATCAAGAATGTTGCATCCCACTATTCATGTACTTTCTCTTTCTCCACATCATCTGATAAGGAATTATGTAACATCTCTTGAGAAGAAATTAAACTGACTATAGGAATGGTGGTTACAAGGCATAGGTGAAGTGTAGTTCTAGAACTAAATGCCTTATTTGAATCATCATCAAATAGACAATTTATAAAACATGATAAACATTATAATTGCATGGAATAATCTAAAACCTATAGCCCATGTTGAACCAAACACATGAAATTGGTAACTTCACCTTCTTCACATCCATATGATACTTCCACTTAATGAATATTGACTTGATAAAATACCAAGACATTCATTCTTCAAGACAATATGTAACCAAAAATTACCACCATACTTTTCTAGGTGCCTTAGGTAAGGATTTTATATATTTTACAATCAGAGAATCTATATACTTGAGGTAATTTTGATAACATATACTTATTCATAACATTATACTACAATAAAAGAACCTTGTTGACCTTTTTAAAATGGGGGATCAATATCCAAAAATTCAAGGATGGGGTTCAATAGATATAAAGTATATAGATCTACAACTTATTTTGGAGTGTGGGTAGAATCATTGATAAGACTATCCAATTCAATAAAAAAGAAGAACTACAATTGGGACTGGACTGTTGGACCAACATTTCATCTTTTTTAAAGGAAATTCTATGAGACATTTCTGAACATTAAAAAACATAGTCATATGAACTCGGGAATCAAATAACAAACCAAAATTGTAGAAAACCTAATAAACCATGTAACAAAAAACATTGTCAATGTATTATTGATTTAAAGTCACACAATATGTCATTATTCATAAAACATTACTATTTCCTTTAAAAATGATAAATCTTTTATTAAATTAATCATATTTAAAAAAATTCTTTACCATCACATGTAAATTTTTATATGGTTTCAAAATAATTAATCATATTTTCTATTTATCAAATGTACTATTATTTTAAATAAATTAAAAAAACAAGTTCTTAAAAAATTGTTTAATCACTTCATATAATAGCATTTGATAATTATTATTTTTGGATATAAACAATTTAGAAAACACATTTATTCCTTAATAATCATTTATCAAAAAACTAAATAAACCAATTTTAAGAAACAATTTAGTTTCTACAAATAATGAAAAATTATTAACAAGGGACTGATTTTTTTCAACCTTACAAGAACATGGAACAACCCATTTCCATAACCCATATAACCTAACACCCACTACTGATGTTAATTATAAGAAATTGGATAACCTTTTCATGTTTAAAACCATGTTATAAATGTAAAAGTATTGATTAAAGGGGATAATAAACCACACCCAGACCTCATAACTGCTCATGGTTCGATTTCCAAATCATCCACACTGATTAGAAATTTATTAACACAACCCAACTACAGAAGTCCCAATATCCATGGTAACTAATGTCTCACCATGATGTGGTGGTTATCAATCACCCACACATGGACAACCTCTTGAGTCTCCACATCTTCTTAATCACATTTTTAACACAAATCACGCCATATTACATGTGGATTTCAATGTTACGTATTTTTCATTAATTAATGATCTATATAATTCTGTGATACGAACCTATGCATCGATACAGAAACATTGGGAATGATTTATCTCTAAAATGATTTATAATATCCTAACACAATGTGGAATCATCATAAAATATATAAATCTATACACATATATCTATTTCAATAGAGCCCCTAATGAAACTGATAGTTGAACATAACAACCAATACACACCTCTTGATGGTCCACAACCGCCCACTATGTCACATTTAACCCACCCATGATCATTGTATCATGAAACCACAAAGGAATATGAGAGAAATAACACATTATATGAAACAATAAATGTAAAAAATAAAAAGAAGTATAAGACACTACTGGAATTTAAGGTATTTGGAACAAGATATTTTTGAAGGGATCCCGTTGCAAATGAGCATTTTCAACATGGTCCCGTCGCAAATAGTCCATTTTAGAAAACGGTGTTCCAAATTGTATTTCATGTAAAGGGTCCGTCGAAAAAAAATATTTGCAACGACAAATTGTCGTATCATAAATAGTTCCCCATTTATATATATATAAACCTATTGCGACGGGCCCGTTGCAAAAAATTATTTACAATGGAATTGATTCCCAATAAAAAATAGTTATCTTAAAAATATATAAACTATTTACGATGGGTTCCCCGCACAAACGATCCTTTAACAATTACTTATCTACTTATATATATATAAACATGTTGCGACGGGCCTGTCGGAAAAAAGTATTTGTCACATGACTATTTTCCAATAAAAAACAATTATTTAAAAACATATGAACTATTGTAAATGGGTTCCCATCGCAAAAGGTCTCGTCATAAATACTTAATAAAGAAATATTCATTAAAATTAAGTTAAATTAATATAAGAAAACAATAATAATAATAATATATATTAATTTATATAATATTATATTATAAAATAGTAATACTAATATAAGTAGTATAAAAAAGTGATATTATTATAAAATTAATAATAATATAATACTAATAATATAGTAATGTTATAATTATTATTAATATTGATGTAAAGTTAATATTAATATTATTAAAAGTATAAAAATATAAAAAATTTAAAATTCTAAATATTCAAAAAATATATAAAAATAAGAAATTATTATTATTATCATTGAAATAAGCTATAATTAAAAAAATAATATAATAATATAAAAATAATATATTTCAATATTAAAAAAAATAATATTCAATATTCACACAAATATAAAATAAATAAACTATTAATAGTTAATATTACAAAAAACATTGAATTCAAATGTATTTAACATGAACATAAAAAGACTGGGGGGAGATGGGCTTCCAAAAGGAGGTGGAGGAGCTGGAGGAGATCGTGGAGGACACTCGATCCCTAAAATATGAGTTAGAAATCCCATGTATTGTAACTTCTTGTGCTGTTATTGCTACCATAGAAGAATCTGCTCATCGTACTGTTGTTGTTGTCATCGGTACTCCTCCTCACACCACAATTGGTGCTACCCCATCTCCACCTGGTCCTTATAGAAAAACATTATATGCTCCCGATGAGATAGAATCTTCCACTACTTCCGTGAGCCAGAGGAAGCCACATCTCTATGAGCTCCTCTCTAGTTGGACACTGACATCGCAACAATACTATAATAAGTCCCAGGAGTAAATCGAGAGCCGATACCAACTACTCGACTGTTCTCGAAGGAATACTGGGCTACCTGCATCTATGCTGCCTCATAAAAATGGTGGGCACTAGTCTGATAAGCCATCTCTACCTAACTCTCAACTTGTTTCTGAGAGGTCACAACCTCATATGACTCTTTTAGTTCCAATCAGAAATTAAAATAGTGAAAATATTATATGATGTAAATTTTTAAACAAAAAAATAAATAATACATACCACAATCTGATGTAGGTGATCACCATTAATATCTTCAGTGGTTGGATCACTATATATCCTATGATTAATATTTTACTCCATAATATCATGCTGCACAACTACCTATATAAATTTAAAATAAACTATTTTTATTTAATGTTATATAAAATATTTGAAAAATGTACTTACAAGATTATCTATATGTTTAATAAATGTATTCCCACTACCTCGATGCATCACCACTTGTCTCCCTCAGTTATATCAGCCTAATAATGACCATTTCATAAAACCACCACCCAACCAGTGTGAACATAATCTATGCCAAACATGATATGAAATGTACACTAGTCGGTGGGCTCTACACGACTGGTCAAATACTACCACTCCTACTTTTTCATGGTCGTCCCTCAAAAATTATGCAAAAACCTATGAAAACAGTCACACATAGACACTTCTCGTGCCACGTGGATAACATCATACATGCTATCATCAATGGGATACCATAAACCCTACAAATAATTTATAATATCATGTTATTTATGAAATTAATTTCAAAATAAATATTTCTTATTTAGATACAATCCAATTATCAGAAATTATAATATTTACATTAACATGAATTTGTTTCCAAGTTATCCATGGAAGAAAAAAATAATTGTCCAAGATAGAACTCCACGGTATAATAGAAATATGTGTTGAACTAAGAATAGAACAAATAATAAAATATTTAGGATATAAATAAATTATTGAAAGATAAGTAATATACACAGTTTATCATTCCACCGCATGTATGGATGGAAGATGAGACGTGGATGTCTCTCGGGCATAGGATAAAAAATCATCAGTTGTTCCAGACCACTCCCTTCCGTGTCCCCCCTAAACTACTAGTAGGAGGAGGGCCACATGATCCCATGTCCTCCTCATCCAATGGTAGGTAAGCCTCCTCCAACTGACGAAATAGACCACTGTCCATCTGAAACAAACAATTATTGTTATTAGGAAATAGGTAAAAATAACTATAAAATATTGGTATATATTAGTTAATAATAAACATTTAATTGTTTCAATTTTCACCTTCATCATAATAATAATATATGATGATGTCAATGTCTTCATATTCATCCTTGACATCATCAATATCCATATAAGTTTATGTTTCATCATTTCATTACATTTCTTGTTTTTGTGTAACATCATTAACATCATTTTCACCATCGATCCGTAATTGTGGGGTTTCACAAATGATATTCATGTCTTATTGTGAAAAAGATTGATTTTGACTAGTTTGTTGTAATATTTCAATTCCATTCACTTTAGTGAAACACCATTCATGTTGTGTATAACAATATTATTGAAATTGGATTTTTATTATTCTCCCCCAATCACTTAGTTCCCTTAAATTTTCATAGTACATTGTGTACTAAATTTGTTGTGCCTGTTGATATAGTAAAAAATTTCATTTATTTAGTTAATATTTTTATATTTAGTATATATGATTCCATGAGTTGGATGAACACACAATCCTCTCTCAGTATCTATCCACAAAATTTTAAAAATTAATATGTAATTGTTTCCTATATGACACTGTTCAATAACTTCATCCAACATTATGTAAAAGTTAACATGAGTTTATCTAAGATAAGATCATATCATTAAATCTCCATTATTCATTATTTTAATGATTCCCCAATTTCATGTGTGTGACATCGAAAACCAGTCACCACATATGCATTATAAGATTGTTCCATTTTGGTTGGTGGTTTCTCAATATACACAGTCTCTTATCAATTTTATCATTATGTTGAGACACCAAAAAAAATTAAAACAATTATTGATATAATAAATAATATAATAAAATTATTTTTTAAATAATAAATAACTGATATTTATATTTTACAAAACCATTAATTAATTTTGATTGCCAGTTTTCTCCAAGAGCAGTTACTATAACTTATGGAAGTTTTTTATTGATATGATTATTATATAAAAATAAAAATAAAATAAGTTTTATTATTGTATCATAAATTATAAAATAAGTTAATGAACCACTCATAGTACACATGATGTTAGTTTTTATAGTTCAGTATAAAATATGTATGAGCTCTATGATGTTCACCATTTGGAAGCCATCATTCAAGAACTCCATCAAAACCGATATCTACCAAATTAAAAACAAATAATAGATTTCCCATTTTTGTTTTTTTAGTGAAGACATATATCTTTAATTAAGAAGATCATCATACGTACAAATGCAATGCCACGAAGGGAATGTGTCCAGCCAGAGCTGGTGGGCATCGAAGGGGCCTGGTGTAACTTCAATGCTGTTATGTTTTGAGGGAAATGCATAATGAGAGTAATGAGATAATAAAAAAGTTACTTCCTCTTTCAAATTATCTTAAGCAAGTAGGCCTTCAACTGATTCATTGTTACGTACTTTTTTCATAAATTTATTCACACATCTCTTGAATGGTAATATCCATAGAAACTGTACCAGAAGTCCACATTTTTTTTCATAGGGATAATTTAATATCAAATGTTCAATTGAGTTACTGAAAGATTTCCAAAAGTATTTATCTAGTTTACATATAATTACAACAACATAAACTACTAGTTTTTTTAGTGCTTTATAGTTTATTGTATATAGAAAAATTTCTCAAAAAATATGATATATCTGTTATTGGATATGGAATCATAGAATTAAATATTCCTCTTAATACAATATGCATAATTATTCTTGTTATAACATGAAAATAAGGACTTTTAAGACAGTTAATATGCCCATTCCTAAGATATCTTTAAAATTTGGAAGCATAACCACATGGAAGCCTCAAATCTAAAATGCACTGGGAAAATAATAAGTGACTGTCTATGAACAGTGTATAAGCCACTTTTGGATTCATTAAACTATGTGATCTGACATTTCAAAACAGTTCATATTTGTGTAGCCTACCAATTTGGGCATGATCTAATCATCCCTTATCATTATATTGGGTCATACATTGTGTATACAAAACTGTATGACATAAATTATAAAAAAAATTTCTTCTCAATAAGACTGACATCTAATATGATTCAGACCAAAAAAACATACCAATATGGAATATCACAATAAATGCTCTGTTTTATCCAATTGTGTTCATTCCCAAAGACATGAATATTCTATTGGTTTATTATTGGTCCAAATGTGATGAGATTTAATGAAAATACATTTAATTTTAATTATGTACCTGAGATCATTTTTGGAGGTCCTTCCCATTCAATTGTGCCTTTTCTAGAATGGGAATTGTTCCTCAGAAAAGGATGATTTATTCAAGGAAATATAAGATGATAGATAAATTGAAAGGGTTTTTTCATTGAAAAGTAGAAAAGCCTTTTTCCCCCCATACATTAAAGACATGATATCAAAACATATGTAATTTAGATAGATAACATCACATATATCATGAATTCACTAATTTTATATATCAATGATCCTTTTAGAAGTAAAATGTGTTTCACAGAAACATCATATGAACAAACACCATTACTCCAAAATGAATTTAACTCATCAAACAATTGTTTGATATAATCATCAATATTTTTTTTCTGATTTCATGGGATTAATAAGGTAAAAAATATATACATCTCCTTCATCAAAATCTATGGAGGTTAATTATAATTAGTTATAATGATAATCTGACATGAATAATGACTAAAATAGGACCCAAATAGATAGAAATATTCAGTAGAAAGACCCAATCACACATTTCGAGCATCTAAAAAAATTATGTTTGCACTTGGTCAAAATATTTCTATTAATCTCCATCATATGGATATTTCAATTTTATAGTAGTTGAAATAATTTCTTTGTGCCATTACATCATTTTCACTCTATTTGAAGACATAAATAAATGCTGCAACTGGCATGTAAGTAGGATATATGTCAACCATTTTATAGGAATTGTTCCACAATTCCCCTGTTCAGATTTTTTATACCTCAATTGTCCATATGTGGGGAAACTATTCAATGGCTCATTTTCACCATAATATAATATTAAATCATTTGAACATGAATGAATGATCTATTAATGAATGTCTGGATTATGAACCAGCCTCTTACTCTCATATTAATTTGCAGGAAACACATTTCATTTAGGTAATAGTGTTATGACCAATAAAAATATATGATCAAAAGCATTGTTTAACATTCCATTATCAGATTTAATATCCATATAATTTTCAAAAGATTCTAATTTTCTTATCTGGAAACCAGGATATAATGCATCCTCAATAAACCTCATGAACTCACAAAATTCAGATTGTGCCAACTCAGGGTTAAATAAATAACATCTTGAGTTTTAGTATGTTGAACAAATATACCTTCAAAATCCTGTAAAAATTTTTAAAACTGTGGTGGATACAAAATCAAGTTAATAGTATCATCACCAGAATTGTGTTCAGTATGATGATACCCAAAAACATAATCATGTTGAAAAAAATTCTTGAGATTTCAAGGTTGATTTATCTAAGCATGATCATCAAATAATTAGAAATCATCAACAGCCTCAATATATATATATATAATTTAAACCAGAACAATTTGGATTTCAGGGTTGATTTATCTAAGCACGATCATCAAATAATGACTTTGGTCAACTTCCTTATTCTATTTTTTTATACAAAATATAAAATTTTTACTGTTTTGAAATATTTTGTTATAAGAAAAATGTTATCCAAAAAATTAACGATAAATAATTACATCTACTTCTTACTGATGACCACTAATTAAGGGAGACACATTTTCCAGTGGATTGGCGGCTACTCTTCTGTCCGACAACACATTTATGTGAAACTATCTCACACTAAAATCATAATGAAGAATCTTCACAGAGGTATACATATCTATTCCTAGAATTATAGAATTCATAATGATACATTCTACGAGATAATTCATTGTTATTTTAGTGTGATAAAGATTCATGTAAATTACTCGTCTGACAAAAGAGCCATGTTTCCATCGACAAAACATATTCTTTCTAATGTCACCGACTGAAAAAATTATGAAAAATGTTCTCCTACATATGCATATCCAATCTCATTCATATAAAAATGGATATCCATATGTAGGAGCACATTTTTCATATTGTTTTTAGTTGGTGAGAGTTGAAAGGAGAAGAGTTATCGAGAAAAAGGAGTTCCCCCAATCCTCTAGAAATTGTTCCAGGTTCCTACAATTTGTTACAATTATCCCTATTTATTACTAATTCATTCATGTTATTACTAATTAATTCAATTATATCTAATTATTACTATTTATTTCTAATTATTACTATTTATTATTAGTTATTACTATTTATTTCTATTTATTACTATTTGTTTCAAACTATTACTAGTTATTTATAATTATTAATATTTATTACTAATTATGAGTAATTATTGGTCATTATTATTAATTATTTCTAATTATTACTAAAAATTACAAATTATTACTATTTTTTACTAATTATTACAAATTATTACTATTTATTAAAATTTATTACTTATTATTACTATTTATTACTAATTAGTACTATTTATTACTATTTAACACTACTTATTACTATTTAAAAATAATTAATACTAATTAATACTATTTATTACTAATTAACACTATTTATTACTATTTAAGACTATTTAAGACTAATTAATACTATTTTATGCTAATTATTACAAATTATTTATAATTATAACTAACTATTACTAATTATTATTAATTAAGTCTAAAAATTACTAATTATTTCAAATTATTACATGTTATTACTAATTTTTACCAATTAATGCTAATTTATAATAATTTCTAATGATTAATAACAATTATTGTTAATTATTGTTATTTATTGCTATTATAACTAATTATTTCTATTATAACTTTTTATGGATAATTAATTCTATTTCTAGATAATTAATATTATTTATTGCTAATTATTAATAATTATTGCTAATTGTTAATATTTATATCTAATTATTACAATTTATATCTAAATTTTTTTATTTCATTCTAATTATTACTATTTAATGCCAATTATTTGCAATTATATCTAATTATTAATAATTTTTGCTAATAATTTGTAATTATTGTTAATTATTAGAAATTATTGCTAAAATTACTAATGATTTCTAATTATTAGTAGTTATTGCAAATTATTAGTTCTTATTGCTAATTAGTACTATTTATTTCTAAGTATTATTATATATTACTATTGTTTCACTAATTATTACTATTTATTCAAAATTATTAATAATTACAGCTAATTATTACTAATTGTATTTAATTAATATTAATTAATACTAAATACCACTACTCATTACTAATTACCCCTACTTATTTTTATCCATTACTAATTATCGTTAATAATTCATAATTACTACTAATTAATAATAATATGCACTAATAATTACAAGTTAATAGGATAAATAAAAACTAATAACAAAACAATAGAAATCTAATTTAACAATAACTAATTAACACTACTTAAAATTAATATAAAATATGAAATAAATATTAAATTAGATAATAAATAAATACCTTTCAAATTTGATTTCTTATAGGTGTAAACAACATCAAAATATATTCTTAAAAAAAATTATCCCAGAGAAATTTTAACTCATAAATAAGTGTTTAGAGGGAGATAATGTATGAATTTAGAGGGAGACTGAAAAAATGGATGTGGGTATATATAGGTAAGATTATTTGTGATTGGGGTCCCGTCGCAAATACCTTCATCCAAATTAATTACTATCGGTGGTTAAAAGGGTATTTGCGATGGGTCCTGTCACAAATAGTGACTTTCCGACACACTATTTGTGATTGGGGCAGATCCCGTCGCAAATAGTATCTACTGCCATTTTGGGATTTACGATGGGGGTTCCTCTCTATCGTAAATAGTATTTACTACTCTCGAGAATTTATGATGGGGAGCCACCCCCCACCACAAATACCTTTTCTGCGGTTTGGAACACAAACTGAACCAAAACATTTTCAATATGAACCTTTATCTGGTCACAAATAAATAATTATTTGCGACTAAATGATGACCACATCATATATAATATTTTTCATGGAAAATTTGCATCAATATCTATTCCAATCGTAAATAATATATCACAGAAGGTCATTTTTTCTTGTTGTGAGCAGAGTGTTACCTAAAGAGACCAATAGAATTCCAAAAATTATTCTATAAAATTACATCATGAGGTAATTAAAATTTTTAAAAGAGTTGTATAAATAGAATATTAATAGGATTATTTTAAAAATAGGGTTTTAAACACATAAAAATAATTTATCAGACTTAACAATTATAATATTACATTTCACCATTTTAAAACACACCATTTTCTTGAAAATCATTGAATACGAATTCACATGGAAAAGTTAGACAATAAAGTTAATATGAAAATATTTACATGATATGTATAGAAGATCAAGAGTCAATACAGTATATTCGAGGCATATAATAAAAATAAATGAATCAATAATGGAAACCTTGGTGCCAAATATTATCCAAAAACATGTTTACGTTTGGAGATCATGTATATAGGTGTAATGGATACATCATATTTATGATAGTGATTCCACCTTACAATATATTATCCAATGGATAATGTTCGGTCCTACATCAAGTATAATGGGTTTAATGAAAACCAATTCAACACCCACCCACTTTCCTAGATACCAATCCATAGCCTAAACCATTTATATATTTTATGAATCCACTAGAAGTATGTGAGTGTACTAGTGAAAAAAAATATCTAGGTCACCCAAAAAACTATCCCAGTTTCCATTACTAGTCTATAGAAGGGGCGACATATACAAGTTACAAGGATCATATGAGGTTCCTTATCACAAACCTTTTAGTCTCCACCACCAGGGTCTCTTAATCTATAAAATTCCTTTATCAAAAAATAATAATGGGATATATAATAATCAATCAATTTAAAATTAATGGATTATAAAAAATGAGAATTATCATAATGTAATAAATGGGTCATTAATCATAATCAATTTCAATTCAAAACCATTTATAATGTTAAATATTCTTTAAGATAATAATAGAATCTTCTATTCAGTACTCATTATAAAAATTCCAAACTGGCCTATAAATTAGTCATTTATTTGAAATAATCGTTATTTCATTTCCTTAAATTAATTTAATTTTAAAAGGGTTTGAATGAATTTCATAATATGTGTTTCTACGCTTTTTCTACGCTGACAAATCATATATTTTAAATACATGTTGAAAACCAATTCCAAAACTGATGGAAAATTATCCAAGGGGGTTCATAGTCATTTAATGAATTCTAGAATATTAAAATATTCATAAATCAACATATATTTCAATTCATTTTATTAAAATTAAGTAATTTCATTTGATAAGTCATATCCCATGAAAAATCCCTCATCATGACCAAAACAGCAGGTAAAAGTTCATGGAAAATTACTCAAAAAACATATAATTTGAACAATTAAATAAAAAGGAAATATCAATCAGGATTATTTAACATTAAATAAGTTTATATTGACTTAAAATGGAATAGGGTCAAATAAGCTTTGATATCGAATTAAATGTACTAATTTCTTAGAACATATATTAGAAAATATGAAACACATATCTATGAATTATTAAGAAACAGTGAATCAAAAAATGACGTGAAAAATTAGAAACACCGTCATGGAATATAACTCACTGAAAGAGATGTTGCCCTTATAGATTTGAGTATTGATCTACTAAGAGATGAGGTTTGCAGAGCCATGATTCATATAGAGGGATCCCAACATCCATATAAATGATTTTGGTTTTAGTGGTAGGAGTTTCAGGTTAATTAAGTTTCTTTTTGGAATTAAATTACAATTTTAATAACATTAATTATTGTTCACATAATTTCCTATGCCAAGCCACATGGTTCATTATATCCAAGTGTAATCCATGGGGATCCTTATTAAAAAGTTTATTTCTTTTTTTAATAAATATGAAAATAATGAATAAAATGTGAAATATGTTTCAAACCTTCTTTAATAATGAATAAACCTTGATAAAACTATGAAACATGATGTAAAAATTGTTTATCGTCTCACAAACCATGAAACCTTGGTATCATATTTTTTTAACAAAGAAAAACAATGAAAACGCCCCAAAACCTGCAAAGAATGATATAATAATATCCTAAAATCAACCCACAAAGAGATAAAAAAATTTGGTAGCCAAATCAATGGGTCAAAAAAATATAATAACTACAATTCGTATCTAATATTAACAATCTAGGATAACATGTTAAACTGTAAAAATATTTTAAATACAGCAACAAAATGATCAAAAATGATCTAAAGGGATAGTAAGGATGATATTTTTATAATATACCAACCATGTATCATTATTAAAAAAATGGGTTGATGATGTTGATGAATAAAAATACAAAAAAATGATTATAAAAACATTATTCTAAAAAATATACATTTCACATTGAAAATGTACTTTTTTAAACATTTCAGGAAATTTTATAAAACCAAATTTCATTGAAAAAAACCTTTTAATTATTTGAAATCAGAATTTCAAATATTTTATTGTTTTAAAGGTTTAAAATGAATTTCACTTAATATATTTTCAAATGAGGGATTCTTTCAATTTTTCTTGTAAAATTTAAAAGGGCATTATTAGGTAAAAAAATATTTTTTTATATTTTTTTGGGTAAAAATCAACATAGAAAAGAGGTATTTGGTTAATTTTTTACAATTTTTTTGAATTTGATATATAATTTACAAATGATTTAATTTAATGAAAAAGGATTTTTGAAGGGAGAGAGAAATATTTTTTAATTTTCATAACCATCATTTCTCATTCCTTTTATGAACCAAATATTAGATAAATGAAACTATTAAATGGAAAAGTTCATTAATTAACAATTAATTATAAAATATAATAACTTTTAGATAAATAATAATTATATTTCCCAAACAAGATACTTTTACAAAACCATTTCTGAATAATGATGAGATATTGAAATAACCCCGAACCACATGAGAAAAATTAGAATTATATTCCCCATAAAATAATTTACAACAAATAAAATATTAAATTAAATTAATAAACATATATAAACAATATAACATATCATTGGGAATTATACAGGACAAAAAAATAAATATGTGGTAAATATGGAATATATCTCAAGGATGTAAATGTGAGATGAGTAACCAAGTCTACTAGTTCAACTTCTGATGTACGTGCCCAAAATGAATATATTATAAATATCAATTTTATGTAAATATATTAAAATCCATAATCATATATCTCAATCTATATATGAATTACCTATAGTATTTTCTCTCTATTTTGTTATCAATTATTTGTTAAAATAGATATTTTGGGTGGTAATTGCTTCATTTTTCATTTGTGTTATGGTTTGGAAATTTTGGTCCTTCTAATGTTATAATGGAAAAATAATTTCCAAAATATTTAACAGGATATTAATATCATATATATTCATTATATATTTATTTATAGAGATCTATTAAGATAGATTATATTAAATAGATTACAAAACATATAGAGACAGTTGATCGTTTATATGAATGAAATTTGATTCGATATTTTCCCAACGGATGGATGAAAAAAAAATAATTTTTTATACTTAAATAATAATTATTATATCAAATATATAATTCATATTTTTAATATAATTCTATATTACCATCATTGTAAAAATAATATGAAATATATTTCACAAAACTATGTGTAAGAGGTAGTCTACAAGTAAGCATGAGAGATGTTATTATATCTAATAGATTGAAATGTAAGAAGTAAGAAAAAAAATTATTTATACATAAATATTTTTATATAAATAATATCTCATATATTAATCATGATTTAACATTACTACATTTCGGGAAATGCGTAAGTGAAAAAATAATCATATCACTTTGTGAGGTAGTTTTTCTCTGTATACATGAGTGATGTTATCGTAAGTCCCACTGAATTTAATTTTAGAAGAAATATGTGATATTAGAGTTATATATATATATATAGAAATTTAAAAGATTTTATTTACATAAGATAAATCTATCATCATATCCATCATTGAATTTTTTAAATGTAAAATGAATCACATCGATTAAGAAAGCGGTATTCTGCCTTACAAGAGATCAATAGTTTCATTTGACATTTATTGGAATTGAAGACGGATTTGGAATATGAAATTAAATTTAAAAAAAAGTACATTTTAGACAAAAAAATAAATAAAAATATATTAATAATGATCTAATGTGGTTGAATAAATAATATAACAAATAAATAGGATTAAGAATTTAACCACTTCTTTAAAATGCCTCTTTAGGTTTATACTTAAAGCCTTTAGAAGTGGGATTCCTAATAAAAATACGGAATATTTTACTGTCTTAGGGAATTAATTATGGGATTTGTGTAGTTCTAGGTCATCCAGAATGGTTTTGTAAGTGTTATTTTTTAAAGAATATTGTGTGTCCTTATATTTGTACAAAAGATTAAACATTTTACTTTTATTAATAATAGAGTTATATATACATTTAACAAATTACAAAAGTATCAAAAATGGATAATTTATCATCAATCTAGATCATAGGGTATAAATATTGAAATATAAATGATTTTGGTAATTGTATGGGTCATCTAAACCGTAAAAATATTTGTTTATCCCGTAGAAAAATCGCTTTTACCATATCCAAGATATTTATTTTATATTTCATTAAAAAATTCATTAGAATCAAACAATAATTTTCCATTAACAGTTAATATAGTATTTTCTAATTCAATTCATAAAATCCATTCTTCCAAATTAAATTCATATAATTTAATGTCATCAATTTAAAATTAAACTATATATGGAATGAAAGAGAATTTTTTCAAAGAGAATATTCTCAAAGGTATTGAGAGTTTTAATAAAAATACAATATTAAATAGATTAAAATGACCCAAATTGGATTCTTTTTGTTATAAATTTCCTAATATTATTTTAAATCCAATTAAAAATTTAGTATAACTTTTTTAATAATTCAATTGAATGGACATTCTAGAATAAAAATATGAATTTTCCACTTCTCATAAAAAAATTAATATTTTCAAAAAATAATATAAAATTTATCAAATTATAATTATTACAGGTATATATAAAAAATGATGTTTTTTTTGATAAGGATTATAAATATGGTAAAAAAATTATTTACATAAGGTGTGAATAATATTCCTGTTATAAAATTAGAATTTTTATATTGCACATATTTTTCATTAAAATGATTCTTTTTTTTATTTTTGATAAATATATATCCATTATATTAATTTTATACATGTTTAAAAAAAATATTTTTTATATATAATTTATTACAATTCATACCAACCAATATAATAAAGATGATATAATTTTAATATTTAAATAATAATATTTTCATATATTATGTTGTTTTATTCAAACCTAGTGTTGTGTGCAACATATTATATCGAAAAGATTGAAATTATTTAGAAAAAAATATATCATAAAGTCTCAGGTCATTACATTGTCGTGAAAAAATTATACAGTGTGTCATATAAGATATTTTGTATGGATATCCTCTATTAAATACATTAGGTGTTACATTTTAGACCTTAAAATAAATTTTCTTAATAAAATATTATCATGATGATAGTAATTATGGTTTTGAATGTTTAAAATAAATTTCATTATTATTGAAATTGTTATAAGGGTTAATAATACTAAAACCTGATTAGATAAATATGGGCGATGGTTATCAAGAATAATCAGATAACTATGTGTCAATGTAGGAGATCATGTGTTGGAAATAAAGATATTAAAATTAAAGAAACCTGAATATAATATTATATAGTGATGTATATCATTGATTAATACAATGTTTTAAATCCAGAAAATGATAATTAACAAAAATCATTAAATCATTAAAGGATGAAAAGGTCATAAATTCATCTAAAATGAAGCTATTAGGACAATATTTTGTTTCAATATCATTTCCCTAAATTTATGGAATTCGTTTACAATGAAGGAATATAATATAATATACATACTTAACATATTTATATTCCATACGTGTAATTAATCCCATTAGTTATTCTTTCCCCAATTCCCACTTTAGCACATACTCCATGAAATTCATATCCTACAAATAACATTTTATACTTGTATGTCTAAAATTAACACATAAAAATCATAATATCCATAATAGAGTCACAATTTATTCCTCCTATATTTACAAAAACCAAAATAGTTATAAACATTTACCCATTTACAATCAAAAGTCGTCTTAATCAATTTGATAAATGTTTAACCATAATGTTGTCCAAAATATATCTAACCAAAAATATAAGAAATTTTGATATATCCATATTAAATTCCACATAAAATATAACGCGCCCCTTAAAAAGTCTCATTCCAAATAATTGAATAACAATTTCACCATAAAACTGTAATAAAACATTCAAGATTCCTAAAATAAAATATTATATAACAAATAAATCCATAGATATAGTAAATTTGTGGAATGATAACATAATCCTCCAAATCACTAACCATGTCAATAATATATAATACTATCCCACAATAAAATATATCATTATGATCACAACATTGGGAAAATGTTAGAGGTTAAATTCCTCTAATAAACTTTTTTTCACAAAAGATCAATATTCCCATGAATCAAGTTTCCAAGTCATTGGTACAATTCAAAATATTCTATCAAATCATTAATGAATAGTAATTCCATAAAATTTTTAATCATTGAATAATTCTTATAACTACTATTTCATTTATTAAATACTCTAATACAATAATTCAATAATCCAACAATAATAACTTTTGTTATACCACATTGTCAATAATAATTATTTATGCTTTCCCATGATATATTATTATTGTTTTATATATATCCCCTTAATGCTTGGGGGATTAATATTCATAGTTCCCCATATAAATATATTAGAAGAAATTAATTTTAAAATATTTATTTCATTACCATTTAATTGTGTTCATAGTATAATTTTTCTTCAAACTTGTAGAAAACTCCCATTCCCTTTATAAAAATGACATCGTTTTTCTTTCATCATAACAAATTGGAAACCCCTATTTTTGCTTATTTTCGTCATTAATATATATCTTTTTTTCATCTTCTCTTATTTATCCCATTATAAGTCATATTAATTAGCAAATTCATTAAATATTTTGTTATAACATGAAACTATGTCCTCATATAAATATAATATATATGAGAATAGTTTTCCTGTAAATTTTAGATCAAACCAATGAAGAAAAAGATCATTATTACTCTTTGTATGGTTTGTATTGATTTATATCCAATTTAATTTTCTAGATTATATTTATAATTATAATATAATGAAATTTATATCTTAAAATTATTTATCATATTTTTGAAATCAATGGAAAAGTGTGAAACATAACATAAATTTAAAAATTTATGCATGGATAACATAACAGTCATTAAAAAAATTTTCTTGGGTAATGATTCCAATTCATAGAAATATTTTCAAATCCTTCAAAGTAACTTGTAGTGAATATGTGAGTTATCCTACATATATCCCTCGAGAGTTTTACCCAAGCTTTGCATTAAGACCCATTTTCATTTACTAGTTAATTAACAAGTCTAGTATACCATTTCTTTTCGGGGGTATTTCTCTTAGGTATATATATTATAGAACAACATCCAATTATAAATTATAGAAATAGAATTATTTATTGGGAAAAAAATCTTAAATTATACCTTACGAAATAAACAATATTTTATTCTATATATATCCTTATTGTCTTTTAAAAGGATAATAATCCTTAATAGTTAATTTCCTTAAATCTAGTTGTATTGGTATCTACTAATCATATAAGATACAACTGTAAATACCCCGACATTAGTATTAAATAAAAGTAGTTTACATTAATTCATTATCACTATTAACAAGGTATATCATTCTAAAAACAATAAATTAAGTATTCATCGTGAAATATAATTATAATTGATATTTTACATTTATATGAAACAATAAAAAATCATTGATAAATCCATTAATCATAGTAGTGTATCCCTACGTATCAATCACTAAACAATTATTGTTATCCTATGGAAAATAAACCATAAAATACAAGTGAAAAAAAATGCTCTGTATGTGTAAGAATATGTTAAATTCAAACATTAATAAATATTCATAACCAATATAGAATGTTAAATAACTAATACAAATTAAATTTAATCAATAAAATTATTATAATTTTGAAAAGATTATTAAAATTAAATTCATATAAATAATAACAAAATAATGAATGTAAAAAATGCATAATCTAACATATCGATTAATAATATGGAAATTAGTAACTGATCTCATAATGAGGGAATGTATAAAACCTGGGTTCTGAATTATTATATTAAGAAGTTTCACAAGATAATTTATATATGTAGGTATATTACCATATTTTTTTCAAAAGAATTTGACTCAGGAGACCTACAAATATATAAAAGGGTTATCTACTAATAGCAACCGCCAACTACATACTAAATATAATTCGTTACAGATATTATAGGGATGAAAAATTAAAAACATATACATTCATATTAAATATACTACCCTAAAATATTTGAATATATTCAATAATCATATTTATATTATTATAAACCATCCAAAATAATACAGTTAAGTGAAATAAAATTTTAAATCCCATGTAAAATAGTTTATATAAGGACCCGACCTTAAAACATTACATAATATTTAATTAAATGAATAATTCTCGTTGAGGATCTTTTCAGGTTTTGAGTTTTATAGAATTAGGACATAACTATTATATCTCAATGTTTACAAAGTAGACACATCTACATAGTTTCAATTTCATTCACAAAATAAAACTGTTGAACAAAAGCGTCATGTCTAGTTACATGTTTTAGACAAAATGACATTTACTTGATCCCATCCTTGACCACATACCACTTTATATCCTGTGAAAAACATTAAAATAATATGGGATGTGCATAAAATGAACAGTAATGGATAAATAAATAAATAAAACATTAGATCATTAATATATACATAACATAATCTTTTTAAAATATCTCATGAAATCATATGATTTGTGAAATACACACAGAAATCCTAAAACATAAAGGTATCATGAGGCATTCATAACATTCTTACGTAGAAAGTATCCCTCATGGTTACATTTGGAATACCCATCACAATATATTCCCAAAATCTATTCGTAGAAACCACATAGTCTAACTAATTAACATTACCCAGTGCATTGGAGAGCTATAATTGGCTCACATGACCTTAGTTTATCATGGAACCACCCGACATCATAAAAAATTCCCATGAACAGTAATATAATCATATCACAAAAAACATGCAATAAGGTAACATAACATTTCCACAGTTCAATCACAAGATATCAATATAACATATTTATATAATAAAAACATTATAATAAAAATTTTCAAAGCCGAAATAAATTAAAATTGAAACATGGTATTTATTTTTCTTTTCAAAAAAGTTATGGCATGTAGAGGAAGTTGAAACTCATTTAATGGTCATGGCGGCGGAGAAGTCGTTGTCGCTTCATACATAAGAAAAAAAACATACTTTTTTGACATTTAGTAAAACAATTCTTGTAAAAATATTCCTTTTGAATGAAATGAAATGTCAATAGAGGTTTATACACTATATTAAATAATGTCGTGTAGAAATAAAAAGATGCCTCAATGAACGACGATAGAGATGATGTCCAGTACAGAAATGGAATTCATAGATTAAGGATAAATCAATTACCTAATTATGTGTGAAAAATATAAATACACCCAATATAAGTGGATATTTTTTTAAAAAAAAATAAGAGGTTATCCACAAATATTCTTATTACGACATAATCAATAAGTATAGGTTTAACCCAAAAAATTGAAATTTGGTTAAGAAGTTCCCTTACAGAAATTCGGCAGCCTAATGGCGTCTCTTTAAAATTCATAAAAGGATTTAATGAGAGATAAAAAGGGTAAAGCATAACATGGACATTAAAATTTACAGTAATAAGGATATATAAGAACATATCCAATCATAATAATATGTAAAATAAAATACCTAACTAAAAGAAGTCTTTTAAAAAGATGAGGGTTAAAGGTTCCCTTACCGATTTGGGTAACATTCGAAACATAAACCCAATAAAATAAGGGTCATTAAATGATCATTTAAATACCCATAAATTAAATTATATTACACAAAGAATAAAATCATCAGCAGTACATATATCACACAATAATAAATAGTGTAAAATGTAATATGAATCTCACTAGAATAAAAGGTGAGATAAAAACTGCATACCTCATTGTAATCAATCGAGTCTTATGACCAAAAGATAATAAACACAAAATGAATCACATAATACCATGTATATAAATATAATCATGATAATATAAATGAAATGACAGTACACAATATACCACATGCAACAAATAAGTGGTGAACAATGAACATATCACTGAATTAAAAGTGAGATAAGAAATCCCCTTACTTCATGTCTAACTTGTCTTGTTCGTTTCATTATATTCATGAATAATAAACTTTGGTAAATTTATAATTATTTAATAAATACCTTTAGTGTTTATTATTTAATTCATATAACATATTATCATTTCATAATAATTATTTAATTTTGTGAGTTCATATAATATATCTTGTCGATGTTCGCTACATGAGTAAAAAATAATTTTTTTTGAAGAGAACTGTCGATGTAGCTATAAGTAAATCTTCTCTGTAATGGTATTAATAATTTAAAGGAATGTATAGTGTTTCACCAATTCAATCAAGTGTTTAGAGGAGGATTAAAGCTCATGTGGGCCGCACGTAATAATCCTCCCAAGGGGGGTTATGTGCGAGTGGGCCCCACCAAAAAAATTTCCTCTCAGGGGAGGTTATTTGTGGGTGGGACCCACCACCATTACCTCTCATGGGAGGTTATGGTTTGGTGGCCCCACCACTAAAATCCCTTTGGAGGTTTTAACCACCAAAATAAAATAAACTTAATACTTTATCTTTATTCAATTTAATTATAATCCCCCAAAAACTATCTTCCTCTCTCAATAAAACACAACTGCAGTGAAGGTCTCACTAAGTAATCGTCGACGCTGTGAGTTCATCGGTGCACCCAGATTTCAATTCTGAGAATCGGTTCAGAAGTTATAAAATTCTGAATGTACGTTTACTAAACGTACCCGAACAAAATTTCAGAAATTGATTTCGGGCTCAGTGGGCCTCAGAATCAAGCACCGTCAGAAAATGCAGACTAGTAAGTATTTTTGAAAAACAATTGCATGGAAATTTCATTTCTATAAATTCTCCCCCCCTAAGGGCTTTACGTCCCCATAAGCTACAACTTGAACTAAGGGAACAAATGGGGGAATTCAGCATGCATTTGAGGATCCTTCTCCCATGTCCTATCCAAGAGGTTCCCATACTGCCAATGAATGCTCACCAAAGGTATCGACTATTCACATAGGACCCACTCCTGTCAATCCTCTATATCTATTGTAACTTCCGTAAAAGTCTCCTCGTCATCGATGTCCAACTCTCCATAGTCGATGTTGTGAGAGGGGTCACACATGTATCTCCTCAGCTAAGGTATGTGGAAGACGTCGTGAAACTGGTGAAACTGAGGTGGAAGACCTATGTGGTATGCCAACTCACCTACTCTGTTTAGGACATGGAAAGGTCTAATTAATCACAAAGATGACCTGCCGCCTCAGCCAAATCTCTGTAGACCTCATCGAGGTGAGACGTGTAGGAAGATGTGGTTACCATCCTTGAACTCTAGATGTCTCCGCATCCTATCATCATATGACTTATTTCTGCTCTGTGAAGTCTTCATCTGCTCCGGGATGATCTGCACATTTACAGTGGTATCCCGTACCATCTCTTGTCCCACTAGTGCTAACTCCCCTGGGTCTTTCCAGCATAGTGGTGATCTGCAAGTTCATGCATACAAGGCCTCAAAAGGTGTCATACCTATGGTGGAGTGATATATATTGGAGTAGGAAAACTCCACCAAAGGTATGTGATCCTCCAAACTGCGACCAAAATCAAGGACACATGCATGGAGCATGTCCTCGAGGGTCTAGATTTTTTTCTTGGTCTGACCATCCATCTGATGATGGAAGGCCATTCTCATGCGAAGCTATGTTCCAAAACCATCTTGCAACCCCTTACATAGCCGGGAAGTAAATCGTGTGTCACCGTTAGATACAATAGGAGTAGGTACTCCATGAAAACGCATAATCTCCTACAGGTAGAGGAATCCTATAATCTCTACTGAGCCCTGCTCTTTGATAGGTAAGAAGTGGGTCGACTTGGTGAGTCGGTCAATGATAAACCAAATTGAGTCGTGAACCCTAGATGTATATGGAAGACCTGTCACAAAGTCAATGGATATTCAATCCCACTTCCACTCTGGGACCTCTAAGGGATGAACCAATCATGCTGGTACATGGTGCTCCACATTCACTTACTGACAAGTGAGGCATCATGAGATAAACTCAACTACAAACTTCTTAATACCTAGCCATTGATGCTTCCGTCGAAGGTCTTGGTACATCTTTTCTTATCCTAGATGTACCACTAGATGGGAAGTGTGAAACTCCCCCACCACTTTCGTCTGAAGTGAAACCGGTACCATGGTACGCCCTCTGAAGAGGATGACATGCTCCCCACCTTCAGAAAATCCATCAGGTGCTTGCCCTGTGGATATTTGAGCATGTATCATCTCACAGTCAACGTCCCCATGTTGCGCCTCCCTAACTCGCTGAATAAGTGGGGGAGTAAATGTAAGAGACTGTAGATAGGATGCTCCATACCAATCCACAAAGGATATCTGTAAAGAATCCATCTGCTCTGTCACCTCTCCCTGAAGCTATATACCTGACCTAATGCTGAGTTCATCTGCAAAAAACGTTCAACTTTCCAGGAGTATAGACTATCTCAATGTCATAGTCCTAGAGAAACTGAAGCCATCGTCACTATCTTATGTTCATGTCCTTCTGAGAGAATATATATTTGAGAATATTGTGATCAGAGTATAGGATAAAATGTTCTCCCTTTAGATAGTGCCACCACATCTTAATGGCTAAAACCACTGCTGCTATCTCTAGGTCATGGGCACTGTAGTTCTGCTCATGTTGTCTCAATTTCCGAGAACCATACGTGATCACTGCTCACTCCTTCATCATGGAACACCCATGTCCAGACCCTGATGCATCGCATTAGACTACGTACCCTATTCGTTCCTCTGGAATCCTCAGGATGGGAGCACTATTCATCCTCTGCCTCAGCTCTTGAAAGTTCTAATGGCATCTCTACGACCACACGAAGGGTTTACCCTTATTCATAAACGCTGGTAGTGGTGCTACAACTCTAGAGAATTTTGGCACTAATATCCGATAGTATCCAGCTAAGACCAGGAAACTATGTACCCATGTCACACTCATGGGTGGCTCCAATGTGAGTAAAAATTCGATATTCACTAGATCCACTACATCTACAGCCTCTGAGATGAAATGTCCCAAGATGTGAACATGTTAAATCCAAAACTGGCACTTTGAGAGCTTACCATAAATCTGGTGCTCTCATAGTGTGTCTAGTACTACCTACGAATGGTAGGCATGCTCCTCCTCGGTAGTCTAGTAGATCAAAATTTGTTTGAGTTAGACCATGAAAACGTGGTCTAGGTAAGGCTAGAAGATCCTGTTCATGAGATACATGAACAGTGATAGAGCATTGGTTACGTCGAAGGGCATAACCAAGAACTCATAGTGGCCATATCGACACCTGAAGGTCGTCTTATGCACATCCTCATCCTGAACTCTGAGGTGGTGATAGCATGATCTGATGTCTATCTTAGAGAACCATTGTGCTCTGTAGAGTTGATCAAAGAGGTCGTAAATTCTCGGGAGTGGGAACTTGTTCTTCATGGTCACCTGGTTCAGGCGACGATAGTAGACAAAGAGCCTCAAGCTCCCTTCCGCCTTCTTTGAAATCAGAATCAGGGCTTCCCATGGAGGAACACTAGGCTAGATGAATCCCTTCTCCTGCATGTTCTCCAACTATACGTGTAACTCAAGAGGCATGGAGGGAGACATCTGATATGTTGTAGTAGATATTGGTGTCGTCCCAGGGTACATTTCATTTTAAAAATCCACCTATATGCAAGGAGATAGTCCGGAAACATCATCAGGGACGACATCCACATACTAGTCCACCACTGCAGGATAAGTCAGACTCTCCACATCAAATGCTCCAAGGCTAAGGCAAGCCAACTGGTGATTGATCAGCTTCACCCTCCTCCGAGTATTTTTGTCTTATTCTACAAAGGTTCCCTTCTCAATGGTGAACGTAAACATGGTCCCATCCTTGAAGACATACCACAGTTTTCGCCTAATAATGTCAATCTGAACAAGGACTGGTGATAAAAAGTCCATACCCAAGATGATCTCGTATGGATTTGATGCCATTACGAGGAGATCCTAGCCAATGTTCTTGCCTCCTAAGGGATTCTCACACAGCTGGGACAAGTGTGTAATCATCGAGTCTGCTCTTGTAGGAGTATCTAGCCGTAAGGATCGAGCCAACGACTCTGTCGGAATCTCTGAGCTCTAAATGAGGGAAGTGGTCATGAAAGAGTGACTGACACCCATGTCTATAATAAATGAATCTAAGGTGGTATAGACATATATTGTTCCTCAAATCAACACTGGAGCACCATGTTCGTAGGCCTCAGCTTCCTGAAGATATGCTCTGCCCTGTCCACACATTCCCTGTGGTCGGGGTGGACCTCCCGGTGGTGGTGGCAGTAGTACCTCATAACGTCGTCCACCACCAGCTACACAACAGCTTATCTACCACTTCCGCATGCGCCCTAAATACCACCTCGATCGAACCTCGACATCTACCTGGGTGGTCCCTCAACTATCTGCTAATCATCAGAGTAGCTGGTCGAACTGTCACGAGCCATGTGACCAAGCCCTCCACAGGGGTAACACTGTATGCTCATTGAATGATTGGTTTTGTCTCCACTCTTCGTGCCTTGAACAACCGATCCTGAGTCATGCGCTGGAACACCAATATTTCTAGTCCACCTGGACCCCTGCATCATCTGTCTACTGCCAACTGAATTATACTCTGCTGCATGTCATCTAGTGGTGGGTCTCGCTGCTGGAGACTACTTAGCAAGAAAACTCTCTACTAGGAGGGCTCGCTCCAAAACCCTCGTCTGCGTTTGGATGTGGTTGGAGATAACTGAAGAATTGATATCTCACCTGAGTCCTTGCTCGAAGGTCTGAGCCCTGAAGAATGGGTCTCATACCATATCAGTGGAGAAGTGCGAGAGTTCAGTGAACCTCACTGAGTACTGATCTACAATCATGATGCCCTACTGTATATGAAGTAACTCTTGTATCTGCACCGATCTTAATGGTTTCTAGAAAAACCTCTGCCCGAAATAGGCTCTTGAATTATTCCCATTGAAGTGACACCTCATCATGCATCTAGAGCACTAGGCTCCACTATCTGCCTCCTGCTGCCTAAAGGAGGCTTGCATCAAAGATCACGATGAAGTCAATTGTTGTCCCTACTAGTCTGAAGACTCTCACCACAGCCTCCAGCCAATCCTCAGTCACCTTCGAGTCTGTCTCTCCCCTAATCCTGGGTGGCCTCTAGCATTAGAACTTGTGCAAAGCGATCAAGCGGCTAGCACTCTCTCCTGCTAGGGATGGTGGCATCAATGGGCCAACATGGAGTAGTACCGCAGGTTCCTCCACTAGTACCTCAACTAGAAGAGGGCCCGGTACTGAGGCCTCTTCGCTCGTTGGGCAGTCAGTACGTAAAACTCTCAGGGCTCTAGCTGGTCGTCCGCAAGGTGGTCTACTGATAGAAATTGACACGACATGGTCCAAAGACTATACCTGGTGAGATGACATGGTTGATCTTACTTAAAGAAAAACATATGAAAACACACATTAAATCATTGATTTGAGGCACTGAGTCCGAAAATATAAGTCAGGGACTTTGTGTATGGATACGTCGGCCGCCCGCACCAACATTGGACTCACTGAACTGAAAACCAAACTTAGTAACCTTAACACAATTTCATCATAGAAAGAAATATCATAGTCCTATGTTTTACAGTAGAACCGATATCCTCTGATACCAATTTGTCACGACCCGTCCCCTGGGTCCCGTATCGTGACTACCCCAAGCCCAATTTCCATACACCAGGGGCTGACGACTAGCAGTAAAGGTGTAATTCCTTATAATTGGGAAGGAATTACCTTTATAAATTTTAAACACACTCAAATAGAGTACAAGAAGAATAAAACACTAAGTTAAATCTGTATAACAAGTGTACTGAAAGTAAAGGGGGTCCAGAATATAAGCCCAACTATAAAGTACAAATACAACTAAAAGAAAGTACAAATGAAAAAGGGACAAAAATATGAAAGGTGAGTGTTGCTCTTGGATCATCCTCTAGGGTTCCTACCAGAAGGGTAGGTTTAGATGGCCTCTGTAGGACTCCATGTCTGTCAGAATCCATTGTGTACTGATATGTCGTAAGGTCGTCCTCTATGTATCGTCCAGCCCTGGGGCTCTCGTCCTCCATCATCGTTGTCCTTTTTCTGTATCCAACAAAATGAGGTGCGGGCATAGACCATGCAAGGGTGACTATAAAAATACTTAGTAGGGACCTCAAGAACCTCAAGGTGTCACAAAATACAACAAGGACAATCCACAATGTTTGAAATCAACGAATATCCATTACTTAGTTATATTCCCATACATATACCTAAGTTATCTAGTAACCCATATAAATCATCAGAAAAACACAAAGGTAATTGACTCAGCTCAAACTAGGATTTTCATTATCAAAACCACAGCTGCTGGATAACTCTTCCTTTGTCATGTACTGTGGGTTTTCCATGACACCGAGGCACTTCTCACTAACTTTGGACTGCTGAGGTACCTCTCCTGTCGAGTACCGCGGGTATGCTGAAAACTATGAGGAGCTCCATCCTCTATGGGTCTTCCACAAAATACCTGGTTCTACTCTACCATGGTTCTTCCTCCAACTACTAGGCACTCCCTACTAGGTTAGTCGAATCACTCCGAGTTGAATCGGTGAAGTAGTAGTTAGGTCTGTCAGCTACTAGGTCTTCACACTCTTCACACTCATGTCCGGGAGGATCCGCTCAATGAGCTACTGTTTGATACTCCAAATGTCTCTAAATATCATGTGCATGTATCTCAAAGGACCGCCACATCACATGGGTCTCATCGCAATAGAAAACACTTTAATCAGACGCTCGGTCTTTGAGTTGTTGTCATTTCCGCCCCAGGGGCCCGGTTGGTTTTGAGGTACAACCCATCTCGACTGTATTCCAACTGTTTCCAAAACTCAAGTGGGATATTTCAAAGGAAGTGTCTCGTTATAAAATTTCCATCGTCGTAGACGGTTTGTCAATCGGACACCCATAGCCCGAGTTATGGGTGATTAGGAGTAATAGGGTCTGACGGGTTCAGGTCCGGTACGACCCTATGGGACCGACCCAACACGACACGAAGGGGCATCCCAACCCAGCAGGAAGTGTGGCCTAGCCCGGCTGTCCATTTGGAACGGACTGGCTGGTCGTGTGGCCCGGCGGCTGGCCACACGGCCTAGCCGGCTGGCCAGCCGTGTGGCCTTGCGAGCCACGCGATGGGGGGGGGGGGGGGTGTCGCGGCCCCCCTTTGTTTATAACGGCTGTGACATGGCACCGACCCCTATAACCGAGGGACGCGAAGGGTCCCTCCTGTGTAGCATGCACCATCCTTCCTCCTCTGTCCACCACGACCTTATGCCGCAGGTCTTCTCTGACATGGCATGACGGTGCCACGCCCCTACTCTCCTGCCATGGCCTTCCCTCGCCGCTGTCCTGCACCACTGGCACAGTGCGACGGTGCCGCACCCCTCCACTGCAGGCCGCCTTGGTTGCACCCTCCTACTGCCCTCTGCGCGGTGCGACGGCGCCACGCGCCTCTGTCATGGACCGTCCTGGCCGCGGATCTCCTCCATGTAGCGAGGTAGTGTCGCGCCCTCTTGGTGACCCAATGGCCTTTGCGCTGCCAGTTCTTTTCACGGCTAGCCCATCTCTAACTGCCCTTGTTCTCCGCGGTCTATTCCTCCATCGTCAACAAAAAAATTCAACCAAATGGGGAGGGTCGACCGTGTTGGTGTGGTCCGACCCCCCCAATGTTATATTGATAACATTCAGCATAATGAATAAAAAATATTAACAACGTAGAACAGAAAAAATACAAATCAAATACCCCTACCTCGATTGTTGCTCATTGACGGAGTCACGGGAAGTGGACGTCGTTCTGTTGACGTTGGGTAGAAGATGAAGAAGTTGAAGAGGGATGATTTGGGGAAGACAAGTCGAGATGACGTCGTCGACTTCCTTTGTGGGTGGCAGTGTTTCCCCTACATACCCCAGTTAAATAGGTAGAAGCGGTTCACGTCGTTCTTCGGTGGTGAGGGGAGTTCTTCGCGTACTTCATTGAGAGTATGAAGACCTCTCAATTCTCCCAAATACTCTTCCTCTCCTTAATTCGCCCCCACAAGGATTATACCAACCACCCCCAATGATAATAATAAATCACATATTACAATGTTGGCATAATGAATTAAATGAATTCAAAATGATTACAAATTAGTTAAGGTACATTAATTAATTAAATAGGAGGTGTTGCATCAATAAATGAAGGGGGGAGGGGAAGAGTTTCAAAATTTTTATTGGGGGTTCAGAGGAGGATTAAAGCTCGTGTGGGCCCCACCTAATAATCCTCCCAATGGAGGATATGTGCGAGTGGGCCCCACCAACATATCATCCTCCCAAGGGAGGCCATTTTCTGGTGGGCCCCACCACCATATCCTCTCATGGAAGGTTACGGTGTGGTGGCCCGGCACCACTAACCTCCTATTGGAGGTTTTAACCACCAAAATAAAATTATGTTAAAACTTCAACATTATTAAATTTAATTAAAATCCCCCAAAAAATATCCCCCTCTCTCGATAAAACACAACTACATTGATGGTCTCAAAAATCAATCTCTGACGTTTTGAGTTCAACGGTGCACTCAGAATTAAATTCCGAGCATCGGTTAAAATGATATAAAATTACGAATGTATGTTTAATGAACATACCTGAAATAAACATCAGAAATTGATTCCGGGCACACCGAGACTCAGAATTAAGTGCTGTTAGAAACTACAGATTCATAAAATCCCCATGTATTTAGGAAAAAGAATTCCATATAAATTCTGAGTCCTTACAATTATAAATGGACTAAATTTTGTTAGAAGTGGGAAAACATAAAATCTGGTAAAGGGTTGAGCATGGCACAATGTCACTATTATTGAGACATTATTACCACATTACAACTACATATTATTTGATTTTGGACCATAAAAAAAATTATTTATATTCATTTGATATTTAAAATTATTTGTTAATAGATTAATATTATTTTATAATAAGTTCCTTCTTTTATTATATTATATTGGACAACAATTAGTTTCAATGGATTGAGAGATCACTAATTTTATTTTAATAAGGATATGATAAGAGAATAAACTAAATATATCACAGTTTATCATGGGAATAAATGAGTAACCGAAATAATATTAGAGGTAAATATTACGTAGAAATGCAAGATTATTACGTTTATTTGGGGAAACATGAATACATTTCATGACTTGACTCACCCCCATTTTCGGTAAATAGTCAAAAAAGGCTATTGTGCAACCAAAATTATCTCTTTATCTTACTAGTTTATTTAAAAATAAATATAAAAATCAATCAATTGATATTTTTTAGAAAAAATAAATATTTTTAAAAAAATTAAAATCAATGTTTAATATATTAAAATTACTTTCAAAACCATTTTTATGTGATGAAACAATAAAAATTCCAATGTAATGAGTGAACCCTATCCATTTATATCTTAATATGGTATTAAACACAGAATAAATAAAAAGAAGGATTTCACTAGCCTCTATTCGACATGGATATCATGAAGGCTCAATATTCACTAAAATATGTATATATATATATATATATCTTCTTATGGGTGAATTTTTTTTCATACCATATATTTTCCATTAATATGAAAAATTTCATATCATAAAATGCAATAAAACTATTTGGTAATGACATGACATGAGTACCTCTATCCGAAGTCATTGATTACCTAGACACATTTCTTTAATAACCATATTTAATTTCCATAAGATAGGATGTAGATCTGATTAAAAAATAATCCACTGAAGAGAAATTTTATCACGATAAATAAAATTACAAGAATCCTTAAAATGTAAAATGATTTTACTGAAAAATGATATTATAAATATATTTCAGTTAAATTTATTATTTTTTATAACATTTTATTTGAATATTTATTGAAAGAAATATGTATAATATTCGATAAAATAAGGAGAATATATGATAATTATAATAAAAAAATTATTCTCTACATGAATATAATACATACAAGGAAATAATTATTCGATAAAAGTGGAAACTCATGAATATTATAATGATGAAAATGTTTCACAACATATATCAAAAATATTATTCATATATAATGAAATGGTTCATAATTTATAATATATTAAATTAATACAATATGATAAGAATGAAAATAAAGTAGGTATTTATATTTGAAATTATTCACCATTTACTCGTGGGAAGTTCTATAATCGATTATATTAATCTAATTATAAATAACATATTAGGACATGTTTGAATGGTATTATTGTTTACCCCATAGGGTTATTGGGGAAATGGTTAAGTGGATTAGGGAAATATGATTTAAATATAAATGGCATAGAAATAGAGTTGAACCAGCAGAATTTAAAACTGTAAAATAATATCTAGGAATATTTCCAAATGATCCAGTCTCATACACAATGGAGATGGCCTGAAAGAACATGAATATAGTGTGTTCATTTATCCATAAAACATTAATGATATGTGAATGGATATTCATAACATGTTCAATAGAGAATTAGAGTATGAATGGAAAATTAAAAATATATTAACATTTTATTACCATAAGAGGTTGATTCTAATTTATATATGGAATGATCCCCCAATTAATCAATACCAATATTATAAAATTTTATAACAAGAAACTTTATATGTTTTCTCATTAATTTGGTCATAATTCTATCATTAATCACTATTTTTCAGTATTAAAATTTCCTAACAACTACTAATTATCATAATTAATATATCCATTCTAACATATATATCATGGAAATGACATAGAAATATATGATTATCCCTTAGGTATTAGTAATCGATGATTCTTATTGGCATCCTTTTTTTGTTTATTGTTGTTACGATGGAGGAATACTTTTTTTGTTCATTTTAAATTCATAAAATGGGTTTACAGAATTATTGAATATATATAATTAAATAATATCACATTTTCACGATCCATATGATAATATTCCACTACCATATCTCACTTATAAATCAATGTATCACCACAGATAAAGGATGTGGTTTCCATTTTTCTGGAATAATGCCTGATGATTTCTATATGTATAATGAAATGAAAAATTATGGGGTGAATACAAACATAGAAAAAATTCCCCATGAATATGAATTATAATTCAAATTCTTTAGCTTCAACATGTAGAAGTAATTAATGTATACAAAATAGTTAAATAAATATTATATTAAAAACAATATAATTAAGAAAAACCTTATTCAATATATTAATATATAAATAATAAAATTAGAACAGTGTGTAATATCAATCATAATTAAATAATAATAATTTTATCATTATGATGTCATAATTGTAATCTATCGATATATATTAAAATAAGATTCATCAGTTGATAATTGTATTTCATGATTATCATCCATAAAATATAAATTTATATTTTATATAACCAAACACCCAAACATGAGGTTTTACCTTATTAAACCATTCATTATTTAAATAACATCATCCCTGATAAAAGGTTTACATATTTTGATTCTATATTTTCATATATGACAAAATCATTGATCTATCCTGATTAATGAGGTTTTAAATATAATTATTGGTTGATCATTGAAATTCACATAATAGGGAAAATGTAGATGGTAATAAAAAAATAACCATAAATACTTTTCCATTTGATATTTCACAAACCAATGTGTTTTAAAATAAATATCTAAGGAAATAATTATTTCAAAAATAATTTTTAGTATGATTCACTAATACAAGTATAATCAATAATTATTTTTTCATACATAATTAATGTATATCAATACTAACATAATATATAAATTATTTGAACAACAACCCATAATTCTATTTTCTTTTGGAGTACAATGTGTCGAGGGTTTATTTCTTTAATTGATTGATAAAAAAATCCATATCCTTAATATTTCAATACGAGATATCATTTAAATACCTGAAAAAAACCCATTATAATTGATTATTACCATTGATAATGCAATATTTTTTCATATTTTGGGGACATCAAATATAAATTTTTATAATTTTTCAAGAGTAGAACAATCCAATTTCTATTTCGTAAAATCCCATTTAATTCACTTGTATATCATAATCATATAAATACCATAAATAAAAAAAATTCCGAGATTGTAAAAAAGTGCATGACAATTTTTTATTGCACATGGAAAAGTTTTTAACACCTTATTTAAATTATTAAAATATGTTATCATCAAAATTTAGTATATTTAAATTAATTTTTAAATAATTATATCTATGATATTTTTTTGATAATCTATATATTTATTAATATATAGATATATTAATCATATAAAATTATTCCATCCACTGAACACCTTCAATCTACTAAGTCATCTAATAATCCACCATCTTCACAAATGTTATTGAACTTGTCTCAATGATTTGATTATTTAAATATTATCAGTTAAATATATAATAAAATATTTTTAAATTAATTACTCTATAATATTAATTCAATAAGGATTTCATAATCTATCATTACTTTTTCATATTTTTAATGTCATAGTTCAATAAATATTTTTCATATATTTTTACTCAAATTAGTGATAATAATAGATATCCTCCATAATTAAATGAAAAGAATATTATAAATAATTGGTCCCCTAATATTTACATTGTAACAATGATAATATAATTGGATTATAACAACTATTTATTACTCTAATCAAGTTAAGTAATAAAAAAAATATTGCATTTAAACAAAAATATAATAAAATAACTATTTTTTATCTACTAAGTTATCTCATAATTATGTATTAAAATATTTTTTATAGAATCATGTAAATTATTTTATTCTAATGACCAAAAATTGTTTCTGTGAATTAATTCACTAAAAACAAAAAATAGTAACATGTAGGTGATACACCCATCAAACCATCAAAATATATTCACCATTAAATTTTTAAATTTTCCATGAATGACATGCTAATTGATATATAAATCATGTCCAAATCACTATTCTATATTCACTATTATTATTCTATTAAACTAGTTCATCGGTACACAAAACATTATAACAAAAAAAAAATTATCATAAAAATTAAAATTACAAAATTAAATAATCAAAATTTACTAACTATCCCTATCACTAACACGTTAGTGAACAAACTAAATATAAAATCCAAATTTATAAAATTTTCATTCAATAATTTTTTTTAGAGCAATGTACAATAAAGAATAAATTTTGGAAATGATATTCAAATATACTACCCTTTATAATAAATATTACTATTTGTTTCTGTTTTAAATAAAATATCAATATATCATTTTTTGGTTTATCCTCTATCATCTGTGTTATGTTCATCAGCTAGGAAATTACTTCAAATTTTTCATGGACTTGCTTTTGTGAAACCAATATATTAAATATAATTTTTACCATCTATATTTTAATAAACAAAAATCCATAAATACCTATTCGATAGGATTGTTTCATAAATTAATTTATAAAATTTTCTGTTGACTCAAATTATATATTTCTATTTTCAACGTATATTGGTAGGTGGACCCACTTATTTCAATTTTTATAGTGTTTTTAGTATTATATTAGGGTATATTAAACCCAAAACTAAAATAAAATTCATTGTAAAAATTTCTATTAAAACATTATTTAGTAAATTATTATTCCTTGGATAATGAGTTTCTTCTTAGACTACATGTTACAGTTTATTAATCGTACTTTTTTTAGTCGTAAAATGTTGATCTTACTTATATATCATTTTTCGGTGTTTAATACGGCTTGTTGGTGATTATTTTTATTTTTTTAAGTACAATCATAACAATTTTTATATATAAGTAACCTATCATGATATATATATTTATTTATATATATATATATTAGACATCATATGTATTAATGATTAATATTAGGGAGAACTGTATAGATTTTTCAATGACATGTCAAATAGGTATTATGTAAGAACCCGTATCTTCGTTTCAGGTATGTGACCCCCTTGGATGATGTTTTCTTGGTTTTAAAGTTAAGGGTGATGCTTGGGAGAGTCAGGGAAACATGAAATGATGTTTTGAGGCAAAACGAGGAGCTCCACAGGTGGCGAACGATTTGTCTAACCGTGCGGCCAGACCATGTGTAGCTTGCACTCAAGGCAGAGGAGACCATACAGTTGTCACACGGTTAAGGGAAACCCCACGAAGAGACCATGTGAGGAGTGTTTCCAAGGTAGTATAGACCACATGGTTAGCGCACAATCTTTCTAACCATGCAAGAAAACCATGCAGGCACTTAAATTATATCCTTAAATTGCGAATATAATACTTTTTTCCTCAAATTTCCTCGTTTATGATACTATGTGGCCATAACTCGGGATTAGTCTCCCTTGAAGGCTGGATAACTTCTCCCAAGAATTCTGGAGGTGATCCGGAGGCTTATCTTGGAAAATAGAAGTCGGATTCTTGAGGTATGTGATCTTTCTCCTTTGTTCTTGATCGTTTTCTTTGATCTACCTAGATCTACGTCTCATCATCCCTTGGTTTCTTATATCTATGACCTTTATGGGTAGATCTAAGTGTGTGAATGCCAAATTTGATGAGTTTGGGTCATGATCTTGTTAGTAGAAGGAATTTATAGTGGGTTCTTGGAGAATCAACCCGAGTTTGTTGTGCATTTTTCATTTTTGGGGTTTTCATCAAGACCTTAGAGGTAAGTGGTTTGATTCGTTACTTTAAATGTATTTGTGTTTTTGTGAAAAAATTTAGGATACCAATGTATCTGGTATCATGGGTTTGGGTTTTGATCCTATAATCTTATCTTTCTTAGATTTATTATCTGCATGAGGCTATTAGATGAATAATGATTGCTTGTTTGCATGTCGCAGTATTACATTATTGGTGTTTTCCTTGTTTTGGATGTTTATATCCATTTGTCTTAGGTTTCATGTGAGGAAAACCTTGTTACACTGATTTCCATCCTTGATATGATTAACTGCATGTGTTTCCTGCAGTTTAAATGTTTTTGATGCATTATAGCTACAAGCCAAGTAGTTTGTTGAACATACTCTGGTCTGCTATGAATCAGTTACATATGATTTCTTTTACTCAGGGCTACGGGATCCTGGTGTAGCAAGACCATAGGGGGAATTGAGGTTGAGTTCTTCCTCAGAGGGCCTATTTAATTTTTACCACTATCAGACCATAAGGGAGATTGAATTTCTGATCTCTTAGAGGGAATGATAATTACCGAATCAAGACTAAAGGGTGAATTAGATGTAAGTTCTTCCTCAGAGATTCTGTAGTATCACTTCAAGACCATAGGGGGAATTGACGATGAGTGCTTCCTCAGAGTGTCTATTCCTTTTTTGAATACTTGACCATAGGGGTCTACCCGCGTGATCCACCCAGAGGGTCAGCATGATAAATTAATGTTGGTTGGTTGTGATGAGTCCGCCAAGTCAAATAATAAGCATGGTTTTGTAGTTCTTGTTGTTAGGTAGTCTATTGAGATACATGTTGTGTTTCCAGCTATGACTTTGGATTATAGAGCTTTTTTCTAGATTCTTTGGTTGATGATTAAATTGTTGAATTAAATTAATTAATAAATTTGAATGGAGACTTGTAGGATTGTTTACTCAATGTACTCATGTTTATACGCTGCATTTATTTCATTTACTTTAGCTATGTTACTCACTGACAGTAGGGCACAGACCTTGTGGTGGTTGCTTAATGGGATTAGTCCCACACCACGTTTGGGTCATTCTATTCTGCCCAAATAGGTTATATGGATGCAGGTCTGGATAGGGATTGTGGCCCTTATACTTCAGGTGCTTGATTACTTGTTAGATATGTAGGTCATGGGACCGAGCATAGACTTGTGATGCTACTGGAGTTTACTGTATACTTTTAGTACTTGGGTTTCAGTTGTATTTCAACATGTTGCTTTGTTTACTTCTTCCACAGATACATTTACCAAACTGCATCATTTTTATAATATACATTGCTTCTACTATTTTGTTTAAGTTGATTTATACTATTTACTATATCTGCTATTGTTTATTGTTTCCTTCCACTGCATACATTACCAAATGAGTTTATAGTTTTGACACTAACTCACCAAGGCCCTAGCTGCTTGTCGAAAGCGTCTGGAATTTGGTGAAACGCGCTTGAGGTCATGTTGTGAACTGGGTACGTGGAACCAGTTGAGTGGATCTAGATTCGGGTCGTTACAAAGTAGTATCATAAGAGTTTTCTTTCTTTTATATTTCCTTTCTATTTGGCGACAATAGACAGGGATAGGAAAGAATTGGTATATGGTTCTTAAATTTACCCTGGAGTAATTAACCCTTGTATATGAAAAAGCTACATTGCCTCGTGATTGTATATTCTATTTTTTCACGTCATACAATTGGTTATATTTCATCATTGGGTGATGCACATGTTTTGTGCTATTACAGTTTATATGATTGTGGTTCTATTTTTTTGAAACCCGAAGTGATGAGGGTATGCCATCTCATTCATTATGTAGGCACTGGTTAGAAAATCACATATCATGCATTTTACCTTTCCATATAGGGTGAATTAGAAATTTCATTCTATTATGATATATGTCTTGACAGATTATGCATGATGTAGTGATATTTGATGTGATAGAGATACATGTTATGCTGATAGAGTGTTTATTATCATATATCTTATTTAACATGGATGACAAGCTTTGGTCTTAGAGGTGTTATTGGCCCTCGAGGGTCGAAATTTGGTGGATCATGGGATTATCATACTATTTACTTTTTATATGCATTGTAATGATTTCAAGCTTTGATTCATAGTGAGTATGGGAACCCACAGATCAGATTTGACCCATAGGTTCTGGTTTTTAGTGTTTTTAGGGGTTTTGGGGAGTTTTGTGTGCCTACTACCCAGAAACCCAGATAACTCAGTAGGTGGCCTTATGATCACACACCATGTGTTCATCTGTTAGGGAAGAACCACTTTTCGCGGTTACACTCCGTGTACTTTAAAGTACACGCCGTGTACTTTCCTTCCGGTTGATCTAGACGTGTAATTGAATACATGGGTTGGAAAATCATAGGGACAACATGCCGTGAATTTTGTTGACACAACATGTAGTTGTGGCCCATGTACCTGCCCATGTGACTAAAGACTCGGACTGAAAAAATCCTTAAGAACACGTCGTGTGGTATGGGTTTACACATCTAGTTTGGCTAGTGTACACGCCCAAGTAAAATCTTTCTGGAACACGCCGTGTATAGAGACTACACATCGTGTAGCCATGATTTTCTAGACATAATAGTTTTTCATCTTCTATTCTGTTTTAACACATTTATGTTTTAATCTATGCTCGATGTTGATAATGGTGTGCTTGACCCGGCAGAATCATTCCAACAATAAGTCATCCCATTGCACGTCAGGGGTCTAACAATGATCATATTCTAGATATGGCACCGTCAGTTATCCCAGATACTGTTGAAGAGACAAAGTTCTGTGTGGGATTCCTGAGGTTCATACAGACCTTTCAGGGAGCTCAGCAACCTTCCCAGTCAATGGTAGAGCTTACACAATTCTTTCAGCAGTAGAATCCTCCCACGTTCTCTGGGGATGGTGGACCTTATGCTGCTAAATCTTGGTTCGAAGCTACGGTTTTTATCTTTGACCATCCCATGACACCCCCATACAGAAGGGTTAATCTCAAAACATACATGTTGCGAGATTCCTCCAAGAGATGGTGGGACGCAGTTTCTCAGGCACGACATCATCAAATAGTTTCATGGGACGAGTTTCAGTGTACGATCTACAACTACTTCTACCCTGCGACATTGATGTCCGACAGAGCCAGAGAGTTCATAATCTTGCAGCAGGGTACTCTATCAGTTATGGAGTATTCATACCATTTTATTGAGTTACAGTGTTTCACTCCTGTTCTGGGGAATGACAAGTTGTTTTTAGTGAGGATTTTTGAGGAGGGCCTTAGACCAGAGATCAGATAATAGGTGAACGTATTCTAGTTGACTTATATTTCATTAATAGTAAACTAGGCCTTGATCACGAAGGGAAATCTGAGGGATACTGGAGCAGTGAGCCAGGGCGGTTCAGCATCCAGAGTCAGTACTCTTTCTACTAAAATTAGGAGGCGCCACCGAGAGTCTACACGAGGTGACTCGAGGAAGCAAGATGTTACTTTAGGTTGAAAGGTTGTTTGCTAAGAGTGTGGGAAGGACATGCATAAGAAGCCACAGTTCCCATGGGACCCAGTGGAGTGCTGAGCTTGCCACAAGATGGGTCACCTACAGGGATTTTTCAACGTTCTTCTTCTAGCACATAGTGAAGGTGAATCTATTTCGATTCCGCATACAGGCACATGATTGACAGTTCTGCAGCAGACTTGGGATAAAGTTCTTGGGGTTGATCAGGCGAGGGTAGAGGGCGTGGAAACGGTGGACTAGCTCAGAGAGGATCAGATCCGGGATCTCAGGCTCCTATACAGGGCCACGATACAGGCTAAACATTTGCGGTAGAGCAGACTCATCAGGATCAGGATCCTGGACCTTCTACAGTTCAAGGTATGATCTTAGTATCCTTAGTTTTATCTTCTACACTTTTCGATACAAGAGATTCTCATAGCATTATTTCTGTGCACACTGTGGAGAGCCTTAGACTTACTATCTTCACTTCAGAGATTATGATGACACTAGACAATCCCTTGGGACGTAAAACTGCTAGTGTGCATCAGTGCAATTAGTGCCCCCTTGATTTTGGTGTGTGTCACTTCTTGTGGGATCATTAAATGCTAGAGATGACAGGGTATGATGTCATTATCGGAATCGACCAGTTAGTTCCATTTTAGGCCTTTTTCAATTGCAATCGTCACAGGGTGAGTTTCACGTCACCCTATGGCATACCTTTTTTTCACAAGGGAGAATGGGATGTCCATGCGAGCAGAGCTGGATAGAGCAACATGGGTTGGGTGGTGTTACAACCAAGATTTATAGTTTATATCTGGATGATCAGGGGACTTATCAGATGGATTATCCTCTTGTGGTTGATCACTTTCCCGATGTCTTTCTAGAAGACTTTTCAGGTTTTCCTTCGGAGCGTGAGGTAGACTTCTATATTGAGCATGTACTGGGAGTAGCACTGGTATCCATACCTACTTATAGAATGGCTATATCTGAGTTACAAGAGCTCAAGAAGAAGTTGGAGGAGTTGCAGGCAAAGGGTTTTATCCAACCCAATACTTCTCCTAGGGGTTCTCCTGTTTTATTTGTGAAGATGAAAAATTCTACTTTACGACCTTCTGTGGATTATCAGAAGCTGAACCAGTTGACGGCCAAGTACCGATATCCCTTGCCAAGGATTGATGATCTTTTTGATCAGCTTCGAGGAGCTAGGATGTTCTCGATGATCTACTTGAGATCTGCCTATCCTCAGTTGAGCGTTAGACCATCAGATATACCACTTATATCCTTCCAGAGGAGGTATGGTCTATAAGAGTATTTGGTGATGTTGTTCTGACTCAAGAATGTGCTAGCTGTTTTCATGGAGCTGATGAGAAGAGTTTTCCATCCTTACTTGGATTCCATAGTGGTGGTTTTCGCGGACAACATCTTGGTGTACTCTATCATTCAACCCGACCATGATGCCCATCTTGAGCTTGTATTGAGTACACTGAGAGAGCATCAGTTATATGATATGCTCTCAAAGTTCCGCTTCTAGATGGAAGAGATTCACTTCTTGGGTCATGTCATCTCAGAGACAGGATTATCAGTTGACCTGAAGAAGGTGAGAGTAGTAGTTACCTGGGAGAAGCCAAAGAATTTCATCAAGGTACGAAGTTTAATGGTAATGGATGGTTACTACAGGCTGTATATATAGGACATCTGATGCTTAGTAGCACAATTGATGGTCTTGACTATGAATTGATTGAAGTATGTTTGTTCATAAGCCTTTGATTTATCCTTTCAAGAGATGAAGGTGAGATTTACTTCAGCACCGATTCTAGTTCTGCCAGAGCCAGACAAGGGTTATATAGTTTCTATGATGCATCTGGCATTGGTCTTGGAGTTGTTCTTCTGCAAGAGGATCGTGTTGTTGCATATGGATCTCGGCAGTTGAGGCCACATTATCAGAACTATCCTATGCACGAACTGGTGTTCGCAACTGTTGTTCATGCCTTGATTTTTTGCAGACATTATCATCGGGGAGAGTATTTGTGGTATATACTAACCATAAGAACCTCAAGTATATATTCATATAGTGTGACTAAAATATGAGACAACGGAGGTGGTTGTAGTACCTACAATATTTCAACATTGATATTGCTTATACGCCTGGAAGAGGAAATGTTGTAGCAGATGCACTGAGCATGAGGACTCAGTTACAGGCAGTTCAAGAGGCCAGCAGCGAGTGGCAGGTTATGACTTTGTTCACTGAGATTCAATTGGTGGTGCTCAAGAAACACGGATAGTTAGTTCATTTTTCTGTAGCTGTTACCTCTACTCATTTTGATCGAGTTCTAATGACAAAGACACTAGACTCAGAAGGACTAGTCCTACGGGAGGGTGTGTCAGGTGGAGAACCTACTCTGGGGTGGACATTGGGCAATTATGAGGTGTTATGATTTCATGGCCACATATGGGTTTTAGCAGACAAACATGAGGACCTGATGTGGGAGTTTCAGGCTTCATCTTGGGCTGTTCATCCTAGTGTCACAAATATGTATTGATACATAGGTCATCAATATTGGTGGCCATGTATGAAGAAATATGTTGCTGGTTTTGTTATGCGGTGTTCCACCTATCATGCAATGAAGGCATAGAATCAGCTACTAGCAGTGCTATTGCAGTAGTTACCCATTCCTGAGTGGAAATGGAATGATGCCGCGATGGACTTTGTGACTGGGTTACAGAGGTATCCTTGAGGGAATGATGCGGTTTGGGATGTTGTTGTTCGGCTCATGAAGGTTTCTCATTTAGTGCCGATCAAGGTGAACTTCTGTGTGGATGAGCATGGGAGGTTGTACATTAGTGAGGTGTAAGTACTTCCTGGTGTTTCGAACACTATCGTTTTATATAGATAATCCCGCTTTACTTCACATTTCTGGTAGCGGATACAGAGGGTTTTGGGTACACAGTTACTTCTGAGTATAACATACCATTCCCATACAGATGGCCAATCAGAGGGCCTGATTCAGGTGCTGGAGGACATGCTGCGAGCATGTGTCCTTGATTTTGGAGGATCTTGGGAGAAAAATATACCTCTAGTAGAGTTTTCCTATAATAATAGTTTTCATGCAACGATTCAGATGACACCTTATGAGGAATTGTATGGTAGGTCGTGCCAATCACCCTTGTGGTGGCTGGAGGCAAGAGAGGTCGCTATGCTGGGACCTCATCTTGTTCAGGAGACCACAGAGCAGGTGGAGTTGATTCAGAAGAGGATGGATACCACACAATCTTGGAAGAAATCATATGCTGATCAGCGGAGACAACCTTCAGAGTTCATGGTGGGAGATCAGGTTTTCCTACGTGTTACCCCGAGGTTGGGACATAAGAGGATTAGGAGACATGGAACGCTTTCACTGAGATACTTCGGTCCATTTGAGGTTTTGGAGAGAGTCGGGTTGGTTGCTTTTAGGTTTATGTTACCTATGAGGTACTAGGATATTCACAACATCGTCTATGTTTCTCTGCTCTGATGGTATTTCACAGACATGTCTCATGCTTTTCATCCTGAGGAGGTTGAGTTTAACCAGGATGCATATTTTGAGGTGATCCTCTAAGAATTGTTTATCGCAGTACCAAGGTTCAATGTGGCTAGTCCGTTCCTCTAGTATGGGTTCTATGTAAACACATGAGAGTACATGATGAGACTTGGGAGATGGATGTCGATGTACGATCACAGTGGCCAGATATGTTCTAGGTTTCTTCTTCAACGATGCATTAGGAAATTCAAGGATCAAATTATTTAATGGGGGAGGTTTATAAGAACCCAGATATTCTATTCAGGTATGTTACCCCCTTGGTTTTTGTTTTCTTAGTTTTAAAGTTAATGGTGATGTAGGGGAGAGTCAGGGAAACATGAAATGAATTTTTGGGGCAAAATGGGGAGCTGCACGGGCGGCGCACAATTTATCTAACCGTGCGGCCAGACTGTGCGTAGCTGGGACTCATAGTAGTGGCCACCACATGGCTACCACATGGTTAAGGGAAACAGTGCGAAGAGACTGTGCAAGGACTGTTGGCAAGGCGGTATAGACTGCACAGTTAGCGCATAGTTTTTCTAACCGTGCGATCAAACCGTGCAGGCACATAAATTAGATACTTAAATTTTGGATCTAACTATTTTTGCCTCTAATTGCCTCTTTTAAGATCCAATGTGGCCATAACTCAGGATTAATCTCCCTTGAAGGTTGAAAAACATCTCCCAAGAATTTCGTAGGCAATCCGAAGGCTTCTCATGGAAAATTGAAGTTGGATTATTGAGGTATGTGATCTATCTCCTTCGTTCTTCATCGTTTACATAGAAAAACATAGATCTACTTCTCCTCTTCCCTCAGTTTCATATATTTACACCTGTTATGGGTAGATATAAGTGTGTGGATGCCAAATTTGATGAGTTTGGGTCATGATCTTGTTAATAGAAGGAATCTAATGGGGGGTTTTTGGAGAATCAACCCAAGTTTCTTGTGCATTCTTCATTTTTGGACTTTTCATCGCATCCTTCAATGTAGGTGGTTTGATTACTTATGTTAAATGTCTTCGGGTTTATGTGAAAAAAGTGCCAGATACCAATGTATCGGGTATCACAGCTTAGGGTTCTAATCCATTAATATTATCTACCTTATATTTTTGTGTGCTTGAGGCTGTTAGATGAACATTGATAGCTTGTTTGCATGTCTGAGGATCACACCATGGGTGTTTTCCAAATTTTGGTTGTTTATAGCCATTTGGATTAGGTTGCCTGTGAGGAAAATCTTGTTACACTGATTTCCTACCTCGATATGAAAAATTTCAGGTGTTGCCTGCAATTTAAATGTTTTTGATGCATTGTAGCTATTATCCAAGTAGTTCGTTGAACATACTTAGGGATGCTACGAATTAGTTAAGTGCTGTTTCTTTTACTCTAGGTTGCGGGAACCTGGTGTAGCAATACCATAAGGGGAATTGATTTTGATTGTTTCCTCATAGGTCCTATTTAATTATTACCACTATGAGACCATAAGGGATATTTACTTTATGTTATCCCAGAGGGTCTGATAATTACTGAATCGAGACTAAAGGAGGAATTAGACATAAGTTCTTCCTCTAAGAGTCTATAGTACTGCTACAAGACTATTGGGGGAATTGACGATGAGTGGTTCCTCAGAGTGTCTTTTCCATTTTTGAACACTTTACCACATGGGTATGCTCGCGTGAACCACCCAGAGTGTCAGCGTGATAAATTAATGTTGGTTGGTTGGGATGAGTCCAGCATGAAGGAGAACAAGCATGGGTTTGTACTGCTTGTTGTTAGGTAGTCTATTGAGATACCGATTGTGTTACCTACTATTCATTTGGATTATAGAGCTTTTTCATAGATTCTTTGGTTGATGATTAAATGATTGAATTAAATTAATGAATAAATTTGAATGGAGTCTTGTAGTATTGTTTACTCTGTGAACTCATATTTCTCTTCTATATTTATTTCATTTAGTTTTAATATATTCCGCACTGATAGTAGGGCACAGATCTTATGGTGGTTGCCTACTAGGATTAGTCTCACACCTTATTTGGGTCTTGCTTTTCTGCCCAAACAGGTTATATGGTTTCAGGTGTGGATAGGGATTGTGGCCCTTCTACCTCATGTTCTTGATTGATGTTTAGAGCTGGAGAGAATGGGACCAAGAATAGACTTGGGATGCTGCTTCAGTTTACTGTTTACATTTAGTACTTCGGTTTCATTTGTATATCAGCATGTTTCTTTGTTTACTGCTTCCACAGATACATGTACCATGCTGCATCATTTTTATATTATACATTTCTTCTACTGGTTGGTTTCAGTTGTGGTATACTATTTACTGCTTCCGCTATTGTTTATTATTTTCCTTCAGCTACATAATTTACCAAATGAGGGCATAGTTTCCCCACTGACTCACCGAGGCCCTCACATCTAGTGGGTAGCCTCTGGCATTTTGGGAAATGCGCTTGAGGTCATGTGGCGAACAGGGTACAAGGCAACAATTGAGTGGCACTAGATTCAGGTCATTACATATTATATTATAATATTTCAAGAAAGTTGATTAAAAAATATTTGATAAGTAAATAATTTTTTCTTAAATTATAAATTTCTATTTAATTATTATTTTTATTTCCCATTTTACATAATTATAATACTATAGAATACTGATATTATAATATAATGTTACATTTATTGTTGTAATAAACCATTTAGTAGATATATCTCACACTATACACAAATCCCCTTGATGTGAGTGTAAAATAAATTATATTATTTGAAAACAAGGATAATTATATATCACCTTCTATTTCATAAGAAATATTTAATGGGGCAATGACGGAAATTTGGAGTTATAATGGTCCATTTAAAAAATTATAGATGTGGGATGGGGTTTTATAATTTATTTTCTCCAGTTATGGGATTCCTGTTAGATAATATTATTTATAGTTTATGTCTCCCATTTGTTATTTGTCTGAATATAGGATTTTCTACGGGTGTACCTAAGAACATTCTATAAATATTTCCTTATAAAATATATCATTTTATTTTTTTATATTAAATTTACATTACCATAGTTCTATATAAAAATAATCGATGTGGACCATAATAAATAACATTTTATATAATATATAAATAAAATATATAAAATTGTAATTAGTTGAATGAAAAAATTAACACTATCAAATAACATCTTGAAATTATATATATAATTAAATTTCTATTGTGGATTTTTCATTTATAAAATATATTTAAATGTAGATCACGATTTCTTATATAATTAATTATATCCTGGATGGTTTTAACAACCTATGTATCAACTTTTATGAATTTATTATAACCTCCATACATTGGGATGTTAGATTATAAAATTAAATAATATTTAATATTTATGAAGAGGAAGGGTGTTTGATTTTATAGAATACACTGATGCTGTAAATCGATAATGGGTTGTCATGAGTTTATCTCAATTGATATATCATAAAAATTTCATTTATTTTATACTATGAGTAGATTTACTTTCACTAAAAACAACATATATTATATTTAGATGTGTATTTATCCTTAATAGTGAATTAATTACAATAATTGGATCTTGTTGATAATATTTTAATATATTTGTGAATTTTTTAAATTTTTTATTTGTTTTTAAGTTTTCGGTCTAGTAATGGATTGATGGGAGTTCAGTTAAGACTTGGAGGAATTGTTTTTCTATGTGTCTGAGTACATGAAAACATGGATGACAAGGTTTTTTTTTGATATGGAGTATAGTGGTGAATTTTTTACCATTGTATATTATTCTAATGATATAGTGTTAATTAATTCTCAATGATGTAATTGGGATATATGGGAGTTTAATACATATGTATCATGAAAAATATTATATGGATCATGATTTTATCATATATGAAATACAAAATATGTTATAAAATTATCATTACTTAAGGAATATTATCATAGGAATAGTAGTATCCCTGTAGATTCAGTGACATGTGGCCTCACAATATAACCCAAAATATCCTGCCAAAATAGGTTAGATCATGAAATAATGGCTATGACTTGATAATCCTAATTCATAATATAATTAAGATTTGTAGTTATACCCCCCATGATCCCTAAGATCAATCCATAAATTTTCATTCACATATATTTGTATATAAGTGGAGAAGTGGGTTTCCCATTTTAAATTAGTGAACTATATTGAGATTGTATTCAATGATATTCTAGATTAAAATTACAAATCCATTATATTTGGATATAACTATATATAGAAACACTTCATCTAAAAACTCATAAATACATATTAAATATATGGGAAAAACCAATATCTTTGTGGGAGAAATTGTTTTGAAACAATTTGTTTTAGTAACATTCAACATCATGAATGTTTTTAACTAGGTTTGGATAAAATATGTGAAGATGAATAATACTCCAAATTAGATACAAATTAAAAAGGTATTTGTGAGAATTTTACGTGGATAATCGTTGATATTTTGATGTTTATCATTATTTATTTTATATAGTAGTTTTAAAGAAATATACATAATTTTTTAGTTTATTAATTTTTTTAAAAAATATGAACATGAGTAGTAAGACTACATCCCTTAAGATCAAATGATTATCTACTTGATAAAAATAATTAGTGAAATTTGTATTCCCCCTTGTGTAGTGTGAATTCATTAATAATATATATTTTATTATTATACCATAATATTTCATATACAATTACACTAATTCATGATGATGAATATTATTGTATATTTCTTTATTTAGAAAAATCAATAATTACTTACTTTTTATGGTATTTTCATATCTCACATTCCGATGAATTTGTATCATAGAAATATAATTGTATTTATTATTCATATTTATTTTATAATAAATTTTACATTGTTTATTGGGAGGGTGTAGTTTTATGATGTAAAAACTATGACAAACTATTCATTTGTTTTTGACAAAATAGTTCAAGATATATTCTATCATATGAAAATTTTCATTTCTATTCTATATATAAATGATTAGTTTTAATTATTGTATAATTTTGGAACATCAACACCAATTTAGTTTATTTATCTTTTAAATAAAATTATATTTTTAGAGATAGAAAAATCTAATTATTAGCGACCAAACTCAGAAGCCCATGAGCTAGTGTATGCTATCAATTATATAGAAATTATTAAAATGAATCACGACTCGAAGGACGAAGAAGTTTATTTGTCTTAGTAATCCAGATACATTAATGTCTCTTGTATTACAAAAGGGATGGACTAATTAGATTAATTTTTTTCATCTATCGAATCAAATAACGTTGACGATGACTCTAATCTATGTAGTAAATACCAATATATAATTTAAACTATGCTTCTTAGATTAATAATGTAAGAATCATAATAATCGTGAGATAAAATTCTTGGTATGTGAAAAAAATTGAAAATAATAATTAGTCCACGAGAAAAGTAATTATGACATGTTAATAACTGAACTGATAATCCATGTATTCAATAAACATAAAGGAAATGAAATGATATGTATTTCAATATAATATCTCATGGATGAATAAAAACTAAAACAAATATGAAGGAAATGATTTATTATTAAATATTATGTTTTGGCACATGAAAACATATTACCATTAATACCTTTTATAGGGTGGTTCTACTTCGGGTAAAAATCCATCTAAAATGGATGGCCGACTATTTCATCTCATATGACTATTGATGCATCGAGGGGCTTTCATTAACCGATCCCCATCCTGTATCATAAATGTCCATTCTACATGGAAATAAATGTGGAGGGTTTTCGCTAACTGATTCATCCCATGAGACTATCAAGGAAACTATGTTAGTTCATTCACTGATCCCCAAACTATAAATATTTTATTAACCTATCTCTATTATGTAGGGCCTACATTAACATATCCCAAACCTGTATAGTGCTAGTACAAATAATTTATATAAACAAAATTCATTATAAAATATCTGTATTAAATTAATTATAAAGTGTTATCAATATTTATCCACATAAGAATACAATATTCAATGTAAGAAACATATATATAATGAAATTTGTTTCAGGAAATATAATATCCTTGAAAATTTATATAGATATTTAGGGAAATTTAAATGAAAAATGATTATATGAAATTTGAAATTTCAAGGGGATTAACATGAATTATGGAATGGAATGATAATATTATCCTTGGTTAAATCAATCATAAACCATGTAGAGGAATATTAAGGATGGAATAAAAAATCCCTAAGTGGAGTAAGATAAATGGTTGTTGACGTTGACAAAATAAAAGAATAAATTTTAACAGTAATCTTTAGGAAAATATCATTTATTATTGAATTTGTTTTGAAATATGTTTTCCTTGAAAATAAATGTTATAAAAAATAACTATAAAAATAATCCATTTAATCAAAGAAAATAGGATTCAATTAAATGATGACGTATAAATCTATATAATCCATATTAGGTAAAACGTATATTCATTTGTCATCATTAATGTTTAAAAAGAATCCTTGTTCAGAAAGTGACAATAATTTTTTTTTAAATAAATTCTTAAAAGAAAAAGGCTAATTTTTTTTAACAAAATCATTATGAAAACATGTTTGAAATTTTCTTAATAAAATTTCACTTTTAGATCAAGGCAAGTTCCCCTAATATTGAAAAAATAATGTAATTTTATTTTAAATATAGTTTCTTAAACATTCAGAGTACCAAATAGTGAAAAATGGTGCTAATAATTTAAAATGGTTAAGAATAACTAGAGGATAATGAAAATTTTTTATTGAAAAAATGTTTATATAATTTCCTCAAATAGTAAATCTATGTAAATATCATTAATTTATTTTTTGAGAAACAATATCATTAAACATTCCAAAGTGTCCCATAAAACATTGAAAAATTTAAAATCATCAATCTCATAAAACAGTAATATTAAATTAATTATGAATATAAAATTAAGAAAAAATTATTTATTATATAATATAACATATGCGGGATTAGATAAACCACACAAAAGATATATATGGTGTACATGACATTTATCTCATGGATGTAAGAAGTGAAATGAGAATCTCTCACCTTGAGTTTCCTTTCAGATGAAGACACTTTAACTTACCGTAAAAAACTAATGTAAATTGATTTACTTTCTTAAGAAACTTTTTTATGATTATAATTACTTTTATTTAATTTATTAACATTCTGTGTACAAATAATTAATCAATCATGTTTACATCATGTATTTTGTCAAAATTTAGTTTACATGTCAAAAACAACTATCGTAGGTCAACTATGTTAAAAGAGATAATTATATAACATCAAAATAGAAATAATAATGATTGAATTATAATATATAGACATAAATTACACTTTTTCATTCAATCATTGAATATGGTTGTGAAATATGAATCAACGTTACAATTATGGAGATGGTAGGTCATATGTACGCATGAATATTGTTCCAATTTTCCAATGATCATTATTGAATGAAGTTAACTAAAAAATTATTTAAATATAATTATCATTTTATAATAAATAAAATATTACTCAATCATATAGAGGTATATATGTTATAATTGTTATGAAAAATAAATCACATCATTTCGAGGAGGCGGTAGTCCACATGTCCATGAATAACATTTTCACATTTTAAATTTGTTAGAGTGTAATAAAGAAAAAGAAATAAAAACTAATATATATGTAATTATATCATTAATATCATATATATGTTATTTATTCCTTTTTTATTTTATTATAACCATTGTTTATATATACCATGTGTCTTGGGAATGAATCACAATGCTTTGAGGGGTGGTAGTCCACACATCCTCAAATGATGTTATCATATTATCATAAAATGATAAGTATTAAATATATGCATTATAAAAAGATAAAAGGTGTATTAATACATTATAAATATCATATATGAAAATAAAAAAATAGTTTTCAGCATAATAGTCATCATGATAATTGGTAGGGAAAAAATGAACAATCATTGTTTCATTAGGTAGTAGTTCACCATATTAAAAATATTATATTTTCTAACTATTAGATTATGGTCTGAGCAAGTGTAGGTAAAAATAATAACAAAAAAATATAATATTATATTTAGAATAATTTCTTTATGTAATAATTGAATAAGAAGATCATATTGAGTGGATAATGGAAATCAAACTAAATGGCTTGGATAAGAGGTTACCTCTTAATCGGGTAACTTCTTTGGAATTATAGAAAAGGATTCCATTGAAGTTTTTCTGCCCAGTGGGATGCTTAAATGTTGAGGGGAGGGATGATGGGAACATATTTTTATATATTTTAACCAATCATAAGTGTTCTGATTGGAGTGAATAAATAAGAGAGTTGATGTACATTTTTTTGTAACGAAAATGACTCACTTGGACTTTTTGGAACCATGTCAACTATACAAATGATCTAAAATTTAATAATTCATAAAAACACATTAAACTCAATAATGGAAGTTAAATTGAATATATAAGTCCATAAAATGGGTTTTGGAATAGTGGATAGGTGAAATTAGTCTATTATGTTACTGGGTTAGTCCTTTATTAACTAAATATTTCCTTAATATTTGTAAATAATTTTAACAACATTCAATAATATTTTTGATCATAATTAATTTTGACCATATAATGAGCTATACATTATTATTATTCACAATATAAAGTAAATTTTTCAAAATTTAAATCATATATGTTGAGGAAATTAATTAATAATTCATTACATTTGAGGGACAACAATGAGGGTTTTTCAAGTAAAAAGGTCCAAAGTTTGGATAAGTTTTTACAGTCAATTTCAATGTGAAAATGATACCAATCAACTAAATTTTATTAATTGATAATAATATGATCTGACTAATATTTAAAAAGAAATATAAAAAAATTATCTGAATATATTAAATATAACAAAATGTAGTTTTAAACAAAATTTTATTATTTTTATCTATTTATTTAAAAATGATATGTTTTAGAAGAATATTAAAAATTTACCCTAACCTAATTTTAATGTCTCTATTTAAAATAAGAATTTTATTATAGAATTTTAAATCAATTAATGTTTCAAAAATATGTTTTTAAATGGCCGCTATATTAAAATGTGATAAAATTTCCATTATAATAATATTGTTTTTATGTGTAATATAGTGTTTCATATAATCTTATGCATTTAAATAAAAATGTATGAATATCAAAAATATTTTAATGAATATATATAATATAAAATTCATTTACATAATTATCTAACTATATTTAATTTTTTTATTATGAAAGAACTCCTTTGAAATAATAAAGAAAATTCTTTTTTATATCCAATAGTTTCATTTTTTCATTATTAAATAATGTTCGATCAATGTATTAATTTTTTATTCATAGTTACCTTAAAGTTTCATAATTTACTAGACACTATTCATAACTACTAACATAATGGCTAGGTCATTTCATATTATAATAAATAATATTATTTTAATTATATGTAATTATTTAGTAAATCTCGATCTGGAGTATAATTCACTCTATTGAAGAAGGTCACTCTTCTGTGTAACATAACATATGTAGGAAGGTATCTATCAAATATAACTCAAATTAAATCATAGTAACATTTAAGGAAAAAATATTAAGATGAATTTGTAAATAATAAATATATTATAATGTATTAATATATTATATTTCCTTATGCGCTTGGTGTCTCATGACATTCACGATATCAAAAACAAGGTTCTTTAGAATTTCACCGTGTTACAGTCTACCTAGATAAATTAAATTGTTACCTAAACATTTATACTAGATCTTCTTTATAAATTGTTTGATGTTTCCGATGTTGAATTCCTACATCATGAGAAGGGATCATAAAACATTCTCTAAAAAAGATAGAATGTGAAGTTAAAAGGTAACATGGACTACCATGTAATAGGGTCTCTATGTATGGGAATATTTTTGGAATGAAGAGATATGTTCTTATATGAAAAAAAAATTATATATTGGGAGATAATATGGTCCTCAAATACAATCAAGATAATGATTATTTTAATATTTAGGGTAATAAAAACATAAATCATTTATGATTTAGAAGTGCACCAGTTCAAACGAAATTAAGGTATTTGGACAAAGTTTTATTTTTATTCCATTTGTCTAATGTTGGGTAATTATTATACTAACCAAAATATAATGAAATGTTATTACTTGTTAGGATTCAATTTAATAAGAAAAATATTTATTATTTATTGTACTTTGATAAAAATATAACTTGTCCCTTTACTCAAAAAAAAATTAATTACCAAAAAAGAGTTTTTATACCGAAAGTAGTTAGGAAAAATTAAATAGTTCATAAGACCTATAAATGTAGGAAAATTTAACTATTTATATTTTACTATACTAAAAACAACATTTTTAATAGATTATAAAAAAAGGAAATATGGTTAATAGATTATTTCATAATCCTCAATTGTGATACTACTGAACATTATTACCATTTATTCGTCATATAGTTTAAATGAAAACACTGAAACAATATCTAAGACCATGAATAGGTTAGTGGTTGGTGTAAAACCATTATCATCTTTTAGTTATGGGTTGATGATCAATGGAAAGAATGGACTTGACTGGTATTCTCCCATCTTATCAGTGGTCCTTCTCTAAAACACATTTAATATTATTTTAAAAACAAATATAATGTACATACTTGAAATGTGGTTAATCAAAAAATATACTTCTGAATAAGGTTTTTAATTTAAACATAACACTTAAATACCTCATTCTTTTTATTTTAGAACATATCCTTCCATGGTATATGGTTGTCACATAATATTTTCTATATTATTTTGAAACCATGAATGAGTATCCTCAATCTAACATATCATAGGTTTAACCTCCATTATTCATTATCATTATCTATTCAAATTCATCATAATGGTTTGTATAGAAATCAGTGATTATCTTAAAAATATCCCCTGAGATTTCCATTGTAGTTAGGATTAAGGAACATTTTCATGTACTAATTTTATTACACCCTAAGACCTCTATCTCAGAACCACATCCACTTGTAGTATCCATATTGGGAATAATTTCTAGGATGACCAAAATAATATATAATTTATCCAAATTCTATGATGTCATTCTATATTTTCCAAAAGTTATAATATTTGGTAATGTTTTCTAAAATATATTTTACTAAATATAGATCCCAATGCTTCTAGTAAACATCATTTGATACTAATTTTAGTGACCCGATCCCAATATCCTCAGAGCCAGTGTCTACTATCAACTATATTGGAATGATTATAAGAATAAAACATAGAAGAACAATTCCATTTTGTATTCGTGGTAAACAAGATACATAAATGAGGATTGTATTCCAAATTAATAGACTAATTACAACATAATTTATTCTTCTATCTAAACAAGTATATTCATGTATAACACAAATCCCTCAAAAAATATCTGTATGTATTTCAAAGTATTCAACATCGATTCATAGGGAATGTAACATACTAATAGTGAGCTCAAATTCTCATTAAGGGAAAATTATATTCGAAGAAATAATGAATCATTGAAAATAATAATTATTACATGGTAATAATTGATCTCACATTCTATGTAAACAATAAATTGAAAATAAATGTATCAATTGATAAAATGATGCAAAATATCATGGATTATTAATAACTAAAACTAATATGAAGGCAATTATTTTTTATATCTTTTAAAATATGATTCACTTGAAAAACTATTACTATCAATAGTATTCATAGGAATGATTAGATATATGGTAAAAATTCTTATAAGTCAGCTAGCCAACTATTTCATCACATTCTACTATTGTTGCATCAAGGGGATTTAATTAACTAATCCCCAACCGTATCATACCTGTATAATCACCATGGAATAATGGAGAGTTTTTTTTTTCAAAATTTTCCCCCATTACACTTCATATGTATAAAGAGTCTTTACTTAACATATCTCCAACTCGTAGAGCTTGAAATAACTAGTTACTAACTTGTAGGGTATGAATTTACTGGTCCCCGACCAATATAATGGATTTCCAAAGAATTTATATAAACAAACATCCTTATAAATTATTTATATTTAATAAATGATATGTATTTATAAAAATTTCTTTAAATAATAAATTAAATTCATATTAAGCACCATTTGAAAAATTATATGCATGTCATGTAATAATCATTTAATGAAAAATTATATAGATAATTAGGAAATTTTCAATGCCAAATGATTATATGAAATTTAATATTTCAATGGGATTTAAAATAATTAATGAATAAAATGAGAATAATATCCTTTTCCAAATAAGTAATAATACATCTATAGGATTATTATGGATTTTATTAATACAACATATCTTATGTGGTGAAAAATAAAGGTTTATAGATGTTGATAAAATTAAAACATCACGTTGTAAAATATTCGTGATTAAAACATATATTCCTCTTTAAAATCTTTTGAATGTATTTTTCATTGAAAATAACATTCGAATTTCTTTTTTGAATTATATATGTTTTGAAATTGATAATGTGGCTTTACATAAATGAACGCTGATAAAACTATATAATCTGTATAAGGTAAAAAGTGTATTCTTTTTGAACGGTTAATGGATAAAAACATGCCTTGTTCGGATAAAGATATGAATATTTCTATGAAAATATTATTAAAAGAAAAAAAATCTAAGAATATATTTACTAAAAAAAATTCAAAATAATTTAATAAAACATGACATTTAAAAGAAAATAGGTTTTCCTACTATAGAAGGAAATAAGGCCATGTTTTCATAAAAAGTATTTTCTAAAACAATTTTAGTACCAAAGACAGGAAAATTGTACTAATAAGTGTATATGGTCACGAATAACCATAAGATAATGAAAGGGTTTATTGGTCAAGGGTTATTTAATTTCCCTGGATGCAAATTCAATTCATATATCATTAGGATTAATCTTGATGAATGTAATCTTTAAACATTCCCAAGTGGCCCATATCACATTGAAACAATTTAAATCATAAATTTCAGGAAGGATTAATATTAAATTTGATTTTAATATTCTATGATGATAAATGGATCAATGAAATGATATAACAAAGTAGGAAGTGTATACAACACACAAATGTTTCAAGAGGAGGAAATGACATTTATCGCATAGATATAAAAAGTGAGATGAGAATCCTTACCTTGTATTTCCTTTTGGGTGAACATAAAGTAAATTAGTTTATAATTAAATTATGTTATTTTTACACCATACTTAGAACCGTTTCCATGACTATAATTACTTTTATTTCAATTTTTACGATGTTTTATACAATTAAACAATCAATTATGTTTACATTGGGTGTTTTCAAAAAATTTAGCTTCAATGTCAAAAAAAAAAGCATTCTTAGGTCAATTATCATAAATTGGGTAATTATATAAATTATAAATACTAATAATTATGATATAATTATCATATTGATAAATAAATTATAATTTTAAAATCAATCATTGAATATAGTTATGAAAAATGAATCAACGTTGCAATCATGGAGACAGTAGACCATATATACACACTAGTAATGTTCTAATTTTTCAATGATCATTTTGGAATGATGATACATAAGAACATATCATAAAAGTTTCATAATAATATAATAAAAACTATTTCAATAATCAAAAATACATATATATATATATATATATATATATTTCTTAGGATGAAAAAGGAATCCCATCATGTCGAGGAGGCGGTAGTCCATATGTCCACAAATAAAATTATAACATTTTAGTTTGCGAGAGTTTTGTAAATAAAATGTGATAGATATATGTATATATATAATGAAAGGTAATTATTTCATGAAAATAATATATATATAATTTTTATGTATCCCATGTTTAATTATGACCATTATTTATACATTTCATCTGTAAATGTGACTGATTCACATCGCTTTTATGGGGCGGTAGTCCACACTTCCTTAAAAGATTTTGTCATATTAATGTAATATATAATGTATTAAATACATTGGTTATAAAAGTATCATATAATAATTAATAAATAATAAATTTCATATATTTTATTAACTAATATAGGGTCTATATTAACAGCCACCATGACAGGTGGTTAGGGAAAATTGACATATCATCATTTTGTGAGGCAGTAGTTCACCGAACACAGAAACATTATATTCATTAACAATTAGATGAATTTTTTTGTAAGTATTGTTAGAAATATTAACAAAAAATAGTAGTATATTGATAATACTTGTGTTTTTATTTATTTATAGAATAATAACAATACATGGAATGGAAAATGAAAATGAAACTAGAAGGCTTAAGAGAGGGCATTATGTCTTAACTGAGATACTTGTTTTTTTACAGAAAAGGATACCATTGAAGGATTTATGCCCAAAGGGAGGATTATAGGTAGAGTGGAGGGATTTTTGGATGGTATTTGGGAATATATTGTATAAAAATATATTTTTTGCGAGATGTGAAGAAGTTGGAGTATTGGTGGCCTTTTTTAGGGAAGGAAAATGACTCACATGGAACTTTTTGAAACAAGTTAGGTGTACACATGGTCTTTTAAAACAAAAGTCATAAAAAGGAATTAAAAACAATAATTAATGTTTAATAGAAAATATAGGGTATTAAAATGATTTTTTACACATGGATATGTCAATTGGTCCTTTAAATTAATGTTTAGTCCTTTATAATTCATTATTTTACATCATTAATTGTAATCAATTTTAATCACATTCTATATTATTTTAGGATAATAAATAATTAGAACATATTATTAATAAAAAATTATACTTATTACACATATGTAATATTTTTTTCAAAATTCAATTCTCTTAAATGGATGAAATTATTTTAAAATTAATCATGTAGGTGGGATGATAAAGCATAATTTTGAAGTAAAAAAGGATTAAAAGATTGATAATTTCAAACAATGAATTTGAATGTGAAATTGATCTTAATCACCTATATTTTGTTCGTTGATAAAAATATGTTCTAATTAAACTTTAAAACCAAAATAACACATATTTTTTACTTTATAAATAATTTAGAAGAAAATGCAGTTTTTAACTAAAATTCAGCATTTTATCTATTCATTAAAAATGATTTGTATCATAAAAATATCAAAAAATAACCCTAAACTAATTTTTATGTTTATATTTCAAATGTGATGTTTATTTTGACATATAAAATCAATTAATGTGTCAAAATTTGGGTTTTAATTTTGTTCACCAATTAAAGGTGGTAAATTTACATTTATAAAAATATTGTGTTTTATGTGTAAATTAGGGTTTTTTCTAACATTATACATATAAAATATAATAGATGAATATAAAAAATATTTAATTTAATATAGAACATATTTTTTCATTTATATCATTAAATACTTATAATTAATTATTTTTTTAATAAAAAAACTTTTTAGAGTATAAAAATAAATAAATTTCATTTTATGTCAAATTGGATTTTATTTTTATTTATTACTAATTGCTAACAAATAAATTCATTTCTTATTTATATTAATCAAAACAATTATATGAATGTAAATAAAATTCATAACATCTAACATAATGGCTTGTTTATATCATATTATATTAAATTATATATTTTTATGAATACATTATTTTTCTAGTAAAACATGGTCTGGAATATGACACACACTATAGAGGAAGGTCAGTCTTTTGAGTAACAAATTATATCAAGGATGGTCTCTCTTGTGTGTAAAAAATCATAAATCTTTGTTTCACGCATTTACATATATAATGAATCTATTTTTAAATGTAAATATAATGTTATTTATTTGGATATTATATTCCCTTATGCGCTTGGTGATACGTATCATTCACGCTATTAAATATAAGGTTCTTACATTAGTATTTTGGGTTGTAATAAGATTTCTAAAGATCATTTATCTCACATCCTAGGATTAATTAATTTTATCATTATTAATTAGTATACTCATAATGATATTGGTTAATCCTAGAAAATATTGGATACTAAAAATATTGACCTTTATATGAGATCATGTAATGAATAATTATCATCCATAATGGGGAAGGATTTAACATGATATATTATGGATTATAGTGACTAGAATATAATATAATAACAATTTTAACCATGTGGATTACAAATTTAACAACTTTTTATTATTATAACTTTATTGGGATTATTTTAGGATAACCTTAAATGTAAAGATGAAACAATGGAAAAATTATCAAAATAGGTAAAACATTTTTTCATAAATAAATGTTATAGGGATGTTATAAAATATAAATACATGTTGAATATATTAATTAAAATCACCATGGATAAATATATTTCAATGATATTTACCTTATAATATTATCTCATATATTGAAGGAACATTGAAAAACACAATAATGGCATGATTTTTGTGGACATGAGAGGACAATTGGCCTTATGGAGAAATATAAAATATAGGAAATCGGTATATTCTAATTATATATATGTTAAATAAAGATTTAGGAAAAATAATTATCGATTGGATGAAACCAATGATAATGGTAATTCCCTCTATTTCAATGATCATATATAATTATTCTGAAAATATATAAAGTAAGGCCATATATTATGAAAGAATAAACATCCTATTTTTTTGCTCTAATACTTAGAAACCTCTCAAAAAAATTTATAATTGAGCATGATTATGAAATTTATTCTAATTATAAAAACAAATGTGAATAGAGAAATGTTTTAAGTAGACAAATATGAGTAGATTTCTTCAATGGAAGTGGAATGAAATAAAATGATAAAGAGGGGTGTTTTATTAAATAAATAGGACATGTCTTCTGATATGTAATTTGAAATTTAAAATGGAATTTTTTATGACCATAAATCAAACCATTTTTTCTCTCCTCAAACCACATTATGATTTTATAAATACAAATATTTATATTTCATTTATGAGTCTTGATTCTAGTAGTGTTATTATATTATTATATTATATAAATAAATTATATAATTAAATATACTTCATAATATTTCATTGAATGTTATTTTTTGATAGGTCACATCATTTTATATATGATTATGATTGTGTTTCTAGGATAAATAAGTAGTATGGGACCATTAAATATTATATATAGTTTATTTTTCTATTCCCATATAGCCGATTCATATAGCTAATTATTCAATATAGCATATTCATTTGGGTTATTCATCCTAATAGTCTATAAATAAATATGATTTCAAGATTCATTTGTGTTAATAATTTTGACCATATCATTATCTACACAACTATAAGAAACCAATATTATCAGAAATTTACATTACATCATTTTAGATGAATATTTAGAACATTTAAAATATACATGCCTAAGGAATGTAATTTTTTATTTTCTTAGGATACTAAGAAGAAAATATTATAATTTTAATGAAGTATCAATAACGTTTAGAACAAATATATTCCCATTTATTAATTCTACATAAAAACATTCTTCATAAATAGTGGAATGGAAACATAAGAAATGGTGAGCCCATATACTCAGTAAGTGTAAAAAATGGAAATATATATGAATAAATTGAGTATATGGTTATGATAATATGTGAATTATATTACAAGAACATACACTCCATATTGAAGATCTTAAAAATGAGTATTGTTTTAAGAAAAAAAATTTATTAATACATGAATCATAGTGGAATCAAGTGAATAATCCATGATATCATTACAAAAGAATAAGACCAGAAATTGTGGCATATACAATAACATACAAAATTATTTCCATCATAATTAATGATTATTGAAAAGTATATATTATTAGAATATATTTATGCCCCAAATCATATTATAATTTAAGGTTAATAAAAAATATGATCTAAGTGTCAAAAATCCATTACTGAACCAGGTTCAGTCCCCACTGTAGCCCTATATTTCAAATTAATGATAAATTGTGGTTCCAAGCATATATTAATGAATCTAGTTAACTCCAAATTCTAGACCAGTCATACTGAACTGAGGTCACTGCTCATTATAAACCTATCACACTAAACTATGTTCACTTATCATTCAAGGAATGTAACACTCAACCGAGTTCACTACTTGTTCCAACCCAAAAATATTGAACCAAGTTTACTCTTAATTCCATCCTTGTCATACAGAACCAATTTTACTCCACATTCCATACCAATCATGCTAATATATGATTAATCTTTCTTTAAACACCTACCATATAAAACCATGTTAACTTATTATTAATGATCTTTCATACTCATGATATAAAAAATCAATACCCTATCAATTGGTGGAAGATATACCTCTATCCCAAAAAATAATTACAGCATTCATACATGTTCTAAAAAATAAGATAATTATTATGATATAAATACATATAAATAATATGATAATAATTAACATATCATCATGAAAAAACTATTGGAATGGAAATAGGATTCAAAATCCTAGAAGAAGCAATGAATAGAGGCAGGTTCTATAAGCCTATTTTCATGGTATAACCCCTGGAAATGGATAGGGTTTCATAAATAACTTCTTAATTTAATCGTGTATAATTTAAATAAATAAAAATAATGGTGTCCATAGATCATATTCTTATTAAAAAATAAACAATATAAAATTATTGTGTCTTGGATGTATAAGGATTTTGAATGATCACATGGAGAATTTCCGATGGGAAAAAATAATTCATTGAAAATTATTTAAAATAAGAGATAAGAAATTTTCAATAATATTTTCTTTGAAAACCACATAGATTATTTATAAAGTAAGATATAAAAATCACTTAATAGGTTTCAGGAAGAAAATATACTTTCATATTTTTGAAAACCAATTTGAAATCATAAATCATGTTGAAAAAAAATTAATTTTATATATGCCTAAAAATTTATAATTTAAACAGTAAATATATTTTAAAAGACATCTTCATCAAAAGATATTTTTGAAATTTTTTTAAATCATTTTAGAAATAATAAATTTCTAGAATATTATCAAAAATATTTATCAAAAATTTTATTCATATAATCATTCAAATAAATATTCAAAAAATTATTGTTATAACATTAGATAAATCCCAACTTTCATATAATTACCTTGTCAGTAAAATGTTATTATAATAGTGACTCAACTAGAAAATGAAAAGAAAACTCAATTCATCAATTTTTTTAAAAAGGTAATAACTATTAAAAATATCTTTTAAATTACATTTGAGAATAGTATAAAAAAGCTTAAGACATTTTCCCAAAATTTGGTTTTGAATGAAAACTAATTTCCCACTGAATATATAAATAGTGTCTTATTTTCATAAAACTTTTTTCATAATTATCATAAGTACCAATGTGTGTAAAAAAGGACCAGTACTTGAATATTTCCTTAATATCAATAAGACAAGAAACATGACAACATATATAGTTGTATGGAATATAATATTCCATTAATGGAAGCATAATCATAATTAATCATTATAAATAAAATTATTATAGCAATAAACACTTACCACATTGATAAAATTGAACCCTAATCACTATAAAGGAATAACATAAAATGAAACATAAGAAATCATGACAATAAATGAATAATTATATTACATTTAAAATTGATTTAGATGAACCTAGAAAAGAAAATAGGTTGATGACATTACATGACACTCAAGAAAGGAAAAATTGAGAGAACATTACTGAATCTATTTGGTACGTTTTGAATTGTAAACAAAATGAAATAGATATAAAAAAATTCAAAATTAAATACCCATAAATTTAAGGATGTGAATAATATAATACATTAATAATATGTATATACACCACATAAAATAAATGAGTGGTGAATAAAGAAAAACTACTGTATAAATAGAAGTCTGACTAGAAAAATCATTACTACATGAATATATTTATAATAATGAGATGCATGATTGAATAATATAATATGAAAATTTAAATATAGATCAATAAATTAAAAGCATTATATACAATTTCATAGGAAATTATATTCACCATGAAACGTGAATATATGGCTAATATATAATATATATCAAAGAAATAAAAGTTTGATCAGAAAACCCATACATTTTTTATTGGCAATCATCATTAAAATTTTAAACTACTATATAATAAATGTATAATTATTATATATATACCAAAAAATATATTATTAGAAATAATATCATCTTTTATATTATAATTAATTTATATTAACATTCTCTTAAAACGTATGTGTTATTGTTATGTTTCAAGTAATAATGGTTTTGTTTTCCAAATATGTTTTGACTTGTTATTTAGGATCCTCTTATAGAGATAATGATTTCTTTATTTTAATAATAGTAAACGTGATATAAATATCATATATACATTATTTTTTTTATAATTTCTTATAAAATAAATAAATATTAAATAGAATAAAACTATTAGAGATACTATAGGCCATACATATACGTGAACGTTGTTTGTGTTTTCCTGTATTATAAAAGTAATTGAAGGACATATATGTTTATATATAAATATTTTAAAATTCCAAAATAATTATAATTTCATAAATAAATTATAAATTTACTTAACACACCATGAATACATTCCATGTAGATTATGAGTGAATCACATTTCTTTGAAGTGGTGGTAGTCTGAATTCCCACAACTAAAGTTATCGTGTTCCCACAAAATGTAAAGAATGAAGGTATGTGTCATATAATAATTTCATAAGAAAAAGTAAATCATATATATCATATATATATATATATATAACATTAAATAGTATTCTTATTGTTATTCAAATCCTTTAGAAGTTTTAACTGATGAATTAATGACCTTGATTCAAAAGGTAGTTATCTATTTTACACATGAACGATGTTTTTTTATCTCATTTGATAGAAGAGCATATAGATTTTGTAAAAAACATCAAAATAAAAAAAATCCAATAATATTGATTAAAATAGGAATAATATATAATAATGTAAAAATAATTATTTTATGTCTATTGAAATAAAATAAAAAAATGAGCATGTTGAATGATGATACATCTTATTTGGGAAATTCTTTTTAGTTTCCACCAAATAAATATCGTGGTTCACATTTAAACCAATTTGAGGCTTATAAGATGAGAGGAGAGAAGTTTATATCATAATTAAGAATATATTTTCTCAAAAAAATGTCTTCAGAGGAGAGAATAAGTGAGGGGGGTTAGTTATCAATTATAGTGGAGGAGTAGTGGCATTATTTTAAATATTTAACTATAAACACTACAGATAGGTCTCCCAAACATCATCAGCCTCCAAATAATGTTCAATTTTTGTAAAATATTGGATATGGTCAATATATTACAATAAAATGATTTTTTTGAAATTTTATGGGTTTTTTGGCCCCTTAAATAAATTATTATCCACTAAATAGACTCATTTTTACCTTACTCACTTAAATGATTTTTTTATTTCCTTTAGTAATATTATTTGTCAAAAAAATTCAACCATTCTATTCATTATATATTACTCTTATTTGAAATATGGAATCCATTTTTCAGAATTCTAAATAGTTAATTGGTAGAATATAAATTAAAATTAATCACACGCATGGGGAGGGACACCGGGTTTTTGAAGTGAAATTGTTCAAAGGATTAAAATGTTTTTATATCAAATTTCAATGTGAAATTTATTTCAATAAACTAATTTGTATTAATAAATTTATAATTATTTAAATATGATTTATATCCATGTTAAAATATAATTATTCTACATAATTATGTTATAAAAAAATAATGTTTTCATATAAAATTCATCGTTTTCACTTTTCATTATGAAATAAAACATCTTAGAATAATAAAAAAATATTTTAGAGAAATTAAAAATTTTATTTTTTCATTAAAAAATAATTTAGTTTTTTCAAATAAATTTTCAACGATGTAAAAAAATTATATTTATAATAATTGGACCATAAAATGTTAATAAAATAACCTTTTAGTAAAAATATACTATTACTTGTAATGATTTTATTATTATATGTTGTCTAGAGAAATCATGGAATGAAAATTTAATAGATGACATAATATAATATATTTATAAATATATATATCATATAAATGATTTGTTAAATGGGGTTTAATTAGTATTAAAAGGTAAATAATTTTTGATATCATAAATATGGTTTTTGAGAAAAAGATTTCTTATATTTTCAAAATGTTTATATATTAATTTATAGTTACTTTTTTCACTAAATAATTATTATTATAGACATGTGTGAGATATATTTTTCCTAATTTATTATTAATTATAAAAAAAATCCTAATTTCTTGGTGAAATATATAACAATATTAATATTTCATTATAGTTTTGTAAAACCTGACCTTGCATGTCACACATGTTATAAAATGAAGTCATCATTGTGGGTAACAATTTACAAAAAATGTGTTCAATATAAGGGAATCTTATATATGTGTTGTTCTATAAGAAAAACATAACATAGTGATTCATTTAATGAAAACCACACTATGTTATTTCTTTTAACATGAACAATATTTAGTATCGTGTGAAATACTAAATATTGAAAAGATTAAATTAATTTTTAATAAATAACTCAAACAATCACGAGTTGTAACATTTTACACACATTATAATGAATTTATCACTCAAAATTAACTTGATTTATGAATGTTTTAATATAGTAATGTTTATTTTATATAAAACCACTCCAAACAAATTAACACTATAAAATAAATTAATAAGTGAAGCTAAACAATAATAATTGTTACCCAAATGAACTAATAACTAGGTCTCCACATTAAAGAACATATATGGTAAGTTAATACATGGAAATTGTAGGGAAATAAAACCATCATGATCTCATGGGGACTGATAGAAATCATGTTCATGAGAATGTTTTCAATCACATAGCTATTAATGAAATACTATTGAATACAATCATTAATATTGTAAAAATTATTTTAATGGGAAACAATTTATTTGTACTGTGTTTTGTTAATGTTGATGAATTTTCATGAAAATGCATTCTTACTTGATTTCAAGGAAATTTCACACTTCTTGTGACTTAATAAAATTACACTTTATCTCTTATTCCAAGAAATTAAGGTGAATTTTTCCTTCTTGAAGCATTATCAGATATTATTGTCCATAAATAGAATAATAGAAAATTTGATATGACATTATATCAAAAAAAATGTTTTCATATGTTATCATAAATGTAAAATTCACAATGTGTTGAGATGATACAATAAAATATAAAACAAAATATGATGTTAAACACAATAAATTCCCTAAATTATTATCAACATATCCATTTTGAATGTTTAATGTCCCAAAAATTAGAAATAAATTCAATAAATCATACTAAAATTGATCCCTATATATATTATAAGATATCTCCATGGTGGTTACAATCCAACTATGGGAATACCTTTATCTTTTATTATCATAAAACATTGTAATAACCTGAAACACCATAAATCCTATATAATATCGTGCATGATTTCTTATTCAAATGATACATCAATATATTCTATAAATGTCACAATCTCCATCAATAACAGCAAAAACCAATATGTCAAAAAATACATTTTCATGTCTGATTTCATAAATATTATATATTTTACTTCTTCCATGTAATAATTTCATTATAATAAAAAAACTTTTATCAACATAAATAAAACATTAAGGGATAACTTACCTTAAATAAAATATATTATTTCCATTAAATAAATTTTTTAGGTCATCATTATCATTCAATATATACATTTAAATCCTTGATGAAAAATTTATAATTAAAATAATTTTATAGTTCATGAATCATATTGAATAATCCTTAAATTCAAATACATATATATATCAATCATCCAAAATTATTCTTAAAACAATACTGAGGATTCATTAAAATATTATAAAATACATCTAAAATATATTAGTAAACATGAATTATGAGTTTCGGTGGTCACAACATCAATTTAATCACGATCATTACATTTAATGTAATGAATAATGATAAAACATCACTAACCTTTATGATGTAACGTGAGGTCTCATGTTCTTCAATATTATGACCAATACTTTTACAACTTTTTCGAGTACCTTTAGGATATTTCAACTTAGGAAAATGATATACATCATGAAAATATGTTATCCAAATGAAACATTCAATTTTAAGATAGTTTCTTTGTAGACACCAAAATTGACCCTGTTAAGAAATCAAAGTGTCACAAAAACACATCATAGAATAAAACTACATAATTATTAAAAAATACTTATAGAATGAATAAATCACGAAACCGTAAATTATATATCTGAAACCGTATGCTTATCCTTAGAGACATCCTTATATAAATCTCTATGGACCTGTTGGGAAAAAAATCCCTCAAGGTAAAATTGCATAATTTTTGGGTTGATTGTTTTTATTGACAAAGAAGGTTTTCATGGATATTTGTTGAGTTCTTGAAAAGCTGTTGATAATCAATGTTTACGAAGAACTATGACAAAGGAAAGAACAATCTGGAGGCGGTTCAAAAGTGCATTACAATGTGGCGTCGTTTCCTAGTGTTTGCCGAATTTTTGGAGTCCAAAATTTGGAGTTTGGTGAGCATCGCGAAAATAGGATTTCCATGAAGAGAATAATTTAATATGGAAAAGGCATGAATTTCGCGAAGATAGGATTCATGGTTTGGAAATCGCGAAGACCAGAAGAATGGAGGCGGTGAGTCTTCACGATTACGTCAAGCTTCGCGAATGGTAGAGGCTGAAGCGCATCGCGGCGGTGAAGGGATTTGCGAGGGAGCTTCACGGCGAAGGCGTGAAGGAATGTTGACTGTGATGCATTGAGACTACGTCAAGCTCCGCAAATGGAAAATTGCCGTGGTGCATCACGATTTGGACAGAATTCTGGCCGAACCTTTGGAGCTTTGCAATTTGAGATGACGTGGCATTGACTTCGCGTGGAAGGGACGAGGGTCGGTGGAATCGCCTATAAATAGAGGCCGACCCCCTCGAGAGAAGAAGAGATAATTTTCAGAGAAAATCCTTTTCTCTCGATTTGCGAAGGTGGTTTGCGGAGCCAGTGTGCTTCGCGAAAGAGGTGCTCTGCGGTGGCTATTGTAGCTCCGCGAAACCTGCAACCTCCGCGTTGGCTTAGTTAGCTTCATGAGGGTCGTTGCTTTGTGACGGCTTGAGCATCGCGAGAGTGCTTCGCGAGAGACCTTCGCGAAAGTGCTTCTCAAAAAGGCAGGAGATTCACGAAGGCTTGTTTCAGCTTCAAGAAATTGGGATCTTCGCGAAGTAAGGTGCTTTGCGAAGGTGTTTCCAAAGGTAGTTGCCCGGTGGTCAAAGGAAAAGTGCTATTAATCATTGTATGAATGTTGAACTTCAACAGAGAATCTACATACAGAGTAAGATGCATTATTTAATGCAAAGGAAGAGAACTACAGGTCTATAAACTGTGAGTGGATTCCCTTCTGGAGCAGTGAGCTTAGGAAGAGGAAGTAGGTGATCCTTTCCACCGGCAGTGAGCCAGAGAGAGAGAAACAGCGAGTGACCCTTGGGAAAGCAGTGAGCTGACCCTAAACATTGTATAGGTAGTGAGCCTGGGCATAGAAGTGATCTAGCCCGAACCATTGTATCCATATCTAGTGAAGTATAGTGGAATTTGGTATGACCGGCTACTTATCGGCGTATGCTCCTTGGACGTAACCCTTAGCGGTGAACCAAGTAAAATTGTTGCGTCCTGTGCTTTCTTTACCTTCTGTTTATATTGTGCAACAAGAAAAGAGAGAAGAGTGTTTTGCTTAACAGCGAAACAAGATTAAAACGGGCTTTAATTTTAAATTAGTCATACCCTGATTCCCCCCCCTCTCAGGGTATTCAGCCTTGTGGACCTAACATGATCTCTAATTGTTTCCCTTCCTTGTTTCCAATAGAAGAATATACCTTTCCACAGATTCCCAATCTTTAAGACCATGATAAAACAACATTGATTTTACATCATTTTTTATGAATGCTTAGCAGATTACAATAGTAGATTCCCAAGGATAGTAATAGTTTAGTGTTATGATAAACTTATATCACAGTGTTTTATCTTGGTGAACGATATTGAATGTCTCCTACAATGATATTACAATTTATTACTACTACCTAAAAATTTATTTGATATCATGGGGAATGGAAACATAAGATATTGTGTGCTCAGATGATCAATAATAATAAAAAAAGAGATATATAAGTATAACATGATAATAAGGGTTTCAAAACATGAGAATAATATTAAGATATAATTAATGACATATCAATGATCGTATAAAAGAGTCATGTCCTAAGTATTGACAGTTCATAATACATGAATCATAAGGGAATCAAGATCATAATTTTTTAAATATTAACATAAGAGGAAAACATAGAATTATATAAGATAGATAAATATATTAAATTATTTCCATAGAAGTCAAGTCTTAGTACCGATTCCATCTTATTTTAATGTGTTCACTCCCCTAACCATCATATTAGTCAAGGTTCTCTCCAAAGACCATATTAGTTGGAATATTCCTTTACTGAACAGGGATCACTTCCCATTCAAGACATGTATCAATAAATTGGGTTACTTCCTATTCGTTCTATAAATTTTTTAAATGGGTTAACCTTCACTTCAAGACATATATTACTTGAATGAGTTCACTTCTCTTTAAAGTCTTTTCATACTGATCTGATTTCATCTCTCATTCCACCTATGTCATAATGAATAGATTTGAGTCCTCATTTATTACCACTCATATTGAACTGATATTACTCTTTGTTCCATCAATTTATTGAAAAACCTTATCCACATCTAATTCTATCCATATCATACTGAACAAAAATAACTCCTCATTCCATACCATTCATACTAAACCGATTTCACTCCTCCTTCCAGCCATGTCATATAGATATGCGTTCACTCCTCATTTAGTACCATTCATACACTTGACATATAAATATGGACACAATGAATTTGTGGGAGATATATGTCACACCTATCACATAATTAATTCATACATATGTTTGCTATAAGATCATAAAAAATTCATCAAATCATAACCATTAAAAATAATGGGTATCATAAAAACTTCAACATATTAAATCCTATAAAATTTGGCATGTTTCATAATCATAAAATAACATAGGAATGGGGGAAGGTTTCAATGACTTTTTATCCTGGGGAAACTTGTGCAAGCGAAATAGTATTCAAAAACAACTTTTCAATTAAATCATAAAACATTCAATAAATGAAAAGGAATGGTTTTCTTGGATACTATCAACCAAAAATAATAAACTATATCAAGGATACTATAATAAATGGAGAACATTTTCAAATATCAATTGTTTCATTTCATTAAGAAACCACCCTTTCTTTGAACATCAATTAAAATAATATAGAAAACATTTTAAATTACAATTTATTTGACAAATAGTTTCAAAAAAAATTATGAAATATTTAAAAAATTTAAATATAGCTTGATGAAAATATAATATCCCATTGAAAAGAAAATTTTAAAAAAATAAAAAATTTTAAAAATTTTACTAAATTAGAATAACCTTGAAAACATATAATGGGAACTTTAAAAATCCTTTGAGACCCATAATAAACATAATTGATTTTTGAAATAATATTTATTTGGAACAAATCATTAAAAACTGTATTTTTTGGATACTAAAATTATTTTTTTGAAAAAATGAATATTGTAATCTTGAAAAGAAATATTCAAATAAATGATTGTTGTGATGTTGGAGAAATTCAAAAATGCTGAAAATTTCTTTTTTTTTTATGATCATAAAACATCCTCAATCAAAAAATGACAAGATGATTACTTTTTTGAGAAACCAAATTGATAAAAATATAAAACATGTGTAATAATGTCTTTTATATATCATAGGATATTAGTAGAATATTTTGGAATAAATATTTAGAATATTTGGTTTTTAATGAAAATATATTTATGACCAAATAGATAAATAAATAAATATTTTCATTATAGATTTTTCTTAATTTCCATATGAATAATATAAATAATAAATGTTAAAATTAAATGAATATATCTTGAATAACCATATTAGAAAAAAATTCTTGAGTTTTCTTATGATATGGATCAATATATTTCATCAATGGAATTATTATCATAAACTATCTCAAAAAACTTTGAGATAATAGAAATAACCTTTTACTGTTTTGGTAAACTTAAATCCAAACCCCATGAAGGAATATCAAAAAATAAAACATTAAAACCCATTAATATGAAAAATTTCATGATATTTCATGTCAAAAATCAGTATATAGAAATCATAAGGTATATTGGTTAATGAAAAAAAATATGTCTGAAGGAATGAATATGAAAGGAAAATTAATTTACCACCTTTTATCCTTTTGAATCATAACCCCATGAAATAGAGGACATAAATTTTATTTTTTAATAATGATTAATTTATGTATAATAATCATATAATACATTCATGGGAAGAATCTACATACCCGAAAAGTAATGAGAACTGTATAAGGCATTAATATCACATAAATAAAATGAGACAAGAAATCTCTTTACTTCTTTTGTATCATTATAAACATGAAATTTTGGAATGAATAACAAAAATTTATACATTTATTAACATTAAAAAAATTAATTCATGGTATAACATGTCATACTACAATATTTACACTACAAAAAAAGATAATATATGAATATAGAATATATCTCATAGAAATAAAGTTGAGATGAGAAAAAAAGTACATTAAGTATTTATTATCGTGTTACACATTCACACCACCTTGAAATTAAAATAAGTTTATTTTTAATATATAAAATAACAATATTATTATATATAATAAAATATATTATTTTTTAGGAATTTATGTTACCCATTTAATAATATTTAAATATTAAGGTTTTTATGGTAATAAAATGTTTTTTGTCATAAATAATCAGTATATAACTATTTATACTTATCTATAAAGGATAGATATATTAAATTCAATACACTATTCATGGGTATGGTAGATTGTACATAGATATGAATGTGATTCCAATTTTTATATTGTGAATAATGATAATAAATTATAGATATATATATATATATTATAAAAATAGGATTATTAATATTTCATTCATATAATATATATTGATTAAATATATTCTTAATTCATTCCATTTATATTTGGAATGCATAACATCGCTTTGAGGAGGCGGTAGTCCACACATCTAAAAATAAAGTTATCAAATTATAGAAAAATATAACCAATATAGATCGTTGTTATTTAATTATTATGTAATCCAGGAGAAGTAATAAATACCATATATATGTTATTAAATTGTAGTACTATGAGTCGTTCAAACAATTAAAAGAGTTAATAGAAGAATGAACAATGTCGGTTAATGAGGCGGTAGTCCACTGTACAAATGATAAGTGATCTTATATCCCATTTGATGGAAGTTTTCTAATTGTAGGTATAATAAATAACATAAAGAAATATCACTCTATCAAGGATAATATAGTTATTATATGAAATTGTAATTAGGGGAATTTATGGGCTCAACAATGATTGAAAATAAATGTTCTTGTTGAATGATGTTACCTGTTGTTTGGGTAATTTCATTTGCATTTCAGGAAAGAACTATGTAAGTTATATTTTTTCATAACGTAAGGATTCTTGGAATATATGAAATAAGTTGGTAGCTTATTTTTTTAGAATATTTCTTATCCAATGTGAATTATAGTTTAGACGAAGATAGACACATGTGTTCCGTTTTATATTCAAGGAGTGTCATTCTTGTAAATATAAAAATAAAAAATTATTGATTGGACTATCATACATAATATTCAAGTAATAATGTTACATTTTCAATAAATGTTATAATATTTCAAAAAAAATTCCAAAATGTACATTTTGGGTAACTGTATAGTTTATTTGGGCAGTTACGTTAAGGACTAACCACTATTTAAACATGTTTTTTCCTTAATCATTGTAATTGATCATAATTTCCTTAAATACTATTATTGATAAAAAAAGTTTGTTTATCATAATTGAAATTATTAATAATTATTATTGAAAATATGGAATCAATTTTTCCAAAATATAAAGACATAAGTGGTAGAAATAAATTTAGATCTTATCCCATAGACATAACGAGACAATGGGTTTTTAATGTAAAAATGTTGAAATTTTTTGATAATTTTTTATATCAATTATCAATGTAAAATTGTTTCTAATAGTATATATTTTATTTATATATTTTTAATTTATCTAATTATAATTTGAAAATAATTTATAATTTAATTTATCTATATAAATAATTGGGAAAAGAAGAATTTTTCAATTAAAATGTGATGTTTTTTTCTATTCATCAAGAAATGAAAAGTTCGATAAAAATTTCCATAAAATTACCCTAGAAATTTTTTTAATGTAGAAATTGACAAATATATATTTATAAAAAATATTTTTATAAGTTAAAAAAATAATATTTAAAATAAGTGATCCATTAAAAGAGGTAAAATCTATTTTGAAGAAAAATATGTATCTTAATGCCTAAAATTGGTTTCATTCTAATCCTTTATATAGAAAACAGAAATGAATAAAAATAGATAGTTTATTGAATAATATATATATATCATTAATATCATTTATTAAAATTTTATTATTTAATTAAATTTGGTAAAATGATTGTGATTCCATAAATATGATTTTTTAGAAAAATATTTCATATATTTTAAAATGGGTTTTATTTTCATTTAGTATAATTTAGGTACCCAATAACTCTTATACTATTAACTTTAAACCAAAACATTCATTATTTAATTATTCATAAAAAGAACAATTTATCCAATATATAGGTAAAAAATATATAAATATCTTAATAACAATATTACATGTACATTGTAATTTTGTAAAATAATGTATTACATGTAACACAATTTATCGAGTGAACTCAACATTTTTTATATCATGAGCCCAAAAATTTGTTTAGTGTACCAAAATATATTATTATTATTATTTCATGTATTTTAATATTTACTCGTTTTCTAATTAAATTCTATGAGAACATAGTGCTTTAATATAAAATAAGCTATATTCAGTGTTGCATAAAATGGAAAATATTAAAAATATAAAATCATGTAAATAAATATTTCACAAACAATCACGGTTTTACAACAAAAATAAATGATTTGATTAAAATTTAATTGTAATGATATCAAAATATTATTCATTTTATTAGGATAAATTAAACTCTTAAAAGTTTTCTGTAATGTTACAAATAAGGTTATAATGAACTACAATGTTTCCGTATGAATTTTAAATCATATAGAACTAATTTATATCTATATATTGATGATAACATTATATATTTTTTTTTAAAATAAGGATATAGTATACTATATTAAATTATAATTTAAAATTTAAAATATAATTATACTATATAAAATTTAGATTATATTATTTTAAAGGACAATTTTTTGAATTTTTTAAATTGAACCTATTTATAATTTAATGAATTTTTCTACATTGAATTTTGTATAAATTAAGATTTATATTATGTTCTGATTCACCATCATTATTTATTTATGAAAATTTATAATGTGACTCCCCATTTTGAACCACAAAAATTTATTTTTTTATATTTTTTTATATTTTGTATTTTATATGATATTGTGAAAATAGAAAATTGTTTTTGGTTTAGTTAATATTTGAATTGTAAATTTTCTATAAGTTTATTTTATGTAATAAAAATTTTCTATATACTATATATAAACCAATTGATTATTTAGAATCCATAAAATAGGTTTATTTTTTATTATAAAATTTATTTTATTTACTTGATATTTATCGTGTATTGATATTCATACTGAAATTTTTAAATTGGAATTTTCCAAATTCAAAATTAATGAAATATGATTGGTCAATATAGATTATTTTTAAGAGTTATCCCTAGGATCAACTATACCATATTCTATTTGTATTATTGAATTTTGTTAAAGGCTTAAAAGAATGATATTTTAATTTTTTGAGATTTACATGTGGATTATAATTTGATAATAATCCATGAATGAATATGAAATGGTTATTAATGTATAATGAACTTGTGTTTATTTTGGATAAAATGGTATATAATAAAATTCATGATTGAATGTTTTTACCTAATAAATCTATATATATAATTTTGTAGGAACTACTGTAATAAATGATGAGGTTGAGGTCATTTTCAAACAATATAAGTGATTTATTTTATAGGTGATCAACTATAGCTACAAGCTTAACTAATTTTTTTGATCCTTTAATACTAGAAATTTATTCTTGAGATGACTTTATGAGAGTGAATAAATCTTCTAGATCTATGGTTTTTACCTCTTCCAATTTGTCTTCCATCATTCTAATTATAATATATTATACAAACCATTAAAATTTAGGTAATAAGGTTTTGACAACCAAAACAAAGTCATTCACTTTTATGTTCCTCTAGGGAAAAAAGGAAAGATGTTCATATTTTCCACATGGTAGAATATGTTTTTTCATTTTGAGTTTATCCCTATATAGGTAAATGTATTTGTAATTTGGTTCTAAATCCAAGTGGAAAAAAAATTATTGTAATTCCACATTATAGTGGTTATAGTTTTTTCCATATATATCAGTTTATGATAGGGGTAAATATAGGTGTTATATAATTTATATTTGAAAAACTTTAATAAAATCCACTAGTCATTTTTTTTATTTTCACTAAATAGACAACGTTTACACTAATATAAAATTAAATAAATTTTAAAAGGAAAAGCCTCCAACAAAATTTATATTTTCTATCATACCTTCCAAATAACAATTTGCATCATATCATGATCAAAATAATTAATTTTCATTCATAATAACCACTTCCAAATAAAAAAATCATGGAAAAATATCTATTTAAAATATTATGATATAACTGGTATGGTAAATGGATTACTGAAAATCAACTTCATTTTGAAGGTACTGATTATTGATAATTGAAATCTCAATTTTTATATATCTTGAAAAAATCTATAATATACCATTATAATATCATAGAAAACCTATATAAGACACCCAGTAGTGGACATGACTGTTTATTTCAAAATAAAATTGTAATTTATGTTTAAATTTTCATGTTATGACTTTCCTATACTGTGATATTAGTAAAAATATTTGTAGTTGTGTTTTAGAATGTATAACTGTATATGACATCTATAAAATTGTACATGTTACACATCATGTCTATGAAAATATTATTTTTACTAAATAGGGTATGCCATTTGATGTATATCATGAATTAAAAACGGGTAAGATGAAACATTAAATGAAATATTCAATAGATTTAATGTTAATTTAAATTTTATGATTTCATTATGATAGTCTCTTGAAAATTTTATTCTTGAAGAAAATATACATATATTACTTCTATAGAGGTGGAATTCAAAAAATGTAGCTATAGTTGAAAATAATAATTTACAGTAATAAATCCGTGAATAGATTATTAGATTGTAATTAACATATAATGTAAAAACAAACAATATGGATGAAGAAAAAACTCTTTGAAGAATTGAATTTACATTAAATTTAATATATCTCCTTTATCAGATGATTATGTTATTTAACGAAGTGATATAAATGATTAAAGATTTGTTTAAAATGTTTCATATAGAGTGAATAATGTCAACTAAATGATATCTTGAAATGACTATTGAGAGGATTATCACAAGAAAAAAATTATGGGTAATTTCAATTATAATAATTATCAAGATACATCTTTGATAACTATAAGGGAATGTGGCACATCATGACCAATATAAAATTTCTAAATAAGAACATTAATAAGTGTAAGAAATAAATGAAATAAATTATTTCTCAATAAGCTAGATGGAGTTGTACTAAGGTTTCATATACAACTATTGAATTTTCTTCAAAAAATCAAATTTTAAAATCTATGATTAATGGATTCATCAAATTAAATAATTGAAATTACATATTAATCATATTATAAATCTTAATTTGAAAAAAATTTAAATATTTCCTATTGAATCTGATATACTTGAATGCAACATTGACAATGTCACCGGTTTATTCAATGCCCTAATGAGATAAAAATAGATGATCTCATGAATATTAAAAATATTAAAAAATATTTACATGATGAAAGAAATTATGATCATTTAGACTTGGAAATTTAAATTGATTATTTCAATAACTCACATGTAACGACCTGTAAATTTCAAGGTATTTTTTTTAAAATTATTTGGGATTTTATGAGTATGTAGTTTCTGATGGCGCTTGATTCCGAGGCCCGGTGTGCGCGGAATCAATTTTCAAAGTTTAGCTTGGGTACGTTCAATGAACGAATGAGTGGGTTTTTCTAACTTTTCAACCGATGCTCGAAATTTAAATCTTAGGACACTGATGAATTCGTAGTTACGGGATTCTCTTAGGCGAAGCATAACTTCAACTGAAAAGGGTCGGATGAGAAAGATAAATTTTTAGTCTTTCAGAAAAAGAATTGTAAAAAATAAAATAACTATAAGTTATTTTATTCTTCTTCTTCCACCGTTGAGAAAAAGATGGAAGAATCACAGTGTGACGATGATAAATAAATGAGGGCCATTTATTGACTCGTCCCTTGGTTGTGTAATAGCAACTCTCGTGTGTTTAATAGGCTCGTTAATTTAGGCTCATTAATGAACCATAATAATGAACACAACGTGAGGATTAATTCTTTTATTATTCAACCCGTTGGCAAAGGAATTGGGAAGCGGCGTGAGGAAGATCTGACGATACGCTGAATAACTCCATCTCCTCAGAGATTGACGACATGCCACCAAAACTCCTCCCCGTGGCTAGAAAGGAGACGTCGCTTCCTCCTCAGCATTTCACGATGACGCCTATAATCCTCTTCTCTGCGATGTCGTGTACCGCGACGCTGACGATCATCTTCCTGGTGGAGGTAGGGGATTTTGGAAATTATATGTTCTTTCTCATGAGAATTATACCCTCTTTCTTGGTATTAATTTGATTGGTGGTGATATAAACCTCTGACGTGGTGGGTGCGGGTTAACGAACAAGACCGACTCACCGCTACTTTGTTCTTGTTTTGCTGAACAATTGACGATGAAGATGCAAGGACGTAATGTTGATTGGAGGCCTTTGAAGTAATCTACGTGTCCCGTGACGACCACAGGCGCAGACGAGCGCAATAATGGACCATCGTAACGGATCCGGTGGCCCACGGAAAACTCTGAAGATGCCGCCTGCAGGAGCCGCTGCGGCAAGATCCCACGGCCGCGCAGGATCCTGAGGAGGTCTCAGGGCCCGCCGCATCCACGGAGCGCAAAGGGAGGGGGGACCATGTCCCCCCCCCTGCTCGGCCGCTGGCCGACCCGGTGCACCCCCCGCTCGGGCCAGGCCTCGCCCTCCCGGGCCGGTCCTAGACCCAGGTTGGGTTGACCCGGTTCAGGTCGAGTTGACACGGTTCAGGTCGACCCAGGGGGGGTTGGGCTGGGTCGGGTCGGGCCCAGACCCCACCCCCCATTTCAGACCGCTTTCAGTATTTCTCCCATATCTTGGGCCACAGAACTCCTATCGATGCACCACCAGTTGAGTTGTGATCCATTGATCGAAACAGTATTTTCTGTATATTACACTCAAGGTTTCAGAGAAACATTGGGTATGGCCGGGTTAGTTCTAACACGAAACCAACAGGGCCCTCGAAGCAGAAACGCTTATAACTTGAGCTTCGGAATTCCGATTGATGTGACGAGGACTTTGTTGAATTCTTATTAGTGAGATGGTTCTTTTGTATTACTCCGATTGAGGTTTGGGTACATTTGGAGTAAGGTCATGTTGGTTTTAGCTTAAAAACCAACCGGGCCCCTATGACAGAAAATCCAATAACTCTGAGACCGGGCGTCCGATTGACGCATCCTCTGTCGCGTTGGGATTATATTGACGAGAAAGAACTTTTTGAAACATCAAATCTGGACTTTGCGACAGTTGATTTATTGACCCCCCTTGGCTCATGGAGCGGACTCTCTCGGAATCGAGCGTGATGTGTGCGGGAACCCTAGAGCCGGCTGCGAGTGCATCGACATCTATACTAAAATCCTCCGTGGGTTCGACGGTGATGCATACTATTCTTGTATCCTATATGGGTCCGGCATTATTGACCTCTGTACTTGTTTCCTATGTGGGTCCAGCAGAGTAGCTGGTCTTGTATCCTGTGTGGGTCTGACAACTTAGCTGGTCTTGTATCCTATGTGGGTCTGATAGCTTAGATGAATTAATGGATACATATGAACATCTATATCGCCTTATGAATTGTATACCTATGTTAGATGAGTCTTGATTCTTAATTATATCATCTATGTGATTGACTATCTATCAGTTTTGGACTAGGTTGTGTTTTTTCTGTGCGGACTGAGTTGTGCTATCCTTTGTGGACTGGGTTGTGGTTTTTCTGTGGGGACTGAGTTGTGATATCCTTTGCAGACAGGGTAGTGTTTTTCATTTTTTGGACAGCGTGGTTCTTGGGAGTTGGAGATGAACTATAAGAGATGACTAGATATATTTATGGGTATATACCTAAGTAGTGTTGTTGATACTTCTTGATTGTATCTTTCTTTTATGGTTTATCATTCCAAGATTCGGAGAGACCTTCGGGGGTCTCGGGGTCCCTACAGTGTATCGTATACTCACCCTTGCATGAGATATGCCCGCACTTCGTTTTTTTTGATGGAGATGACGGACAAAACTGATCGAGGTAGAGGATTGTAGAGATAGACGGTACCTGGAGGTGGACCACTTGGCGGGGTGTACACGGAGCGAATGGTTGGACCCAAGTAGCTGAGGAGACTATCTATTCTCACCCTCATGTGGGATTCCCGAAGGACGACTCAGTGCTGCTGTTTTTACATACTGCTATCGTACATATCATTCAGTTGTACTGTACTTTATGTTGGGATTGTATACTGTCCCATTTACTTTATAGAAATTACTTGTACCCAGTTTTACCGAGTGATTATTTCACTTGTGTACTCTGTTGTGTTTGTTACTTCATAAAGGCAATGCCTTCGCTTGTTTTGGGATTTACGCCTTTGGTGCTAGTTGCCAGCCCCTGGCCTATGGAAGGAGGGCTTGGGGTAGTCACTGAATGGGCCCCAAGGACGGGTCGTGAAATCACATTCTAAAAATGATAAATTAAAATGTAATGAATAATTTTTATAAAAAGTTTAGGAAGCTAAATTATGTAATTTTTATACTGTTCTTAAGGAAAATAAATATATAAAAAATGAAGTTGTAAATTTAAAATAAAATCATCCCATTTTTTTAAGCTCAATAATACTATTATGAAATGATTACTTTAAATAAAAATTAAATAGAATATATTGTCTCTATTATGATTTTAATTTAAAAAAAGCATGCCATCCATTTTTAAAATAACTAATAGAATTACATATACTTCTAGTTTTTTTAAATTTTATTTGGACATTCATTAAGCTAATTAATATTAATTGATATTTACACTATCACATGGGAATACTAAGTATTTTATATCTAATTAAAAATCAATAATATATCATATAAACATATCCTTGAAATCATATTGGGTTCCCAAAAATTCATATTATATTCCCATTGAACCCAAATATTCATAGATCCAAAAATTCACTTAAATCTATTTTTATACGAACAATATATTTAGATAATAAAATAATAATGTATGGTATATGTATAGTGTATTCTCAAAACACATAATTAGTGAAATTTGAATAATTTGATCAGTCAATATATATAATTTTAGTGATGTCAATTGTTTTCTATTTAACATGAATAGTAATAGGTTTTGGTGATGTTTGAATTTCTAATTCTATTTTATATAAAATGTCATATATGTTGATGGATTCAGTCATAACTTTATATGATTTTCATGTCATTGTGATGATAGAATCATTACTAAATTAGAAAATTATAAATATTATGTTTTCAAGGATAAATCTATTTTAATTTATGAAAATAGAAAATATTACATTTATTCAATTAATTTCATCAAATTATTTGATCCATATTTACTCTATTTGAATGTTTTACATTAAAAAAAATATTTTTATAGAAAATAGGAAAATTTAAATTTTAGACTTATTGTTATAAAATGCTCGAATTAAACTATTTTACAGTGACAAAAACATAATGTTGACAACAAAATTGTATGCGATTATAGATTTTTGATAAATATAAAAATGAATTCATGTCAATAAAATTATTACACTCTATATTTATATTAATCTCATTAATTTATATATATATAGTAATATAAATCCTTCTTTTTTGGTGGTAAAAGTTATTTTCATTTTTAGTGATTTTACAAGATGCCCCTGGTTTTACTTTCCCAATGTGAAATTTCATTCATTATCTAGTTTATAATATAATTATTATAATTTGAAAAAATTTATAAAGGAAACATAATTAAATAATTGAAGTGATCATGATGGTGATTTCTTAAAAATAGAATTTATCAATTTTTGTGAAGAAAATAGGCATTTAAAAAAAATTAGAACCTATGATACAATAAAAAATTAAGTATTTGAAAGTAAAAATACTTCATTTAATAATATATAAATACTTATTATAATAATAAAAATTGATTTATTTTTTGAACCCTATAGAAAAATACACAATATGATAGTTTTTGGTCGTTGTAGATTACTAAAGAGGGTAGTGTTAATTGAGTATATAAAAAAATATTTTGATTTTAAAATTTTTTTAAAAAGGATTTCCCCTACATGTAAAATAGATCCTAGTTAATCAATGTAATACAGGTATAAAGGATTGACTGTTTAAATAACTTCTTAGAAGATTGGTTATTTCTTAGTAATAGTAATACTTATTAATATTACTTTTGAAAATATTTTACTAAGATAAAGAAATTATTACTTCATTCCATGATTAACTATCAAAGTGAATTTAGTGATTTCTGAGTTATATAGAAATGATGAAAAATAGAGAAAAATAAATTATGCAGCACGAAGGATATACAACAAGTGGTTCACTCTCAAGCCGAGACATAATCCACTTCACTTGTAGATCACCTACCACCATGTAGTTTATAAAAAAACTTTATCCACACCCTGGATTAGTGTTAAACAATAGTACACAAGACTGTCCAGGTCGCACAAGGACATCTTCCAAAGTTCTTCAGGTGTGAAAACTACCAGTCCACACAGATAAATACTCCACACTTATATGTGGGTATTCAAAAGAGTACATTAGTGTTTGAGTATGGAGATCTTGAATCCTTCAGTTTGATTCAAGAGATAGATTATGTTATTATAAAGAAACAAACATTGCTCAAAAGTTAATAATAAGATAGATAATAGAGAAGAAAGATTGAGATAAGTTTAGAAGTGCTCTGAATGTCAGTCTTTGCAGCTGTGGACTTATGGGATGAAGCATATGCAGAACATGAGTCATCATCTAGAAAACTGAGTGTCATAAGTTAGACAGATCTATCTTGTCTTCTTCATGATGTTTGAAAGTGTGAAGATGTTCTCTTGATTCCATTATGCTTCATGCGTTCTTCAACACAATCTAGTTGCATGAGGAAATTCTCTAAAAATGTATATTGTTCTCACGTTCACGCCACTAGCTTGTTATTTTTGTATCCTTCATTTCATACATGTTTTTCTAATACTTTTTTCTGGTCTTCACTACTCTTTTATCATAGAGTTTTTGTATTGGGGCTAATAGGATACAAGTATTCTGCACCTCGTACCTCGTACTGTCGGATGATATGTCTACAAAGAAACATTAATTATGTCTCGGCATTAATGTCTTAAAATATTACCATTAGATATTAAAGTAAAAATGACAAAAAAACTATTAGGAAACAATGTCATAGTATGTCATGGAAACAATGTCTCTTTCACATGATGTTTAGATTGGTCATGGTGTCTCACGGTCACGGTGTATCGAGGTCACGGTGTCTCATGATGAAGATGTATTATTCACAATGTTTTCTTCAGAGTGTCTTGTACATTCTGTCTGGATATCACGGTGTCTTTATGTCATGGTGTCTGCTTTAGGGTGTCTGATTCACGGTGTCTAAATGTTCACCTTATCTGAATGTTCACGGTGTCTACTTCACAGTGTCTGAATGTTCACGGAGTCTGCTTCACTGTTTCTTATACATAGGAAATTTTTTTTATTCATACTAAAGTGGTGGTACTTATGTAAAGAAGTAAACTTATTCATTTTTTAGTTAATTCATTATAAGGAGAGTCACAGATAATTTATAGTAATTAAACTGAATGTAGAGAAATTATGATTATGAATGGCTCTTCTTAAATCATGTGAATACTTAAATAATAATACACATGATTTGATATAATTTAAAGGATTTAACCAGGTTTAATATGATTTTTTATCATTAAAACATGATTAAAATATGAGCAGTAAAAAAATCTCCCCATTTTTTATGATCACAAATCATGTTGATTTGTAGTGTATATTTGATTCAACTATATATATAGAGATAAATGTATAACATAAGAAAAATGTCTAATATATAGATATTTCTCCACCTTTTGGGATTATCAAAATTATAGAATAAGAGAAGTCATGAGAAGTTCACATTTCATAAAAAAAAATAAGATCCAGTACAAACAGAAAGGAGAAAACCAAAAGCAACACCATTACTATCAAGAAAGGGTAATCATTGTTATTCTTCATGATATGGCCTTCTCCTAGACATTACCATCAGTAATAGAATAGGATGCCATAGGAGATGAAGTGTAGGTAGAATAAGGAAGGTAACTGGTCGATTTAGAAGGGAATGGAAGGCCATCAAAAATTTAGGGTCCTAGAGTAGGATAAGTAGATGACCGAGGACGTTATTGATCCAGGATCACAGGCCTATTCTGAATCAGTGCCTGAATAACAGACATAGAAGTAGAGGGAAGAGTAGTGGTGAAGTTTGGCAGTCCAGGTCTTAGAGGTGCAGCTGCAGGAGGAACAATGGTTGTACTTTGGACATGAAGATAGGGCCTCAACAGTTTGATAAAATCTTAAATTTCCTCCCTACCATACTGCTTGGATTTCTCAAAACCATTCCTATTCCCCATAAACATGTCCAGAAACCGAGTAATAACTGTGAGCATTTGGATTTGTGTCTTGAAAAAATGAGCAACAGGAGGGATCTGATGATTTTCCACATGATACTGGAATTTATTATTCATTTCAGTCTTGGAGACGATTCAGTTGAAGTATAAATCCACTTTATTGGAAATATCTTGTTGGTCATCATTATCAATTTAACAAAGGATTTGAACAAGTTAAGATCTCTTTCACTTTTCTTGATAACTTCATTTTGAGAATCATTATTTGAAGCCACTAAACATAGTTTTAAGTACATCTTTGACAACTGTTTTAAGAAGGTCACTATCTAAAGAGGTTTGAGAGGATTGACTAGGGTTTATATGAAATGACCACGATGGTGAGATGTTTTAGTTGATTTTGAAGTTTTTGAAGACACCCCATATATTCATCAGTGAGTTTGTTAAGATTTAAAACAAGTTCTCTCATCTCCTTCACTATCTATTGGTTCTTTTCTGGGACCTTTTTAGTTAAGGATGTTAAGTGAGGTTGAATATGAGACACAACATCCTATGGGATTTTAGGAACATGAGGTTCTACAGAATGAGAAAAAAGCTCTAATCACGAATTCATCTCATTCTGCATTTCATCAATCATACCTCTCAATGTCTTCACAACTGCACTATGCAGTATATTTTAAACTCTTAATTCTTGAAACTCATGATGAATTTTGGGTTTTATTTTCCAAATAAAATTATCCAACAATAATGAGACATATTTGTCACTTAGATTTTTAACAAGAGTAGGATGTAAAATCATTACTTTTTCAACACCAAACAAAAGGGTAGCACCAAATTAATTTAGATCATCCTTACTCACCAAGGATGGTTGGTCTGATGAAGGTTCAAAAATAGAGATTGATATGGTTTCAGGTTCCTTTTTAGGGGTGATGTTAGAGACCGATTTCAACTAAATCATAGAGGAAAGGTCAAGGCCATTTACTGAGACTTGCTGAGGGTCATCCACATCATAGAAACTAGGGAACATATATCGAGTATCTACAGGATCTGAAACAATTGGGTATGGTACTTCATTATATTCCATATTTGGGGTTTCCTCCACCCCAATAGTTGCATCCTTCTTAGTATGGAGAGGATAAGTATATTTATATAATTATAAAAACTCTTCTCATGGTTATTCTCTTATTTCCTTAAAGCCAGGTAAAATTCCAACTCTATCCTTTCCTTAGATGAATGAATTATTTCATGAACATATTGTTCCACTATGATTTCCTCAAGGTTAAACTCTTCCATAACATGTATCTCTTCCGCTATAGGTTCTTCAACATCATTCTTTTCAGTTTCTTTGGAAGCATATTTTGTTTCAACGTTGGGTTGATCTTCGAGACTAACAACAACTATAGGAGCATGGACCCCTTCTTCAAGACTTTCATGAGGAACAATAGTACTTTCTTCTTTAACAGGAACAGTTTCCATGGGTGGAACAATAGCCTCTTCTAATTCTTCCAAATAGTATTCACCAACCTCATCAGGTTCCAAAACAGGATCAGAAATATATCTTTTTCTTGAGGGATGGTCCACAGGATTGAATTTTTCATAAAGTCTATAATTGTCTTTTACCCATGAATTTTTCCAAGGGTTCTCATTTATCTTCATGCTCTTGATAGTGACTTTTGAAATGAAGTACTCACAATCATTTATAACATCTTTATTATATCCAACCATACCTTTAGAAAGAATCATGGCTAAGATAAGCTGAGTGTAAAATAGGGAGGATGACTTGGAAGTGGCTTTGATTTGTTCACAAATGTGGTGAAAGATATAATTTCAACGGTTGATCTTATGCCCATTTTTTATAAGGTGGATCAGATTCACTTCATGATATTTCAAAATAGAAAAATCACATTTTTGGGGCTAAAGGGATTCTGAATAAATTTGAAGAGAATCCTTGATTCCCTATCTAGTTCAGTATCAATGTCTCTCATCTTTGTTCCATTTCATGTTAAGGCTTTCAATGAATCCTCCATATCAAATAATTCAGTGAAATTTGTAGTTACTCTCAGATAATCCTCACAGATTCCTTCATGAGATATCCTAAGGCATGCATCCCATAACATTGAAGAGAATGAGAATTTTTTCTCGTTGATCTAACTTCTCAAAATATATCAATTTTAAGATAAAAAGGAGAACTGAACATATTGATAAAACTGAGCCACTAATTTAGGATAGATAGTTCTACCATTCTTCACAATCCAATCTTTCTAGAATTTATCATTTAAACATTTAGATTCATAGAATTACTAGACAGAAGACATTGGGGGAAAACCTCTTTATCATGTATGAAAAATTGGTTTACTAGATTTTTGGTATAGAGGGATTTCAGGTTCTGGCTTGGGTGCAATTTTCTGATTCATTGCACTAGGATTCTCAGGAGTCGACGTTGAAGGGCGTTTCATCCTCAGCATCCATCGAAGGATCGAGAGAGAGAAGGGTTGTAGGTTTGAGTAGAGGTTAAATATGAGTGAATAAAATAAATATAACATGAAGAAAAAATTATACTTCCTTAATTTTATCCTTTAAAAATACAAAACGTCGCAAAAGTAAAAGTGCGGGAAAAAATGTTTAAAAGGATAATAACCGCAATAAAATTTTCAATTAAAATATAAAAATCATAAACAATTCTTGCAGTGATATCATATCATATCATAATTGTGAGTTAAGGAATGAATGTTACGGTGAAATTGAAACTGAGCGTCACTATGATACAGTAAACATTATCTTTACAGTGAGACAGGAAACATCAACATTATAGTGAGAAAGTAAACATGATCTTTTTGGTGGGACAGTAAACATCAACTTTACGGTGAGACAGTAAACATGAACATTATGTTTGGACAATAAACATGAAATAATAAGAGATTAACTTAAGAGTTATCATGCCTAATTCATGTATATGATGTAGTATATTCTTTCAAAATTTAATTATTTGGTAATTATATCCACAAGATGATACTCAATACCAATGAATTAAAAAGTGATATCACCTTTTTGATATTGATCACTCAAAAAGTGATGTCTTACATCAATATTCATTATCCTAGAATGTGAAATAGGATTTTTGGAGGTGTTAATAGAACTTGTGTTGTCACAATTTATAGGTACACTCCTGAATTGATATACTTAATCTAGTAATGTGTGTTTTATCAACAAAATTTGTGAACAAAATATTTCAGCAACAATGTATTCAACTTCTGAAGTATATAATGCAACATAATTTTGTTTCTTACTACAACATGATACTACTAACATTCCTAAAAAGTGACATGTTCCATAAGTGCTTTTTCTATCTTACTTACAGCCACTGAAGTCAGTATTCGAATAACTATCTAATTCAAATGATTTTCATCTAGGATAAAATTTTCCTAGATTTGGTGTATGCTTGAGGTAATTGATATTTTTAAAGAATTTAAATTATATTCCATAGTATTTTCTTGAAAATGAGCACACATACACACATTAAACATAACATCAAGATGACTAGTATAAAAATAGGTTAAACATCAAATCATACTTATATAAGTTGTTTTATCAATAGATATCCCATCTTCATCGATATCCAAAAAACAATTGGTACTCATTAGAGTGTTACTACATTTAGTGTTATTCAATCCAAAACGTTTTAAAAGATCTATAGTATATTTAATTTCAGGTAAAATAATTCCATCATTATTTTGACTGATTTAAAATCTGATAAAGAATTTTAGTTTACCCATTGAAGTCATTTGAAATTCATTTTGCATCATTTTAGAAAAATCAACACATAAATAATTTTTTGAAGATCCAAAAATAATGTCATCTGTATAGATTTTAATAACTCAAACATCCTAAGAAATTCGTTTTATAAAAAGGGTAGGATCAGCTATTCATTTGGTAAATGCTTTGGAAAAAAGAAAAGAACTCAGCCTATCGTAATAGGATCTTGGAGCTTGTTTTAAACTATATAATTATTTGGATAATTTAAAAATATGTTTTAGAAAATTAGTGCTTGTAAATCCAGGGTGGTGTTCAACAAAAACATCCTCATATATATAATAAATTAAGAATGAACATTTATCATCCATTTGATATAGATAAAAATTTAGATGTGCAGCAGTGGTAAGCAGGATTCTAATGGATTCAAGTCTAGATACTAGTACAGAAGTCTCGTCAAAGTCAATTCCTTCTTCTTGACTATAGCCTTGTGCAACCAATCTAGCTTTGTTTGTAACTATGTTACCAGCTTCATCTACTTTGTTTCTAAATACCCATTTATTGCATATGGTGAATGTGTCCTCATGTCTTTCAACAAGATTCCAATATTTGTTCCATTAATACTAATTAAGTAATTCTTGCATAGACATCTCCAAAAATTCATCATTTATAGAATCATGAAGGATTTTATGTTCATGTTGCGACAAGAAAACAAGATGTTCAACCTAATATCTAAGAGAACCTCTAGTTTGTGTTCCTTTTTTCTTGGTCTCCTACAAGATCATCTAAAGGATGGTTCTTAAGAGTTCTAACAGCTCTAAAAAAGGAGGGACTGCTGATTTTAGGTTTACTGACTGGTCCAAGTTCATTGTGACTTGATTCTTGGGAATTTCCAGAACTGGAAGTTTTTATAGATTCATTCACAAAAGGGTTTTAGGATTTTGAATTGATGTTTAAATTTGATACATCATCTTCCAGGTTCTCTAGAAAGGTTTGAGGCTCATCTGGATATATTTAAAAAATTACATGGACTAATTCTTACACACGATTAGTTCTATTTTTGAACACTCAATAGGAATTACTATACATGGAATATCCTAGAAATATACCTTTATCACCCATGGATAAAATTTTTTCATGATTGTCCTTAGTATTAAGGATATAGAATTTGCAACAAAAAACTGTGACGTAGTAAACTTTGGTTTAATAATATTCCATAACTCATAAGGAGTCCTCTTAAGAATGGGTATAATCAACAAACTATTAATTATGTGTCATGTTTTATTTATAGCTTCGACCCAAATTAAATAGGTAGGTCATATTCATTCAGCATTGTTTTAGCTATCTCTTGAAGATTTATATTTCTTCCCTCTACAAATCCATTTTGTTGAGGTGTTCTAGGGGTAGAGAAATTTTGATTATAACCATTTCTTGAAAAAAGGATTCAAAATCCTGATATTCATACTCATGGCCATGATCACTTCTTAATTGTTTAATTATATGTCCACTATGATTTTCTACAAACTTGGAATATTTAGTAAAATAAGAGCAGAAATCACTCTTGTGAGCCATAATGAAGGTCCAATTATATCTAGAAAATTCATCTACAAGAAAATAAAAATTGTGCTTCCCTTTTATTCTAGAAAATCTATATGGTCCAAATAAATCCATGTGAACAAGTTTGACAGGTTGAGAAGTTGACAGTTCTTTCTTTAGTTTGAAGGAAATTTTGTGTAGGTTTCCCTTTTGATAGAGATTACACACTTTATCATTAGGAAACTCATGTTTGGAAAAGTCTTTAACTAGTATTTTTATAGATAGAATCCAAATTAATTGAACATAAAAGTGTCCTAGTCTCATATGCCATAGCCAAGGCTCTTTTTTAAATACATTTAATCATGAAGCATTTTGAGAGGCTATGGAATCTACGTTAACAGAGTAAACATTTTCATTTCTGAATGAAATAAATACTAATAGATCTTTAGAATTAAAGATATTTCAATCATCATTTTCAAATCTAACATGAAATCCATCATCACATAATTGTGAGATACTCAGAAAATTATATTTTAGTCCTTCAAAAAACATTTACTTAGAAACTAAAATTTAGTTAGAGTTATAATTTGGTAATGGAAAATAATCATTCCTTTTCCATTATCACCAAATGTGAAATGTCCTCCATATATTTTTATTAGGTATTTGATGCATGTGTATTCTCTGGTCAGGTTTCATGAACATCCACTATCCAAGTACCATATACTTTTATAGGAACTCTATATGTATGATTTCTAAAAAAATGTTAAGAAAAATTAGATTTTGGTACCCATAATATGTGCTTTGTGAACCCACAATTTCTTCATATGATTCATATAAGAATTATGTAATGAATTTGAAAAATAAACTATATTTGTTCTGGAAAAACATGAATTATTAGAATCGGTATCATTAGTAGATATGTGTCTAGAACTGGAAGTAAAACTATATGTCATAGATCTTGAAAAAAAAATTCTACCAAGATTTCATTTTCCATGTTGATAACCAATCCTCGTATTTTATTTAGGGTCATTTTCATTTCCTAGAATTTGAGTTTGGGTATTCATCCAATTGGTAAGCATTTCCAAGACATTATTCAATTTCTCATTTGACATTTTTAATTAATTTTTTTCTTTGATATGTTGACCATTTTTCTATTTTTTAGTTGTGAGTTCAGATTTAATAGTGACAGTGAGAGCATGTTGTTTCTCCAATGATTTATATTTTTTTTAGTTCATTGCATGATTATTCAAGCATGTTATTGTATTCAGAAATTTATTCATTAGTCATGTTCTCAGAGTCACTCTCATCTCCAGAATATTATGAATCATGAATAGAGGGGTCCATTGTTACATCAGATGTTTTTTTCATGAAACACATATTGGATTTGTCAGCTTGTTCAAAATGTGATGTTTCTAAGTCGCTTCATCTATCCTAAGTGGCACTCAATGTTACTTTCATTGCATTTTAATACATCATGCCCTTGTCCTCATATTTCTTTTTGTACTTGAGCTTTAGACAGTCCTCCTTGATATTTCCTTGGCACATACGTCCATAGAAGACAATTTCATCAGCCTTGTCACTTCTTTTCCTGTCCTTCATCCAATGAACTTTTTGGTCCAATTTTCCCTAGAATATCGTATTTATGAAAAATTTAATCTTCTTGTAAAATCTTTTAATTATTTTGGTTATAAGATCCATCTCCTCATCACTATCAGGTTTTGATTGTTCCCTGGTGGATCATTCTAAAGAATCTTCCAGTTTCACTTTGTCTTTGTGTTTAGAGGTGGTGGTCTTGAATGAAATCGATTTTATCTTTAGTTCATCCTCCTCCTCCTTGTTGAATTTCATCTCTTCTTCATAAATCATTAGTTTCCCAATGATTTATTTTATAGGTATCATTCTGATGTCGCATGATTCTCTAATAGAGACAGAGGTTTCCCTCCATCTGTCTGGTAGACATCTATTAATTCTAATGATATGTTCCTTGTCAGTAACTTCTCTTCCAAGAAATATCATTTGGTTTAAAATATTAATTAACCTATGATACATGAAAGAAATAGGCTCCTTAGGTTTCATTTTAAAATTATCATATTTGATAGTATATGTATTAAGTCTCATTTCCTTTATAGTAGATGATCCTTCATGTGAGACAGACTGGTATCCCAAATTTCATGGGAAGTTTTACAAGCAGAGATTTTGTTGAATTCATCATCTCATAAAGAGTAGTATAATGAATTCATAGCTTTGTAATTGTTATTATAGGTAGTTTCAGTAGGTTCATACCATGTGATTCAATTAGCAGTTGGAATCTTATATTCATCTATAAAGGAAGACAAAATTTCAAAACTCATACTCACTAAATGAATTTTCATTTTAATTTTCCATTGAGCATAATTGGTTCTACTAAAGAATGGTTTTCTATTTGTTGAAACACCATCCAATCTACTATCCATAAAAATATAATAGGTTTAAAGAGCTATAAATTTAAAATTAACAGAAATTTATAGATCATTGAAGTACAACTACAGTCATAGTAGAATACGATTAAACATAGTCCAAATAAACAGCCTCTGATACTAGATGTTGGTCGGTGTAGATTACACAAGAGGGGAGGGGTGGATTGAGTATCTGTAAAAAATTTATGTATTACAACATGTTTTTAATGGATTTCCCCATCAAGATATTTACAACTCATTTAATCAATGTAATATTATTATAACGATTTTATGGTTTAGATATCTTCATGGAAGATTTATTATTTATCAATAATAAAAATAGTTATTAATATTACATTTGTCACTATTTTACTATGAAAAATAAATTATAACATCCTTCCAAGACTAACTATCAATGTGAATTTAGTGATTCTTGAGTTATGTAGACAAGTAGTAGAACATAGTGGACTAAATTATGCAGCATTACAGAAATACAACAAGTGGTTCAGTCTCAAGATGATACCTAATCAACTCCATATGGTGATCACCTACCACCATGTAGTTTATATAAATAAACTTGATCTACACCATGGATCAGAGTTAAACAACCGTACATAGGACTGTCCAGGTCGCACAAGGACCTCTTCCACAGTTCTTCATGGGTACAAACTAACATGCCACACAAGGACCTCTTCCACACTTATCTGAGGGTATACAAAAGATTAAATGATTGTTTGAGTAAGGATATCTTGTATCCTTATGTTTTATGCAGGAGATAGAGTGTGTTATTATATAGAAACACATACATATTGAATGTTAATAAAAATATATTTGATAGAGAAAAAATATTGAGATAGTTTTTGATGTTCTCTTAGTGTTAGTCTTTGTATCTCCGGACATCTTAGAAAATGTAGATGCAGAACTCGAGTCCTCGCCTAGAAAATAGAGTGTCATAAGACCGAAAGACCTTGCTTGTTTTCTTCGTGATGTTTGAAAATGTTAATATGTTCTCAGGATTCTAGTATGCTTCATTTATTCATCAGCAGAATCGATTTGCATGAGCCATTTATATAAAAATTTATATTTTTCTCATGTTCATGCACACCAGCTTTTCCTTTTCGTGTTGTGATTTTCTTACAGGTTTTTCTACTATTTGATTCTAGGTCACACAACTCATTTATCTTGGAGAGCATGTGTTGGGGCCGGAAGGTTGCATGTATTCTGCACCCCGTACCTAGTACTATCTGATGATACGTATATAAAGTAAAAATAATTATGTCAGTGAATTAATGTCTTTAAATATGATCGTTAGAGATTAAATTAATATACAAAAAATATATATTAGGAAACGGTTTAACAGTATGTCATTGAAATAATGTATCCTTCACATGTTGTCTGGATTGGTTGTGGTGTCTCATAGTCACTATGTCTCGTGGTCATGGTGTCTCATGGTCATGGTGTCCTGTTCATGATATCTTGTTCACTATGTCTGGATATCACAGTTTCTAGATGTCACGGGGTCTGTTTCACAGTGACTGCTTCATGGAGTGTGCTTCATTGTGTGTAAATGTTCACAGTGTCAACTTCATAGTTTCTCAATGTTCACATTGTCTCATTCATGGTGTCTGGTTCATGGTGTCTCAGACTTAGTCAAATATCTATATTAAGACTTAAGTGGTGGTACTTATGGAAAGATGTAAACTTAATCATTTGTCAGAGAATTCATTATAAAGGGAGTCAAGGATAGTATAATGTAATTAAAAATAATGTAGATCAATTATGATCCTAAATTAATATTCTTAAATCATGAGAATACATAAACAATAATACACATGATTTGATATAATTTACACGATTTAACCAGATTGAATAAGATTAGTGATCATTAAAACAAGATTAATACATGAGGATTCCAACAATATTTTTAATTTATGAACTCCAAAAAATTCAATTAATGAGTAATTGGGGGTAATGTTTTTTATTTATAATTACAAGATTGATAGATATGATTAAAAATATAGAAAATTGTTTTTTATGTGATATTAAATAATATTTTTTAATATAGAGTATATAATATTACAACCATGTTTGTTGAATAATCAATTAATGTAATGATTAATTAATAATATTTGAATAAAATAGGTAATGATATTGATTTTCATGGTGATGAATTTTAATAAAATAATTTTAAATAAGTACCTCAATATATAGATTAAAATGTTATGGTGAATAATGATTTTTATTAAAATAATAAAATTAGTGATATATCATTGAATACTAATATATATCATAACATAGACAATGTTCTTGGAATGGTAGAGTTAAAAATTATAACCATGAAATATGTTATGACTGTTTTTTCTTATAATTATTTTAATTATGATTTTTTATTATAGATTATTGACAAGGATTTAGATGATTCTTATTGGATCTTTCTATACAAGATGATTTAAATTATTTAACTATGAATATTGAGTGGACATTAGTTGTTCTATAACAAAATTATCAGGTAATTTCTATAAAAACGATCATTAAAAATACGATCCATAAATCATAAAATATAGTACAAATAAAGATACATTAGCCACTCATGTTTATTCTAAAGGGAAACATATTTATTTAGAATAATAATTTAAATATGTTTCTAGGTTAGTATAAATTATAAAATTATGTTTTTATTGTATTTTTGATGGATTAAAATTTCTTTATTCTATATTAAAACTAATTTTAAAAATGGTTATATTTTAGATATATTTTATGATAGACATCCCAAATATTTTGAAATTGATAACCATCCAGATAATGTTTTTAAAATCACTATAGCATTATATGCTATTAAACAACAATATCAAGCTTTTTAATGAAGGATAACTAGTTATAATATGAAACATATTTTTATAAATGAAGTTGTAATCCTACATTTTTAGTTAAGAATAAATATTTTAATATTTTTATAGAAAAAACTATAATCTTTTATAATATATTTTGATATTAAAATGATAATATTTGTAATGAGATTTCATATTGGATGACTTATGCATTTGATATGAATATGACGGGGGAATTTAAATAATTCCTTTATATAAAATTTTTAAATGAAATAATTTTGATTTTCAATGTCAAACCATGTATCATAATGATTTTTTTAAAATATTTTTCTCTATAATACTTTAAATTTGGTGATACCCCAATGACTACTTCATGAAAACTAGATTTATATAAATATAAAAAATATTATGATGTTAAAAAATATTTAATAATTATTTGAAGACTATTATATTTAAATTCTCATAGGAAAAACAAAATGATTCCATTTTCATGCATGGTAGATATCAATATTACCGAAAATAAATATATATTAAATTACACATAAAGGTTTTTAGATATGCTACGTTATTCTGAAATCTATGATCAATGTACCCAATATAAACTCGACCTTGATATGATAAGTTAATCTAATTATTATTTCTGAGGATTCATGGTATATTGGAATATAACTTTAGGTCTGTTCTATTTACTTGTTAAATATTTATTATTATCGATGTTGAAGAAACAAAATTATTTTTATCCTTCGTCATAAGAATCTGAATAGATAGCTACTACATCATGTTGTGTTGAATCATTATATATTAAGAAAACACATTCCCATTTTTATTTTATAATTGATAATATTTGTATGTTTTGGGATAATAAATATACTATATCTATTTATAAAAATTACATAAAATTTTATATAATTATAAAAATTGATTTTATGATTCATTTTCATAGATATATTGTATAAAAATATATATATGTTTCTAATTTATTCTGATAAATCATATATGATGATATATTTATGTATCCAATGTACTGTAATAATATCAAGATAATAATATTTGAAATTTCAATTATGTAAATTTAAATTTACGTTAATATGGATTTAATTTATTGAAATTTATCATATCTTTATAAGGTTATATTATTAGATTTAAATAAAATTTTAAAATCATTAATTTTTTTTCATATTAGTATTTAATAATTTGTATACATATTTCTATATTATATTTCTATTTTAATACTTCACATATATACTAAATGATTATTTATCACTGATAACACTTTTTTCATAGAATTGTAGTTTTTGAAGTGTTTGGCCTTATATTTCATAAACATCTCTTAAAATTATTGTTTCTTTATCCTGACTCTATGACACATATTTTGAAATATTTATGTTTATAATGGATATTCAATATTTTTATATTCATTATTTTGAAATATAAAATGTAAAATAAGTATAATAAGAAACAATATATTTTCAAATAATGAATTCATCTATAGGATCATTCTCTATTTGATAATTTCAATACGGGGAAGAGTATTTGGAATTATACTTTATTCTATAATTATCATGAAGGGGGATAAGGTTGAGTGGCTCCTAAAACTATGTGATTTCATTATAATTACAAATAAATATCAATTCATTATGGGTATTGATAATTTTTTCTATTTTTGTTAAATTATTCTTTAATATGAATTTATCACACTAATATTTTTTTGAATTCCATTAAATTCTATGTTTTAATGGTTTTTAAAATGTTCTAAAAATATCAAAAGTCATTCCAATACTAAATATGTTTTTTGGACCCATAAAATATCTTCTTTTTATAATTCCCACATAGCATTATTACGTTTCCAATTGTTCAATATAGTTGATTCAGATTACAGATTTTCAATAAATCGGTTATATTTTATTTTTTACCAAATCATTAGATATAAAAGTAAAAATATTATTTTTTTTATTATTTCATATAAATGATTAACAAAATTTTAAATTTCATTATAATTCCACAATCTAAAAATAAATTTCTATAATTTTTATATTTTTTTATAAAGCATTTTTGGTATTAAGTTTCAATTATATTGTTTTCTAGTACTAATTTTTTACTAAATCTTGATGAAAAGTAGACATATAGAAGTCGAATAAGTTGATTAATGATTTTAAATAAATATGATAACATTATCTAATTAAAAATAATCATTTGATAACGATGATTATTATTATTTTGATAGTTTCTTTTAAGTAAGATATTTTATATCTCAATCTATTTACACTTTTTAGAAATTGGATTATAAAATTTTAGAAACATGGTCATTTAACATATATGTTGATTCACCTACACTAATAATCTAAATGAATCCATTATTATGAATAACCTACAGGAATCAAATTTATGGATTTTTAGGATATTTTATACTATCTGTAGGATAGTATTAAACCAAGAAACATGCTATATTTCACATTATGGTTGACAATTACATTACACGATGTTTTATTTTTTTTTATTTTAAATACTTTATTTACTGTATAACATATTATCAAATTTTATATATGTTATTAGAATATTTTATGATTTTTAACGATTAATTAACTTGATTGAAATGGGATAACATTTATATTCATATTAATACAGATGTTTTGGTAATTGAAATACTGAAATTCAAAACTGTTGAATTGTGAAGAGTTCATCTATATTATAATTTGTAAGTATTCCAATAAAATTAATGGTTCTTTTTTATTAGTATATTAATTTTTCATCAAATTTGAACTATACATAATATTGTTTTTACTATATAATGTCATGATTATCTTGTATGAATACAAATTTAAATTATGAGATAATTACACATGGATTATTATTTTGAAAATAAGCGTGAAAATATCGGAATTAGTTCATTATTGTTGCATGTAAAAATATTTTTTTTATATAAAATGTGAGATACAAAGTCCTCATAGTTAAAAAGTGTTTCACATAATGAAACTCAATATGTATAGTTTCATGAACAAGTGAAAGATATGAGGAGGTTGATGATACTTTCAATATATACCAAATTTGAATTTATATTGGGATCAACTACTAATCTTGTTTTATATAAAATTATATGATTCATTACTTTTAGATAATTTATTCCTCCTATATTAGACTATGATTCATTCATCTAGTTGTTTTTTTTCATCATCAAATAATTCATTTTAGTCTGTAAATATAGTTTGTTATAATAACCGTTAAAAGGCCTTTGACAAGGGTGTGATTTCCAAAGCATATTAAAAAAATAGGCAGATTTTCTATGGGAAAAGAAAGAGAGTTTGGATAGTTATTGGATGAAAAAATATAGGTCAGTTTGAGTTAATGATCAAGCATGAAAAAGGTTTTGTATATGGTTTATGGATTAATATTCAAGATATTTAATATTATGATTCTGTTATACATGTTATAGTGGGCAATATCTCTCTCATATTTTGAGATGGGTGAATAATATAGTTATATAATTTTATTTAATCCTCTATATAAATTAAAATTTCAAATTTAATTTATTTCCACTTCACTCACTCTATTTACACTGACATAAAATTAACTAAACATTAGAAGTCCAAATCACTCCCCTGTTGCTATTTTTCCATTTTATTTCAAGAAAAAAAACACCATCGAAAAATATAATCTTCCAAAATATCAATCAATTAATGAATAAGAATAAGTGATTCTTAAAAAGGGATATTATTATAATAAAAATACAAAAAAATAGTTACAATTATTAATAGAGTCTATTATATAATTTTTTAAAAATAGAAATTTTTAGATTGAAAATAAATAATTTAAATAGATGAACCCTTCATCATAAAAATATGATGATTAATCAAATTTATAATTCATTTTCGTTAAAAAAATGTAACATGAAAGAAGAATATTTATTTAATCACCATTAATTTAGTGATATAATACATTAAATTCCCACAAATATATCATTATTACTGATAAATAAGTAAAATATCTTTAGGTGACATCAGTTGATTTTGAAACATCCCTCATAAATACTCTTCATGTGTTTTACAATGTAGTCAACAAAATTGTGGAAATTATAAAAAACCATAGAATATTGAAAATGTAAATATGAAACATATATTTTATATGAATATATATCGAACATTTGTATTGGTTACACAATAATGATATAAAAATATGACTATTCCAATTATGGGGTGACATTTTTTGTCTCATCAACTAAGATAAAATAATGACTCAATGAAGACAATATTATGGTTTTAATTACATTAAAATATATTAAGTGTGGGATAAGAGTAATACATAGAGAAATAAATATGGAAAATTCATGGTTATATGTGAATAATATGTGAACTAGATGAGTTAAAATAAGTAATTAATAAAAATTAGATGGAATTCCAATGATTGGATATTTATCATTTTATATATTTACTAGTTGAGATTTCTATTCGAAGGAAAATGCATTTACTATAGAGTATATCGATAAAAAGAATATTTTCTATTATAAAATTTATCAAAACCATAAATTAAGATATTATTAGAGTCTATGGGTAGTCAACATAATATTAATAGATTTGGTAGAATACAACATCAAAATTAAAAAAAATCATGCAAAATATTTATAATTATATTATGTAACTATGTGGGATGTGTGATCAAACATTAACCACAATATTAATGTTCCTTACATTAATAATATGGATGATAAAGTAAATGGTGAATTACTTGTCTATTAATAGGAGTAATATTAATGAGCATATTATTGTTCTTGTCTTAAAATAAATTTTGGTAAAATAAAAATTTATTTGGATAGTCAACAGCAGTTTCTCATCCCACATGAAAATAAATTGAAATTTCAAAAAATATATCTAAATGTTTTATGTTTGAGAAATTATTTTAGATTCAATAAATCTCTAATATTAAAATTTTAAGGATTTAAAAATAATATAAATATATATATATATTTCAATTTTTTTGATGGGATAAAAAAATATAATGAGTTTTTACGGTCTTCAATAAAATTTGAATGAGGGGATATTTGATTCAGATGGATGTGTCATATGGATGTTAAAGGATGAAACGATATTTGTGAGTGAATATGAACCATGGGGATATATATTAAATAATTTTAATGATAATTATAATAAATTTAATTTTATAAATGATTAAAATATAATATATCCTAAATCATATGTCCATTTTGGGACAAATGGAATACATGACCAGATATGACACAATGAAGAATCTATGGATGTTACATCAAGATATAATCAAGGCATATCACACAATTTAATATTAAAAACAAGATATTTAGAGCCATTATAAGAATGATACATCACGATTTAGTGTGTTAAATGTTCATGAATATGACTAATGTAGATAAATACTTCGTGGTTTTTTTTAATAATTTTACATATTTGAATTATATCTATTTTATATATGTTATGTTTTATGTACATGATAAATTGATTCATATTAATAAAATATCATAAAATCTAGTCTGATGTGATTTAAAAATATTATGTTTCAATAATTGATATGAATATAAGAGTTATTATATGAAGGTGTAACATTAGAAACCAATACTAAGGCATGAATATAATGCTTCTGACACAATAAAAATAGTATCTATGAAGAAAATATAATACATAGTGGACATGGTATGAACAAAGATATATGATAATTTATTCAACAAATAATTTTGGGCATATGTAGCATCAAAAGTATTCTATATTACCGATTGCGACTGACATTGACTGAATTGAATCATTCCACCAGATAAATTATATTTTTTTAAGAAAACACATAAATGAACTTTATATAGATTCAACATCCTTAATTTTTACTTGATAAAAAATTTATATTTTAAAATTCACGATATGGCTGATGAGAAATACACTAAATTTATTTATACGATGTGATTGTATTTAGAATGTCTAAAAAAATTGTATAACATAATTTTTGATAGAGTAATTAAATTGTAAAAAAATACATCATGAATGTCACAGCTGAATAATAATAAATTTTTTATTCCTATAATTTTTTTAAATAAGGTAATATTTATAACTCATAATTATACATCCACGATTAAAATATAAATATTTATGTATCTTATGATATTGAAAACCTTATGATATGTGATACTATCAATGATAACATATAAAGAGTTTCAATTCATTTGAAAATACATAGAGCTAATAATAAAGTTGTTAAAAAGTAGATGAGTTCGAGGAATTTAAATCATATATTCTTTCCTTCATATGATGAACCAAATATTGTTGAATAATATTTTGCAACATAAATATTAGATAACATTTATGGATGGTAATATGAATCAAACATATATAAATAAAACATGGGAATTGGTGTCCCAACATTAAAAATTTAATCTTATTGATTTGATGTGGTTTTCTATTAAAAAAATCTACATGAAAGAAAATGTAAAACATGAAAAATTTCATATTATCTTGATGATATAATCTAAGGTTGAGAGTATAAATTTTAAGAATATGTTTTCTGTAGTCAAAACATTTAATATTTCCTATGATTAATGATGAAAAATGATATAATGTTTTCTAAGTGATTTTGATTTTAATGTTTATAAATTTTAAACATTATAATGAAGTAAAAATTCAAAAACAATATGTTTTAATCCTTAATAGTTTATGTTATAGAGTATTTATGTTTAATGTTGAATTATTGAGGCAAAACATTTCATCATGAATTTTATTAAAATCTGGAAAATAGCTTAGAAGAATTCCAATTCAAAAATGTTCTGGTGTATTTTAGACCAATTCAGTTTCATAATAATAAAATTAATCTCATATCACTGAGTATATCAAATTAGAAACCAAATCATAAGATCATCTATAGAATAAATTTGTATCTTAATATAAAGTAAAAAAATTAAAAACTACTATTAATACGTGTACCATAAAAAAATATTATCTTAAACATCTCAAATTGCATAGAATTGATTTGATAAAGATAAATAAAGTGGTAAAAAAGTATTACATACTCCATGGTTTTTGGATGAGGTGAAATGGATCACCTAATGTTTTTATTTTACTATTATTCAATTCATGATATGGTAGTTTATCCAATGAAAATATGGATGAAAATAGTTAATCTATGGAGGTTGGGTATTTTTAATAAATAATGGATTTCCCCAATACTAATATAATATAGTAGTAATAAAATATCTAGTTCAAGAGAATATTTTATTATCCAATAAATCTTTAATGTGTTGAAACAAAAGAGTAAATTACATTTTCAGTTTATGAATATATCGTTTACATTTACTCCCTACAATTTTAACTAATGAAACAATTGATTAATGGTTGCTTATGGGAAAGATTATGTTTAATGATCAGAATTATAATTTGTTTTTATATTCATAAGTGTTAAATGATATCCCGTATTATCCATGTTGATAATAAATTTCATTTAGAAATTCTATAAAATAATTAGATCATATAAAAATAGGGATATATTTATTTTTTTCTTCAATAACTCACATTAACTAATTCATAAAAAGCTATGTTCAATTACAAATAATTTTTTATTCGATAAATAAATTTTTAAATCATATCCATGAATCCTTTAGGATATAATCCCAAATAATTTTTGAAACCTATAAATAACATCACTTTGATTCACATCATATGTAATACATTATGAATACTCATCCAAAACTATTTTTTATTTAGTCTAAAACACTTTTAGGGTATCTTTTTATTTGAACATAAATACCCAATTAGTGAATCATATTGTTTGACCCATTGGCGAGTTAAATATTATAATACAAATAATAATATTTGGATTCTAATTTGTAACTAATGAGTGGACTCTATGAAATAATCAATAATAATCATGATATGAATTGATCTATCATGATCTATATAAGTCACATTTTTCTCTATATCAATGTCCATCATTCTTCATCATATGAAAATATTTATTCTCTTATTTTCTCTTATACCACAACATTGAGTTACTTCTAGACATAGAACACATCAATCCCATGTCTCCAACTCACCAGTTTATTATTATATGGGAGTAGACTAATCTGATCAATAAATAAATCCTGACTCGTTAAGATATTTTGATATTCACTTCAAATGTCCCTTATCGAAGTAGAAATATAATATCATAATGAATCTTCACAATCACATCGTCTATATCAATCATGGTATCCAATGTAACACTAATTATATGAGTGTATAAATAACATCCCAGTCAATATCTAACTAAAAATATGACCAATGACATACCCACCCTACTCTATAACACATTTGTTAATTTTTTGACATATATAAGTTTGGTATGAATGTAATATGGCTATCATATTAGACATCCTACCAGTAATAGGTAGCAGGGAATCAAATAAGATCCATGAACCCTTAGTATACCAAATACATTGGTGTAATACAATTGATTATGTATACATAATATGTCATCAAGTGAAAAAATAATAATTGTTTTATTCTTTTGTTCCTCTTGAGCATATTTTTAATCACTATACTCGAATCCTATTCAACCTCAAATTAATATTAAATCCACACCTATAATAGATTAGGTAGAATATTAGTTAGTGATAATATCATAAGTAATATTTTTAGTGGGGTACTATCACTGATATTTATGAAACACACAAATATATATATAATAAATGTGGATTAGTTGTATAATATATGTTTCTTTTTAATATGATAAATTATATTATTTTTAATCCTATTTTGAATATTTAACAATGTAAACATAATAATTTCCTGATTGTATCAAATATGATAAATTGTACGATCATCCTTAGGTTCTCTACACATTATAGAATCTTGATTACACATTATGACATATATTATACATGTAACATATATATGTAATAATATGATAATACAATCCTAATAATTACTCTAATGAGAATAATTAATTATATAAGTTAGTTTTATTAATAAAAATAATTATGAATAATATTCCATAATTTTTAACTTTTTTAGAATTGTCAATCTCCTCACCCTTCGAAAATCAAATGACATGGTTTCATATTACCATTTCAACATTGAACACTGTTTAATTTAATCATCATCTTAATTGGACCAATATTACATAAATTTTATCGTTGATCAAATGTGACAATGAATTTTTTTTCTAATATGATAAATGATTATTATGATAGTAAGTAAAATTAAATTTCAACATACATTAGTATATTGTTTTAATTTTTCACATTGAACATCTCCATGTCAAATTAAAATCCCAATATCATATTTGAAATTATTTTCATTTCCAAATATATTTATATAAAACATGAATGATTTTGTGGATGGAAATAAAATTTATTTCCATTCAATGGTAATTTTAAAAAATGTATTATCCATATCATATATGTCTTTCAGGGTGTTGAAAAAGAATTCCATTATGAATAATGAATTTAATTAAAATTTATCACGTGTGGTTTTGGGAAAACATAGTATATAAATTGTGGTATCATAAAATATTTTTAATAAAATAATCAATATATAAATGATAAAATTTACTCTTTTATTTAAATAAATTAACTTTTCACAAACATTATATAATTTTACGATGAACATATTATACATATATGTTTTGGGGGATAAATAATCACATAAATTAAAATCCTCTACTTCGTAACTATGTACATCATCTAATTTCAATAATCTACTAGATTGATATATATTTTAAATTTATTTTAATGAATTTTATAGGAACAAATATTTGTAATATATAATTTCAGAACCACATACCCTTTAAATATAATGATTTAATTTCAATAACATCCATACATGGAATCAAAATTTTATATAGTTTCACAAACTCCATTAAATATATCAAGTATAATCCAATCACATTGAAGTTTTATTCTTCCTTCACAAAACTATGTTCTAATTAGATTAACTAGATTCATGAAGAACCCTTTTTGAAAATTTAATATAATATTTTTTCCAAGTTTTATCATAGACCGAGTTGTACAATCCATAAAAAACCAGATTCCGGACAACATATTTTGAGTTGATGCATTTTAAATGTTTTGAAAAATTTTGGTAAACAGTATTTGAATTCAATCATATTTTTTAAATATTGTTATACATTATATATTTATAAATTAATAGTCCACAAAAAACCATTTTTATTCTCCCATAAAATCATGTTATTTAGCTGAACATATAATTACAATGTCTGAAAAATTACCCTACTTTATTTTTTATATGGAAATTATTCTACGCACCTCCATAGTGAGGAATTTGATAAATAACATATTATTAAATGATCATAAATGATATAATTTTTCATCTTATCAATGCAAAATCAACATTTCATCATTAATTTAATGTAAAAATCATGTTTTAATTATTTTCATCATTTAACCAAGTTTATAACTATAAAAATGTATCTTGAAATATAATGCATATCATATCTCTATCATAAAAATATTGAATTATAATGTAATTAATTTTTATGGATACCTTAGAGTCATAATGAAATAAAAATATTTTTTCATATTTAAACTTATTTTAAACACCCAATAAATTTTCGTTAAAGAGAATAAAATGTTTTAAATCACTAATGTACTCATTCACATTGAGTAAATTTTTGGAGAGTAAGATTATTTTTTTCATTCCCAAAACAGTTTTTATGAAATAATAAATGAATCCCATTTTTCTTTCATGCGAATATGGATTCATTTTTTCTGATCATCGTCATCACTTTAGTATAAATTAATGAATATTTTTTACACATAGAATATTCCATATTAGATTTTAAAAAATAACTAGTCTTATGACTGGCATATAATAAACTTCTCCATTTTTAGGATCAATCATAATATTCACTTTAATTATTATGATATAAATTATATAAAATTTTATCAATTGAGTATAATGTATAAAATGATATTTTATTAAAACATTTACTAAATAGGTTCATTCAAAATGTTTGAAATGAAATAAATTATATATGGGAATTTATTATTTAAAATTTCAATAATTTTGTTATTTTCATTTAAGATTAAATCCAATCCTTTCAATGTTTTATTAAATAATGATTATTTTTGAATGATGAAGTGAAATGTAAATGAAGGAGTAAAAAAGAGGGTTTTTTATCTTAGAATTCCATTATGAAAATTTTATGAAAAAATGAATAACTATTTATAACTCTTTTAATGATTTTTTATTATAAATTATCTAAACACCTAGCTAGCCTCAAAATGTAGTATCCACACAACATAGCCATCCCCAGTGATTGACTGTTCATGAACCATATTGAAGGGCCAAACTTGAACGAATGTGCATGTGGAATTAGGCCATTAAACAGACCAGAGATGATGAAATATCATGGGATTATCTACCACAAGGTGTGAACCATCACTCAAGGGGAATCCTTATTCTGGTGGGAGTAATGATTCAATGGGATGAGGTAGATAGAAGCGATGTGGTGTTCCCTCTGTTACTCCATCATGTTTTCAAGGCCACAAAAAATCTACTGGAGATTATTAGTTCTCACACCTTATCCCACATTTCAATGTGGGATGCTAGATCTGTCATGCTCTTCCTTTCTCGATGCCTCATCTGTATCACAATACCCAAAGTAACACAAAAAACTACATCTCTTACACCCCCATCATCACTGGACTCCACTACTCAACTAAACCATTATACAACATGCTAGTTTCCACACTCGATCTCTATGCCACCATCATCCTTCACCTATGATATGTAATCTAAGTCCACCATCACCGCTCTGTCATGACTTTACTACTCATCCTCAATGACCACCATCATCACATACCTCATTCAACATTACCTCTACCATAGTATATTACATCGATTGGACTCACCTACATCACCATTGTATTCCAACTATCTATCCAAGGAATTCCTAGGATCATTCAGCCAGTGTGAATGCTGGTGGGAAAGGAGGGGATTGCGCCATCTCTCTCACCACCAATTTCTAAATTCCACCAAAATTAATTCCATTCCAAGAAGTTGATGAATCTGGATTACCCAATTCACTACCAATGAATTTGGATGCCACAAGTGAGCCATGTGGACACCATCCACACTTTATTCAGACCTCTAAATCACATGTGTGATATTTTCATATATGCAAGGCCACTATCCTCTGGGGGGGGGGCTTTGATGAATATGAATATGAGTGTCTCTCATTCAACAAATTTACTATGGAACTTTTCTCCATGTAAGGGAATTAGGTGGAGACCCACCCTAGGTGGGATAACAACCAAGGGATTCTCGGGCCATAATGCACACACATCTTCTTCTGCATCTTCATATTTATTTTTTTTCTTGTATTAAAATTATTGTTTTATTTTAGTGACATTTTTTTATATTATTTTTTATTTTAATTCATCATAATGAAATTAGAACAAAAATTTCCAAAATTTTATTCCTATATTATTTTACATCAAATCATTATTATTCATTAAATTTTATTCATTTAATTATTCTGCATTACTATTATTAGTAATATTAATATTAAAAATATTACGAAAATAATAATTTTTATAATGACATTGTTATTTTAAAATTTTATGTTTTATCTTCTACTAATCTTCTTCTTTATAAAAAATTATCCACTTATTTAAATAGATTTTTATTAAAGAAAAAATAAAAATAAAACAATATATGAAAAAAAATTCAATCTTGGAATACACAATAACCATAATGACAGAGTTATAGTGGTGGTAATAAAAAGCCCAAATTTCTAATTAAAATTATCAAGAACCACCCAATAATTATTGAATGAACCATGAATGTACAACAGTAGGATATTGATCAGTTTCCAAATCAGATGTCCACTGCATATACTCCATTCATTCCATAAACAACATCAACGTAGGCCAATCCAGATGCAACAAGGAAACATCATATCATTCCACTCCAAGTTCCAAAGATGTAGAATGCTATATGCAGGTACTATTGTATTATTTTTAAGCACCCAAGGGAAATTATCCACCATTAAGATTTCGTGGATCCCCATGCATTTAAATGCATCATCGGAGAAGAAACGTCTAGAATTTCAATAGTATAAATTTTCAACAATGATCGAAAAATAGGTCATACAAGAGGCCCTGTCTAGGACACAAACTGATCCATGCATTCGAGATATAGCATCATAGTAGAGAATCCTTGAAATCTAGTGAAAAATTTATCAGCAATGTTCATTTAATGGTCCACTACATTCATGTGGAAAAAATATAGAAACATACCACTCCTAGGAAGCTAAATGAATGGAACTAACCAAACAAGCCCCAAAGTGTTAATAAAAAATTTCAAAAATGAAAAAAACATACATAATATCATCAACCTTAGATGATAAAAAATCATAAGAATCAATAAAATGGAAATAAAACACAACAAATTACATTTTTAAACCAAATAAAAATGAAATATATTAGACAACCTACACAAATCTAAAAATGGGAGACTTTTTACAATCCATTTTAATAAAAGGAAGAAGATAATCAGGAACATGATCATACCAACTAAATTAAACTCCATTGACATCATTATTTTCACGAACATCAGTAATCAATTTCTATTACAAATAAATATGAATGATTATATTGTTCATGGAAAATAGATTATCCAAAATTTTAATCCAACGATTAGTTTTCTTCCATGAAAAGTGTTAAAACCCATCCTGATGGTAGATATGAAAAGAGTATAATCACCCTCGATCCATAAATTATCCCATCCATGATTTACATATTTTTCCACCACAATGATAATTACAATTATTTATACCTCAATTGAAGAATCACGTACACAATAAACAAGAAAAAAATCCAAGAACATGTCTTTTATGACTTCTTAAAATATCACAATATCTAGGGAGACCCAGATTAGCTCTAGTAGCTCCATCATAATTTACATTTAACCATAAAAAAAGTGGTTACATCCAAATAAAATCAAATGTTCCAAGTGGAGACATGTGGATTCACTTGACACCTATCCTGTTTAGTACAGATAAATCATCAACATAGTTGAAGCAAAAATGATTCACTGGAATTTATACATTATGTGCAACTGTAAGAATAGAAAAAAAAACACCATTGATAGGGAAGTAAAAGACGTACATAATCACCTTATTCCTTGAAAACAAAATAAAATGAATTTTAATAGTAGCATAAACCCGAAAAAAAATCTAGAACTCGTTTAGAAAAAAAAATTCAATGCCAGCATTGGATGAATTCTTAAATAGTAGACACACCAGAAATAAGGATTTCAATGCTTTCAAAAATATATTTCCACATGGATGAGAAATTAAAACAACTAAACAAGAAATTATCAATGACTTACATATTTTTATGGTAAATCACAAATTAAGAACATAGTGATATACAACATTTTTTTGTGGGACAAATTAGTACGAAGCTTCTCATTAACCAATATCCTAGAAAATGTTGTCTGAGAAGGCCTAATAAAGTTTATATGTAATTCCCCAATCCAATTATAACCTATATTGACTGATAAATAATGTATTAAAATATTATAGAGGATTGGAAGCCATTGACATCAGGTTTCCATGCGAAACAATTATCACTGTTATAGAAATGGTTGTTCTGGATAATATTAAACATATGATTTGGGAGAGCCCCATATTATCAAGATATTCTTTAATTGTGGCATTAATATCAGCATTGAAATCATCAATCATCAAGGCATTGACAAGGGGATATCCAGTCAAATTGGTCTTCCAAAAGGATAATGATGAATTCCATTAAAAAATCAATCGGTCGTGATAGTCAAACATGACGTGATCATGTTTCCCTCTTGTAATCAAGGAAAAAAATTTCTTTTTCCTCTGTTGAGAAGAATGGGACACCCTTTTGATGTCATTTGTCTATGATGTGAACAATTATTTGAAAAGGATGGAATTATGGAGTGACATTGTTTCCATCTCCTCTCAATTTCCTCTTAATTGGATAATTCTTTGTGATTTCAACACAGTTTTGTGGCCTGATGAGAAAACTGGACTCAATTTCAACTGGGATTCTGCCAATGATTTATCTAAAAGTATTGATACATGTATCCTAATTGACGTGTCTTAAGTTGGTGCATATTTTACCTGGGGAAGTTACACTCTCAATGGGAGGTAGGCCAATAAATTGGATAGATGCCTCTTTCAAGTTGATGACATAAATGATTCCCTCAATGCATCTGGTCTTCTGCTCCCCAAAATCTAATCTGACCATAATCCTTTGGTGTTGAATATTTCCACTGCTGGTCCATGAATGGACCCCTTTACTTTCAAATTCAATAATGCATGGATTGTCATTAAGGTGTTCTGGGAGAATGTTATTTATCACGAACCAACTCGGTCACCCTGGTAAACCGATAACCGAGCCGGGCATGACATAGCCCGAATGGCCATTCCGATCGACATGGGTTGGCGAATAGCACCCGACATCGTACAACATACGTGTGGGAATGATTTTCCCACTAGGATGAGAAAGCAAGAGTAAAACAAAACAGTATTCATATCAAAAGGAACTCCACTGGGAGAGATGTACCTGCAAAAAAAGAGGCATAAAAAGCCAATGTACTAATAACCAAGAACCAGAAAGGGAAAAATATTCCCAAGGTGACAAAGTACACAACTCTCCATGTCCAGAGATCAAAAACTGGTTCCACCTCCAAGAGGTCCCTTCCCTTTTCTCAATCCTGTAAGAAGAAAATCTAAAAAAACCAGATGGAAAATGTATGGTGTGATCCGAAGCCCAGTAGGATACCACCAACGATTCCCTAACAGATTCCAAAAATAGATTATCTAAAGAAAGGCTTTTCATTTTCAAATAAACAGGTTTGGAAATTCAAAATAATATTTTAACAAAACATGATATACAAATTCAAATGATTGAAATAAATAGATTTAATCAAAGGCTTTAAAAATGATGGAATATTTATAGAACACGGGCTTAAGAAAAACATTTATATAAAATAGATTATATAAATTCAGCAGTCATGTAAAGCAGCTCACCAGCATTGGCATACATTTATATCTCATATATAAATAAACAAGAGAGAAACATTGTCATCTGCCAAAAGGTACAATACTATTAACCAGTTATAGGATTCCCCACTTTCTATGTGAACTCAGCAAGATTTTTATACACATGTCGCTATGATAGTGGCCAAAGGAGACTCATCCCCAACCCCTCAGGGATGTGACCCACTTCATGTATTTTTTAGAACGTTGTCGTAGCGTAGAGTGTATCCAAATAACTCACTAACTACCTAAGGGATGCATGCGCACTTAAAATATGGGAGAACTATTTTAAAAATACTTAAAATATGATCAATCCCATTCTTCCTTTTCAAAAGTTCCAATTTCATTCCATTTAAAACCAAAATAGGTTTTATTCAAAAAATGCCTTTTTCACAAGATAAAACCAATGGGTTTCTATCAAATCATTCTAAGAAATTTTCATATGTTTGAAATCCATTAAAACCCAATTACATAATTAAACATTTCATTTCCAAAATTAAATTCAACAATTTAATTGAAAAATTTCAACCAAATCCACAATTTAAATCCTACAATTTATGTCAGCCAATTTCTATAAACACCCACAATTCAATGGTATTAGGGTTTTCCAAAATATCTATGCCAAAACTATTTCAAATATATCATTTCAATGGAATCAAGTTTTTATAAATTAATTGAAAGAAACATGAGTAATTGAATTTAAATCAATAATTGAAATAAATCAAGCAAATACAATGATAAAAAATTTGGCAAGTCGAGATGGAACCACCAACCTTGATGGTTTTGACCAAAACCACAACGGTTGAAGAAAACTCAAGAATCCCAATTGATTCTAAAAAAATCCAACTTAGATCCCTTCCCCTAAGAAGACCAAGAACAAGAATAATTATTTTGGAATTTACACAATTACATATACCCATAACGGGCGTGGATATACGAAATCAAGGGAAGACGGGAGGTAGATCTAAGTAGATCTATGAAATCGATCAAAAAAAAGAGGAATGATCACATACCTTGAGAATACAACTTCGATTCACTAAAAGGATCCCTTGGATCGCCTCCTGAACAACGGGAGAACCTTCTCTGATCCTAGGAGAAGAAAAATCCTGAGTTAGGCCCACTTAGGAGGAAAACCGAAGCATTTAGAGGCAAAATGGAGGAGATCCAAAATTTAACGATCTAAATTTATGTGACTGCATAGTTTTTCATATTGTGTGCACACCGTGCGGATCCCACAATCCAGGGTTTCTTGTCCATATGGTTTAGTCACAGGGTTTACCAAACCATGCGCACACTGTTCATAACCCACTCCCTAGTGCTGCTAGGTTGGCATAGATTGGTCACACAGTTTATCAAACCGTACACAATCCATTTCCTTTTTGATTTTTTTTTAAAAATTCACCCAAACGCACACTAGAGCCACTCCTCTAAAACAGAGGTACTTAGAAACATAAAAAATTAACTGGAAACGTAATGAGATGTTACAACCTCCCCACCGTAAGACATTTATGTCCCCATAAATTCTAATAAGAAACCTCCACGACAAAAAGATGAGGCCACTGCTCTCTCATTAGAGCCTCCCATTCCCACTTCTCATGAGATTCAGAACCATGATTCCAAAGTATATGGACCAGAGGTATCGTTCTCCCACGAAGTACCATGGTCTCAGAATCAACATCCAGGAAAGGTCGTTCAGTCCCAGACAAATCTGGTTCAATATCAAGATCACTCCAGCTCACAACATGAAATGGATCTGAGAGATACCTTTGTAGATGCAATACATGGAACACCTTATGTATCGATGTCTGTTGTGGTGGAAGAGCTAAACAGTAATCAGTTTTCCCCACAAGACCAACAAACTCGAATGGTCCCACAAAATGAGGAGCTAGCTTCCCTTGCCTCCCAAGCCATCGATGACCTAATCAGGGTGAAACTTTCAAGAACACCTGTTCACCAACTGGAACTCTAAAGATTTACATCGACGATCAACATAAGACTTTTACCGACTCTGAGCTATCAACATTCATTGATGAATCAACTGGATCATAGCTATCGTCTCTTGGACCAAATTCGGCCCTACCAAGGAACGTTCACCAATCTCCGACCAACATAAAGGAGATTTCCAAGGATAACCATACAAAGCCTCAAAAGAATCCATCTTGACTGCAGATTGATAACTGTTATTATAAGAGAATTCAACTAGCCTCCGGTGATCATCCCAAGATCCCCCAAAGTCAAGAACACAAGCGCGGAGCATATCCTCATGGATCTGAATTTATCTTTCTCTCTGGCCATCCGAATATGGATGATAGGCCGTGCTCAAACGAACCTGAGATTCGAGTTCCCCTTGAAGTCCTCTCCAAAAGCAATAAGTAATCTGAGGATCCCTAACAGATACTATAGCAGGCAGAACTCTGTGAAAATGAATATCTTCTTTCACGTAGATATTTCCCAACTCCTCAAAATTGGTTGTATCTCAAATAGGTAAAAAGTGAGCCAACATGGTCAGTTTGTCGATCAAAACCCATATCGCATTCTTCTTCCTCTGGGTTTTAGGTAAGCCAACCACAAAGTCTGTCGAGATTTCATCCCACTTCTATGTAGGTATTGAAAGTGGTTGAAGAAAACTCGAAGGTTTCTGGTGCTCAACTTTCACTTTCCGGCATGTATAGCAATGAAATACAAACTCATAAATGTCTCCACTCAAACCTAGCCACCAGAAAAATCTTCGCATGTCATAAAACATCGTCATGGTTCCTGGGTGTACCTCCCCTTGAGAGTTAGGGAAAACCCCCATCACATCCTTCCTTGCAGATAACGGCACAACGTAACAGTTTAGATAACATAGAACACCCACTTTGGCGAACGACCACTGGGTGTCGGTCTCCCCCCCATAAAGAGAGTCCCTAGATTTATCGAATTCATCATCTAGATTATGTTCATGATGAATCAATTCGAGGAGCATATAAGTCAACTAAACACAGGCTAAAGATTCTTCATTCCACTTCCACTGAACTCCAATATGCAACTGATTAAAAAGAACCATAAAAATCCACTCTTCTGAAGATTCATTCACAATTTGAGATGGAAGTTTCCTGCTTAACGCATCTGCAACTAAATTCCCTTCACCGGGGTATAGTAAATTTCAATGTTGAAAGACTGCAGGTACTCCACCCAACGTCTTTGGAAAAGATTCAAATCTTCTTGAGAGAAGATATAACTCAAGATCATGTGGTCTAAATACATAGTAAACCTTTATCCATAACGGTAATGTCTCCAACACATAAGTGAATTAAATATAGAACCAAGTTCAAGGTCAGGGGTAGGATATTTCTTCTCATTAGGATTAAGCTGAAGAGATCAATAGGAAACAACATGATTTCCTTGTATAAGGACACATCCCAAACCTAAACCCAATGCATCACAGAAGACCATGTAACCTATCCCAGCCTCCAGAAGAGTTAACATCGATGCAGTAGTAAAAATACTCCTTAGCTCAACAAAAGATCTACGACATTTATCATTCCAAGAAAACATCACTCCCTTTTTAGTCAGAGCAGTCATTGGAGAAGCTAACTTTGAGAAGTCATTGATAAACCGTCAATAATATCCAGCTAAGCCCAAGAAGCTCTGAATCTTGAAAATATTTTGTGATTGCTCCCAATTCATTATAGCCTTCACCTTCTCAGGATCAACTGATATTACTTGTTCTGACACAACATGTCCCATGAATTTCACTTCTCGAATCTATAAATCACACTATGAAAGCATGGAATAAAGTCGGTGATTCCATAGATGACCCAGAACTATTCTCAGATGAAGCACATGATCCTCCTCATACATGGTGTAGACAAGAATGTCATCCACAATGACCACCATGAAAGTATCTAGATACTCATAGAAAACCGTGTTCATCACATCCATGAAAACTGCATGAGCATTTGTTTGGCCGAAGGGAATAACAAGGTATTCATAATGGCCATACCTACTCTGGAAAGCAGTCTTAGGAATGTCATATTCTTTTATCCTCAACTTATGGTAACCAGATCGAAGATCAATTTTTAAAAACCACATTTCCCCTTTCAATTGATCAAAAAAATCATCAATTCATTGTAATGTACATTTGTTCTTTATCGTAACACGATTGAGCTTTCGATAATCAACACATATGCGAAGAGAACCATCAACCTTCCTGGCGAAAAGAATTGGTGTTTCCCAAGGTGACACACACGAGCTTATAAAACCTTTCTCAAGATGATCATCTAACTGAGACTTCAATTATTTTAGTTCAGCTGGAGACATTCGTTAAGAGGGAATAGAAACCGGTTGAGTACCAGGCATTAAGTCGATAGAAAAATAAACCTCTCTTACTAGTGGAAAACCAGAAAACTCAGATGAAAACACGTCGGGAAACTCAACGATGTCTGGAGGAAGATCACCACACACTGAGTCTATCTATAGATCAAAGGAAAACAATGATATAAATTTCCACAACTCTGGATAAGAGGATCCATCTCTTCAGGACCTTGGGTCTCATTCTTCTTGAAAATCATGAGGCACACCACTGGGTGTCGTAAGGTAGACATGTCAAAGATAACAATCGATCCGGGCTTTATTGGAAATGAGAAAATCCATCCCAAATATGACATCAAATGATTTTATATCAAGAACCATGAAACTCCAAACATGATCAACATCTAATAGAGAGAAGACACAATCAGGACTACGAAGACCCTTCTCTATCATTACACCAAGGGGTGTAGTAATATCCATTGCACAAGATAAAACATCCATAGGAAGATTATTCTAATTAACAAGATGGGTTGACATGAAAGATTGAGATACACCAATATCAAAAAGAGCTATCACTAAAGACGAATCTATAGTAATGGTACCTCTCATAGTCACAGGACCTATATCAGCTACCTCTGGCAACTCTTCCACTGCGTGAAGAAGCTTTGTTCCGGATGTCTGTGGCTAGAACCATTTTGAGATTGAAGTATTTGATTTCCTTATAGTTTTTTGAGGTGCTGATGATCCTTTTCCACAACGTGGAGTAGAGAAGTGATGGAAGAATCTCTGTAGGTGCCCAAAAGGTCCGCAGGAGCTACAGTTTTTGGGTGCCTAAGTGAAAAACCTATTAGAATGTCCTGGATTCCCACACTGATAACATGTCAAGGAAGCCCCTCCTGGTTCTACCAGAGGTTTGGAATGACTCTTTTGCCGAGAACCACCATGAGTAACATCGCGCTTCCATTTTCCTTTAAAGGAACCAACGCTTCCTCTAGACGAAAAATGAACATCATGCATCCCTGAATTTCATGCCAAATCTATCTCAACCATCATCGCCCTATCCATCACCTCAGCATAAGTGGGTAGCCTCAATAAGAAAACCTGATAAAAACTGTCTAATCAAATCCCCAAATAAAATCGTCGAACTTTAATCCTCTCATTAGATACAATTTCCGGAGCAAACTGTACCAACTCAGCAATAAAAGTTGAGTACTCAGTCACAGTTATGTTGGCCTGCTCGAGTTTGAAAAACTCCACAGCCATTGCCAACAACATAGATTCTGGATAGAACTGACCAGTGAAAAGAACCCTAATGTCTTTCCACTCCAAACCCTCATGTTTCTTAGCCATCACCATTGTGTCTTACCATATCCTACTTGGTCCCTCCAGCACAAAAGTGGCACACTTCACCTTGATCGCATCCAGTGTCTCCAAAAACCCAAAAAGACGTTCAATCTTTCTCAACCATTCGTCAGCATGTTGAGGATTAGTGGAGCCTTCAATGACTGGTGGATTATGGTGTATGAACTCTTGAGAAAATTTTTAAAGAATATCACTATGAGGATCTATTGCTGGATCCTGAACTGGAACTTGAGGTGGTGCATGTCCTAGTGCGTGGACAGTGCGAACAATAACCTCTACTAGACTTGGATCCACAACATGACTTTCTTGTTGAGATTCAACAGCAGGCTCTTTTTGAATTTGATTTCCATGTATTCTCAGAGGCATGATGTTACATAAAAAAATCATACAATAAAAAGACTTTAGATTAACACTCAACCTGAGTAACAAGGAAACCCACTCTTAATAGAAGGGATAAACTGATTTGGATTCCACTCTATCCAAATCAAAATAAGGAAATGACTAGAACTAATCCATAAGTCTCCTTTCCATAATCACCCCTGGAAACTTAAGGTTCATTGTGGTAAGATATGGACATACACTCAATCACAAAAACCTCTTAAGTCCCAACAGGAATACTCAAATGCATACTGTCCTCAAGGAAAGATGTTCCAACAAACTCAAACTCCCTCTGATACCAATTTTTCATGAACCAACCCGGGCACCCTGGTAACCCGATAACCGAGCCGACCCTAACACAGCCCAAAGGGCATTCCTGATCCCCACGGGTTGGTGAGTAGAACATTGAATCATACAACATATAAGTGGGAATGATTTTTCCACAAGTATGAGAAAGCAAGAGTAAAACAAAATAGTATTCATATCAAAAGAAACTCCACTGGGAGAGATGTCCTAGAAAACAAAGAGGCATAAAAATCCAATTTACTACAACCCATGTACCAAAAAGGGAAAAACGGTTTCAAGGTCCCAAAGGACACAACTCTCCATGTCCAGAGATCAACAACTTATTCCACCTCCAAGAGGTCCCTTCAATTTTCTCGATCCTGGGAGAAGAAAATCTACAAACACCTGACGATAAAAGTAGGTTGTGAGCCTAAGAACAGTAGGATACCACCAAATATTCCGTAACAAATTCCAAAAATTGATTATCCAAATAAAGGATTTCCATTTTCAAATAATTAGGTTAGGCAATTCAAAATCATATTTTAACAAAACATGCTATTCATTTTCAAATAATGGAAATAAAAAGTTTTAAGAAAAGGCTTTAAAAATGATGGAATATTTCTAAAAAAATGTCTTAAGAAATATATTTATATAAAACAGTTTATATAAATTCAGTAGGCATGTAAATCTGTTCACAAGAGTTGGCATACATTTATATCTCAAATATAAATGAACAAGTGAGCAACATGGTCATATGCCAAAAGGTATGATAGTATTTACCAGTTTTAAGATTCCACACACTCTATATGAACTCAGCTAGATGTGTATACACACGTCCCTAGGACAATGTCCAAAGGAGACTATCACCAACCCGTCAGGGATGTAACCTGCTATATGTATGTTTTAGAAATTTGTCGTAGTGTAGACTGTATCTAAATAACTCACTAACTACCTAAGTCTTTCATGTGCTATTAAATGATGGGCGAACTATTTTAAGAATGCTTAAAATATGATCTATTGCATTAATCCATTATAAAAGATCTAATTTCATTCATTTTAAAACCAAAAGATGTTTTATTCAAAACATGCCTTTTTCAAAAGATTAAACCAATGGGTTTCTATCAAATCATTCTAAGCCATTTTCATAAGTTTTAAATCCATTGAAAATCATTTCCATCATTACACATTTCATTTCCACAATTAAATTCAAAATTTTAATTGAAAACATCTCCATCAAATCTACAATTTAAATCGAACAATTTAAATCGACCAATTTCCGTAAACACGCCCAATTCAATGAAATTGGGGTTTTCAAAAATTTCAATTCCAAAACCATTTCAAATATCACAATTCAATGGAATTGAGTTTTTATCAATTAATTGAATGCAACTTGAGAAATTGAATTTAAATCAATAATTGAAATAGATCAAGAAAATACAATGATAAAAAATTTGGAATGTCGGGAAAGAACCACCTATATCGATGGTTTTGACCAAAACCACAACGGTTGAAGAACACTCAAGAATCCCAGTTGATTTTCCAAAAACACATCCTAGATCCCTTCCCCTAGCAAGACCACGAACAAAATTCATAATATTGGCATTTACACAGTTATATCTACCCATAACGGGCGTAGATATAAGAAATCAAGGGAAATGGGGAAGTAGATATAAGAAGATCTAAGAAACTGATCAAGAAAAAAGAAGAATGATCATATACCATGAGAATCCCACTTCAAGTTACCGAAAGGATCCTTTAGATAACCTCTGGAACAAAGGTAGAACCTTCTTTGACCCCAGGAGAAGAAAAATCCCATGTTAGGGCCACTTAGGAGGAAAAAAGAAGCATTTAGAGGAAAAATGGTGGAGATCCACAATTTAAGGATCTAAATTTATGTGACCACATGGTTTGTCCGCACGGTTTGTCAAACCATGTGCACACCGTGCAGATCCCACTGTCCTGGGTTGCTAGTCTGCACGATTTAGTCACACGGTTTACCAAACCGTACGAACACCGTGCGTACCTCACTGCCCAGTACTTCTAGGTTGGCATGGTTTGATCGCATGATTTATCAAACCATGCACTATCCCTACACAAGCCATTGCCTTTTTGTTTTTTTTTAAAAAAAAATCACCCAAACGCATCCCCAATCCACTAATCCAAAAATAGAGGTACGTAGAAACATCAAAATGTACCCAAAAACATAACGAGATGTTACATTATTGCATCACGGAGCTCTGGGATGCTGGGATTTTCTTCTCATATTCTATCCTCAAAGATGAAAATTACTAAGTTAATTTTTAGGGAATGGAGTAATCTTTCTTTCTATAAGCTGGATGAAGATATCAAGTCAGCTGAAATTCACCTTGCTGGATATCAGAACTTAAATCAATTAAATTCAATGCCTTCATGTGAAGAAATACAGGCTTTGTCAAAGGTGGATGAGTTTATCAATACTAAAGAAAGTTTGGCCAGATCTGTCTACAATATCTGGTGGAAAATGGAAGGTGATAAAAACTTCATTTTCTTCTATCGCCTTAACAAGGAATGAAAACTAAGAAGTGGGGTCACTACCTTAAACATTAATGGAGGAACTCTCTCTTCGGAGGATGATATTGCAAATGCGGTTGTTAGCAATTTTTCTGACCTCTATTCTGAAAATGGGATTGAAAGATCAAATATGAATATGAAAAACATCAGCACAAGTATTGATGATCAGGAAAATGACAAAATAGTGGAGGAACCTAGGGGAATGGAGGTTTGGGAGGCCCTGTTCTATCTGAATATTGATAGTGTTTCTTGGACAGATGGTAATACAAATATGTGTTTCAGGTTTAACTGGGAAATTTTTTATGATTAGGTTATCAATATAGTCAGATAATTCTTTGCTACTGCTTCCATGAATTATGGTGCTAACTCTAATTTCATTTCTCTATTAAACAAGAATGAAATTGCAATGGATATTAAATATTTCAGACCTGTTCCTATTGGAAATTATATCCCTAAGATCATCAGTAAGATTCTTTCCATGAGGATGGACAATTTGGTCAAGGGGATCATCACTCTGAATCAATTTGGTTTTTTTCCAGGAATGTTAATTCAAACTGGTATTTTTCACTTCCTCTAAATGCATTAATACCCTATGAAGGAAGGTGAAACAAGGTATTTTTGTGGTGAAAATTGATATCTTTATGGCCATTGACACAATGAAATTGATAATCCTTCTTCCTATTCGTAGGATTCATGGATTTTATACAAGGTTGATCAATCTGATTCACTCCAATCTTAAGAGTTTTAGGCATTCTATTATGGTTAATGGCTCACCCAAGGGGCTCCTTTCAGTGCACCAGGGGTTTTTGACAAGGGGATCCTCTCTATGGCCTTCTATTTTCCCTTACTGAGGAATATCTGTCTTATGCCTTAATATCCTCGTGCATGAGGGTTTATAAATTCCTATTAAAGGTGGTAGGGATCTATTTTCCCCCACACACCTGTTCTATGATGATGATATTATTTTATTTGGTAATTCTGACACAAGGACTGTGTCTTCAATCAAGAGCATCTTCACGCATTATGAGGATGTGGGTGGACAATGCATTAGCATTCAAAAATATTTTCTGGTTTTTGGGGAGGGAATCCCCATCAGAAAGCAACAATAAATAACAAGATCTATTGGGGTTAAATCGGGCTCATTTCCCTTTACTTATCTTGGTGTCCCACTTTTTTGGGGACGTGTGAAATGGTGCCTTCTTGAGTCCACCTTCTCACATATTATTGCTCAGCTGGAAACTTGGAAAGGGAAAGCTATGTCTCATGCTGGAAGAATCTGTCTTGTCAACTCGGTGATTACCTCAATGTTTTTTTATGTGTTTTCCATTTACTGGTGGCCAAAGAATATCATAAAATAATTGTAATGGATAATCATAAATTTCATTTGTACTAGTTCCATATATGGAATGAAGATGGTTGTTGTAGCATGATCATAATGCATTAAATCGGTTGAGATGGGGAGTCTTGGAATTAATTACTTGATCCTACTCATTGAGGATTTTCTCAGTAAATTCACCTAGAATCTTCTCACTTCCAAATATAGTTCGATGGAATTTATTTCATCCCGAATCACAACAAGGCTTTGGGATGGTTTTTCCCATTACCTGGATTCTTTTATGTGGCATGTGTTGAGAACTTCTTTCAATTGGATAATGTCCTGCTCAAAGTGTCTTGTTTGTAGGGAGTCTATTATGAATGCTTGGACCACTCCTTGGTTGTCCAGACCGATTCAAGAGGATAGTTTCATTCCACCAGATTGGTTGTAGTAATCGATTGGTTCATTAAATGATGAATGTTCAAGAATCTGTGAGTTCATCCCTTGTCACATTATAACTAAAATTCATAAGTACAACTTCATAGATAAGGACACCATTGTTTGGACACCATGTTCAGATGGTACTCTTACAACTCTGGCAGTTTATCAGATGATGTGCAATGGGTAGTGTCTAGCTACTAGGTGGCTTGTTACCTTCCATAATTTCATTACTTCCCCTTCTGTTTACTTGCTAATATAGAAGATATGGAAGAGAAGGCTTCCAGTGAAATGGATTCTTCAACGGACTAGAATACATCTTGCCTCAGCCTTTCCAATTAGCTTTGCTGATGTGGAATCCATTGATCATATTTTCCTACATTTCACTCTAATATGCAGGCTCTGGCAATACATCCAGGATATAGTGGTGTGTCGACTGGAGAAGGAACCTCTGGAGGGACTTTCTCCTCATCCGTAGCAGCATGCTGCAGCAAACAGGTCAGAAATATTCTCATGGTTGATGTTGCATCAACAATTGGTTTCATCTGGAAGGCTCGTAATGCTCTGGTCTTTGAGGGTAGAAATCCTAATTTCTGGTCAAGAGTTAGGGAGATTAACATGGAATTATTTAAAACATCTAGTGTACAGGTTGGTTGTTTAAATAATGAGTTCAATGATTTTGTTATTTTGAGGAATTTTGGAGTCACTGGTAGGACAAAAAAGGAATACGTGATAAAATAAATTAGATGGATTCCTCTGATCCCTTATTGGGTGAAAGTCAATGTTGATAGGGCGACCTCAGGCTTACCCGTACCAGCTAGCTGTGGTGTTTTTTTCTATACCAATCGGGGTATCATTAAAGGGTTCTTTGATCATTCAATCAGGCAGGGCTCTGCCATTGAGGCTGAGCAGTGGGCTATGATTAAAGCTATCAGATATGCAGTTTTTTATAGTTGGTGATTTTTATGGATGGAGTCAGACCTAATGGTAGCAGTTTATATCATTTGAAGACAGTCGAGGAATGTACCATGGAGAATTTTACCCGACTAAATTGGGTGTTTACATCTTCATGATTATGTAGTTCTTGATGTGATGAATTCTTATAGGGATGCTAATCAGGTTGCTGATTCTTTATCAAAGAAGGATATTGTGGAGTATAGCTCAAAGTAGTCATTACTGACTTTTGATTATTGTGTGCCTCATGTTGAGGCTGATGCATGCAGAAAGCCTTTCACTAGGCTCTGTAAACCTCTCTTTTGATGCATTGTTTTTTATTTACTTTTCTAATAAAATTTGGTATTAGTTAGTCTGACTCACTTTTGGGCCTTTTGAGTTAGGGTTTAGAATATTTATTCCTTGAGATCATGGCTAGTTTCCTCTTCAGAATGATACCACCTCAAATGAAATTTTTAATAGAATTATTAATACTATTGATGAGATAGAACAACCACTTATAAACCATGAATGAAAAAAAACATCGTAATAATAAAATCCTTAAACAAAAATACACTACCCGCTAAGGAGATTGGCTTTCCTTTCCAAATAGCAAGATTCCTTTTGATTTTACTAAGAATATAATAAAAGTAATGAGCATTATGCCTCCCCAAAACATATGAACAACCAAATATGCGAAGGGAAAAAAATTTCATAAATACCCAAATCCCAAACAATTCACTTTAATGTAATAATAATAATAGTAGTATTTATTATTTTCATTATTAATACATTAACATTATATATATTTTATATAAATTTATTGTTCCTTTATTTTTAAATTTTTATTTTATTTTATTATTTCATTTCATTATCTCCCGCATTCATTTGAAATCTAATTTTATTTTATTCTTTTAATTTCTCATCCCATTATTTTTATATTTTTACTTAATATAATATATATATTTTTTCATATCCTCTTATTTGAATTTCCTCCATAATGATCTCTTACTCTCGGAAATGGGTGTCTCCCCTATATCTTGGATAGGGTGGAAAGGTTATGTTGTTCATGAATTTTTCTTGAAATTTATTTTATGTTTGTAGTGAATAGGGTAGTATGTATGGAGATGTGAATGTATCTAATTTGGTGACTTCCTACTAATGACATAGTACTTAATATATTTCTATTATTTTAATTAAATATTTTTCCCCATCACCACTAGTAAAATCTTCATATGATAGGGTTTTTCTAATCCATGGATGAATCATCTTTTACAGATTTGGATCATAGATGATGGGACACAAAGGCCATGGTGTTTCATCAACCGTGATTATAAAATGAGGTGGAAATAAGTTATATTAGGCATTAAAATATTTCATATTTTATAAATAATTAATTTTATTACAAATATGAGACTTAATGATTGTATTATCATTCCAAAACGGAAAAATTAAATGGATATAATGATTGAATCCAAAATTGAACCAAAGACCAATACCTTTGTTTCAGAAATAATTATATTTGGAATTTCATATTAGTATGAAATTTTAATATTTTTACATAGCATGTAATTCCTTTAAATAATAATTAACACAAAAATATTGTTCGTTGTTTTAAATAAATAAAACAAATAAGTAGAATAGGGGATTTAGACAAATTATGTGAACTATACCGAGAGGAATGTTAAGTGAGATGACCTGGGTCCTCTAATGTATTACACTATGAGTATAATTTACATTTTTCACACCCCAGGACTGGTGTGAATCAATGATAACACTATTTTTTGGGATCCAATAATATGTTTTATGATGTTTTCCTATTTAAAAATTAAATAGATTTTATTAATTTAACAAAATAAAAAAAAATCATGTTAATTGACGAACTCAAATGAATATTATTTTACAATGATTGAAGACAACGTACATATGCAGGGACCTAATGTTTAACAACAATGGACCAATGACTAATGTGTTTTCCTACATTATAGATAGATCTGGGATCCAGGAAACAAACCATAAGAGGGGAGAAATTCAAAGACCTTATCCAGAATTTCAATGAGACCCTCATGAAACTAGTTGTTGATGGATTGGCCAATGTGTTTACTATGTTCTTGGAATACATAAATTCATTATATGAACAACTGGCCATGACACATGATTATGTTCCCTTTCTATATCCTAACACCATCTATGAAGTTCCCTAGATCAATTTTAGGAGAATGTAGCCACTAAAAAACTCAAATATGAAATTATATATATGATGGAGATTGTGAATGATATGAATGGAACAGTGTATTGAGTAACTAAGTACTTCATAGTCTCCCATGTGCAACAGAAACTGAAATTAAAATATGAGTATCTTTTTTTATTAAATTTTATGAGGTAATCCACAAATACTAGGTTGACCTTGAGGAGTATCCACAACTCAACAGTTTTAAGAAACAAATACATGAGGAAAATGATGAGGAATTCATCTCTCTTATGCTACATATAGGAGAAATATACTAAATAGATGAATTATAATATGAATGTGAGGAACATCTTAATCTTCTGAATGCTTACATCGAATACGAGTAATCATTATGGTATATAGGGACCACCCATGTGGTGGAATTTTATGAAATGGTGGAGGATTCTGAATACCCGCCCCCATATACTATGAATATACTACATGAGGTGGTTACCAGTGATATAGATAATGAACCTACACCAAATAATGGATGAGAACCATTCATTGATAAAATACCATAAAAATTGAATTTAACTGAATTCTGAATCAGTCAGTACTATTTTTTATACTGATTTACAAAATCATTGATATTCCTTTGATGATGATAATTAACCAAGACCGATGCCAATTGAGGAAAACATAGAGCTCCCCGATTTCAATGAATAAGGATCTATGGAGTCCCATTAGAATATCCAAGTAGTTTAGGAAGATGAAATTAGTAAAGATACTGCTAATATTAATGGGGATAAATTTATTTTTAAAATTAAAAAAAATTCAAGAAAAAACACATTTTTTTCTTCTCATTTGATTAATCAATGCATGTGTCCCTTATAAAGATATCCATGAAATAGGAGGAGGTCCTATATGTAGAAACCAATAAAAAAGATGATTCACTCTTCATTATACACTTTCTATGGAACCTATATAAAAATTTTAAGGGGGAGGATCAGGTATACTCTATCCATAGATCATTCATCAAGAATAATGATGAAGTGCATGGTTGTAAATTCACTATGCGGTGGTTCAAATAAAAAAATATTAATAGAACAACTAATTTTTTATAACAACTGGTACTAACCTCTAGTGGAAGAAAAAATATTGTGACCCCATTGGGGATCATACTATGAAATATCCCTATACGTTATTTAATCAATTTTAGAATTCAGTTTCATTTCATAAGAGCACTAAAACATGTATCCAACTCCCTTCTATTATACGGAGCTTTGATGGCATGATCCTTATTCCGAATAGAGTAAATATATATATTGATTAACAATAGAAGAATAAAGAATCAAATATTGGATGGGAATTAAAATTTATCCTGGTATGTGGCTTCACTTTTTATTATTTATCTTTTAAACTCCATTCAATTTTTTTCCTAACATGTTTTGAGTTTTAATCTAAAACTTCATGCCTAACCTTGAAATGATGTTTAATTAACTTCTCTAGAATACACGTGTTTCATAGGAATCCCATGATTCAATGATTTAGGAATAAATGTCTAAAAATATTAAATGATTACAATGGGGAACATGATTTTATTGTTATGCATAGATAATAAATTAAGGTCTTAGTATTTAAAGAAAGTAATTGATTCATGTAAATGAAATTTCCTGATTTTTTTTGTAATTTTCTTTTCTAAATATTTTGTGAGTGTATTTTTTATTATTAATCATTACATGACTTAATTATTCAAATCATATGTCTCATTCCTAAGTGTTTTGTTAACCATGTACTTCCTATTTAATGGTGTTCATATTTGTTTAATGATCTTGGGGTATTACCCCATCCCGAACGTTCATTTTCACTTTTCAAAAATATGTAAAATCTAAAAAAATTTAAAATGGTTGAGGAATATGTTTAAAAGGGAAATATAATTATAATTAAACATCTTCATAAAACTATATTTAACCTAAAGAAACCATTAATGATCTTGTTAGTGATGATCTATGTTTCAATCCTTGTTTATTTTTTCATACTATCCTCTTAGAAATTTCATCTTATTTTAATGTTGAAGTGTCGGGATGAAGATAATCATAGTGGAAGGGATGAAATGAATTGTAAGGATAAAATTAGGTGATGGTTATTATTGGAATAAATTAATATAGATAAATCATTCATTGTAATATATTTGGTTTTCCTATCATTATATTAAAATAATAATAAAATGATTAATGAACAAAAAATATTCGAAAAATTGGTTGTGATTCGAAAAAAAAGTCAACATTATTAGATCTATGATTTATACCACATGTGGTTAGGTTGGGGATGTGAGGTTTATACTAAGAATAAATTTTTAGAAAAACGGAAATGTTTTCTGAAAATGGAAAAAAGGGTAAAAAGTAGAATTTCAATATTGTGAAAAAATAATTAATTATGGTTAATTTGAATATTATCTTTATATATAGTCTACAGTAATGATGGGTGTTGATATAATTTGAAGGAAATAATGTCATTAAACTATTTACATTGAATATATTGATTTATAATTTAAAAGTTAAACTTCCTCATTGAGGTATAATATTTTAACATAAAGTCTTACCATCCTTAAGACAATAAGATATTAGATCCTAATGACAAGCCCTCATGATTTTATGGTATTTTTTCTTCACAATATGGATAATGTATTTCATTTAAAATTCTATGGATAAGGTTAATGTTCTGATGATATGACCATAAATCAACATAAATTTTATCATGAGAGTTTAGGGATGGTATTCATGTGTGATTATTGATTATTTTGAATGTTTAATTATTATAAAATAAGGATCATGATTTAATGAGAATATAATTTTCAACTTTTTTAAATTAAGAAAATGTAAAATTCATGATTTTGTTACTTCTTTGAAAATTGAGAAATTAAAATGATATGTCATGACCCCGTCCCCACAATGTGTACCCCTCAGGGGCCGTCAATGTGATAAGGGAGATAATGACCCCAGAGTCCCGCCTCCAGTAGGACTGGGGTTGGTGACTAGAACCATGGGTATAGTAAACACATACACGGGAGTAATTACACTCTAAGAGAACACATGTAGAAGAGAGAGAAGATAGACACCAAAAAACTCCAAATCAACCAGTAAGATAAAGGAAATACCATATACACATTTGATATGTCATGAAATAATACTACAACTGAAAGGGGAAAATAATTATTACCCAAAAAAGAACTAAAACAGAAGCAACCACAAGCCCAAACGAATCCTATAACTACAAGCTAGAAATAACCAGCCCGATCTACAACCTAATCCAACTGACCTGAAAAGCAGTTTATATATACATAGGGTGAGTATAACAGTATACTCAATAGGATCCCCCCCAGACCCCCTCGTGATTAATTAAAGAAAGCATGCTAACAAATAATGTACAACAAGTGAAACTGACTCGTCACCTAAACATTTATACTAAGTTCCCTGCCCCACCATGGCTACTCTCACCATGTAACACATTAAATAATATATCATATAATAAAAAATATCATGGGTACCCCACTACTACATCCCCACTAGTTTGATTTTTCCCCCAACATCACACGTCCTGAGCATCTCTCTCCAAAAAGGATTACCCCCCAAACACCTAGGCGAAGCACCACAACATGAACATCATGCAACAAAACCACCACGTCCATGTAAGAAAAGTATCCAAGTAGTTTTTAGGAGCCACCAAATCCAGCATAACATGAATCATACATCTGGTATTCTACCTCAATCCATTAAAACCCATACACCAGTAAGGATCCTCATGAAATCACAGCCTATACACATTACACCTATAGTAGTCCACATGAAACTATATCCAGAATATATTTTTCTGAATAACCACAATCCATTACATCACTCTACATACATAAATGGAGAAAACTAAACATTTTTCCTACCAAAACAAGTAGCTACCAAGAGAAGAGTGAGGGGCCAAAGGGGTTATTCACTTATTCATCCTCCCAACAGAATATTGGGGAAAACACCCCACAGGGCACAGAATCACTAGGGTGTCAGTTTCAGTTACTGATATGGTGGAGTAGCACATTGAAACTCAAAAAGTATAGACAATAATATAACTCACAACCAAACTATGGACATAACCTAGTCTTAGACTCAACTATAGCTAAAGTCTCTCAGACTCCAGGATGCCCCTTCTAAGACAATGTTTCCTATAAGATCACAAACAATTAAATAGATTTATTACGTTATTTAATTCTTATTTTATTTGTTTCAATTAACATTAATTATTTCTTGAAGAATTATTTAACCAATAACAATCCAACATTAATTTTCATTAGCATCACACCCAAAGTACACAGTTCCTTCAAATCACAACCTCATAATTACTCCTCAGCAGCCACCAAACCCCATGGGATAACATCATTTATTCAATTATTTATTTACAGAATTACTTTCCCATATTACCAGACATTCAACATAAACATTATGTGCTACTAAACACAAGGGGGATCAACACGGTGAGCAGATGATCTACCTGTCGAGTCTTTTCCACCCATGGAAAAAGGGTAGACCCATTCTCTCTTGAGAAGATAAACACAGAAAGCACATGGAGTACCCCATGCATCTTTTAACATTTTTGATGAAGGGTATATAATACCACCTTCCTTGTGAAGTGGGAAGAAGTAAATCACATAAAAAACCAACAAGAATCCACAAGCATCCAAACATTCACATTAAATATGTTCCATCATCCCTCATGTCCTCCATAACACCCACATGCATAAACTGATTCATCTCGCCACTATAGGCATTAACTACTACAATAATCAATAGGCATATTTTTCCACACATATCACAACATCCATACAGGCTCACAACAAAAAACATGTAGCATGAAAAACAAACATCATATCAAATGGGATCTTGACCCGTAAACAACCAAGAGTGTAACTCATAACCATACAAGGGATTATATTTTATCAAACCAGATGGTATTTAATTCATCTTGGATTAACCGATTTAGTAATCATATGTTCTAACATTGGGAAACATAAACCTTAAGCAATAAAAAATAATTAAACATGCTTACTCCACCATTTTGATTAATATCAAATTACATCAAGATGAACCAGATTCATTTACATGCTTCTTTATCATAATCCAAACCATTATAAATTAGTTACAGTTTACGTTCACTACGAATTTTCATCAATAACGACCATCAATACGAATCAAGCAAATATATCACAATATCTAGCAAAAAAAAGAACCAATAACATATGATCAATATCAATTTATTTATCCGGTTCAAATATTTACTTTGTCAATTCCATAATGATCTTGTCGGATAAAACATGATATGTATATAGTTAATCATAAAATAAAAGAGAATAAGAAAATCCCCTATAAGAAATGGTTCTTTTCATTCATTATACAGGAATAATCTACACAAAAAATCATGATCGCCTCCTCCCGTGACAACTATATCCACCCAAGGATTTCACACTACGACCAAAACAATGGAATCCCAAGAAAACTCAATTAGAATTATAGAGATCACATTCCATAATTGGATAATTTGAAATAGAAGGAGGAAATCCCAAAAGAATGGTGATAGAGCATACCTTATACAGAAGATTGATTGATACTACTTGGTTTCATCAAAACAGAGCGGAACCAATCCTAGGACGAAATTTTGATTTCACAAACACTAAAGAATATAATTAATGGTTTTATTTCTAAAATCTGAGAATAAAGAGAATGAACTATGGAGGAAAAGATCTCGTCCATTTATAATTGTTAACGGAGTGGTGGTTTAATATACTCTATGTTTTCTATTAAATTCATATCGCATTAAACCAAGCAGTTTGACAAAGTAAAAACTTCATGTGCCATAAGATAAATTAATATAGGAGTTATGTCATTTGAATCAGCCTTAGAGGATTTAAAATATGGTTTTAAATTCATTTTACATCAAAGGAAACGTTAAAGGGGGAAAACTGTAGGAAGCTGGAATCAATGCTCATGAACTCAAAATTTGGCAAAGGAAATAGAGTTTACCGATAGAGGATACCGATAAACCCCACTGTTCGAGAAATTATATTCATGAACTCAAAATTTGGAAAAGTAAATAGATGTTACTGATAGAGGTTACCAATAATACTCACTATTCTGGATATAGTATTCACAAACTCAAAATTTGGAAAACGAAATAGAGGTTACCAATTGACCTCACCGTTCTAGAAACACTATTCATGAACTCAAAAAATTTAAATGGAAAAATATATTTTACTGATATAGGTTACCAAAAATGGTTATCGATAGAACTATTCACCAATGTAAATATTCATATAATTAGAAATATTTAAAAAGAAATAGAGGTTTCGGTTAGTGGTTACCGATAGAACTGTTCACCGATGGAAAAGTTTGTAGAATTAAAAATTTGGAACAGGAAAGAGAGGTTACCATTAGACCTCACTGGTAGAACTTTTAACTGATGATACTATAGATGGTTTATGATGACACTATTCACCAAGGGTCATTGATGACATTGTTCACAAAAGGATACCGGTGACACTGTTCACCTAAGGTCACTGAGGCATTGTTCGGAAAAGGTTACCATTGCACTGTTCACAACTGTCTACCATTGGAACTGTTCACCGAACAAGAAAATTAGAAAATTGTTGGGGATAAGTCACCTTATCCTCCTGAAATACCTCATACACCTCATTTTCAAAAAGGACTGTACTAGAGAGGAATAGTCCATTAAATGATATTTTATGGAAATTTTTATGTTTTATTTTTAATTAATAATCAATTTATTTTAATAACGTCAAATTTAAACATGATATCATTTGTGACCTATTTAGAGTCATCATAGATATTTATTCATCAGTAGAAGAATGGTTTATGTGTGGTGGTATTTTACACACAAAAATTATGTTCATTTTTTAAATAAAATGTAAATGATGTTGTAAGTTTTCTCAATTTTAAAAACCATGGTTCTTAGTGATTTAGTATAAAATGGTTATATTGGAATACAAAATCTATATAGATTGTAAATAGTAAAAATAATGAGTTTTTTTTCAGATACCATGTAAAAATATTGATGAGAATTGGACGAATTTTTTATAACACTTTAAATGATTCTTTGGAAACAAATTTGGGGCACCTAGAGAGAATTAAACAATGGGATCTACTCAAAATATCTACATGAAGGGTTTGGCCTACTATGAATCCCATAGTAGTGGTACCCTAGGATGCTGGTGAATGTGGGAATGAGACACATGTATAACCTCTGGGTGGTGAAACTGCATAGGCATCCACAGTGCACACCGGCACAAATGGTGACTTCTTACGATTGCGAGAGGTTAATATCGCAGGTCCATGGAAGACAGTGGTGGCTAGGGGCGTCCTTTGGTACTATGTAATATTTTCAAAGCCAATAAAACCATGAACATTCTTATAAGAACATGAATCCCACTCATATAATTTGATGTGGGGTGTGAACTCCTCTATGCTCCATTGTTGCTCCACTGTGTGGTTCATCATTCTCTACCACTGTATTTGCTACAACCATACTGCCAGCCTCCTCTTCCACCCGAGAAGCATCGACAACATCGTGATATACCTCTCCCGCAACCTCATTATCTCTATATTCTACTACTTCGCTATAATGTCGTAATATACGTTTGTTTTCGCACACCACCACTGAAGCACCACCCAAATGTTCCTCATATGAGCACCCATAGGAAACCATAACCACTCTATCATGGATTCTTTTCGCATCATTTTTAACCTCTATCATTAACATCCTTCATCATCAATACCTCTAGCGATGGTCACTGCTACACTTAGGATTTCCTATATCACCCATGCATGCCACTAATAACCCCAAACATTTCAAGGATTTACTAGACCCTGTGAAGGCCAGCTAAAAATGATGCTCCGTCACCAGTTGGTTCTCCACTAGCTTCTACAAGGAATGTCATTCACATAGTCCAATGAAGGATATTTACCACATCTGCTGCTGATGAATCACAATGCCATCAGTGAACTCCATGGTCTCCTTATATGAAGTATTTACACCTATGGCTCAGGGTGTTTATCAATGCAATGATCCTAGAACCCCCACTCTCAATGTACGTTATTTGATGATGAAAAAGTCATGGGCCTCTCAAATTTCTATTTTAAAAGGCAGCACCTTCTTTCAAATAGAATCATGTCGACAAAACTAATGGCTAAGAAATGGCAAGGGGATTCTCAGGCTATGCCCTGTCTCCTTATTCACCCCACCATCTTTATTTGTAATTTTTTTTGTTTGAATAATTTTTTTATTTTTGTTTTATTATAAAATATTAATTTTAAATCAAAACCCTTTTATTTAAATTATAAACATAATTTTGAAAATAATGTTCCACCGTTCTTTTTCTCCAAATATTTATTCTATTTTTAATTTTTATACTTTCAATTATTATGTAATATTTTTTTCTTATTATTAATATTAATATTAAATATATTAATATTTATAATAATATATTAAGAATATAATTACTAGTATTATAGGATAATCAGTTTTAAATTATAATTTATTTTTTTCTCCTTCTCTAATTCTTTTTCAAAAAATTATTATTTTTAATATAATAATAAAAAAAATTTAATTATTATTATTATTTTGAAAGTAATTATATTTTCTATGAAAATAATATATATTATTTTAATTATTTTCTTTTATTATTTTATTTTATCAACCTCTATTTCTCTCAAACCCCAATTATATTTGTATTTTATTCTATTTTATTCCCATTATTTTTTAATTTATTCTATCCTTTTTTCTATTTATTTTCTTCTTATATTTCTATGCTTTAATAAATTGTGATCTCTTACTCTAATAAATGAGAGGCTAACTTTGATGCTTGGGCAGTGGGAGGTTATAATGTTCTTGAATTTTCCTAAATCTTATATCATGTTTGTGGTTAAATGATTAGCATGTATAGTGTGGTAAATGTATCTAACTTCCTCACATCCCAATAATGATATGAATCTAATTTTATTTATATTATTTTGTAAAAAAATATTTTCCCACTATCAATTATTTAACTCTTATTATAAATGCATTCATCTACTCAGTGGATGAAACGCCATCAATAGAGATGGCTCCTAGAAGATTGAACTACAAGGACAATGTAACAACCCGAAATTTTGAATAAATATTATTTCCTAATTTTTATGTGCTATTTTATTTTTACACTCAAAAAAAATGTTTCATTTGATAACATGAGTATAATTAAAATGATATTGTTGGTTTTTGACTGTTATATGACCATTGATCAATATGACCACTGGAAACTAAACGTTTTGATTATTGTCTCTAAATACAAGTAATCTTGGTTAATTAATATAGAAAGATGATTCGATGGCCTCACCCAGTAGTCTTGGACCAATCGAAGCCCATCTAACAGAACATGGGAAGGAGGTAGCACCACTGGGCTTTGCTCTGGACCAAACCCAAGATGAACTTCATCGTATAAAGATAGGACGGGGTCACCTTCCCGAGGAGTTAAAACTGATATAAATTACTACTCATGCAATGTTGGTCGAGCCTCCCTCGGATTCTCTCACCTTAGCACACCATACACATAGGTCCTATGCTGGTGTGATAAGGGGCTATGTAAGGAGACCGTAACTGCCTTGTGTAATCCTTTGTTTTAAATAAAAATTGGGATTTCTTCTTATGATGAAGATTATGAATTATCAAATGACAGGGTAAATATAGTATGTATATTTTTACGAATTTTAGAAAAAGGATATTTTAAAAATGGTTGTGTAAACCTTAAATAATTAAAAATGTGTAATGATTTTCGAAAAATGGTCTTCTACAGTTATGTTCAGTACGAAATTTAGAGTCTAATAAGATCAAATTAATTATTAATGAATAGTAAAATATGAATAGTGATTTTATGATTAGGATTAGTAATGTGTCCAAATGGATTAGTAATCTCACTTAAAGAAAGTATTAATATAATCTAGGCACCTTGATTAAGTAATGTGATTCAATAAAATGGTTAAATAACGGTTTCATAAATTATTATTCAAGTATTAGTTTTTTTTGGGTGAATAGTGTTTTTTAATTAAAAATTTAATTAAAATATTTAGATAATTATTTTTATAAAACGGATTTCATTTTTGAACTCAGAGCACCGATATTATGCTATGGTAATTTTTGGGGGTTTTTTTCTGAAAAAATGAATTTTCGGTGAATAGTGTTTTTATTTAAAAATAAAAATAAAAATTTTTAGAAAATTATTTTTATAAAATGGAGTTCATATTTGTAATCATAGCTTTGATGTTTGATTAACGTGAAATTTTGGGATTATTCTGAAAAGTTGAATTTTCGATGAATAGTGAAAATACAGTTTTTAAGTTACGCGTGTTTAATGACATCATTAAATGATGTATTAAGTTTTTAATCAATATTTTCGAATTATGAATAGTGAGATAAGGTATGAGGTGTCCCAAGTGGCCAATACCATGGGAAAATACCATGGGAATGTCCATGGGTTTGCCAAAACCACTAATGAGGTGTCCCTTTGCCATTAATGCCTTGTCCCCTCACTTTCCCTATAAATACCAAGCCATCCTCTCATACATTCAACTCCCCACTCTCCCCCAACGAATTTCTGGTCTCATTACCTCCCAAGTAGTCCTCCCATGGTGCCCCCAAGCCCTCAAGGTCCCAACCTTTGAGTTTTAAGAGTTATGTTTTAAGGTAAGGGATCCGACCTCACTCTTTCATTTCAAGTAATCTCTTTTATGTCATTCCTTTTATGATCCATGTTATTATGTTGGAGGATGTTATTTTATACTCCTCTTACTTCCCTTTTCATGTTCATATAATGAGATATCCCCTCTTGCTCTCATTATTTCGTTTTATAAAGTTTTAAGTGGCGCCGTTAGGCTTCCGAAATTTTTGTAACGGATTCTTTCTCCCTTGTCATTTTTGAAGATCTATTTTCATGTAAAGGATGTCAAGTTCATTTTTATAATGTTGGGGTATGACCTCTAAATTTATCATACTGATCTTTTATGATCATATTATGAGAGACCCCATTTGATCGCTTCAATTCAGTATTTTGAAGTTTTAAGTGGCGTCGTTAGGCTGCCGAATTTTTAAGTGGTTCTTCACCCTTCTCGTTTTGAAGTTCTTCTTTCATGTCAATTCTTTCAAGTTCCTTTTTGTTATGTTGGGGTATGATCTCTATATCTATCATACTGGACTCTTATGTTCATATTATGAAAGACCCCATTTGATCTCTTCAATTCAGTATTTTGAAGTTTTAAGTGGCGTCGTTAGGCTGCCGAATTTTTAAGTGGTTCTTCACCCCTCTCGTTTTGAAGTTCTACTTTCATGTCAATTCTTTCTAGTTACTTTTTGTTATGTTGGGTAATTATCTCTATATCTATCATACATAACTCTTATTTTCACATGATTATAGACCCTATTTGATCTTTTCAAGTCATTTTTATTGAAGTTTAAGTAACGTCGTTAGGCTGTCGGACTTTCATAAGAGAAATCTAATTTTTGTCTTCCTTCCATGTTTTTCATTTCAAATGGTATGTCCTTGAAATTTCATTACCATGATCATTTATCCTTCTTATTCTGTCCATCTACAGTTTTGTGGGTCATTTATGAATGTTTGACCAATTTTCCATTTCTTTTTAATGTCTTCTAAAACCTCGTAACATAGCTGTTATGCTGCAGAATTTCCGTCTCAAAATGTCTCTCTCTTTTTATAAAGTTATTTTATATTATTAAGTGAATAATCAAAGCCCTTTTTTCTAAAGGGGTATTCACATATATACCAAAATGTTCTATTTTAAATTCTGGGATTTACATACATGAGACCCACCTTCTTTTTTCTGTGGGTTTTAAAGTGACGTAAAGATCATGTCTTTAAAGCAGTTTTTAAAACGTTGTGATTATGAAATGAAACCCATTTATTTTATGCTAAATGGGTTATTTGTGAAATGTTTGATGATGATATATGTGGCTCACATGATAATTAAGGTAAATTTAAGGGTGCGCCCTGATAGTGCTCCAATACATTGGGTAATGATGTAACCACTAGAGATTACAATTTTCACGATACCTTGGTGAAGAACCTTGGTAATTTTTAAATGACACCTTGGGGATGGACCTTGCCGATATGTTCATGATTGTCTATGTTAAATGATGTAGCCACATTTTCAAGTTATGAAAAATGTTATTTTTATTATGATATGCCTCCTTATTTCATTCTCATGCCTTAAAGTTCTTTTTTCATGACATTATTGATGTATCTCAAGTTCACGTGTAAAATGTTTCTCTTGTTTTCCTTACTGGCCTTTTTTCTCACCATTTCTTTTTATTTATGCTCCCAGGTTATGTGATGCAGTAATGAACCTAGGATGAACATGAGGAGAAGACTTTCAAGTGTTTTAGAAGAATATTTTATGTTTTCATGTTTAAAGTTCCTGGTTTCCAAGACACTAAACCTTAAAGTTCCTCGGTTTTGTAAAATGTAATGAAAGTTTATGTGATAAAGAGAAGGGATGCTATAGCCAAGGTGTGTCCTCAACCTTTATTATAGTTGGAGGTGGAATTAATATTACTTATTCACTCAATGATTTTACATTTTTTAAATAAACAATTGTAATTGAATTATGAGATCTCGTGTTTTTATAACTAAACCTAATACAAAAAATTTAATAGAGACTGATGATTAAATCTAAAACTAAACCCAAGACCATGTCCTTTTGTCCCAACATCATACTATTTATATTTTCATGTAAGTATAAACATAAAATTTTTATTTTCATTTTTCATTTTTCATTTTTTTAAATATTAAAAACAAAAAAAATGTACATCATTGTTTTCATTAAATAATAATAATGTAGTATATGTGAATATGAAAATGATGGTGGACCACATTGAGAGGTTTCTTAAGTGAGAGGACTATAGATTTTAAATGTGTTCCACTAGAAATATAATTTTCATTTATCACACCCCATGTCCATCCTATGTCATGAACCATTTTAATATTCATCATATACATTAGTGGGACTATATCTACATTCCACAAAATAGATTTCCTTGCTTTAGAGTGAAAATAAACACTTAACTATTTTATAGGGAATTATCCCAATCATATCAAATATGACCCTTGGATATTTTAGAAAGACGTACTTTTTGCAATACATCATTCGATATACCCATCTATATCCCACTAGTATCCCATACCATGGGATTCAATGATAATGTCACCCAAACCAATGGTCAAAAAATGACCTATTCACAAGAAAATATTGGAATACCTTCATTAGAGGGAGACTACCAAAGGATAATATAGTATCACTGATTAGATCAATTTCATAAAAACGATAATATAGAGTCATCCTTGTTTGGAATGGAACTTCCTTTTAGGATGACTGATGCCATGAAATGAGAATCCTTAGAATGAATTTAAAACATTTTGGGGGTATAAGATTTAATCACTATATATTATTTCATGTTATACTATTCTATATATGCATCTATCATGTGATTTTATAATGGAATCTTATTACCTCATACAAAAAAAAAATGTTTACATTATTTTGATTTGTAACACTATACATAATCTTAATGATTGTGTTACATACATATAAAAGAAAAGACAAAAATACTCATTAATATCCCAAAAAATCATAGGAATAAATTAAATTAAAACACCATGTAATTGAATAATCTCATTTAATATTGAAATTATATACATAAGAAATCCATTAAAAACATATAGCTGACCCAATTACCATTATATCTATGGTATCAGACACTAGGAATAAAGGTAGTACAACCCCATTCAAATTACATAGTGATAAATCTCTCAATAGATAATTCAATTCATCATAAATTTAACCCCTAATGAGAAAAAATATATTCCACAAACAAATTTAAGGGAATAACATCAATTATATATAACTTTAAGGGTTGATGAGAATATAATTCAATATCATACATAACATGTATTTTTGGGGTTTATCATCTATAGAATTTTGAATAAATTTATAATAATTAATGGTCCATCAATAAAAATGTTTCATAAATATTGGTATCATAAGTATGATTTTACAAAACAGTTAAAATGTTCTGTACTCAATATTTATTTCAGGTTATAAATTATGATAAAATATTAATGATTTAAAAAGTACACTTATATTTTTAATAATATTTTTTATTTTCACAATTTGATTAATATTTAATAATTTAATGAATTAGTCAAGAAAATATAAATTTTCACCCATTATTTTATAATATATGTTTAAATCATGCATGATATACATTATTATTTATAAAATAACATATTAATAGCATATGAAATTATATATTAATTTATAAAATATTAATAACAAATGATAATTTAATAAAAAAATGATTATTATCTATTTAAATGTAATTTTATATAAAATGTTATAGTTTTCAAAATATAATTTTTTTAATAATTGAACTTTAAAAAACATATAATTTATATCATATATATTTTTAATAAATTTAAAAAAGTTATCAAATTATAATTATCACCAAATAAGTGTTATGAAAAAATGTATGATTTTAATTAATTCTTTTTGGTTTCATGTGAAATAAACTTATTGTCTATATGTTATATAATAAGTTCAATAAAATATTAATTTTAAAAAATAAATAGTATTTATTGATTTTGTAAATTTTTTATAGTGGTAAAAATAATATTAATTAGTTTTTTTATTAAAATATTACATGCATTTAATTATGTGAAATATAATTATAATATATATTTTGACAAAAAATAATGGTGTACATAATAAAAAAATATGTAATCGATTATAAGTATAATTAACTGTTAATTCCCAAGTAATCTACTCCTATTATATATAGATAAATGAACATAGATATAGAATTTTGCCTAACCATTGGCTAGATGAGGATGACATAAACCAGACATGTTAGATATTATGGGCCAACCACATGGGGGGGAGGTAACTATGATAGACATATGGAGGTACAATATGAGAGAGGGTAGCTAAATAGATGGCATGCGACATTGACAAGGAACACATCATGCATGTGGACCACACAATATTTTAGCATAGACCTTGAGGGTTCTTCTGTGGTGTGTTATGATTGTCGATTAGCCATTATAATTACAAGTGGAATTAATGGATGTAGGTTTAATTTATATAATCACTAAACAGAAAAAATATTGATGTTTGATGGGATTATGTGATCACTAAAGCTCCTCCATTAAATACAAATATAAAATGATAGTCATCTATTAAGATATACCCAATCCTACAAATCCACTAGATATGAAATCTTATACCATTATAAATCTAAACAATGAATTGTATTTATATTCACTGTGAATCTACCATCATCCACATTGATTTTATGAACCAATCATTATATTTACTTTGTTATCTATGGTCATCATCATTTGGAAGCAAGACCACAAATCCTAATTCATAAATGAATAATTTTCCACTGTGAAGATCTCCCAACATACTTTATGTTTCTACCACTAGTTTCATTCAATTTTCAACAATGTTAACCTCAAAATTCATGATATTTAATGTGTTGTTATTTAAAAGGACAATAAAATATTGCCTATGTTTTAATGCTTTACAAATATTATCGAATATGAACTACAATAACATAATACATATATATTCTTCTATATTAAGACCTTACATATCACAAAACTCCCCTGTGAGAGTTTTATTAGTAGGGGAATAAACCCAATAACCATGTAAACCCTCATATATAAGAGTATACTTATCTTGTAAAAAATCCCAATAAGCATCTCAACCCTCACATATGTGAGTATTCTCATCTAGGGAATAATCCCTATAAGTATCTCAATCTAAAACTATAGAATTATTCTGATCTATGCATAATACCTATAAGCATCTCATCTCAGAAATATGATTGTATGTATTACATACCCAAATCCAATATCACCCTAATATACCGAACTAGATATACCATAACATATAGTAACCCCCTTATATATCATATGCACGAAAATAATCAATTAGTAGCAAAATATAAATATTTTTAATGTATGAAAAATTAAAACATGATAAAACCATAAAAAATAAATCTTATAAATAAGTGTTCCTTAAATTTGATAACATCAGTAACATCATAAAAATCCATCACATGGTGTTGACAAATTTAGAAAAGTAGGAAAAACGTTATCCCACTTCCTCTATGTATCCACATGTTTCATTATATAATCTGATGTTTTAATGGGATTATTCATTAATACATGATGTATAAGAATCTATGAAGAATGGAATTAAGAAAAGAGAGGAACAAGTTTATGGGGAAATTCTCTAAGAATAGTGTAAATTTTCACACCCACTGTTAACATTGGACTAATAATATGGTAAATTAAGGACTCTCATTGTTTTTCAACTCACTTATTCAAGCATTTAATCACATGAAAAAAGTAAATTATTTTTTTATAAATGAATCTTATCAATTTACAACATACTATTTCATAAAATGGTAATAATATTTCATTATGGAATATATTGAAGTATATATTTAATGATAATTATTGTCATTATATTGGTTATATATATGTATGAAATTATAGACCATATTTTACATTCAAATTAAAATTTGCCGGAAATAAAATATATCCCATAATTCAATTATTTAAAAATATTGATTCATGCAATATGTTCAATATATCATTATTTCAATTAATATGATAGAAATTAACCTTAATTGATTATATAGATAGTGAATTAATGTTTTTGGAAGTCATTAAACGAAGCTTTTTAGTAAATTATAACTAATGATGTATAGAAAACATGTTTCTACACATATAACAGTTGGAATTATGTTTTCCATTTTGAATAAGGAATTATTTTCTAAAAAATATAGATAATTGGGATTATTTTTATCAAACATTATTTAATGAAATCAAGCATCGTTGTTATATTTTTGGTTAAAATATTCACAACATTCCAAAAATTGCAATGGTTTCATATCTAAAAATGGTGAAAGAATCCATGCACTATAATAAATAGATTATTCTTTTCCTCGTTTATTTATAAAAGAAAAAAAAACAATTTTTCTATATTTTATCTAATCTTGATTTGGCCGATTATATGGGACAATGATATTATATATCTAGTTGTGCATTCATAATTGTTAGAAAATGCCTTGCATGGAACTCCCAGAATTTTTTTGCACATTTTGTATTATAGAATCATTTTTTTCGGGTAATAATGGATATAGAAAAAATATTTTAGAGGAAGTAACAATATAAATACATGGTTGTGAAAATCACTTAATTTTATTTCGGATAAAAAAATTTAAATCTACTTGTTAATGATTTAGAAAAAATTAATCTTGTTTATAGTGAATATATGTTACATACGAAATTATCAACAATAATTTATATAATGATGATATTTCATTAATGCAATTTTTATACAAGTAGTAGGATGAATGTATCATTATGAAACTCTTAATAGAGGATTACTAAAATCCAATAAATGTGTTTATAAGAGTGCATTATCTCACATGATCCCAAAATATATATTAAATTTTTTGATATTTATTTCCATTTGATGTCACTAAAAATGGGGATAATAATATAGTTGATTTCTAGAAAAGGTACAAAAAATATATTTTTGTTTTTAGGTAAAGATGAAGTTAAATACATGAGGTGTTAGTTGTAAAATAATTTTTAATAGATCTCATACAGAATTTATTCACATATTTCAAAGAAATAAAACATAGGAGAATAAAGGAACCTATTAATATTGAATAATTATCGATTATTATTGTATTTGATTATCATTTTTTTATAGAATACAATAATAACAATAATTGAAAAAGGTATCTCAAGAGTTTATCTCAATTGACCCATTTTAATTTTTATAAAATATAATTTTTTATTTATCTCATTAATAATAATATTTCATATATTGTCATGTATAAACAACCATAACATTAGTGGAATGTTAAAACCATCTATCTTGATTAAATTTAATCATAGATATTTGAATTTGTATTCTACTATATTATTTGAAAACGTTCTCATAGTTGAGTTAATGGTTCTTTAGATTTGAGTAATTACATAATAGAAATATGTTTTAAGGAGTACGAGTGAATCATGAAAGGACGTAAGTGGTTTATAAAATATTTATATGGTGAAGGATAAGTGTTCTCATAGTCATATTTTTTACATAGATCAGGGACATTGAAAAACCAAAAAATATTTATGTTTCATTAATATAGTATAACTACATCTCTGGAATCATGATCTAGGAATTGTTGTTTCTATATAATAAATTTGAATATAGTGTTGTCAAAAAAATGTAATTTAAATTATTTTTAAATTATATAATACGTCCAGATCTGATTGGGCTTAATGTATAATTATAAACAACATCAATGGTTCACAAATAAATAGATTGGATAATGTTGTACAACATATGCTGCTGGTTTTCCTATTTCACATGAATAGAATGTTTTAGTTCTCATTCTCCTTTTCCTACTATCACAAAAAAAATTATTTCCAAAGATAATATTATATATGATGAGAAATTGTATTCATTATGTAAGTAATACTTCTATTGTATGGTGATGTTTTGGGATCATTTGGATTCAAATTTGATATCCCTCGAACATGAAAACTATACAAGAATGAATGATGTCACCCCAAAAAATTATTTTATTAATTAATTTTTATTATGACTAAAATTCTAATGTTTTTAATTCCAAAACACCTTAATATAATGATGAAAATAATTTCTTTCACCTAATGACTTTCATTCGAATTGATAATTAAATGATAGTACAATATTTATAACTAAATGAAACTTTCTACTCTAGATTATTACTAAGCAATTGAATATATTTAACTAGTATAACCAATGTTCTTAATTTCAAAAGTACAATTTCCCACGATATTGTAATAGACATAATCCAAAATGACTTGTAAAAATATCTTATAATTTTAATAGCCATGAAACTATTTTAGCCAATTATATATTGTTACATTTCATTATAACCCGTGCAAATAGACACATAAGAAATGTGTGACCCAAGAATCTCAATTAGGGTAATTATAAGAGAAAAAAATTAAATATAATATATTGGAAAAAATGAGAAAAAAATGATGATCAAACATACATAATAATACTATAATCAGTAATTTATTGATTGAACTAAATGAGTCAGGGAAGGGTTCTTTAAAAAATATAAGTCTTGAGCTAAAATAGTGATAACAAATATTCCAATAATCATAGCCACAATAGAGTAACACATGCATTAAAATAAGTATAAAATTATTTAATGTCATTTTAATTAAAATTTAAATATGAAATATCCATAAAAATTGTATAATGTTTGTGGAAAATTCAAAATGACCATGCATGTGTGAACAAAAACATGGTTTTCCTAGATTTAAATTATAAAAAATCTCATTATTCCCACACATGAGTGAGAAAACTCATTATTTAAATGCTTATCATTATTGTGACATATTAAAGATCAATTAATTGGATGTTGATACTATACTCTTCCAAACATCATCCATACATATGTGTCCCATATAAATCAAAATCATTTCATAATGAACCCAAAAAATAAAAATTGATTTTATATTCTTTTCAAATAGAATCAAATCAGAGATGAAAACATAATTCCACAAGAATTTATAACATGACTGAAACAAGAAAAATAAATGGTTATCCAAATGTATTTAGTACCATAATCTTCCAAACCCTTTAATCGCATATATTTATAGTATTATTTTTACAATGGAATGAAATTATGATAAAAATCAGGGTTATATACCTTTAATGAGAAGACATGAAAAATGTAGCGATGGATACATTATATTATATAAATAATATTTCTTCTTATATCAGGAGAAATAATTTGGATCATATAATTTATAAAATTTCCATGATGAATAATATGATATACAAAAGGAAAAATAATTAATTGAAAAATAATTTTTACGATATCTAAAATAAATAACATCGAATTTAAAAATAACCTTTTTATATAAATTTATTTTTAATGGATATACATAAAAAAACTAGAAGAAATGTTATTAGTTTTTAAACCACCAAAATCCTAAAGATGTGTATTCATAAAAATGTAATGGGAATCTCAAATATGTGTTCATAATAGATAAAAACAAAAAAATATATTTTGGGAAATATTTTTATGTTATCACTAAAAGTTGATGTCTGGGTGGCATTAAAAAATTATTTTCAAAATATTGATTTGAACAAATCTTCTACCATTTACCTTTTAAAAATAAATTTTAATAACAGATCATTGTGAACATATATGTGTTATGAAAATAAATTTTTCATGGATGATATAATATTTTAATTTAGAGTATGAGAAATATTTAATGTTATATATATATATAGAACCAGTATCATTAAAAAATAAAAATACATCATTTCTAAAAATATTAGAAGGAAAATAAATATGTCTTATATAACAACACATATTTTGGATTCAGATTATATGTAATAATATTTGTTGGAAGAGAGAATATATATAAGGATATGAATCTATGATTATTTAGGAAATCAATTACTCAAAACAATGATATTATTTTTAGAGAAGAGAATAATTAGTAAAATATATTTGATTAAAAAATTATTTATATATATAGTGGAAGAGAAATTACAATGAATAAAACAAATAATGTATGAAAAAAATCTTAGAGGAATGAATTTCAAGAAGAATCCGCAAAACTCAATAACGTGAGTTGAGTTAACAAAAACGGTTATGGTAATAGTAACATACAAATTTAAGGGAATTTGTAGGTATTTCATGATATGTACATAAGAAATAAATTAAATAGAATATACTTTCATTCATTAAATCAAAAGGGAAGTGAATTCAATATAAAATAAAATTATGACATATAATACGATACATTGCTAATAGAATTATAAATGATAGAATTGAACCCATAAATAACAATTAAGGTTATGATTTCAAATGACTCATATAATATCACTATAACATAGTGTATTATGATAAAATTATTAACTAGTCATTAGAAACAACATTCCATAGAATACATGATTTAATTGAAGAAATGTGTCACATGAATTGATGACTGTAGATAAGAAATCATTAACACATTTCCTAGTTTAGTTGAATTCACATTAAGACCCTGTATAACATTCATTAATATATTAATATCTTATTAAAAACATTTTTCTATATACATAACATATTATAAAATTGTTTATATATTTATTACTTTATATTAGTTGGTAATTATATATTTTCAATGATGGTTTTAATTAATCACGTTCATATTGAATTATTTTTATAATATTGGTTTGGTTCCTCGTTATCCCCCCAAATTCCAACATTACTTAACTATAGAAGGTACTAGATTATATTATTAATAATTATTAAAAATTATATAATTTTATTTCATTATAGATATGGTTATTATCCTTAATGTTTATATTATTTATGAGCAAGTATAATTAATTTTTATGGAATACAAATTGATATCAAAATTTAGAAGTTTATTATTAATGTTACAATTAATGAATATAAATTAAATAATTAGTTACTTATTATAATAATATTTTATCTATTTAATGTTATCATATCCATATATGATATTGTTTTACAGATCTTTTCTTGACGATGGTAGGACAGACCCAATCATGAATATTTCACAATTAATTAATTGTTTTGATTATGAAAGAATGTTATTCATTAATATTATTGTTATTTTGAAATAATAATGATATTATTAGTAAACTTTTATGTTGATGAATGAAATTTTATAAGTGTTTAAAAAGTAATAAGTAAAATAGATATGAAATTATTAATATTTTTTATGGAGGTGGTAGTGAACACAACACACAATTGACAATTTAGGTTATAAAAAATAAGAGGTAAATATGATGAACATAAATATTACCATTCATATTCATAAATGATTTATATTTATATATAATTTATTCCACATTTAATGTTTTATAATTAACAAAGAGTGGTGTAGGGGAAAATAGAAGTTGTTAGTTCATAGAGTGGGTAATTCACATAACGTAAATAGACGTTTCATTTTTGTTAGACTTATGACATAGTAATCGATGTGTTATCATTAAAGGATTCCCAATATTTTGAGACCAAAATATAGTATTATGATACTAAAGGATCATTGATATAGATTTTTACTTTTACATATGGAAAATATGAATATTTTCTGAAAGAAAACAATTCTTTTGTAGTGTCCAGGAAGGGGTGGTGAATGACCATTTTTATAAGTAGGGAAAAATTCATTTTTATAAATAAATTAACATAATATAAAGATAGAACATGATTCACAAAAAATATGTCTCCAAAATATATACAATTGTAGTGTGGGATAAAATATGTTATTGAACCTCTAAAAAATTAAATTCACACTTAATTAAAATATTTTGTTATATATTTTAAACATATAATTTTAAATTTAACCATTTTGGGATTCAACATGGTAAAAAATTTGTACCTAATTAATTTACTTTCAAATCCTAAATTTTGAATAAATCTTGTTACATTAATTAGAAATATTGAAAAAAATATTAAAACCATTTTATGAAAAAATATTTTTATGTTAGAGATCATTGTTTTGAACATTATTAAATATAATGTGTAAAAATCCATTTTATAAAAATCATATTTTAATGCGTATTATTTTTATGTATTATAAAATTATTAATTTATTATATTTTCTAAATATAAATTAATTTTTATAAAATAATATATTCTTTGTTGCCTTAAATGAAATTTGAATCAAATGTTATCCATTTTATTATATATCCAAAATAAATAATAAGAAATTTATTTTATTGAAAATATTAATTGTGCAATATAATAATGGTTTTCCTAATTCATAATAAAACATTGAAATGTGTAGTTTATCATCTAAATACATCCAATGTATCAAAATAATATTAGATGTTTCTTAGTTAAAATTGCATCATGATATAGAAAAAAATTATAGATTTTTAGTAAAATACAGTAATTTTAAACTATATAATGAAAAATGAAATATTTTTTAAAAAATTTAAAAATTATCCCATGGATAATTTCAAAATTCTAAATTGGAAAAGTAAATTTATTTTTATAAAATTCAAATTATAGGATTTATTTATTTTATTATTTAAATTTAATAAATAAAAATATCAAAGGGATTGACATTTTAGATGCTAATTTATTAATATTAATATTAGTTATTATAATAATCTTTTGATTGAGAATAATTTAATTTATTGCAGAAAAAACAATGTTTTTAAATGGTTCATTAAATTGAATTATATATAAAATATTAACGAATAAAAATAATGTAAAAATTTACCATTAATAATTATATACTTATTTTTCATTAATTATATTCATTTTGAAATTATAATACTTTTTGGGTAAAATTAAGCTAGTGTTTCATTAGTTTGGTGTCATGTATGAACCTGAAAATATATGATTGTATTATGTTAATGGTGCTAAAATCCAATTTGTTTATATTCTACACCATTAATGATACTTTTTCATCACCATTTAAATTATTATTAATCTATTAATATAGATAACATAATTGTTAACATATTTATCATTCACGGTAAGGAATCAAACATACACTCTTATAATATATTATTTTACTAATGTTTCCAAAAAAATTTAATCTTTAATATAATCTAATTATTATGTATATATACAAAATAACAATATATTCCCAAAAATACATAATCTCCTACAACTAATCCACAATCAAACCAAATACTATTTCTTAAATTAAAACTACATTTAACACCCAAAATATATTAAATTATATGTTTTAAAATTATACACAAACTAAAATAAAGAACAACCCTAAAATTTTCACCATCTTTAACAAAAAAAACATCAATAAATTATCAATCCCATTGATACCAATACTATGCAACATACATTTTCAAAATGAATCCACCGTTTATTTTTTTTCATAAGGAATATATAAAACATCGGAATTTTCAATACCATATCAATTTTTTTTCAATTACTATACCAAATTATATTACCTTTTCATAAAATCAACTTTTAAGTACAATAATTCATATTAATATATAATTCGAACTAATTAATGTGAAATAAATCATAAAAATAATTATATGTTTCACATTGTCCTCATAAATTATGGAAATTACCAAAATGTAATTTAATTATACCATTGAAAAATGATGAAATTAAATATTATCAATATTTAATTTTACATTATGTTTGTGAAAGAACTCATATTTTCTAATTTAATATGCAAAAAAATATTCTCAACCATTTATGAATCCCTCTTCATTTGGATGTGATTAATAGTTGTAAATAGACACATATGATTCCAATATTCATATCCATGATTTTATTTAACGAAAATAGTTTTACCTAATATGGATAAAAATAAGAATAAATGATCATTACAATTAATAAACCCATTCATAATGTTTTTTATCATATGAAACCTTTATTTCAGCCTTAGATTCATTCTGTTAAATATTACTTATTATGAAGTTATGTTCTCATATACTTCATATCCTAATAAAAAAATATTATATAATAATTAAAATAAACAATCATAAAAAAAATAACCCCTAATTTGTTAAAATACAGTTTCTCAAAATCAAACATAACATCTATCCATTAATAGATATATCAATAAATATGCACGAATAAGTATAAATATTAATGATTCATTATAAGGTATCTATGGGAACATTTCTATTAGTTTTTTGAAAATCATATATTCATGTCCTTTACAATCATTTAAAAGATAACATTAATTAAATAATAGATATTCCCCTTGATTGTCACTTGTGTTGTACAGTTTGGCCTCATCATCATGAACCAATAGATGATTGAATTAATAACAATAAAAACCCATTCAGAGATACTATCTCTAGGTACATATATTATAGTTCATGAGTCCACTTATAATAGTTGTATTGTAGTGTTTTTTCAGGGATAACCACATGGTTTCTATATTAACAAAACACTGGGATGTTATCCTCAAATAAAATTTATTCATACTTTTTTCTTAAAGTTATCTAATCATTATATCTATATAAAATAATATAATCATTATAACTAACTTAATAGTTTTTATACGCAATTTAATCAATGATAAAACTGAACCTATAAATAGTTGTTAAGATTTATAACAATTAACATTTAATCAACTGATATTATAATAACCTATAATATTATTTATACTGTTATTTGATACCAAATGAGTGGAAATAAACCTAAACATCTATATCCTGTGTTTAATACACATTAAATGTACAAATTTGAGTTTCTATGTTTCCACAATTATTCTAAAATATGATTATTTATTACAAAAGGACCAACTTATGTATAAATATTTTCAAAAATATGAAAAGTATTTTACTAGTAAAAACCTAGTAGATTCTATCAAATTAAAATTTTTAACAATATATATATATATAATTAAATCAAAATGGGTCCTAAAATACCTATCAAATCAAATCCAAAAGATTTTCCTCTAGACAAAACATATTTTATACTTTCCTTTATATCTATGGGAAATTGAATCATATTAAATTATTCATCTACGATTACCAATAAATTTAATGATAAGAGAAATCCATCTTGGATCATAATCTATAATATATTGTCGAAAAATTAAATAATTAATGTATATAAAAATTTCATATCCATTGAATCATAGTTCATAAGACATTGTTGAGGTTTAAATTATTCCATTATAAAATACCTGAATCAAAAGTGTCAGAAATTCTCTTCTGACTATCATTATCTACGAGAGAGTAGAAAATGAATAAGAGTAATCTCAAATGTACAAAATATCATCATTATAAATGAATAAATATGGTGAATCCATACACATAGGATAAGTATTGAAAAAAATTACTCCCATTCCTTTGTGAAACAAATCCAAATTTACATGATTTTTAATCATCAAATATAAAAACTCATGTATATAAATTAATGAAATGTAGGGATATATAGTGTCATAATGCCATGATCATACATACTTATGTGGGATATATAAATAATAATCATATCAAATCGTTCCTATAAAAAAATATCATTTTAGATGAAATTTCTAATTAGAAACATACACAATTCTATCAATAATCCCACTATGATATAACAGATTAATATAAATATGTATAAAAATATATTCAATTACATTGTATATAAATACAATCAATTAAATAAGGTATAATATATATAATTCTATCATTATGGGTGAAGAGTATACTATTCTGATTATATCATACACATAAATAAATTTAAAGAATATAGGTAAAAACTTATTTATAATTGAAATTTAAAATGGGTTATACAAAAAGGAATGAAATATCAATATAGAATAGGTTGATAAAGAATCAATAAAATAAAGGCACAAATGAATTAATAGATTATTTCCCTGATATATTTAAATATTCACCACACTATCTAGATAAGTAATATGTATTATAAAAATTAAAAAATTAAATAGGGTTACATATGACATTTAAAAGAATATTTAGAAAAAATAACATTTTATGGGTTTTATAAATTCCACATTGTCAAAAAATATATTCAATATTTTGAAATATTTTAAAAATAAATATTTAATTACATTTGGAAATAATATGATGACTTTTTAAGTTAAAAAAAATTAGATAATGTTTCATATAATTTGTTAGTGATAATATAAGCATTTGTTAATACAGATAATGAAAAAATATATATTCTAAATTTATTTAAAAATTATCCTAGAAATATGATGATATAAGTCATTAAAAAAGTAATGTTAATAAATGAAGTGTTAAATTGGAAAAAAATAACTTTTATATATGATACATCAATAACATTTTATTTAAAATATATAATGGTTTTAAAAATGAATATGGAGTGGAAGATAAATAATTTTTATTGATCATATGTAAAACACTATAAATATTTTAAAATACCAGTCATGAAAACCATCATCATATTAAATGTTACAAGAAATCAATTTAAAAATTGCGTAAATAAAAAATAGAAGTATCATGACATTGCTCAAAATTAGGACTCTTATAATGAATGAGAGTATTTGTCTAAAAATAAAATATGGACAGGTAGAGGAAACTACCTTCAAATTAGTTGATAATTATCATAATAATGATATAATATTTAGGGAAGTTATTCAACAATATACTATATTTTTGTAAACAATTAATTGTAACTAGAGATGATTGATTATCAATGTGAAGTAAAATCAAATGTACGATGAAAATATTTCTATTGAAAATAATTTTGAGAATAATATGTTAATGAAGAAGATGTTATTTTATTTTAGAGAAACTGTTATTGTAATTATATAGTATGAATCAATTTATCTATAGTGGAATATCAGGATATTGACATCAAAATATCAAGAAATTGAAGTTCTTTTAATTTATGAACGAATCGTGGAAGTTAATTAAAAATATAAATGAAATTATAGTGAAACATTTCAAGCATGTCTCATGTAAATGAAAATGATACCAAGAAACATTTACAACATTAGAGAATATTTAATCCAAAACACTTAAATGAATGGATTTAAAATAAAACATCAAATACAATGAGAAATTATTGGATGGATATATATTATTTTAATTGGTAATTAGATAAACTATTTCAAAATAATTTTTATATAATATGAAATGTGTCTCATGGAGTGAAAATTTTATTAAAGACACAATTACATTATTTCCACAATTAGTCTAATGTAATGTAAAATCATCAGTAACAAACATAAATATCATAATTTACCATTTCAGAATATATTTCATTTATACTATTTTTTTAAACATTATATATAATTTATCCTACATTTATATTATCTAGTCATAATATATTTTCAATATTATGTTTCACAGTTTCAGGTAATTTTGAACTAATTTAGTAATATAAGTATTTTTATTCATTAATATCACCATGTAAATTAATTATAGATCATATAATGTGACATACCTAATGATTATTAATTATTTATGATATAATTATTTCATTATATTAGTGTATTTTGACATCATTAAATTCTAAATAGGTAATAAGAATGCATTATTAATTATTAAAGAATGAACATTTTTATACTAATTTATCAGTTTTATATTAATGATATAATTCCAAATCCAAAATTAAATTCCTATTCTTTTATAGTCATCCAATTTAACATTTCTTTCATCAAATAGCTATTTTATTGTATTTATTTATCCACCTACAAAAATTCTTGTCAAACTATGATTATATAATATCTTAAATATCATACACATAATGATATTTGTTTTATGTCAATCTAAAAAACATTATTCATTTACCAGTTTCATCAAATGTGTAACAAAATAACTATTCGAGTATATGGAAAACTACTGACCCGTGAATAGAGGTGACTCTTTTTTCACTCATGCAATACATGAAAGGAAATAAGGTTAATGATAATTAATATATGAAATTTAAGTGACATATTTATGATATATAACCCATATTTATCATTATATAAATATAATATATCAAATTTTTTCTTACCTTTTCACTCACTGAAAAAGTGATAACGTCATTCATGGACCTCTAGACTACAACCTCGTAAATGTGATGTTATACATTTTTTTCATCACTACATTAAAATAATGATGTATATTACTATATATAGTCAAATATTATGTTATATATAATCTATTTAAAATTATCGGAAAATAAAATATTTCATACCTTCTTTCTATAATAATTATTTAAAAATTTAAATGTAACTCATGCATACTTACGTCCAAGCAACTACTAGATTGAAAGACATATCATTTATCATAAAAAATATTCATTATTTGAGTAAAATTGTTGTTTATGAATAAATGTGATAATTATTTAATGGTTATTATTATAGATTTCTTTATATATTGACCTATTTGACCATAGTCAACCTACAAAATACATCTTCAAATATAATCCAAATATGGTCAAACAACAGACAATGAATTAATAGTGCATGTAATCTAATTATATATGATAAAAAGTTTAATATAAACAATAATAAACAATAAAAGGATAGAAATAATATAAATAATTAACATTATTTTTATATTTTATAAGATAAAGACACACATGACTTATCGCACTCAAGGTAAGGGTTTTCTCATTTCAAATTCAATATTAAATATATGTGCCAAATTAGACACTACATGTTTTTCATTGAGATTATAAAGACCATGAATATCATTTAGGATAATTATAATAATATTTATTTGGATTTATATATCCATTTTAGGGTCAATCATTCATGTGATTTCCCATGTCAACGATACCAATTTGGTAATATATTTCGTTATCAATTTTCATGTCATGTGAAGTATGTTATGATATACACCAATCTTCTTATATATGGTGTATATAAAGATGATTTTACATGATATATGATAAATATATTTATTCTCATGATTTTTTATGTTTAATTTAATGTAATATTTATATGCGGATTATGATTCCATGTTTCCAAATAGTTAAGAGGTTTATGATAGAATCTCGTCATTTATTGAGATTTTTTGTGATTATAACTCCAATGATATGATATATATATATATATATATATTTTTTTTCAAATAAATTTATTTTACATTTTTTTATTTCTAGTGAATAATTTTTCCCTTTATATTATTTATGTACTCAATATTTTAAATGGATGATTTTAGGAATAATCAAATTTTCTATCAAAAAATCGATTTTTACATAATTTTTTTTTAAAATGAATAATTTAAATAATGTTTTTGAAAATTATTTTTTAAATAATTGAAGATATTTTCATTAATAACTGTTGTAAATATTTTTTACAATCATCCACTAAAATCTTTGTTGATTATTTTCTTATAAAATGAATTTTAAAAGGTTTTCTAGTATAAAAAGTGATTTGAAAAATGAAATTTTTTATTATTTTAAAATGTATTTAAATATATTTTATATGTATTTACATTCACATCTTTCGAAACACCTTATATATACAAAGTATGAATTCTGGATATTTTTTAATGAAAGCTTCTCATTATTTCACTAGATGGATTATTATTATTTTGATGATATTGTTACATGAAACATTTATTTTACATGGTCTAATTCTATTTCAATGTTATTAAAATGAATCCAATTTCATTTCTATGGGTTAATTGGGTTATAGAATAATAATGATTATTTTATTTTGTTTTACAATGATTGATCTATTTAATATATTACACGTTTGGATATTGGAAATTATATGATGAGTGAGCCTGATACCACTTAAATTAATTGTTTCAAGACATTATAATACTGAAATGATACTGATATAGATTATATGAATGGTTGAGCCCCAAAATAGCTATTAAAAAATGTGTGAGACAGATATTGATAATATGAAGGTTGAGCCCCATTATTGATCTCCAATTCATTAGTTGATGATTACATTTAATGGAGAACAAAATTTGATGTTAGTCTAAGTTTTATTCAAGTGTCATGTGTTATGAATGGAATCTATAAGTGTTCTATGCCGATGATGATATTAACGATTTATACATTTTGTCTACCAATTATATATATTAATGATGATTCATTTAAATTAGATTTATTTAACATGACTCATGATTATATATTATTATTCGTATTTAATTTATAAAATCATTATTCATTATTTTCATTTTTGATGATCTATTTATATATGGGTACGCATATTATTATGTTATACTCATTTACTTTAATTATGTCATCATACCCATATTTACATCTAACTATCAATAATTAAATTTATTTTTTAATCATTATTTCTTACCTTTCTTAGAATTTTATTCTTCTATTATTATGATTCATGTTCCCCATGTTATATATAATGGGGTTACATTAATAATGCCTAAAAGGTATTTAATATAGATGATGTTGATGAATTTTTGTGAAATTGGAAAATCTAGGATAAGTGGGAGAAATTGACTTTTGAAGACATTTGAATTAATTATATTGGAGTTTTTCCTAATTCAATATTTCTAAATACATAAAAGTTACTCAAGAATATATTTGATCCCTATTTTCCCACTAATGATGTAAGGTTTTGATGGAAAAAATGGGTTTGGATTATCTACAACAATTTTGTAAATGTAAAATTTAGAATTTCACCCATATATCCTTGAGTGTGAGTTTTGGGATATTATTTATAATATTAATAAAATATTTATGATTCGGTAATGAAAAAATTAGTGATATATAATTGATTCAATAATAAATAAACATTGTCGTTTAAACTCTAAAAAATGATAATAGGCATACGTGTTGATAAATTTAGAAACAATTAAGATAATATATTGACATCAAATATTTTAAACTAATCTAATGGAATAAATACTAATACATTAATCATTTCTGATTATATATATTCATTAGATAAAGGGAATTTAATTTTACATTAAATATTATGAGTATTTTCAATCTTGAAATAGACAACAATATAATTTTCTACTCAAACACCAATATTTTTAATAAATAAAAATATATGATAAGAATAGATGATAATAACTGAACAAAGTTAGGGATAAGTTCTAAAATAAGATAATTATAAATTTAATATGAATATTCATGAATTTATAGGAGTATCTTATGTAATTTATAACTCATGGAATGAGTTTCTTTCAATATTCTAGTTATTTATTGTAATCTATTATATGACACTACTATAATGTGTTCAATACAGTTTGGGACTTTCCATTGGTAAAGGATCCCCATAATCATACAACTTATTTGAGTTTAAATCTATGTTGGAGTGAATTTCCCTTGGAAGGGGTGTTGCATAAGTTAGTCAGATATATAGTGACTCATGCATGATGCATGCATCATGCTTCACTGTACCATTGCAGTAGTTTGTGGTTATTTTGGACCATGTAATTGGATTCATTCCCACGTATCCTTTAGGCCATTTACTGACTAAATATGTCTTGAAGGGTCAGTTTTCATAGGGGGCTATAGCCTGACTTTCTATCATGTGTGTGTGGTGGGTGTGGTAAATGTAATTATACCCCAAGAACATAATATATATATATATATATAATGAGTTCAATTAAACAAATGATATTTTATATTTATTTTTATATGTATAAATCTTATAATTAACTAACTTTTTATTCCACAATATAAATCATTAATATGGTGTCTATCAAATTCAACTTTGTTTATTTTGAATATATACAATATTACTCTCTATGTATATATTTGATTATCCATTTTTCATCATGGTATATGATTATTATCTCATAGATATATTTTATATCATTTCCCTTATTTTGATTATAAGGTATGGATGTAACACTAGTGGAGGGGTTACTTTTTCATTCAATTTGATGAATTCTCTATGGCACAACCTCTAAAACTTATAAGAGTTCTCGATCCATCAACACTCAATAACAAACTACAACACCCCAACATTTTGGAATTTTTTTAAATTAATTTAATATTTTTAATATTTTACATTACATGTAAACTATGTTTATACTTTTTTACTTAAAATATAGAATTTATATTATGTGACATGCAACACCAAGTTTAGATTTTGTTACATGCAACACTATGTCTAAAATAATCATTTAATATTATTAAATTTTTATTACGATTTCTATCATATATCTATTAGAATAAAGGTTATGAATATGATTAAATAAATTTTAAATTTATATCAAATACACATATATGTAAAATAAATTCATTGGTGACCGAAAAATTATAAATTAAAATGCACACTATTTTTAAAAAGTGGAAAAAAATTTTAAACAAATTTTATGGTCACCATTTTGTGTAATGAAAATGAAATAAAAAAATAATTTTTTTATTTTAAATTTTATATATTTAAAAAACATTTAGATTTTATTTTATGTGCCATTCATATAAGAGATAATAATGATTCCAATTTTAGGTTTAAAATAATGAATTTTTTTATAATGGAAACTTTTTGACTTTTTATCTCTTATTATAAAATAACATTCTTAATATTTTAGACAATTAACGTTAAAAATAAATGGTAATTTTTCAAAACATCAAGTAAAATTTTTCCTTGTGTGAACTTATGGGACTTTTTTTGAAAAGATAATTTTTTTATGAATTGGGTATAATTCTAAATTTAAATTGAAATCGACATTTACATAAAAATTATTTATAAGGATATAATATATATTAAATTGGTTTCTATTTAAAATTATTTAAAACACACATATATAATGATATTTGTGACATTTTAGTCAATTTTATATTTACTTTGGGTATAAATATAATACAAACCTTTAACATTTTCTCATTTAAAACCCTACATATCGTTGCCTATACAGATTAATTCTAAATCACAACTGTCAACATCATGGAATAAAAATTTAAAAAATGGAATACATATTTCGAATAAAAATAATTTATTATATCTAGTATAAAAAAATTTATTTTAAACGAATTCAATATTGAAGACATAAAAATTAAATTACTATGGTTTATCGAAAAATGGGTAGGCCTAGGGGATATGGTTAAAACTATAATGATAAGGGTGTAATTGACCAAACAAATTGAAAAAAATATATTTTATTTCCATATTTATACCATATAATGTATAAATGTAAATAATACTTTAATTTGATTCCATTTTCCATGAGAAACTTGTGGGTTCACCGTTTTGTATTCAAAAATTACATGTTCCCCCTCACCTCACATATATAAGACCACCACCTCTCTATACCCATTCACACCATAATATCCTTTTGGATGAAAAATCATAACCAAAATTTCTTCCAAAAATTATATAATCACATTCTAAAAGCATTATATTTGGAATAATGTCACCCTAAGAAGGGTATTTGTGAAAATATAACGAGGTTTCATGGAGGAGAGGTAACATTCATCAATGTAAAATATTTATTTTACTTCTTCATAAAACATCATAAATTTTTATTAAAACATTCTAAAATAACATGTTCAATATAATTAATATATTGAGTTTTTTTAATGTTGAAATAAATACTTACCACCATCTCAACATCAATATAATGTGTTATTAAAGCATCTTTACTGTGTAATGAAGACTACTAGGATGCAAATCAATGCCATTAATTTTTCCATTACCACATCTCATCAATGATCATGAAGATTGATGTAAATTATATATATATATATATATATGATACTGATCATATATTTATAACAACTGAGTCCTTATATTATATATAACATTTTTATTTTCCATGTTTTAGAAGATACAAGAATGTCGCTCATGTGAATTGGAAACTACCACCTCATGAAACGTTGTGAGTCATTTTCAGGTATGTTTTACATGTATTATACTAATAATCATGTTAAATAATAAATGAGATATACATGAAATAATTATTATATTAATGAAATATTTATCATTCATAATGAAAGATATACCTTTTTCTATTTCAGTCATTATAAGTTCATAACAACATTCATGTATGCGTGGAATACCACCTCAAAAGGATATGTGACTCTAATTTCGAAAATAGACCAAATTAATTATATTTATAATTGTATATAAAGAAATGATATTTTATTTGTAATCATAGAATAATTTTGTAAAAATAATATATTACATACCTCTTTCTCGTAATGAATGTTGAAAAATGGAATTGTAAACAATTCAAAAGTATTACATACCATTTCGATGATCGTAATATACATAATTTAACAAAACAATCATTCATTATTTGACAAAATGTAGCCATGATCAATGATTGAAGGAAAAAATTAAAAAATTAAAACAGAAATTAAAAAAAACAAAACATAATTTTATCAATGAAATTGGTAATAAAAAGATAATGAATTAACATATTTAAATAATATAAAATATTATATATAAAATTATATTTATATAGTATATTTATAATAAACAAATTATTTTCATATACGACGCTTGAATGTGTATGATGTAAGTCTAGACCTAAGGTATGTGATTTATTGTCTCAAATTTATTTCTGAGAGCGTTATGAAAATTCAAAACTATATTATATCTTTTATGGTATATACTACCCATTTGACATATTATATCAATAATATAATTATTCTAGATAAATTGAATGATTAATTTTATTTTTATATTCAATGGGGATTACAGTTCCAAATAATACTAATGTGGTAAAGGAATTTTGTTCTCACATTAATTTTTTACGAGACACAATCCAAGAACGTCAACTTTTGTATGTTCATTATAGAATTAAAATTAATGTATTTAATGAAAAAAATAATTAAATTTGTTATTAGTTGTTTATCTATTTTTTATTTGTCTTTTAAGATATTGATACTTCAAAAGATAGAAAGTAGATTATGGATTTTGCTCTAAATTTTAATTTATTGAGACACATTATTATGTTATGCACATAACTTATTATAAAAGGTGTATATACATCTTATTTTACATGTAATATCATTATTTCATTTGTAGTCATGATTATTTATGATTCATTTAATGATATTTTTTCATGTTTATTATGATTCAATGTTTCCAAAGTGGTAATTATTTAATGTTACTGTCTAATAGTTTATCAGAATTTTATATGTTTTTGTTCCTCATGATAGAATAATTAGATCCATATATCTAGAAAATAATTATATTTATTATCCAGTCTTTATTTAATTAAAATACCTTATTTATATTCATTTTACACTCTTTATCTACTATGGAGTTCAAAATTATTGATTTTATTTAAAATTTTATTTTATGCTAAAATCCTATTTTTTTTCTAAAATCATGTCTTCTTAAAATGTATTTAATATTTCGACAACATTCATGAAATAATATATTAATTATAATTTAATACATGCTTTAGCTTTTAAAAAAAATTATAGAATAGTCTTGTCACTTTCCAAACAACGATTATATGGATTTTACTAAAAATGTTAATAAAATCATTTTTATCATGTAAAAAATTAATGAAATTTCCCATAATCACGAGAATAATTTTCATTAAAATATTCTTTATATATTATCAATAAATTTTTTCAAAGAATATGATTCCAGAAATTTGTTCTTTATTAAAGGAAATATTCAAATTTAAAAAGTTATTTAAAAATAGTTATAAATTAATCATTGATAATTCATTATTTGTGTTCAATGTGATATTTAACGGTATAAAAATTAAAAATTTATTATGAATATTTAATTTTGAACTGTTAAATTTAAATATATTTTATTTTATTAATAAATAATCAATGTGATTTTCAAAATTATTCTCCATCTAAGATGATATCTCTTAATCTAACTTATTCTAATTTTGTGATATTAAAGAAAGAAAAATTATAATTCTTTCACTTAATGGTATATGTCGCAAAGATATATATTTAACCCCTTTGTCTCCCAGGGATTATACATTGATAATATTATGATGAAGCATTATTTGTTTTCCATGAGTTCTGATATAATTAAATGATGAAGTAATTACTAAATCTATATATTTTCCATAAGTTAGTATATAGTGAAATGTTTATGTATCACATTAGTGTTTTTTGTGTTATATATGATGAGTATTTATGTTATTTTGAAATAAATAACTTTAATTTTCATTATTTGAATATTATAAACTATATCTCTGTCTAATGGATTTGGAAATAATTAATGTGAGATGAGTTTAAAGGATAAATATTAAATTATACCTATCTTGTTATAAGTGGGTAGCAAGGTGGTTTTCCATAGTCTAAAAACTAGAGGGTACATGGGAGGTATTACTAATCCGATGTCTATAGGGTATACAAGTAGTTATCCCACGTCTTAAACAAGTGGGTATGTAGGATTTCATCCTAATCCCGATATAAGTGGTTAAACATTAGGTTGTCTCCTTCCTGAAAAATGATGGTACGGAGGATGTTATCCTATGCTTAAATCAAGAGGGTACCTAGGAGGTTATCCTTATCAAAAATAATAGTGTACATCGGAGTTTTTTATAGGATAGAAAAAAGGGTTCATGGGTGGTTATCTAATTACTTAATAAGGTACAAATATGAGTAGCCCATTCCTAACATGTAATGAATGTCTTGGTAGATATAAATGACAAAATGTTTTATATTCTAATATATATGGCTCAATTATAAATCTTATTCCAATGTTATAATATCAGGGGTCGTGTTACTTGTTATCCTTGTGAGAATTGTCGTCTGAACATCCAATCTATCAGAAATTACTCAATATTATGATCTTTGGTATGGTGGTCAAGGTTTTCATAATCTAATATCTTGTTATCATACCCTAATGATGGTTTTATTCTTCCATATATCCCTTGTATATCCTTACTAAGAATATGATCTCACATATTATAATATTTTCGTTCCCCATATTAGGAATAATTGTATTAATTAATAATATATATGTGGAATATCATTATGGGATATATTAAAGATCATTCGTGAATTAAGAAGATTGTGTTGCATGATCTAAATGTACTATCCTATTTATATCCTTCGGTGTGTGTTTTCCTATAGTAATAAATATTCATATAAATAGATGTAATATATCATGGGGCCCTATATTCTACAGAATATATATATATTTATTACGTAATTAATGATTTAATTAATTTACTTTTCACTTTTTGTTAATTAATTTTTTTTATTTTATTATTTAAGTAATTAGTTAATCAAATTTGTTATTAATTTTACATTTAGCCATTAAAATTATTAATTTCTCTAACTCACTATTCTATTACTTTAACAATTTTGTTCTTCCCTGAAAGTGACACACACAAATAGAAGAAAATACATTTAAGACCCCAAACTGTGGGACATGACCCTTTTGACAACGCCCCAAACCCTCCCCACACTTACAACCCCAGATAAGTGTGGGGGGAATCTTTTCCGGTTCATTAACATACATGTTACATTAGTATTCTCATATTTATAATAATTAGTAGTTTTTTATTTATTAGATAATAAATAAATCAAATTATTCTAATTTAATTTACCATATCATTAATTTAATATTTATTCTTTTTTTTTTCTTAGGAAAATAAATTAACGTTTTAAAATAAATAATTATCAATAATTAATTTAATTTATAACTAGTTTATTTAATTTTATTAACTACTCTCCTTCTTAATTTAAATAATTTTTGTTTATTTTTTGTTCTCGATATTAAATTTATTAATTATTTAATATATTTAATATTTATTACTTCATGTTTTTAATTAATGTTTGACAGATTTAATAAATAGAATTATTTTTTAAAATTTTAATTTCATACAAATTAATGGTTTAAATATTTTATAATTATTAATCAATTTATTTTTAATTCACTGATAAATTATTGAGTCACAACTAGTTCAATAGTGACTCCTCCATGTTGAGCCATTTCCTAAGAAGTGATGACTCACTAAGTCACCCCCAGCACTAATCATTCTGGAGCCATTGATACCGCCAGGATGATCAAAACATCCTTCCCTCATGATACACCATTACACTAACTCAATAGTGTCACATTGAGACAACACTACCTTTTTCACTTCCACATTCTTCATCACATACTATCTCTTCTCTAGCCTCCTCCAACATGACACCCCCAAAACATGAAAACCATACACTCACCACCCTATATTCAAATCCTTTTTCACGCATCATTATTGATCTAGAGTTGAGTAAGAGAATTCGAATAAACTTCCATATATTATTGTCTCAAAGCTCCAAGATGACTCCAACTACCACTGGAATCGAATCCATGAGCCACCATTCATGGAGGGTCTTTCACTTCTAGTAAAACTCCAACATTTTGGCCAAAGAGATGAGCCATAGAAAGATCCACCCCTACTAAGATGAAGATTCCATTAGATATGAAGGATGATCTGGCAGATATGTCATCGTGGAGGGTGCTGTCGAAACTAGCCTTTATTCCCGAAGTAGAGATGATGAATAAAGACATAGAACTCTTGTTAATAGATGAAGATTACTACCACCACCATGAATAGATATGAATCATATATGAGGAGGGGTTGTTAGCATCGAAGAGAACATGAATCACCCCTTTCTTTTGTGGGATTAAGATGAAAGGGGGAGTAAAAAAATAATTATAAAACATAATAAACCTATAATAATAATAATAATAAATTAAAAAAAAATTAAATAATTTATTAACTAATAATTATAAATAAATTCTAAAAAATAAGTCCAAAATTTCAATAATCTTGAATAATATAATTACATAATAATTATAACTGTTAAATCTTTTAATTATCATTATTTAGTTTTTCCATTTCTTTATCTATGAAGATACCTTCCCCACCTGTAATCATGACTAGATTCATTCAACCGCCTGATGTAGTTAGTCAATGGGGCTTTGATGAATTCATAGGGATGACTGAAAATGGACCCCATTTATAATGATTGAGAGGATAACTATTGATGTTGTTGACGATAAGGGTGAGAAAACAGAGTATGAAATAATATTTTTGAGTTACAATGGTAGTAGTTGAAGGTAGACTCTAGAATATTTTCATTTGAGCCCTTATCACATATCACACAAATAGTAGTAATGAATTTCATCAGTATAATTCTGGGATACCTTCAGGGAACAACTCAAGACATTGGAATGTATGAGAAGAGTAATAGAGTAGCATCACCAGATTTTGAGATTGAAATTTCATTCCCCGATTACAATGTATTTTTCTATAAATTATTTCTTCCAGTTTTTGAATTAAATATGATTCTAGGGTAAATTATTTGAGTATGGGGAATTAATTTCTATTGTTATTTTTATTAGTCATCTATATTTGATTATTTAATATAAAGAATTGTATTCAACCGAAGAAGTTGAATCTGATTCTTAAAAATAAATACTTTTTGGCCTCGAGAACATATACTTAAGACTCTATGATCATTTTGGAAAAAAGATATTGTATTCATATTTTGAAATCTAAAATTTATTTATACTATATTAAATTAGTTTTCTTTATTCCAGCATGTTTAACATGACTATTTTAAATGTTTTTTTGACTCTATCTATGATGATCTTCTCAAATCACTTTACTATGTGATTAATATCATGGAAACAAATATTAAATAATAATTTTATAGTGGTTTTGGATTTCATATTTATTAAAAGAATATGTTAACTCATCAACCAGTACAGTTATATTCTCTTGTCTTATCTCTTGAATAGAGTTTTATTAGTTCTTATTCTTATTTCTAGTTCACAATTATTTCATTTTATTCTTCCATACCCAAGATAAAGACACAATTTCATTGATAAAAGTTATTTCTTCATTTTGTAATCATAATAAAAACAATGTAAAAATAAAAAAAGTATAAAAGATTAAATGAAAACCCACCCACTGTTTCAACAGTGGTGTTTAGTTTTGAAATACGTGGACACTCATTCTCATTTCTTCCCTCCACGTGGGCTCAATCATCCAAATCAATATAATGTGGTTAATAATAAAATAAATAATTAATCATTGAAATGTGTTGAATGATGATTATGTCATATTTTCTTCACTATTATGTGGGAAGGATTCACACGAACATTTTTCAAAATATTTAAAAAAGTATGTTAAATGTTTTTAACGAAAATATCCTTTAATCAATAGTATGAGCATATCTTCAAAATTTTTCTAGTTTTTTATTAAATTGTTTTGGCTGATCTCATTCAAAAAATTTATGTTTTTTCGGTGGGGTGTTGATTTTATTGTTGTGAATTATTTTTTCTCTTCAAATTGCATTTTTTTTTGTTTTTTATGTCATTAAAAAATTGAAAATGAAAGTTTATGGGATGACCAAAATTGAAATTATACTGTAGGTTGTGTCTATTATCGACATAGTACCTAATAGTGTGTCTATCATCAACAATAAAAAATTATTTTAAAAAAAAATTGAATATCACTTTGAGTCTAATCCTAACTTATGAGAATAATTTGTTGAATTTTTAACTACGGTATATGTTCAAATAGATTATATAATAAATTATAATCTCATCCTAAATATTAAAGTCCAAATTAAAAATCCTCATGAATAATATAAAAAACTAAACAATATAGAAAACTTGATCCTAGAGTTTCAAGAAAAGTTTAAGGAATATGAAAAAATTGAATAAAAGGAAGATGAAATTGGGGAAAAGGAATTTGAGACATAAAGTGGAGTGGATTGTGTGGTAGCTGTTGTGGAACAGAAATATGCTTTTATGAAGAATCTGATTCTAAATAAAAGAACAATGAATAGAAAATTAACTTTATGAATAAATAATTACATTATGATGGTCCCATAAAAAATAAATGAATTTATATTAGGTATTTTTTAGAAATAAAAAAATAGATTGAAGTTGAAGTCCTTATTAATTATATAATCCCCAACATTCAAATAATTCACAATTATAGTAGTTTTGGGAATCAACTTTATTGGGTTGAGGATAAAATGAATTAATAAAACACTATTGTTAAGAAAAACAACCAAAACTCTATAAAATTTCGAATAATGAATATGAACATGAAATACAATATTCAATGGTAGACAAAAATAAATTTCAAATCATACAATCTGAAATTCATGAACGTCTGTGGAAAACATATCATCCATATTTTTCAATTTCAAACCGAAAAATTATTGATTTTATGCTTGAGGACATTGATGATAGAATAATTTTTGATGAAAGGTCAATTTATGATGTTTTATTCCCCGTTTCACATAATATTAATTTTTTATTCATATTTTAGTGATATAAATAGAAACATTGACCAACATAGGGATAATTGTTTTAATTTGAAAATTTAGTTATCTGAAATAACTAAAGGTGAATTGAACACTTATATCCCTTAAATATTAGATGAATATTCATTATTCCATGACATATATATTATTTATTTGGAACATGAAAATAAAGGAGAGAGTAAACACATACGTTTTGAATCAATATGAATTAATTATTCCGAAAAAGATTATGTAAATTTTTTTTACAAATGGGGAATTACAAGAAGATAATTATTATATAATTAAACCTAATTTTTTTGATGAAACATAATTAACTCAAATTTCATTTTATATGTATCCCATAGTAGATATGGGTTCATACTATCATTTTTGGATTGAGAGTGTTTTGGAAGAGGAACCGTTTTTTATTAATTTGGAATCTACACATGTCTCTCTTGATGACCCTCTTCATAAACCCATCATTAAGAACCCAACCACTAGTACCCTTGAATTTTAATTTTTTGGTGCATCTATTGAGAGAGATTACAGTGAGGATACTGTTGCAGCTTTACGAGCACCCTTCCATGACCCATACCATTGGGGCCAGCACCGTGACTGCCCAAGCCTGCCTCAATAGGCCAGGGGCTGCTGACATACACTGAGTAGGCATATCGCTAATATGGGTGGCATTGTATAAGAACCTAAACACACTCACACATCTACTAGCCCACAAATGATGAAATGTAAAAACCACGAAGGAACAAAAATGCATGCATACAATGAAACCCAACCAACAGAGTACGATGGTAAGTAAAGTATTGAATGTACACTAGGCCAGAATACAAGCCACTAAATAGAAGAGTCTGAAAACTGAAAGTCCAACCTATAAACACAAGAGGTACTGGGACTACTGCTCGTAGCTGAAAGAACACCTAAGCCTGTAAGGAAATCAAGAAAGCATAGTCTTGTCCTGGTTTCCCCTGGACTCTGTCAAAAGCCTGCTAATTTTCAAAAGTCACGACACGTGCTAGTAGAGCCCGTGTAGGGGAGAGTATAACAATACACAATAGAGGACCCTGAAGAAGATAATGAAATAAACAATGAAAAGGAATAATCATCTCTATACAGTATATGCCTACTGAACATATAACAGGAGAAAAAAACTATATATTCCCAAAACGCAGACCCTTGGTCTAGAAATAAGTCACACAACTGCATGACCCCATTAGGGATTTAGTTCGAAGATTCCACGAAGCACTCATTCCAGGAGAACACACTCGACGAGTCTGGTATCTCTGATGGCATCCGTCCAAGAAGTAGTATTCATCATGAAATTTCAATAGAGGTCGATACACTCATTAAGATAGGACAAACTCATGAGTGGGGAAGATCACGATCGATAGATTCACTTATTATGGGAGACACACTCATGGGTAAGAAAGCTCACAATACATAGATGAGGGTCACTACCAGGGCCATGGCGGATACCGCGACTTATCCGGATTCAACAGCTAGGTAGAGGATGAATGCCTGGTATAGTTGGTCATGTTGATGCCTAACTCAACCTAACATCTGGAAAGGATAGAGGATCTTGTTTCAGGACTCTCGGAGGGATGCCAACCCAATCACATAAAGACATGCTGAAGGGATCATACTCATGTATAAGGAAATTATTCCTATCTATTAGGATAACGATAATAAAGGGAACTAACCCAAACAAAACATATCGAAGATATGCTGGACAAGATGACCATGCAATTTTCAAAAAGGTACATGATGTGTCGAAAAGATACATGTTGTGTCATCTGACCCTGGGTACTGCACGTGTACAACGGCCCGTGTTGTAAGGCTGGTCATGTAAAAAAAGTGAGTACAAGGCATGTAGTATGGAGAACATGCCATGTCTCAGTGATTGAGGTCGGCTTGGTGTAAGCTGGCCTAGTGCCCGTACACAACCTCAATCCATGTGTTCCAACCCGTGTATTGGGTACACGGGGTGCCCTGTGATACTAGCCTCTCCTACCATGTGATGGAGTACATATTCATGTACTCCATCCCATTTCTGCGTACCCCCTGAAGACATGTCGAGTCCTCTATAATTTCCTTTTCCATGCTGTAAAAATAGTACACGCTGTGTTCCCAAGCCGTGTATTCCATCCCATGTCAATGTACATTAAAAAATACACACCGAGCTTTAGGGAAGGTCCAATACATCGTGTGACTTCTATATGACCCCTGAAACCCTAGTCCCCGCCACCGGTACTACACGACATGTGCATCTGGAGTACACGCTGTGTATTCTGGTAATTCATAGAATCATGGGATTCCACCATTGCGCAATTCATAGTGCCTAATTCATCGATATAATCAACTGTTCATAACGATGCTCCAGAATCCGGGTTGCCCCAATGTTCCAAGGTCGTCTTCGTTGTTTTTGGGCATCTGATTGCCATTTAAAACATGTTCAGATCCATCCGTATTAAGAACTGTCGAAGAATGATCTCTCCTGATCCAGTTCGATTCATCTGCCGTCATCACCATCGCACCTATGATAGGTCGTTGAAATGTTGGATCACTTATTTGGGATCATTTCATTACAAGAAGACTGTGCAAAGATCCATTGTTCATCACCCCATGAATAAAGTGAAGAACGCATGATGATAAAGGTGGAGGAAATCGAAAAAAATGAAAATTGAGGAACAAACCTCCACCGTCGTTTGTCATGGTGTTGATCCTCTCCCATTACTAGTATCAAACAGAGAAAGATCAAAATTTAAAAAAATCTACCATGGATTAATTCCCCAAAAGCATCCCAACAGAAACCTTCCCACATAAATTAATGAATCTACGGATTAACGTGTTCGTGGTTGATCTGCATTCATCGTTTAAATCAAAATTGGGAAGAAAGACTCAAAATAACAATCCCTACCTCAAAAGGGATCGATTGATGATAAAGGGGTCATTCTGCCATCATCGTCTCGATCCCTCAACATTTTGGCATAGTGATTCTCATCTTTGAGTCATCACCATTTGTCACCTATTGTTTTCTCCATGTCTCCAAGATTTCTCCAGAGTTTTCACTCAGTTGTCCATCAACGACCATCATTCGATTAACCCATTAAAAAGGGAATCAAGTTTGTAATTCCATCATGAGGCGACATTAATGAGTCAGTGTTGCAGTTTTTTGAGTTATTATGACATAGAATTAAATAAGGGAACTACTACCTCGTTTCTACGCTGCAGTGGATGTTTCCATTTAAAATAAAATAAACATGGCTGATTTTTTTACTAAAAACGTCCAAATATTAAATTTTTCCCTTGACCTGCGCAAGTCGTGGTTAAACCCGTTCATAGGTAAAGTTTTCATCCTAAACGCAATAGTTCCCTCAGATTTTTAATTTGGGCATCCGTTTGGAAAATGACAAAACTGTTCCCAAGTGCCGACTCACTTAACAACAGAAATGTTCGAACCACCATTCCGGGATCAACGGGCCTCTTAATGATGTGCCATCTCCGAGATTGGTGTCATAATAATTCCATATTATATTTAGAAATAATACACGGATAATATGTGACATTAAAATCAACCCACGTTTTGGATTTGCATCCCCGAAATACCAAAACAAGTCTACTCAGATTGATGAGGGTACTAGGAATGGATTTGAGCCTCCCTCTCCCATGTGCCCTCCTAAAGATTCTCCTGCTTCCAACAAATGCACACCAAGGGAATCGATCAACCATAAAGAATATTATCCTTCCAATCCTCGATCTCTATTGGGTACTCAGCCAAAGACACTCCATCAAATATGTCCAGCTCTCCCCAGTCGATGACGTACGATGGGTCATGCACATACCTCCTCTGTTGTGACACGTAGAAGACACCATGTACCGAATGCAACTGTGGCGGTAAATCTAGGTGGTATGCTACCTTGAAAACAATGTGCAGTATCTGAAATGGCCTTATAAACCTTAGAGCTAGCTTTCCGCCTCGGAAAAATCATTGTAACCCTCATAGAGGTGAGACTATAAGAAAGACATGGACTCCCTCCACAAACTGTGGGGTCTCCGTCTCTTTTCGGCATTAGACTTCTGCCAGCTCTGTGCAGTTAGAATCTGCTTCCGGATGATCTACACCTTCTCAGTGGTAGCTCGCACCAGCTCTAGACCCATGAGTGTTGACTCTCCGAGGTCGGTCATGCAAAGTGGTGAATGTAAGTGTCTCCCATATAAAGCCTCGAAATGTGCCATACCAATGGTGGAGTGGTGGCTATTATTGTTTGAAATATCCACTAGGGAATGGTGGTCCTCCCAACTACTACCATAATCTAAGATAATGACCCGGAAAATATCATCTCTAACCTGAATGGTCCTCCCCGTCAGACCATCGGTTTGGGGATGGAATGTCGTGCTCAATCGTAGCTGAGTACCAATGGCTTCTTGCAATCCCTTCCATAAACGGGATGTAAGGCTGCTGCCTAGGAATGATATTGTCATCGAAGTGACACCATGAAGACGAACTATCTCATGAATGTAGAGGAGTCTGAAGCTCTCTATGGAACTTTTCTCTCTGATAGCTTAGATATGGGCCTAATTGGTGAGTCATTCAACGATCACCGAGATAGAATCATGCCCCTTGGACATCTGAGATAAGATTATCATTAAGTCCATCGATATTCCATCCAACATCCACTCGATAACTTCAAGGGGGTGAGTTAATCCCTCTAGAACCTGGTGCGCAACCATCAACTTCTTGAATGTGAGTAATCATGAGACAAAATATGCTACTCCCGTCTTCATTCCTGACCACCAGAACTGTCGTCAGAGATCCTGATACATCATTCACACTCCATGAAGTACCACCATGGGGGATATATGAAACTCCCTCAGTACCTCCTCCTACAACGCTAATGTTACAACAGTGCATCTTCTGAAACAAATTACGTGCTCCCCACCTTGCTAATATCCATAAAGAGCTTGTCTAGTTGAAAACTGAGCATGTAAGGACTTACATTCAACATCCCCAAGCTGCGCTTACCTAACTCATTGTAAGAGTGCAGGGGTTACAGTCATCAACTTTTGGTAAGCTGCATACTCCCCATCAACGAAGGATAAATTAAATGCCTCTAACTTCAATGTCACCTCACTCAAAATATGTGATATCGACCTTCTGATAAGATCATCTGTCACCTTGTTCCCATTCCCTAGAGTACAGATGATCTCGAAATCATAATCCTAGAAGAACAACAGCAAATGACTTTGCCTCAAATTTAGATACCTCTGTGAAAATATGTACTTGAGGTTTTTTTTGTTAGAGTAAATGATAATCCACTCACCCATAAGGTAGTGTCGGCACATCTTCAACGTGAATACTACCGTTGTAAAATCATGATTATGGGTCACATAGTTATGCTCATGTGGCCTAAACTGGCGCAAACCATAAGCAAACACTGCTTGTCTCTGCCTCAGGATACAGCCAATCCCAGTCCCTGATGAATCATAGAAAACTACATACTCGACAAAATCCTCCAGTAATGTCAATATTGGGTCACTCGTCAAACACTCTCTCAACTACTCGAAAGCCTGCTGGCACTTCTTTGTCCACATGAAGGGTTTCCCATTTCGTAGTCAAGGATTTCATTGCTGATGATATTCATGATAAATCAAGAATGAATCTTCGGTATTATCCTGCAAACCCACGGAAGCCTTGCACCTTTGTCACACTTCGAGGTGGCTCCCATGATAACACTTCCTCCACCGTGTCTTGGTTCACAGATAGTCCATCTGCTGAGATGACATGTCTTGTTAAGTAGACCACATGAATCAAGAACTGGCACATCGAGAGCTTCCCATTAAGCTGGTTCTCTCAGATTACATCTAGAATTATCTTACAGGTGTCTCACGTGATCCTCCTCTGATATCGATTACACAAGGATGTCATCGATGAAGACAACTACGAACCAGTCCAGGTACGGTTGGAAGATCTGATTCATCAGTCCAATGAACAATAAGAGGGTGTTTTTCATGCCAAAAGGCATCACCATGTTATCATAGTGACCTTAGAAACATCTGAAGGGTTCTTTTGGTATATCCTCATCTCGTACTTGTAACTAGTGATAACATTATCCAAGGTAAACCTTCGAGAACCACTATTCCCTACTGAACTGGTCGAAGTGGTCGTTGATTCTCAGTAGTGGATACATGTCTTTCACCATTACCTGATTCAAGTGCCTCTAATCCACGAAAACTCACAAACATCCATTTACCTTCTTGTAAGAAAAAACGTGGGCTGCCCATGGTGAAACATTGGGTTATACGAAACCCTTTCTCTTCAAATCCTCAAACTGCAACCTCAACTCGTGATGTTCTATGGGAGCCATCTGATATGTAGGTGAGGAAATTGGCATCATCTTGGGGTGTATGTTGACAAAAAAGTTGATTTACCGGAGGGGAGGTAATCCTGGGTCATCTTTGGGAATGACGTCCTCGTACTCCTCCACTACTTATGGGAACTTAGAGCCCACAACCTCTACTTCTCTGAGGGTAAGGCTATCCATCTCATGAGTGATCGGATGCACCCCCTATGGCTGAGCCCATTCTGTACTACCTGGGTCTCATTTTCTCTGACAAAGGAAAACCTCATCTCGTCACGGCAGACACATCATAATCTTCGCCTAAAATAGTCATTCAGGGCATGGACCGAAGATAACCAATCCATACCGAGAATGACGTTGTAAGGCCTCGACGCAACCACCAAGATGATCCAACCAAAACTATCATCTCCAAGGGAAATATCACACTATCTGAAATGGTTTTTAACCATCGAGCCTCCTCCCCAAGGTGTATCAAAGTGTAAGGATCGATTCAACGGTTCTACCTGAATCTCAAGGATTCGCACAAGAAATTTAGATATGAAGGAATGACCGAAACCTATGTCTATAACAATGGAATCTAATGGAGAGATGACACAGATCATTCCTTGTATCATCCCTAGATCCCCTGGGCCGTACGCCTCGACAGCATCCAGTCGTCCCCTCCCATGTCCCCCAGCCCCCTGAGCCTGGGGCGGACCTCCTAGGGTGGTGGTGGAAGTAATTTGAAGCCTCTACCACCACCTATAGCTCTCCATATTCATCTGCCACATCTTCCCCCTAGTGGTTATGTCTTCTCCTCTCTCTTCCTCTACTTCGGTGGTCCATCCACTGCTTCCCTATCTGCATCTCGACAGGTCAGAAAATCTCTAACGAGATGTCCCCTACCATCGCACGAGTAGCACCACTTCTCAATAGGATGAATGGATCTAGCCATAGATCCCTGGAATGTCAATCCCCTATCATGGGTCCTCCTCTGATGTCTCTCACATCCTGATCCTGATGTCTGACATTGGCTCCCTGCTATTGAGGTCTCCAGACATGTTTTCCTACTGCAGACTGTCGTTGGTTGTATCTACTCCGCAAAGAAGCTTTCGACCACCAAGGCTCGCTCTAGAACTCTAGTAGAAGTAAAAATTCATATATGTGACACCCCTATATCTCATAGTACAATATCTCATTAATGTAATTTAATAGTTTTCACTACACGCAACACTGATTTTGAGCGCAAAACAACATTACCAAACTAGCCGTTCAAAAAACTGTTATAAATAGTATTAACTGAACTTTATATCTTATATAATATATATAATTTTAACATCCAAATTATGTGTTTCTTAAACATTATATATGAACAAATTCATTTTTTTCAGATAAAAGAATACTTTTCAAAAAATTCAATTTTACCCCCATTTAATAGAGAACCTTTTTTAAATCCAAAATTGACACTATTATATATTCAATTTGACAAAATAATCTTCTTCTTTAGAATATGGATATTAATATTTAGTTTTGAAAATTTTTTGGTGTTTTTCTGATAACTTTTATATATGGGTGAATAGTGAAAATTTCTAAATTTTTACTGAAAACTACTTTTTTTAATAAAATTAATTAATACTATTCAATTATACATTTGAATGGTTTTTAAGTATAACTAGAGTATATTTTTATCATTTAATACAACAATGGACATTGTATGTAATTTCATATTTAAATTTTATATGAACACATTTCAATCTTTTGATAGTTTTTTCTTTTTTCAAAACCCACCTTTTTGTTTTAACAACATGAATTAATTTTAAATTAATAAATGAAAATCCAATTATTTGAATTTTTTAAAACAGTCTTCATTTATTGTTTTGTAATTCCAAAATTATCTTAGGGTAAATTTGTGGTATTTTCCTAAAAACATTCAATATTTGATGAATTGTGAAATACACTGTGTTAATGTTTAAACCCATCCTTTTATTTAAATAATTATTTATTTTAATTAAATTTATTTTATGTCAAAATAGATACATAATATTTATATAAATTTAATTTTATTCAATGTAGTCATTTTATAAGAAGTTTAGATATATAAAAATTTTATTGAACATTTTACCGTGTTTTACACAACTTCTAGGAGCATTTGAAAATATGCATAAAACATAATTTTACTGCTTCTATGAATTGAATTTCAAAAATCCGAGTGACAAAGTTGATATCAATAGGTAAAATTTCATTCAATAAGATGAAAATAATTTTTGGTGAATAATAACTTTTTACTTTTATTTACCACAGTTAAAAGTAAATAGGGTAATTAAGGGTAAGAATTATATTATTTTTATGCTTACACATGTACTAATTCTATTGGATAAGTGTTATTCGACCCAAAAAAAACTTTGGAATGATAAATGATCCTTTAGGTCCACTTGGATTAGATTAGGAAAATTATTATTATTTTACATAAAGTAGAGATAAAAGTGTTAAATTCAATGTTTAATAACTAAAAAATATTTAATATATTGTTACACATAAGATAAGTTAAAATGAAAATATTAATTATAAATATGAAATGATTTCCTACATTATGGTATTTTATTTATAAATTTTTGACATTAAATAGTTATATTTTTTTAGGACACAATGATGATGGAGTAATTACGTAACTAATGAAATATTACAACAATAGCTATTATAAATATGCAGATAAATGTAATTTGAGACTTTTTATGAATTACACTAATTTAATGGTTAATATTACATCATAGGGAGGAATATATTAATTTCTCATAAGTAATAATTCTGTAATTAATTTATAGAAAACAAAATACAAAATGGTGTCAAAATTGACATAAAAGTATTTTTAAAACAAATATTTTATTAATAATTGATATTATATTCCTAAATATATAAGGTTCATAAAAAAGACAAATATAATGATATTATTGTCATTAATGAACCACTTGGTGTTTTTTTGGACGTTTATATTAAGTTTATTAACCATATAATATAATAATACAAAGATGTATGGTAAGTGTCAAACTATTTAACTAAGAGTTAGATCTAAAATATAAAGTTAATATAGTGACCCAATCCTATCTAAAACTTATTGGATTAGTGGTTTTCGACCCATCCCCACCATATAATTTAAATAATATATTTTTTATCCATTAGAAACCAAAAATGGATTTATTATAAAATAATATTTCTACTTTTTCATATAGTTCCCCTCACCACTCTTATAAGTTGGTAATCCCCCTTCTCTATAATTCACACATTCAAATAACTTTGGATCAACCAACCCCTACACAAAATTCCCTCTCAACTGTCCTCACTTCATCCTAGGAGACATTCTTTAGTCATAAATCCAACTTAAGGAGCCCTTTTTATTAAATCAAAACGAAGAACCCAAAATGATGTAAATATTTCATCACCTATTTCAAGTTCATTTCTTCTTCCACTTCCAATTTCATTTTTGTTTCCAACATAAAATAATAACTCTAGTATATTCTATATATTGTGATGTTATTATAAGTATGGTACAACCATATTAATTTTTATATCCATCCTTTGAATGACATGTCACCATACATGCGTACGTACGGCTTACCATCTCCACGTCGTGGTGTAATTGTTATTCAATACATTATTATTTGTATGGGTATAATAATGGTGTGTAATTAATTTAAATAATAAATATAACATAATAATGATCATTTATATGTGACATAACATCCAATTATATATTATTTTAATATCATAAGAATGATATTGTCACTCGTGCGTACGTACGGATTACCGTATCCATGAACGCGATGAGATTCATTCCCCATCATATCCATTCAAGAATAATTTAATTAGATGATTAAAAATAATTAATAAAGATATAATATCATTAAAAATATGAATAAGATACATCCTATCCATATAAAACATTAATTACATAACAAAGCATGTAAAGGAAAATGAATAAGTTCACACACGAAACGACGATAATACTATGATTTTATTAAAAATGAAATATTAAAAGATCATATATGATAACATATTAATGTATATTATTTATTTATAATTTAATAACAATTATTTCACCATTATACAAGAGGATAGATTACCCTCGACCAAGGAAATGTACATGATAAGGGTTAATTTCACAATCTCCTTATAATCCGAGGTTGTTTTTACTTATCTACCAGGACCTATTCTTAATACACATTTGTGTTTCATAAAAAAACTTAAACAGTCTATTTTATGGTTTCCCTGAAAGGAATATTTAATTAGATCATAATTTTAAACACATAAAAATTTTTCCTTTTAAATACTTTTAATTAATGTCCATGTTTTCAAAATAATTTTAAGGATTTATTTAAATGGACATAAAGGTTTTGAAATGATAATTTCTTTTCAAGAGATTAAAAATGGTATAGGAAACTTTTATTAAAAAATATATTTTCAATTACTTACTTTTTAAATGTGTGACATTTAAATGATTTCATGAAAAATGGATATTTCTCTCAAATAGTTTTACAAATCATTATCATCTAAGTCAACATCCTTTGATGGATTTTAAACATGTTTTAAGTTGATTTATTATGATACAAATATTACATATTGTATTGAATGTATATTGATGTATTGGACTGTGGATGTGTTATTTTCATACCATTAATGTTTTATGGTTAATGAATTGAATTTTCGTATGCTAGTTTTAATACGAATGTTTATGTAATGTTTCAACCTTTTCATATGAGGAATGTATTGGACTTAGTAACTGATGGGTGGATCCCGCTATAACTCCTCGATTAATCGGTAGGTCTCATGAGACAAAATAGTCTATTGGCACATGGCCTTGACAAAATCATATTTGTAGTCTTGGAACAAGGCCTTGAATAAGAGGTTATGAAATTCTATAACTATGCACTCCATCATTATGAATGTGGATATTGATATTGCAAGGGATTATTCGACTGTTACAATATCCCTTTGAGTAAGTAAATAAAATTATTATTATTTGTATTTTCCATATTATGATGAATTTTATGTTGAAAATGCATTTTTTAGTTCTCAACATTTGCTTAAATTTTTTATGCTTAGTTATGGATGTTTCCACTATATTATTATCCTTACTGAGAATCTGATCTCACCCTTTTCTATGATTTACTTTACAAGGATCCTTAGAAGAGTTTTATGTTTGAGATGCAGGGCAAGGCTAATAGAACAATAAAATTCACAGTGAATTTTTTTGTATGTTAGATAGTGTAATGTAACGTTCATATATGTAATATATTTTCCAAGACTGAAAAACTGATCGGTCTTTCTGGACGTGATTCCTTGTAATCATGAAAATGAAGTAAAATAATGCACTGACTCAGGGAATTTTGAGTTAGGGCATGAATGTTTGTATCAGAGAAAGTTTATCAACAACCTTTGATATAGATTTAGATAAATTCTGATTCGATAACATTACACTAAGATAGAATTTGAGGATTAGTATAGAATAACATCATAGAATTTTGGTAATTCAGTGATTTTGTGAGTTTTCCAAGTAATACATCCCTGTATAGATACGAACAGGTAGAGTAGGCTCTAGCACAGATATATCTATGGGTAAAACCAGAAAACTATTCTAGTAGCTATACTCGAATGGGAACTGGTGCACGAAAACGGGCCTTGCTGGACTCTTTGTTACAACAACCCCGGGGGATATGCATAGGATAATTCACATTTTCATTACGGACCATTATGAAGTATTTAGGAGTAAATAATTTCTCAAAGAAAAGATTTGTATTATTATTGATTAAATCCATAAAAAGTTTAATTTACATTAGGTATTTTACATGTTTGGAATTATTCATTTTGATTTATAAACTGACCTAGTTTATGCCAATGTTTAGAAATGGATCCCATTAGAACTAATAATAAATCCAGCAATATGTATGATCACAAGAGTAAGAAAGATCATATATTTCATAGTGTTAAGCTAATATTTCGAAGGAAAATATTATCCCTTGTATTCTCAACATATAAAGAAATAATATCATGTGTTAATAAGATAGGTAAATAATTCTATGAGTCATATGGATTTCAAGGGAAGAAAGAGAAGAAAAGGATGGTAGAGAGAATAATGGATAACGGGAAAAGGTTAAAGAGAGATTATCCCATATGTGATAAATGTAGAAAGAATCAACTTGGTATATTTTTAAGTGAATTGGATATTGATATAACTGTGGAGAAAAAATACACAACGTACGTGATTGAAAGGGTAAGAAAAAGGTTTCAAATGTAAAATGGTTCATTTAAAGGCATCAAGACACTACGAGAATCATTGTCCCCGTCATCAGAGTAAACCACAATTGATGCTATTGGATAGTAATCATGTTATGATAATACATCATATGAAGAGGAATGACTAGTGTTCTTATGTTATTATTTTAGAATCATTTCATTTGTGTGTTGTATCAATAATTTACTAGATATATGAATTAAGAAGAAAAATAAGGACTGTACTGCAGTGCAATTGTTTTGGGATTTGGGATTATATGGTTCTAATAAAAGTGACATAATAGTAAGCTACACTTTTTGGAAAATACATGGTTGAATGAAAGGTAATCCTTAATATGGTCCGGATAATGAGGTAGTGATTTTGCAATAAGAGATGGTTTATTTGGATAAATTATATTCGATATTCTTGACATCCATTGAACTGATTAAAAGTTTTTTTATTTCATCATTGGTGGAATATTAAAAAAATTATATAAGGAATATATCTAGTATTATATAATGAATAAGGTAGCATGAATGTAATCAAAATGGTTTTTTGGTAATTCAGTGTGTTACCATGTTTTAAAAGAATACATGATGAACTTGTTCAGTTGTTATTATATGGAAAACTGGATCTTCACTGTGTTTTACTTCCTTTGGAATTTTGGACTGCGAGTTTGGATAGAATTATTTTGTATAATTCTGAAGGTTGGAATGAATTAAATTTGAAATTAGATAAAACTGATAAGGTTATTTTGGGATTGTCATAAAAAGGACAACCTAGAGGTCGGGGGAATACTAGTCACGTCTGGCAAGGCTGTGATACTTTAAACCAAAACCAAATAGCGATAATGATGCCTCAACTACCACTGGCCTATGTGATGTCCTAGATTGTATAATGTTGTTTCTTTTTTAAAAGGTAAGATATGTGAACTATAAATTCATTATTTTTGGAACCATATACGACAATGATAAATAGAATATTTTTTTGAAATCATTTGGTGGGAAAGATGAGTTTGTGGTAGGAATTAGTTAATGTATGTGACTCTACTTGTCAAGAATATATATATATATAATTCCCTATTATTCTATGAATAAATTAATTCATAAAATTTTCTTAAGGGACTTCATCTCAATCTCCATTCATTGAGGCATCCTTTGATTACTAAATGACTTTCTATTATACGGTGTACAAAACCCTTTGACTTTTCATTTCAAGGGGAATCTTTTTCTAAGAAGGGTTTTACTAAACAAAAAAAATATGGATATTTTTTTAATGTAAGTAGTGAGAACAACCTTTCCACCTCCATGAGTTTTAATTGATCCTTAGCGTCCATAAAAAGGCCAAATTTTTCTTTTAAAAAAAATAAATACCATATACACTTTTGACATATTTGGGTATTGAAAATGGTTTTTATATTGTGGTTGTTATGTCAATATATTTAAATGATGTATTGTGATTGATGAACTCAATCACTCCCTATAAATATTTATGATTTCCCTCAAATTACGTGTCTTTAATTTTCACAAATGTTCACTTAATCGAGATCATAATTTGGTGGTAACTTTATCATTTACATTTCAATATTATTAAGACTGAAGTTTATAAACCTAATTTTTGATGTCCACTTTCCACAAAGGTATCTCTTTATTTTTAACCTTTTATTTTCGAAGAACAATTTCAAATTGAGAGGATTAAATTTATGGAAGGAGGGTAGAATGTAACACCCCATGATCTCATAGTATGTTTTCACATTAAAGTAATTTAATATCGTGTGCTACACCCAACAATGAGTTTGAGCGCACCACAACATTAGCAAACTAGCCATTGAAAAAGAGGTTATAAATAGTTTTAAATGAATTTTGAATCTTATATTCTCTATAAAATTTTAAAATCATATTATTTGTTTCGTAGACATAATATAAGAACAAATTCATTCTTTTTTCAGATAAAGGATGTATTTTTCAAAAAAATGAAATTTTACCTCCTTTTAATGGATAACCTTTTTTAAATACAATATTTTACATTTTTATATTTTTAATTTGAAAAAATGAACTTATTCTTCAAAATAGGGTCATCAAAATTTAGTTTCGATAAATTTTTTATGTTTAACTAATAAGTTTTATATTTGGGTGAATAGTTAAAATTAATAAATTTTAACGGAAAACAATTTTTTAATAAAAATAATTCATAGTGTTAAATAATACATTTGAATAGTTATTAAGTATAATTAGATTATATTATTATCATTTAATACTATTTATGTCATTATAAGTAATTTTACATTTAAATTTGACATAAACACATGGAAATATTTTGATTTTTTTTACTTTATTAAAAACCCATTTTTTACAACAGGAATTAATTTTAAATCAATTAATGCAACTTTTATGTTCTGAATTTGGAATAACAGACTTCATTTTTGAATTCAGAATATCGAAATTATCTTAGGGTGAATTTTTGATATTTTTCTGAAAAATTTCAATTTTTGATTAATAGTGAAAAACAATGAGTTATTGTTAGAAACCGAAGTTTAATTTACATAGTTACTTATTTTTATTAAATTAATTTTTGGTCAAAATATATTCATAATACCTATATATGTTCAATTTAATTAAATGGAATAATGTTATAATAATTTTAGATATAAAAAAAGTTTACTGAACTTTTTATCATCTTTTACCCACCTCCTACGAGCATTTGCAAATTTGAATATAACATCATTTTTCACTAATGTGAATTTAATTTCAAAAATAAAAGAGACACAGTTGATATCCATAAGTTAAATGTGGTTCAATAAGATGAAAATAATTATTTTTGAATAATAACGTTTTTCATTTATTTACCACGATTAAAATTATATAGGATAATTAGGTGTAAGAATGATATTATTGTTACCCTAACACATGTCCAAATTCTGTTGGATAATTTTAATTCAACCATAAATAAACTTATGAATAATATATGATCCTTTAGGTCTAGTTGGATTATATGAGGAAATATGTTATTATTTTACATAAAGAAGATTTAAATGTGTTAAATTTAATGTTTAATAACTAATTCATTTTTAATATTGGGATACACATAAGATAAGTTAGATTATAAATATTCATTAAAAATATAGAGATATTTCCTAACTAATAATAATTTATTTATAATTTTCAGACATTATATAATTAAATTTATTTATTACACAATAAAGAAGCAATAATTACCTAATTAAAGAATTATTAAAATAATTGATATTATAAATATTAAAATAAATGTAATATGAGACTTTTTATGAATTCCACTAATTTTATAGGTTAATATTACATCTTATGGTTGGTTAGATGAATTTTTTTAAGTAATAATTCTTTTATGAATTTTGAAAAAACAAAATAACAAATAGTGTCAAAATTGACATAATATTATTTTTAAAACAAATATTATATTATTAATTGATATTCAATTCATAAAAATATAAGGTTCGACCAAACAAACTATATAATGATAAGTGTATCATTAATGAACCACATGGGGTTCTGTTGGATGTTTATAAACCATATAATATAAAAATACAAAAAGATATAGTAAATCTCAAACTATTTATCTAAGAATTAAATCTAAACGATAAATTCTTTATAGTGACCCAAAGCTATCTAAAAACTATTGGTTGAGTGGTTTTTGACCCATCGCCACCAATGACTTTAAAAAATTTATTTTGGAGAAATTAGAAACCCAAAATGATTTTATTATAAAATAATATTTCTAGCTTTTCCTAACGTGCCCCTCAACCATCTTATAAAGGGTAACTCCACCTTTTCTCTAATTCACACCATCAATGCCATTTGTCTCTACCAACGCATACACAAATACCCTATCCAATGTCCTCCCTTAATCCTAGAGGTCTTCCTTTAGTCAATAGTCCATCCCTAGAGCCCTTTTGATCAAATTAAAAGAAATAACCTGAAGAAGAGGTAAATATTTCATCACCTCTTTCAAGTTCCTTTCTTCTTCCACTTCATCTGTCTTTGTTGTTTCCATTATAAAATAACAACTCTAGTATCCTCTATATATAATGAATTGATTATAATTATGGTAAAATTATATTCATTATTCTATACATCCTTTGAATGATATGTCACCATACGTGCGTACGTACGACTTATCATCTCCACGTCATGGTGCAATTGTTATTCAATACATTATTATCTGGATGTGTATAATAATGATGTCTAATTGATGTAAATAATAAATATAACATGATAATGACTCTGTATATATGATTTTCCATCCAATTATATATTATTTTAATACCAAAAGAATGATATTGGCGCTCGAGCATATGTACGGATTACCGTCTCCATGAACACGATGAGATTCATTCCCCATCGAATCTATTCAAGACTAATTTTTATTAGATGGTTAAAAATAGTGTATAATGAATTAATATCATTATGAATACGAATAAGATACATCATATCCCGTAATATTAGTTACATAACAAATCATATAAAAGAAAATGAATCAATTAACAACCGAAACGATGATAATACTAATATATTATTAACAAAGCAATGTTAAAAGATCATATATGATATCATATTAATGTATATTATTCTTGTATAATTTATTAAGAATTACTTAACCAGTATACAAGAGGATAACCTAATATCAACCAAGTAAAAGAACAAAGTAATGGTTAATTTCACAATCTCGTTATTATACATGATTGTTTTTATTTGAGTATCTAATGGGTCCTCTTTATCATCCACATCTGTGTTTCATAAAAATGATTTCAAAAGTAATATTTTATGGTTTTATATGAGGGACTATTTAACTAGATCATTATTTTAAATTTTTTAAAGATTTATTGTTCTAAATCCTTTTAGTTAATTTCCATATTTTTAAAATAATTTTAATGATTTATTTATATAGACATGAATGTTTTGAAATGATAATTCTTTTCAGAAGATTCAATGTGGTATGGGACTCTTTGATTCAGAAATCTCTTTTAAATTAATTCCTTTTTAAATGTCGAACATTTAAATGTTTTCATGAAAAATGGATATTTCTCTCAAAGTGTTTTATAAATCATTTTCATCTATGTCAACATATATTAATGAATTTTAATCTTTTTTGATGTTTTTTATTATGATACATATTGTAAAGACCCGGAATTTTAGTGGAATTTTTTTCATAAATACATGGGAATTTTACAAATCAGAAAAAATAGATGGCGCATGATTCTGAGGCCCGGAGTTCCTAGAATCAATTTCTGAAGTTTTGATAATGTACGTTCAGTAAACATACACGTGGGTTTTTATAACTTTTGAACTGGTGCTCGAAATTGAAAATTGAGGGCATTTTTGAACTCACAGCGCTGATATTTTCTTAAAAACACATTCACCTAGACAGCAGATAGTCAGAAATAAATGATAGTTTTTCAATTATTAATGAAATAATTACAAAAATATAGTTCTATCATTATTTTTATTTGGTTTATTGATTCCTCCATATGGAAGTTGGAGGTGGGGACCACCACACCTTAACCTCTCATGAGATGTTATAGGGGTGTGGCCACCCCGAACCTAACCTACTCTTCATGTTTAATATGGTGGGGACCATCCGTGTTTTTAATACCTTGAAACTCCCCATAAATGGGGATAAACCCACAAACTTCCATTATGTTTTGGGAAGCCTCTTAAATTCCCCAAAAATGAAATTGTGCCAATTCTTTTCATTAAATTAAATGGAGCCAAACTCATTAATTAATTAGGTGGAGACAATTTAATTAATTCATCAAATTTGAATATTGTGCCAAAGAATTAATAGGATATCACAATCAATTATTTTGGATGTAATATGTCTTTTGGTGGATCTTTGTAGAAGAGGGAATGATTTGGGAGAAAAGCTCTCGACAAAGAAGAAAGAAGAATGATGAACGCAGAATGAAGAGCGAAGAACGAAGAACACATTCTTCCAATGAAGAACGCCAGTGTGGAGCATCTTCGACCTTCTTTCTTGGAACCCCCTTCAACGTGGAATGTCTTCATCCAATCTTCCCTCCTCATTGTTGTAAATGAACCATCACACGAGCATGGATTGGAAGTGCATGGAGGACGTAGGGAACGATGACAACACATTCTTCTTCCTGCGACTTCATCGTCGAACAATGATCAATGGTAGGGGTTTAATTTCATTCAAGTTCCATGTTCATCCATTCCATCAAAATGAAAAATGAGGAGTCTTTATTTTTGTGGGTGGATTATTGTGGTTCGTTTTAAAGTACCTATTGTTATTACCCTAAATGTGGAAGGATTGGGGAAATCTAAAATTTCTTGACACCCTCTGTCGATATCTTTTGTGATGTAATTCTGTATGGTGACAAAACGACGAGGCGATGAAGGTAGAAAAGGAATATTCCATGATACTCATGGACTCCGTGACCCGCACCGCCTCCACGGCATCTCGTACCACCACCAGCCGAACCAGCCCCGGATGAACCCCCGTCAGCCTACCTGGCCACCTCCAGGCCGCCTCACACGTTCCCGTCAGCCTCACGGCCTGCCCGGCTGCCTCCCGGCTATTCCGGCACAGCCTCCCAGCCTCGGCCTTCTAGGACGAACCACCTGAGCTACGACCCTCGAGGCACTGGCCAAACATGCGTCGACCATCCTGGCCGAGCCGCCATGATGCGCCCCACACATGCCTGTCTGAGCCGGCCTTCCGTGCACATTGTGGAACGTCCGGGCCGAACCGCCCTTACACTGACCTACAACTAGTTTTCACTCTCTTGACAGGTCTACGCCCTCGCGTTACTCGCGTTTTTCACGACATGAAGGGCCGGGACTAGTGGGTCGTGCTGAACCCAAAGGTTCGTCTCATACTAAGTCGGGCAGGGTCGGCCTGACCGGGCCGGACCAGACCCGTGCCCACTACGACCCCTTTACATTCTTTTGGTCATATCTTTGGAACTAGACGTCCATTTGACAAACCGTATGCGGTAATGATAATTTTGGAGCGTGATGTTCCCATTGAGTGTACCCCCAATAATGTTCAGGGTATAGTTGAGATAAGGTGAGGTTGGATTGTGCACAAATCCAACTGGGTCCCCGGGACTAAAAGGCTAATAACTCACAAGACCAGGTGTCAGATTGACGAGACGTCTATTTCATTAAGACCCCTATGACATGGAAAACATTTGGGACACTTCTTTGAGTGACTTCATGGAAGTTGATGTAACGACACATGGCTTAAGGAGTATACCCTCTCGAAATCAGGCGTGCATTATGTGGAAATCCTTTGGCTGGCTATTCTCTGCCTACTATTCTTAGATTCTGTGAGGGTTCGACAGCTCTAACTAATGTTCCTGGATACTATGTGGGTTCGTTAGATCTGACAACTATTCCAGGATTCTTCGTGGGTTTGAAAGTTCTGACTACATTTGCTGGATCTTGTGTGGGTTCAACAGTTCTGACTACTATTCCTTGATCCCCTGTGGGTTCGACAGTTCTGAATAATATTTCTAGATCATGGGACGGTTTGACAGATCTGACTACTGTTCCTAGATCCTATGTGGGTTCGACCTTTCGGTGTTTTGACTAATATTCTTAAATTGTGTGTGGGTTCAACAGCTCAAACTACTCTTCCTAGATCCTATGTGGGTTCGATAGTTCAGAATACTGTTCTTGGATCCAGTTTGGGATTGAATCAATATATGATTTAGTGGCTACATCTAATCATCTCTATCTCTCTACAATATTTGTATGCATGTGTGATTTGAGTCAGTAAATTTTGTGTTTTCCTCATGATTGATATGGATTACATGATAACATAGGTATTTCTATGGGTATATACCAAACTAGGGTTCTCTATTGATTTAATACATTGGGATTTATCCTTGTTGGATTTTTTGAGTCCTTGAGGGTCTCGAGATCCCTACTGAGTATCATTATACTCACCCCTACATGGGCTATGCCCAAACCACATTGTGTTGGATAAAGACGACGGACATCGCTGACTGAGGTTGAGTGTACCAGGACTGGATGATACCCGGAGGTGGTCAACACTTTGTGATGGTACACAGAGGAGATGGACGGATGTGGAGTTCTATGGAGGCTATCTATACCTACCCTTCAAGTAGGATTTTCTAGTTGAAAATCTAGTATTTGTTTGCCTTTTTCTTAGTTTCCTTTACTTTACAGTTGGGCTTGTATTTCCAGCCCCTTTTTTACTTTTCAACACTCTTTTGTTATATAGTTTTAATTAGTGTTTTTCTTCCAGCTAGTACTCTATTGTGTGCATTTTCATGTTATAAAGACAATTCCATCCCAGTTTTTTTGATTTACGCCTTTGGTTCTATTCTACATCCCCTAACATATGGAAGGCGGGCTTGGGGTAGTCACGGCACGTGTCTCAGTGGTCGGGTCGTGGAAAATTGGTTTTAGAGGAGTTGGTTCTACCATAGAAGTTAATACAATGATCTTTTCTATGAAGAAATAATTTTAATGTTACTAATTGTGGTTTTCAGTACAGGGAGTCCAGTGTTGGTGCATTGGCTGACGTATCCATACACCAGGACCCTGACTTCTGATTGTCGACTCAGTAAACAAAAACACTAATTATGTGTGTGTTTTCTAGAGTTTTCATTGTGATATGTTGAGTTAGCTCACCATGTATAACTTATTGACTGTGGAACACCTGTTTATTTTTTGGATTCCTCCATGCATACATCCATCTAGGGTTTTGAGGGTCGTATGCATAGATATCCCACCATGTGACGAGGCCTTGGTGTTGGTACCTTTTCCAGTGGAGGCACCAGCGGTACTACTCCCCTTTGGGCCACCGACGCCACCAGCCCCAATAGCAGAGAGTGCACACTGCTTGATCGTGTTATATGAGTTCCATTGCAAGAGGAAGCCCAGGTTGAGAGGTGAGATAGACCCACAGGTATATGAGGATTGGATGGAGGCTATGGTGAGAGTCTTTAGACTGGTAGGGGCACCAGCCGATCATATGTTGATCCTTGCCGCGAGTCTACTTCAAGAAGCATCATACAAATGGTGGATTATGATTCTCTAGTTGCATGCCGAGGCGACACTTCTCTGGGTAGACATCGAAATCCTATTTCGGGTAGAGTTGGTTCCAGCCACCCTATGTGTTGTGTGGATACAAGAGCTACATTATCTGTAGTAGGGCATCGAGGTTGTGGAACAATACTCAAAGAGGTTCACCATCCTCTCACGCTACTCCACCAATATGGTGCGGGACCCATTAATTAGGGATTTGACGTTAGATCAGGGACACATAAGGGAGATCAGAGCTCCAATGATCTCACTCAGCATCCTGACGCAGGAAGGGGTGCTAGATAAATCCCTCCTGGTGGAGAGTTTTTTTGCTGAGTAGTCTCGAGAAGCGAGATGCACCACCAGTCAACACATAGCAGAGTCTACTGCAATTGGTTGCAGATAGATGGCCCATATGTCCATGAGGACCATAACTACAGGTTGATGGAAACGTGACTCATGATTGGTCATGCAGCGCATTAGAGAGGGAGCCAGACATGCTAGGAGTGGGCAGTGTTACTCATGCAGCGGGCAGGGCCACATGGCTCATGACTGTCAGAACCATCGTTAGTATGATCATATTATGGTCGAAGGATCGCCCAGGAAGAGACAAATATTTGATTGAGGGGTTTTGTAGGGAGCGGGAGGATGTGGCAGAGGAGCTGGTCGTACAACTGGCAGTGGGCGACGTTTCGAGGTGTAACTGTTACCACCACTAGGAGGTCCACCATGGCTATAGGGAGCAGGTGGACTTTGGAGAGCTCAGCTCCAGGCCACTGAGACATATGACCATGGAGCACCTAAGATGTTTCTAGGTATGATCAGTGTCTACTCCACCTTACCTGCAGTTCTTATAAACAATGGTGCATGTCACTCTTTATTTTCCACCCCCCTCGTTTGGAGCTCGAAGATTCCGATAGAGCCGTGGTCTCAATCCTTACAGCTAGAGACACCTACCAGAGTAGATTCGAAGATTATGAACTTGTGCCGACAATGTGAGATTACTCTAGGAGGTGATAGTTTCAGCTGCAATATTCTAGTAGCGGTGTCGAGGCCTTAAGACATCATCATGGGTATAGACTGGTTATCTACAATCTATGCTCAGAATGACTGTATTATGCCAAAAGCGAGGGGTGTCCGCACGTATGAGTCTAGATTTACCTTCACTGGTGAGAAGAGAGACATTACAGCATAAGACGGACTTATTCAGAGGAGGGTGCACCGGATCACTTAACAGTTGGCTAGCCATACCCTCAGAGAATTTGATGTGGAGAGTCTGACTTATCCTGTAGTGGTGGACCAGTATGCCGATGTTTTCCCTGATGATGTTCTAGGCCTTCCTCCTCACAGAGTGGTGGTATTTTACATTGACATGTACCCTAGGATGGCACTGATATCTACTCCAACGTATTAGATAGCTCCCATTGAGCTTCAGAAGCTGTAGGTACAACTAGAGGACTTGTAGGGGACAGGATTCATATGGCCCAATGTTTCTCCCTGGGCAGCCCCAAATCTGTTCTCCAAGAATGAATATTTAAGCTTGAGGGTTTTTGATGACTATCAGTTCCTGAAGCAGGCGACATTGAAGAACAATTACTCAACCCCGAGGATTGATGACCTATTTGATCAACTAATGGGAGAACGGTGGTTCTCCAATATATATCATAGATTAGGCTATCACTAGATCAGAGTTAAAGATGACGATGTACAGAAGACTAACATCAAATGTCGGTACATCCACTACAATTTCGTGGTTATTCCATTCAGCATAACGAATTCTCCTTTAGTGTTCATTGGACTCATAAAAATGATTTTACAATAATACCACGATCGCTTTTTTGTATTCTTCATCGATGACATTCTAATCTACTCGACAATTGGGGAGGAGCATGCCTACCATTTTCGAGATGTACTGGACACACTCTGAGAGAAACAACATTATGGTAAGTTCTCAAATTGCCTTTTTGGATCGGAGAGTTTCACATTCTTGGAAATTTCATCTCAGAGGTTGGATTTGTAGTAGATCCTGTGAAGATTGAGGTGATACATGCTTGGCAGCCACCTATGTGTTTGACGGAGGTACGAAGTTTCTTGGGTTTGGCTGGATATTAACATAGGTTCGTTCCAGTCTTCTCCAGAGCTGCAACACCACTATCATCCTTGACAATGAAGGGGAAAAATTTCATGTGGTCCGAGAGATCCCAACAGAACTTTCAGGAGTTGAGGAAGAGGCTGACTAGTACCCCCATATTGAGGATTCCAAATGAGGGCATATGGTACGTAGTCTCCTGCGACACATCATGGACCAGACTCAGATGTGTCCTGATGCAAGGGAAAGTGGTGATTTCATATGGTTCTCTAATGTATATAATGCATGAGAATAACTACGCTACCCATGACCTGGAGTTAGCATCAGTGGTCTTCACCTTGAAAATGTGGCGGCACTCTTTGATGGGTAATGGTTTTAATTTGTACCCAGATCACAAGATTCTCAAGTATATATTCTCTCATAAGGTCCTGAACCCGAGACATCGACCTTTTCTTGAGTTCTTATAGGAATTTGAATTTGAGATAGTCTATACTCTTGGGAGGGGGAACATTGTTGCAAATGCACTAAGTAGAAGATCTAGTATATAGCTGCTTGGAAAGGTGACAGAGTTGCTGGCTGCTTTATAGTTATCCTTTGTGGATAGATATGGAGAATAATTTCTAATGTCTCCTACAGTCACTCACCCACTTCCTCAGCGAGTCAGGGAGGCACAACGTGGGGATGCTGACTGCAAGACATGACGTTCATAGATATCCACAGGGATGGTACCTACTGGACATTATGAAGGTGGGGAGCACGTCTTCCCCTTCAGAGGATGTAGCTTCGTACCAATGGAAATAAAGGGGGAATTTTTGTTGGAGTTCTATAGTTCCCCTCTAACAGTACATCCAGGAGTGGTGATGATGTCTAGGGAACTCAAACGATAGAACTGGTGGCCAGGTATGAAGAAAGCAGTAGCGGAGTTTCTCTCTCGATGCCTCAATTTACATCAAGTGAAGGTGGAGCACCAGGTACCAGCAGGCTTGGAGTAACCCATAGTGTTCCCGGAGTGGATGTGGGATGGGATATCTATGGAAATTGGGACAAGAAATCCACATATGACCATGGTTCATGACTTGATTTAGGTGATCGTTGACCGACTCACCAAATCGGCCCAAGTCATACCAATTAGAGAGAAACGTTTAGTAGAGAGCATGGGACGCCTTTATGTGTAGGATATTGTCTTTTTTACATGGTATACCCTAGAATATTTTATCCGATCATGACAAACGATTTACATCCCTGCTATGGAAGGAGTTTCATGAGGATTTCGGGACGTTACTTCATTTGAGTACCGCCTCCCATCCTTAGACGGATAGTCAGACTGGGTGGACCATTCAAACCCTCGAAGACATGTTGTGTTCGTGTGTCCTCGACTTCGAACACAGCTGGGAGGACCACATGTATTAGGTGGAGTATTCCTATAACAATAGCTACCACTCCACCATATGGATGGCACCTTTTGAGGCATTGTACAAGAGACCTTGCAGATCACCACTGTGCTGGACTGACCCCGGGTAGTCAGCACTAGTAGGACCAGAGATGGTATGGGATACCATAGAGAAGATGTATATCATCCACGAGTGGATGAAGACTACACAGATCAGGCAGATGTTGTATTCTGATCGTAGAAGAATACCTCTGATGTTCAAGGATGGTGACAACGTCTTACAATGGGTCTCACCCCGATGAGGTCTGTGTAGATTTGACTAAGGCAACAAGTTTTCTCCAAGATTCAACGGACCTTTACAGCTCCTAAACAGAGTTGGTGAGGTGGCCTACCACTTAGCTCGTTAAACTCAGTTGCACTGGATGTAAAAAATCTTCCACGTATATTTACTGAGGAGATACATGCATGACTCTTCTCACATCATCGACTATGTAGAGCTCGACATTGACGATGGGGTGAATTTTATGGAGGTTCCAGTGGAGATTGAGTATTGAGAGGAGCAGGTCCTACAAGGATGGTCGATACCTCTGGTTCACGTTCACTGGCAGCACTGGGACCTCTAGGAGAGCACATGGGAGCGGGTGTCTCAGATGTGTTCTTAGTACCCCCCACATGTTACCATAGTTCGAGTTATAGCTTATGGAGAAGTAAATACATGAGGTGGGGATAATGTAAAGTCCTAGAATACATGTACATATTTGTTTCCTAAAAACATGGGAATTTTATGAGACCTAGAAAATTGACGGCACGTGATTCCGAGGCCTGGTGTGCCTGAAATCAATTTCAGAAGTTTTGTTCCGGTACGTTCAATAAACGTACGAGCAGGTTTTTATAATTTTTGAACTGGTGCTTGGAATTGAAATCTGAGGGCACCATTGAAGTCACATCACCAATATTCACATAACAATACTTTCTCCTCGATGATAGATGGTCGGAAATAAATGATAATATTAGGGTTTTAATGAAAGATTTGAATAAAAATAAAGTCATAGCTTTATATTTAATTGATTGGTTGAAGCCTCCATTTAGAAGTTAGAGGTCGGAACAACACATCATAACATTCCATGTAAGGTTATTGTGGTGGGTTCCACCCTAACATGAACACCTCTTCAAGTTTAATATGGTGGGGACCACCTAGGTTTTAAACCCCATGAAACTCCCCATTAATGAGGGAAAACCCTCAAACTTCCATTAAGTGATGGGGATCCTCTTTAACTCCCATAACCTTAAATTTTGTCAATCATCCTCATTAAATTAAATTGTTCCATCCTCATAAATTAATTTGGTGGTTCTAATTTAATTAATTCATCCAATTTGAATAGTATTCTATCCAATTAATAGGATATCACAGTTTATTATTTTGGTTGGCATTTATCTTTTGGTGGAACTTGGGAAAATAGCGAAATCATAGGGATAAAAGATCTCTCCAAAGAAGAATGAAGAACGATGAACGAAGAATGGAGAACAAAGAACGAATAATGAGGAATGAAAACAGAATAATAAAGAATTCCTTCTTCTAACGAAGAATGCCATTGTGGTGCATCTTCGACATTCATCCTCAGAACCCCCTTCGACATGGGACGTCTTCAACCGATCTATCCTCCTCATCATCGTCAATAAACTGACACATGATCATGGATTGGAAGTGTCTGGCGGATGTGACAAATAATGACAACATCTCCTCTTTCTGCGACTTCATCGTCGAACAATGAACAAAAGTAGGGGATTAATTTAATTTCTGTTCCATGTTCTTACGTTCCACCAAATAAAGAATGAGGTGTCTTTTTTGTGTGAGGATTTTTTTGGTTCATTTTAAAAGACCTATTGATATCACCTGAAATGCAGAGGGTGCGGGCCTAATTAACATGGTCTAACACCATCTGCCGATCTCCTTTGTGATGTCCTTCCTCATGGTGATGAAACGATGAGGCAAAGAAGGCGGAAATGACAAAGACCACACTACCCACTGCCTCCACGACCCGCACTACCCACACAAAATCATGTACCACCACCGGCCGAACCAGCCCTGACAGAGTCCCCACCGGCGTGCTCGACCGCCCACCGACTTGTCGTCGGCCTTCCTGTCTGCCTCCTGGCCGCCCGCCGGCATTCCCGGTCGCCTCCATGCCTACCCGGTCACCTTCTGACCACTCTTCGGCCTTTCAGCCGCATCCATTATTTCCAGGCCGCCTCCCGGCCTCTCTCCGTCCATCACGACATCCTCGTCCGCCTTCCGGTTTGGCAGGCCTGGACTCCCGGCCTCGTCCATCCAGGCCGAGCCACCCGGGCCGCGCCCCTCACGACCCTGTCCAAAGAGGCCTTAGCCATCCGGGCAGAAACACTGAGTCATGCCCCACACGTGCTTGGCCGAGCTGGCCTTCTGCGCCTCTCGTAGTGCCTCAGGGAAAAACCGCCCTTAAAATGACTCACGGTTGGGCTGAAACCTCGCGCTGCTCATGGACTTCATGGCCAACTGGGCTTGGACAGTGGGCTGGGATGAACCAAACAGGTTGGCTTAGACTAAGTCGGGAAGGGTCGGTCCAACTAGGTTGGACCGGACCCGAGCACTCATCGACCCCTTTACATTCTTTTGGCCAAATATTTGGAAGTGAACGTTTATTTGATGAACCGTCAGTGTCTATGGTAATTTTAGAGTGTGATGGTCCCTTTGAGTATACCCAACTTGATTTCGGCGTATTGTTGAGTTATAGTCAGGTTGGATCGTGCACAAATACAACCGGGACCCTTGTAATAAATGACTAATAACTCACAAGACCAAGCGTTCGATTGACACGACGTCTGTTGCGTTGAGACCCCTATGATGTGGCGGACCTTTGGGATAATTCTTCCCAGGACATCATGGCAGTTGATGCATAGACACTTGGCTTGAGGAGCAGACACTCATGGAATCAAACATGATTTGTCTGGAAACCCTGTGGATGGATGGTCTCTGACTAATGTTCATGGATCCTATATGGGTTGACAGATCTGACTACTGTTCCAGTATCATGTGTGGGTTCGATAGCTCTGACTACTGTTCCTAGATCTTATGTGGTTTGACAGTTCTAACTACTATTCCTAGATTCTATGAGGGTTTAACAGTTTTTAATACTATTCCTAGATTCTTTGTGGGTTCGAAAGTTTTGACTACTGTTCCTGGATCCTATGTGGGTATGAAAATTCTAACTACTTTTCTGATATCCTATGCAGGTTTGACAGTTCTGACTAATGTTCCTGAATCCTATGTGGGTTCGACAGTTCTGACTATTGTTCTTGGATGCTATGTGGGTTCGACAGTTCTGACTACTATTCCTAGATCATGTGTGTGTTTGACAGTTCTGACTACTGTTCTTGGATCCTTCGTGGGTTCGATAGCTTTTAGTACTGTTCCTGGATCATGTGTTGGTTCGACAGTATTGAATACTGTTCCTGGATACTATCTGGGTTCGACAAAATATTTGTTTTAGTGGCTACATCAAAGAATCTCAAACTCTCTATAAAAATTGTATACATGTGTGATCTAATACAGTATATTTTGTTTTTCCTCATGATTTAGATGGATTACTTGATAACATAGTTATATGTATGGTCATATACCGATGTGGGGTTATCTTTTGATTTTATACTTTGGGATTTATCCTTGTTGTATTTTGTGAGACCTTGTGGGCCTCAAGTTCCATACTTATCATTTTACTCACCCCTTAATGGGTTATTCCCGTACCTCATTATGTTGGATATAGACGATGAACATTGCTGACTAAGGCTGAGTATACCAGAACTGGATGGTACATGGTGGTGGACCACATGGAGTGACGGTACCCGGAGGATACGGACGAATGTGTAGTGCTATGGAGGATATCTATACCTACCCTTTAGATAGGATTTTCTAGTGGGCAATCCAAGAGTTGTTTTCATTTTTTTCATTTTCTTATACATTACAGTTGGGATTGTATTTCCAACCCCATTATTCACTTTTCATCCCTCTTTTGTTATATAGTTTTACATAGGGTTTTGATTCCATCATGTACACTGTTGTGTGAATTTTAAGGTTATAAAGGCAATCCCTTCCAAGTTTTAAGGATTTACACCTTTAGTGCTAGTCGCCAGCCCCTGGATTAGGGAAGGTGGGCTTTGGGTAGTAATGGCACAGTCCACAAGGGATGGGTAATGACAAAAATCTTCCATATTGTATTGAATGATTTCTGATATATTCTACTATGAATATGTTATTTTTATACCATTTATGGTTTATGGTTAAAGTATTGACACTTTGTATTCTAGATTTAATATTAATTTTTATGTTATTTTTCATCCTTCTATGTAAGGAATGTATTGGACTTAGTAAGTGAGGGGTGGAGCCCACTATAACTCCTTGATGCATCGGTAGGTCCCATGAGACAAACTAGTGTCTTGGCATAAGGCTTTGACAAAATCTTATTTGTAGTCTTGGCACAAATCCTTGACTATGTGGTTATG